>CAWUFW010004027.1:0-1200000 GCA_963921515.1 Calotriton arnoldi
CCCCCAACACAAACTCCACAGTACCCACCTGGTAGAATGCAATGCCCTCCATCCTAACACAAGATCCCACAAAGCACCACTCACCCTGGGTTATGTTGTGTGAGGCTTGCAGGGACACTCTTGGGACTCTTAGCCAAACGACTGCCAGGACCACACTCCCAGCCATCCTGTCAGCACAGCCAGCCCACCCCACAGGGAAGCAGAGTCCAAGGAAGGAAGCATGGGCATGCTGGGAAGGGGGTGGAGGCAATAGCATGATGGGAGTCGCAGGCACAGACATTGCTCAGCCTCACAACTGGCCCATCAACACCACCCTGAACCATGCTCACATCACAGGGAGTGGAGAAGGACTCACAAGATGGCTGACACTGGCTACTGCTGTGGGAGCACAAAGGCCCTGCTGGCAACTGTGCACCAACAAACAGCAGGACTACCACTGACTGACATCCTGAGAGACAACTTTCACTCCCTGCAATGCAAGCACGTTCCATGGTGGGATATCTGGCGGGCTGGCTGGGTGGGAAGGGGGACTTGCAGCACTGACCATAGTCACCAGCACCTCCCTCACCCCCCCCAACACAAACTCCACAGTACCCACCTGGTAGAATGCAATGCCCTCCATCCTAACACAAGATCCCACAAAGCACCACCACCCTGGGTTATGTTGTGTGAAGCACAGGGACACTCTTGGGACTCTTAGCCAAACAACTGCCAGGACAACACTCCCAGCCATCCTGTCAGCACAGCCAGCCCACCCCACAGGAAGCAGAGTCAAAAGGAAGGAAGCATGGGCATGCTGGGAAGGGGGTGGAGGCAATAGCATGATGGGAGTCGTAGTCACAGACATTGCTCAGCCTCACAACTGTCCCATCAACACCACCTGAACCATGCTCACATCACAGGGAGTGGAGAAGGACTCACAAGATGGCTGACACTGGCTACTGCTGTGGGGAGCACAAGGCCCTGCTGGCAACTGTGCACCAACAAACAGCAGGACGCCACTGACTGACATCCTGAGAGACAACTTACACTCCCTGCAATGCAAGCACGTTCCATGGTGGGATAACTGACTGGGTGGGTGGGTGGGTGGGAAGGAGGTCTGGCTGTCAACCAAACACAATCAATGCAGACCATGTTCACACCCCAGAGAATACATAGAAATGCCCAAATAATGCAGGACTATGTGCCACACCAATATCAACCCCTGACTTTGACGACTTAGGACAATACAATGTACAGGCCCGCACCCGAGGCACAGTCACAACTGTCAGGTGTGTCAACCACTGATGCCTGCAGAAACATGAAATACATTGTTTGTGTCTCCCAAAAACAGGTGATGATAGGGACACAGCAGCAGACGCTGAGGAGTCCCAGTCCCAGGCTCAAGAGGATGCCGAGCTCACTGGCGTCGTACAGCCTCTGTCCTCCTCGGACGATGAAGAACAACCTGGCACATCCGGTGCCAAGTCAACTTGCTGCACCAGCAGGACCACCAGCTGCAGCACCAGCAGGTCCACCAGCTGCACCCTCTGCACCCACCCCTCCAACGACTGTCACCACGAATACCATCCCTGCCGACATGGACAGAATAAGGAACAACACCAGCGCAGTGACCCTGGACCAACCTGGGGCCATGGACACCACCACCACCACCCCCCAAGGTGGACCAGGGTTATCTGTGCGTGCAACTGCACACTGCACATGTCAGCAGGGGTGGTGGGAGGGTGGGGAGACAGAGGTCGCTGCTTGCAGACGTTGCTGGTGTGCATGAAGACCCACAACTGGTACGCATAGCTGATGCGTGCCAGTCCCAACACGGAGAGCTCAGCCAGGTAGTGGGGCTCCTCAGAGACATCAAACAGCAGCAGGCTGCCCATCATGCCGCTTGGACTCCCACATGTCCCACGTGGAGTCACACATGTCACGTGTGGACTCCCACATGTCCAGCCCGTGGAGTCCAAGTGGGATGTACTACATGAGATGACGGCGGTGCACAGGGACATTTTACAATGCCTCCGCCAGATGAACAGCAGCCAGTCCACACACTCCCTGTGTGCCAACAACATCTGGTACTGAACAAACTGCAACTGCCACAGGGAGGGAGGAGGACTCTGGCGGAGAGTCCCCTGCACCGCAGCAGCCTGCACTTGAGGGCCCCCCCCAAGAAGAGGGGTCGTCCGAGGAGGGGAAAGTGAGAGGCTGATGGCCAAAGCGCAACTCCCAGGAAGCCTGAACCTGTTCTGGATTTTCGCCTTTGTGCACAGACTGTTCACCCTGTTGATGGCAACACTACTCCCACACATTGCATGGGAGTACAAGTTGGAACAATGTGTCAGACAACTGTGGCCCCGATACTGGGATCCTGTCTACCTGGACTTTCAATTCACCTAGGAACTTGGGATTGCAAGATTCATGTACAGCACAATCCATCCTATGCACTATTAACACAGATGTATCACAATAAACACACTAATACACCATACTTGCCTCTGTCGTGATTCCAACGTGGGTGCTGTTATGGGGATGATGAACAACAAAATTACACTGTGTATGCGAACTGCAACAGCAAGGACAACACAGGCATGTGAGTACAGGCAACGTGACACATATGGGAGACACACCACCAGGGCTACACAACACATACACACCTAGGCCATCTGACTCATTGCCTACACTGATGTTGCCAGGGAAGACGGTTGCAATGCACAGACACCACACCCATTCCCAGTTGTAGTCAAGTAGCCCACAGGTGCAGTAAGCAAATGGCAGTCAAATGTGTGACCACAGACAGCGCACATCACTAAGTGAAGCACAGGTTTATTACACAGTAGCAACATGCCGTAACCACTACAGATGCAAGGTAACCCCACCTGGTAGCGGGCACACAGTCAACAACTGTAGACGGAAGGAAGTCCATGGGTGTGGCGCACATCACCTGTGGGGACACAACAGCTACCAGCCTGGATGTGCAATCACGTCGTCGGTGGACACAGTTGACCAAACGAATCTGAAAGTACCCTGTGAAGGACAGAAATGACACACAGTCAAAAGCAATGCAGTACAGGACAGATCAGCAAAACTCATGCACAATACATGTTACAAGATACCCACCCAGAACCAAGTTAGCATGTCAACACTGTTGGGGAGTACAGCCCACCTGTCACCACACATCGTCAACACACATCCTGTCAAGTAGCCCATGGACACACTCCAACAGCACCAGAGCACCACCACACATCATGCCAACTCACATCATTCACATGACACCTCAGGATACTCACATTCAGCTAAAGAAGTTGGTGATGAGCTGTGTGCGGACATCACCATCACCATCATCATCATCATCATCGTCACTGGCATCGTGGTCCAGGCTAGGATCCTCCACAGGTGGCGGATCGTTGGTCATCGTCATCCTGGATGAGAGGCAACTCCTTCCGCACTGCCAGGTTGTGGCGCATGCAGCAGACGATGATAATCTTGCACACTTTCGCAGGGGCATATGGGAGGGACCCTCCGGTCTTGTCCAGGCAGCGGCAAGCGGCTCTTCAGGAGACCAAGGTCCGCTCAATCACTCTCCTGGTCCGACCATGTGCCTCATTGTAGCGCATCTGGGCAGGTGTCACAGGGTTCCTGAGGAGTGTCAGCAACCACGGCATGTTAGGGTATCCCGAGTCACCTACGGACAGACAAGTGCACATCAGCTGACTTGGAAAAGTGGGCGGAATACTACAGATCAGATCACACACAATGGCACAAAGTCAGTACACACCGACAAGCCAGGCACGCTGGTTCTGCATCTGTGCCATCAACCTGGGGATACGAGCTTCTCCTCATCACAAAGGCATCGTGTGCTGAACCAGGGAAACGGGCACTACACGTGTGTGATGGTCATGTCTGCAAGACACACCACCAGTGCATTGACCGAGTGGTAGTGCTTGCGGTTCCTGTAGGCCTGCTCCTGGGCCTGTGGTGGTACCAAAGCCCACATGTGTCCCATCAATGGAGCCAATTACATACGGCATCTCCCCAGGGCATAAAAGTCACTCTTCACGTCAGTGAGTCGTCGCAGTCTAGGGAAATATATGTACCGGTTCAGGAAGAGCAACATTGCCGCCAAGAAATCGCGGAGCACACGGCTGAACATGGTCTGTGACATCCCACCAGCAGACGCCACAGTATGTTGGAAGGTACCGGTGGCAAAGAAGTGTAGGGCTGCCATCACCTTCACCTTGAGGGTCAGCGCTGTGGGATACGGCTGGCCAGGCTGCAAATGTGGGGACAACTGCACTGCAAAATCCTCAATCAGCTGCCTGGTGAAGCGGTACCGTCGGATGCTGTCCCGTTCCACCATCGTTGCCAGGTCTGGGAATGGCCGATGGACAGCAGGAGCCCTGCAGTGCAGAGGAGAAGTAAGCAAGATCGTCAGTCACCCCACATATGCGGCATTGAACACACTCAAGATCCCAACATACATCATCATGAGGCACAACTACATGAAGTGTGCAGTACCGGAACGACATGTATGGTACATACATGGCCAAGCATCTGTCAACACGGTCCTACAGGTGGCATCAATTTGTCCCAGGTTGGCCCATTGGATATCATGATGCTGTGTCACAGTCACCCCCCAGTGACATGTGAGGACAGATGTGCCCAGGCACCACAGCTCAACGACAGGCACATTCCCAGGGACCCTGTAATGCCACATGGACACTGGCATCACCTGGAGTATCATGTGTACACCACAGCAAAACAAACATGACCCCCACAGGTAGTGGCCACACTTGCCATGGCAGGAGAGCCATGGACGTCTGTGACACACACGCTACAACATCCAGAGTCCATGCACACACAACGTGGATGTGGAGACTGTCTCCCATTGTGCACATGAAATCAGAGACATTGTAAACACACACATGCACAAAGACTGTGGAGGGCCATCACTATTGTGCCACTGGGACACCCTGGCTCAAACATACCGTCCCACATGGGACTCACGGGGTATGTGACATGACATACACAAACACCACTGTGAAATGTGACCATGGCACATGCACAGATATGAACAGTTGCACATCACAGTGGTCACGTACACGTAACACCCAGGATCCTGTCCCCATGAACACGTGCACAGCCTGGGGGTGGCTGCCCACAGGTGACACCCACAGGACAACATGTACACCAACATACACACAATAGGAAATGCAGCCTTACATGCCTTATGATAAGGTTTGGACGAGGCTGTCGTGATGTGGGTGTGCCCCTCACTCCCTGGGAGCCATCTGTGGCTGGCATATGTCCATCTGAGACAGGCATGCTGACCTATGCCAGTCACATATACAGTGATGCGTTGAACAGCAATGGACCGATCGGTGCCTCCGGCCGGCCCATTGCTTTCAATGTGTGCGGGTGCAGCGTTGTACCCCTGTGCGCGTTGAACTGCAATGGACCGATCGGTGCCTCCGGCCGGCCCATTGCTATTCAATGTGTCTGTGCGGATGCAGCGTTGTACCCCTGTGCGCGTTGAACAGCAATGGACGATCGGTGCCTCCGGCCGGCCCATTGCTTTCAATGTGTGCGGGTACGCGTTGTACCCCTGTGCGCGTTGAACTGCAATGGACCGATCGGTGCCTCCGGCCGGCCCATTGCTTTCAATGCATGTGCGGGTGCAGCGTTGTACCCCTGTGCGCGTTGAACAGCAATGGACCGATCGGTGCTCATTCTGCGGCCGGCACCATTGCGCTTTCAATGTCGTGTCGGCGAAGTGACAAGCGTTGTACCCCTGTGCATGTTGAACTGCAATGGACCGATCGGTGCCTCCGGCCCGGCCCATTGCTTTCAATGTGTGCGGGTGCGCGTTGTACCCCTGTGCGCGTTGAACTGCAATGGACCGATCGGTGCCTCCGGCCGGCCCATTGCTTTCAATGTGTGCGGGTACGCGTTGTACCCCTGTGCGCGTTGAACTGCAATGGACCGATCGGTGCCTCCGGCCGGCCCATTGCTTTCAATGTGTGCGGAGTGCAGCGTTGTACCCCTGTGCGCGTTGAACTGCAATGGACCGATCGGTGCCTCCGGCCGGCCCATTGCTTTCAGTGTGTGCAGGTGCAGCGTTGTACCCCTGTGCGCGTTGAACTGCAATGGACCGATCGGTGCCTCCGGCCGGCCCATTGCTTTCAATGTGTGCGGAGTACGCGTTGTACCCCTGTGCGCGTTGTACCTCAATGGACCGATCGGTGCGCACCCATTGACAATGGGCTTGCCTGAGCAGCGGGCGCGTTTTCGAATTTCGAGCGAGTCGGTTGCTGGAAAATCAGTTGGTCACCCACAACAATGTTGCAAAATCATGTATGTCATGAGGTTGAAGTTTCGAAGGATGCTGTGGGCGTGTTTTGGTGCTGCTATTCCATGGATTGGCCAGATTCAGAAGATGCAAACGACTTGGACCTATCACTTTGGACACAAGGGACAGTATCTGCCTCTCCAGCACATATATATTGCTGCCTGTTCCCCTGAGAGCCCACTTGCCTGCACTACATGCTCCAGGACGACATCTGCCACTGCACTGCTGCTGTCTCTGCCCCTCTGGACACTGCAATGGCACGTGCTGTGGAAGAGCCCCAGCCTTCAGCCTTGAGAGAGACCAGGCCCTGCTGGACAGCCCTACTTCCACAGTACAGCAAGCTGTATGGGACACCAGGGGAGCAGGTGAGTGTTCTGTGCACTGCCTTTCTGAATGTGCATTTTGTCTGACTAGCAAGGCTGAGAGTCAGCACACCACTGGCTAGCAGGCTCACTGAGTAGTTGTCACCCCCATAGTGTGTAGTGACTTGCACTGGACAGGTATGGTGCAGTGACAGTGCTTCTGAACAGGGTTTTACTCCCCATGCAATGATACCATGTAGTGACTTCTGGAAAACTGTCCATGGGCAGCTGTGCACTGCCTGGGTACATCATGTGCCCCTGTGATTGCGACATGTATATGCAACTGTGTCATGCACGGATATGTTGCATGTGTAGTAATAGCCTTATCACTTTGTCATCCTGACAGGCTTCTGCCCATCGGAAGCATGAGATATGGAAGGACATCGTCCGGGCTGTCCGGTCCGTGGGTGTCTACAAGCGCCGGATCCGCAGCTGCCAAAGAGGTGGCAGGACCTTCGGGGCTGGACCCGGAGGATTGCACGGGTCCAGCTGAAGCTGTCGCCTCCTCGCAGGAGGGCGGAACACGGACCCTGACCCCCACATGCTCAGGATCCTGGCGGTGGTCTTTCCAGACCTGGATGGGCAGCTGAAGGCCAGAGAGCAGCAAGGAGGGGTGAGTCAAAGACTGCACTGTGTACTCTGTCTAACATGCTATGTGCCCTCCTCGGGCCTGGTTAAACTGCCACAGTACAGCAGTCATGTTGTCCAGGAGCCATGTCCCTCTATTGTGCACTGCCCACTCCTCATCTGATACCCAGGTGTGGCCCTTACATGCAGGAATTCTGTCACTAGGACTGTGTCCTTGCAGTTTGCTTGACTCAAGGTGGGAGACAGCATCTGTTTCCCTGACTCTGTGGTGGGCATCATGGGTGGGTCCATTGCTTACACAATGCCTGTATTCTGACATGTATTCAGCGTGTTACTTTGATCTGTGGTCCAATTGCTGAGCTGATCCACCACATGTGGCTGGGGTACCTGGCACACACCCATGCTGCGGGTGGGAACAATGTTTGGGCCCCAGGAGTATGTATATGACGTGTGTCACACATACTTAGCCAGCTGCCTACAGTCCAGGGCTCATCCCTCATTCATGTGGGGCTGGACAGTCATGCCTACTCCAGGCCATACAATACACTCTGTACTCCCACTCCCGTGTATCAGCGGACACATTGTGCACAGTGATTTGACCCCTCAGGTGTCTGCCTCTGTGTCAGTGTGCTGTGGATTAGTCGCCAGGACTGCTGTGGAGTTTCTTGGTAGGGGCTCAGCATGCCACTGGAGATGTGACCATAGGAGGCGATACTTGTGTGACACATAGGTGTCTGATTAGCTGCCCATGCAGACTGGGGCATGTAAATGTGAAGTTCAGGCAGCTGTTCCCCATGCACAGCAGAGTGTGAGGGGCTCAGGTTCAGAGGGTAGTGTCACAGGTCTCCCATATGTCCAATAGGTATGACCTGGACAGATGAGGGTTAAGAGGATGTGTTGTGGGGGGGATGTACATGTGCACTTGTGCAGCTCCAGGACTTGCATTCCCCATGACCTACTATTGTGACACAGTGCAGAGTGTTGTTGTCTGGCTGCAAAGTCATACATCACTGAGCCAGTGATGTATGACTTTGCAGTCATGCCTCGCCATGGCATGTGTCTACTGATTGAGTGAGCCTGCAGGGGAGTGACATGTGCTACATGCACACCATAGTGGCGCTGGCTATCAGGACATGGGTGCATCATGGTGTCTGTCGCTGGTATGCATCACATGCATTTCCTATTTGACTCTGGGCATCCCTTACATCCGGTAACCTGTACTGACTCAGTGGCAAGAGCTGTGATGTGTCCACACCGTGTCCTCTGCACTGTCCAACTACTGTGTACTTGGTGCATGTGTCAACACTGGGGTGTTGCAATCCAACAGACACCAGACAGATGGGTGCAAGGCCATGTGGGATGTGAGTGCCATGCTTGGCATCAGACTGACAATTGACTTCTCCTGTTCAATTAGTGCACTTTTAGCAATGTACAACTAATGATGCCAGGGCTTGCTCTGTGATGTGCTGTGCTCACAGTGGTGTGTGCGTTATGTGCAGGTGACTGATGTCTGTCTGTTTCCCCATTGTTTGCAGATACATCCACGGCCACGGAGAGGGGACAGCTCCACGGACCAGGAGGAGCCGGAGAGCCAGACTGGGTCAGCAGCCGAGGGTGGTCGGAGGGACCCAGTGGCACGGAGGGCGAGGGGAGCCACACCGAGGAGTCCTCAGCAGCATCCACCTCAGCTGAGGACCAGAGCAACTCGGAGGATGACTCCCTTGTGGAGGCGGGTGTCAGCAGCCACCACACCCCAGCTAGTGTTGCTGTCCCCGCCACCACCAGCACCACCACCGCCCTCCCCATCGGCTCCCATTCCCCAGGTCCGTGGAGGCTCCCATGTCCGGGAGCGTGTCTCCTTTGGGCCAGGCACCGCACCCCTGCCCCTGTGTCCCCTGCTGCCCTGAGTGAGGAGTCTGTGTGCCTCCTTCGCCAGCTCCATGTAGGGCAGACAGCCATGCTGAGTGTCCTCCATGCGCACACCGCGCTGTTGACTCAGCTGGTGTCGTTCATGGAGGGGCATCTCATCGGGCATGTCTGACCTACAGAGGGCAATAGGTCCATGGACTCCTCCCTGGCGGCAGCAGTGTCCCTCCTCAAGCGGTCCCTCACCCCTCCTGCCTCTGCTCCATCCACACTCCCCAGCACCTTACCCATCCCAGGCACACACACACCGGCACAGGCACACACCAGCACACACACATCCAGCACACTGACACACACGCCAATGACAAAACGCACACGCACGCACATTCAGGGGACTGAAGCCAGACTCACAGGGGATGGGGCCCTGGAACACACACACGCATCCACATGCACTGCGCAGTCCTCAGTTCCCTCTCCCTCCAAGCACCCTCCCTTGCCTCACCTGCAACCCCAAAGTCACAGTAGCTCTTCCTCTGTGACCTCGGCCTCTTCCCACCGATGAAGCTGCTCCAGCATCCCGGGGAAGAGGAAGCCCACCACACGGAGCAGAGTGCCCCTCGCCCCGGACACCCCTCCCCAGGCGCAGACGGACTGAGGCCCCCACCCGCAAGTCCCCCGGAGTGCTAAGAGCAAGACCCCGCCACCGCCCTGCAGCTCCAGGCACAAGGTCTCCGTCCTCCATCCCTCAGGCCCCCACTGCACAGGTGCCCCCACCACACCCTGCCCCAGGTTCCCCCACCCACAGATATACCATCCCCAAGATGCTCCGGCCTTCTCCCCCTGCCACTTGCTCTCCCAGCACCACACCCCCGCTGCGCTTGTCTGTGCCACTGATGTGGTGAGGGTGTCCTCCCCTCTGTCCAACCCACCTTGCCTGTTCCCCATTCTCCTCCCCTGGAGGTAGGCACTGCAGTGGAGTCCACTACTGCCCTGTCTGACTTGGGCACTGCAGTGGCGGACCTGTCCACCCCATCTGCAGGGTCCACTGCAGTTGTGCCGGCACCCACGACATCTGTCTCATGCCCCCCAGTTGTGCCGGCACACACCATGTCAGACACCTCCACTGCAGTTGTCAGTGGCTCTCCAGCACCCACCACCCCTTCCCTGACTCCCCCTGGTGAGCCCTGATCCTGTCCCTGCGGTGCCTGGCCTGCCCCCGGTTGCCCCTCCTAGTGGATTGTCCCTGGTATTGTGCAGGCATGCGTAGGGTGACATCTGCCAGTGTCACCCTGTTTGAACTTTGACAATGGACTGGCCATTGGCCTTTGCTCTAATTTCTTCTGGACGTCGTTATCAAACAACACATATGCTGAATAAAGCAACTTTCTTTTCTCTAGTGCTCATGCTTCAGATGTACATGTTGTTGGTGCAGCTAACCATGCCCTTGCTGCAGTGATGGTGATATCTGGTCTCATGATTATGAAGTGTCACTGTGCAGGAACCCATGTGGTCCAGGGGAATGTGTCCTATCATGTGGTGTATCCATGTCATCAATAGCAGCATCTGAGGGTGTCATGTGTTCAGTATTTGGCAATGGGTTTCCTACTTACATTGGCAATTTCATATCTGTGGCTTCCACCCCTGCACATCTGTTGTGCCTGCCATCGTTGCATTTGTCTACTTCCCTGACCGTGTTGCCATCTCCAGTGGACATGCAGGTTTGGGCATCAATGGGGAGGGACTCATCCGTGTAGTCAGTGCAACATTGCTATACAAGTGTGTTGGATCTGTGCTGATGATTCCGTTGGCACATCCATGACCAGGCTGATGTGATGGGAGCCCTCATTTGGTGCTAATTGTTGATTGTGTGACCAAGTGCTCAGCTGACATGATGGGGCCCTACTGAGGCAACATATGGCACAGCTTTCCTCACACAGGAGTGGAGTCCCCTCATGGCAGTGTGTACACGTGTGACATTGCCTGCGCCCAAGGTGTGTGTTGTATGTGCATGTCTGTGTGTTCACTTCCATTCATCTGCGCATGCTGTGATCCCTAGTGTTGTACCTGTTTGTGATGCTTGCTGACTTGAGCTATGTTCCCCCAAAGTCTTCTCCCTGTGTTCTCTGTGATGTGGGTGCATGGCACATTACTGGTCATCAGGGTGTCACCCATAGGTGTGTTTGCTGTCAGGGCAGAGTTTGTGTGCAGACGCAGATGGGTCACAGTCAGGTTTTCCTTTGGCACTTGTTGTTTGCCCCTGTCATGTGATTTCCAGTTTGTGTTATCTTTCAGTGATTGTGACACGTTGTGTGTGTGACTGCTGGCACTCCTTAGGGTCCGGGCTGCAATGTTGGTTTGTTGTCTATGTGTGTTCTTTGTGGGTGACCTTGGCTTCTTCATTGGTGTGTGACTGTGGCTGGGATCCCATTGGTCGGTGTGGTATTGCCGTCATGTCCATGTACAGCGTAGTGTGCAGTGTGTCAGACATTCAGGAGTCTTGTTGAGTGTCCATGTGTGATGTGTTTCTACACCTTGGTTCCCACCACCACCCTGGAATAGTCATGGGTGCATGTGCAATGTCACCAGTGCATGTGTACTTCACTGCTGCACATTGTTGGAGGTCGAGGGGTGTGGTCTTGAGTGTGTGCAGATGAGAGTTGTTGCCCGGCTAGTCCCCTGCCTCCATGTTGGCCTTGGCTTACTGGCCATGCTGATTGATTTGTGCTTGTGTAGGTGTGATGGTAGTTTGTTGCTCAGGACACCTGACTGTGGTTCACAGTGTGAACGACATTTAGCTTTGTCATCACAGTGGTATTTTTATTCAGCCCAGGGTCACCACATTGTGGGGGCCCTGGGGGTGGTGCTGTGGTGTGTGTGTGACATGTGTGTTTTGTGCTCCCTCTCACCTGTCAATGCCTGCTTGCCCACATAGGGGATTTGGATCCATGAGTTACCTTAGTGTGGCAGTGTATGCACATCTGTATGATTGGTATTCAGCTCTCCTCATGTGTTGTGTTGTTGCCTGGGGACACTGGCACCCCCACCCCTCACCTGCTGTGTATGATGACAGTGTTGGTCTGCCTGTTTGTGTTTGTGCATCTGCACCACTGCATTGGCATATCTTGGGTGTGCCATTGGCTGTATGTTGTTTGGTGTGTTTCCCCTGCTGTCCCTGGGACTCCTAGGTCATCGGTCAGCACAGTGATCATGGTTTGTGTGTCCCATTGCTGCCATGGTATGGTATCTGTTCACCTCACATCTGCTGTCTCCACAGGGTATCTGCATTTGTGTGCCCATTGGTGCAAATATGTGGTTCTGCATTCTGATGGTCACTTCTGTCATTGTGTCATTGATGACTGTTGACGGTCTCAGCCCCCATGGGTGTTGTTTGTCTGCACATGGCCAAAGGAATGTTTCATTTGCACTGCAGTATTTGGCTCCCCAATTTATGTTGCAATGGGACACATACACTACTTTGCCACAGATGAGTTTTTGGTTCTGTGACCAGGAATGATCCATGCAGTTTGGCAGTTGCAGCTCTTTCTTTGTCAACAATTAACTTTTGGTCACTGTGATGATGAGGGTGTAGACCCCATTGCCACAATGGTCAAAATGTGCTTCAGCTATGGACCCACACTTGCCTTTTGGTCACTGTGATGATGGGGGTTTAGACCCCATTGCCACAATGGTCAAAATGTAGCTTCAGCTATGGACCCCACACTTACCTTTTGGTCACTGTGATGATGGGGGTTTAGACCCCATTGCCACAATGGTCAAAATGTGCTTCAACTATGGACCCCACACTTGCCTTTTGGTCACTGTGATGATGGGGGTTTAGACCCCATTGCCACAATGGTCAAAATGTGCTTCAACTATGGACCCCACACTTACCTTTTGGTCACTGTGATGATGGGGGTTTAGACCCCATTGCCACAATGGTCAAAATGGGCTTCAGCTATGGACCCCACACTTGCCTTTTGGTCACTGTGATGATGGGGGTTTAGACCCCATTGCCACAATGGTCAAAATGTGCTTCAGCTATGGACCCCACACTTACCTTTTGGTCACTGTGATGATGGGGGTTTAGACCCCATTGCCACAATGGTCAAAATGGGCTTCAGCTATGGACCCCACACTTGCCTTTTGGTCACTGTGATGATGGGGGTTTAGACCCCATTGCCACAATGGTCAAAATGTGCTTCAGCTATGGACCCCACACTTACCTTTTGGTCACTGTGATGATGGGGGTTTAGGCCCCATTGCCACAATGGTCATGGGCTGCTTGCATTGTGGGTGCCACACACATATATGTGTGGCACATGTGCTAAGGGGTCACATTGTATGTTCAAAGTCATGTTCGGTGTTGTAGGCATTTGACACAGCCTGCTCACACGCTTGTCATGGTGGTGGGGGATGTCTTAATCTTGCATTCCCTAGGTTGTGGTGTGCTTGTTGTGTCATGCATTGTCCATCCTATGAGTGGGGGTGGTAGTAGTGGTAGGCATCCAGCCCCCTGGGTGAGGGTGGTAGTAGTGGTAGGCATCCTGCCCCCTGGCTAAGGGTGGTAGTAGTGGTAGGCATCCTGCCCCCTGGATGAGGGTGGTAGTAGTGGTGGGCATCCTGCCCCCTGGCTAAGGGTGGTAGTAGTGGTGGGCATCCTGCCCCCTGGCTAAGGGTGGTAGTAGTGGTAGGCATCCTGCCCCCTGGCTAAGGGTGGTAGTAGTGGTGGGCATCCTGCCCCCTGGGTGAGGGTGGTAGTAGTGGTGGGCATCCTGCCCCCCTGGCTAAGGGTGGTAGTAGTGCTAGGCATCCTGCCCCCCTGGCTAAGGGTGGTAGAAGTGGTAGGCCTCCTGCCCCCCTGGCTAAGGGTGGTAGTAGTGGTAGGCCTCCTGCCCCCCTGGCTAAGGGTGGTAGTAGTGGTAGGCATCCTGCCCCCCCGTGGGTGAGGGTGGTAGTAGTGGTGGGCATCCTGCCCCCTGGCTAAGGGTGGTAGTAGTGGTGGGCATCCTGCCCCCTGGCTAAGGGTGGTAGTAGTGGTAGGCATCCTGCCCCCGTGGGTGAGCGTGGTAGTAGTGGTAGGCATCCTGCCCCCTGGCTAAGGGTGGTAGTAGTGGTAGGCATCCTGCCCCCCTGGCTAAGGGTGGTAGTAGTGGTGAGCATCCTGCCCCCTGGCTAAGGGGTGGTAGTAGTGGTAGGCATCCTGCCCCCTGGGTGAGGGTGGTAGTAGTGGTGGGCATCCTGCCCCCTGGCTAAGGGTGGTAGTAGTGGTAGGCATCCTGCCCCCGCTGGGTGAGGGTGGTAGTAGTGGTGGGCATCCTGCCCCCTGGCTAAGGGTGGTAGTAGTGGTAGGCATCCTGCCCCCTGGCTAAGGGTGGTAGTAGTGGTGGGCATCCTGCCCCCTGGCTAAGGGTGGTAGTAGTGGTAGGCATCCTGCCCCCTGGCTAAGGGTGGTAGTAGTGGTGGGCATCCTGCCCCCTGGCTAAGGGTGGTAGTAGTGGTAGGCATCCTGCCCCCTGGCTAAGGGTGGTAGTAGTGGTAGGCATCCTGCCCCCTGGCTAAGGGTGGTAGTAGTGGTGGGCATCCTGCCCCCTGGCTAAGGGTGGTAGTAGTGGTAGGCATCCTGCCCCCTGGATGAGGGTGGTAGTAGTGGTGGGCATCCTGCCCCCTGGCTAAGGGTGGTAGTGGTGGTGGGCATCCTGCCCCCTGGTTAAGGGTGGTAGTAGTGGTAGGCATCCTGCCCCCTGGCTAAGGGTGGTAGTAGTGGTAGGCATCCTGCCCCCTGGCTAAGGGTGGTAGTAGTGGTAGGCATCCTGCCCCCTGGCTAAGGGTGGTAGTAGTGGTGGGCATCCTGCCCCCTGGCTAAGGGTGGTAGTAGTGGTAGGCATCCTGCCCCCTGGCTAAGGGTGGTAGTAGTGGTAGGCATCCTGCCCCCTGGCTAAGGGTGGTAGTAGTGGTGGGCATCCTGCCCCCTGGCTAAGGGTGGTAGTAGTGGTAGGCATCCTGCCCCCTGGCTAAGGGTGGTAGTAGTGGTGGGCATCCTGCCCCCTGGCTAAGGGTGGTAGTAGTGGTAGGCATCCTGCCCCCTGGCTAAGGGTGGTAGTAGTGGTAGGCATCCTGCCCCCTGGCTAAGAGGTGGTAGTAGTGGTGGGCATCCTGCCCCCTGGCTAAGGGTGGTAGTAGTGGTAGGCATCCTGCCCCCTGGCTAAGGGTGGTAGTAGTGGTAGGCATCCTGCCCCCTGGCTAAGGGTGGTAGTAGTGGTAGGCATCCTGCCCCCTGGCTAAGGGTGGTAGTAGTGGTAGGCATCCTGCCCCCTGGGTGAGGGTGGTAGTAGTGGTAGGCATCCTGCCCCCTGGCTAAGGGTGGTAGCAGTGGTGGGCATCCTGCCCCCTGGCTAAGGGTGGTAGTAGTGGTAGGCATCCTGCCCCCTGGGTGAGGGTGGTAGTAGTGGTGGGCATCCTGCCCCCTGGCTAAGGGTGGTAGTAGTGGTGGGCACCCTGCCCCCTGGCTAAGGGTGGTAGTAGTGGTAGGCATCCAGCCCCCTGGCTAAGGGTGGTAGTAGTGGTAGGCATCCTGCCCCCTGGCTAAGGGTGGTAGTAGTGGTGGGCATCCTGCCCCCTGGCTAAGGGTGGTAGTAGTGGTGGGCATCCTGCCCCCTGGCTAAGGGTGGTAGTAGTGGTAGGCATCCTGCCCCCCTGGGTGAGGGTGGTAGTAGTGGTGGGCATCCTGCCCCCTGGCTAAGGGTGGTAGTAGTGGTGGGCACCCTGCCCCCTGGCTAAGGAGTGGTAGTAGTGGTAGGCATCCAGCCCCCTGGGTTGGGGTGGTGGCGCGCATTCAGGCCCCTGTGTGCATATGTGGCATTGGTGATGGGCATCCCGCCCCTATGGTGCTGCTGTTGCTGGTGTAAGTATATTCAGATTCCCAGTGTATGTGTGTGATGTGTCGTGTACGTGTTGTATGTGTTTTGTGGTTGGTGTCTGACTTACCTTCTGCGCCGTACGCGTCCGTGCCTGTTCCGGTAGTAGATGTAGAATATTGATATGATCGGGACGAAGGGATTCATGGTTGGTTCGTGTCGTTCGTCCTTCTCGTTGCTTCGCGTCGTCCTCGTCGCTTCGCTTCGTCCTCGTCGCTTCGCTTCGTCCTCGTCGCTTCGCGTCGTCCTCGTCGGTGCCGTGTTCGTCTCGTAGCCGTGGATCGTGTTGTGGCGTGATTCGGAGCTTATGTGCGCCTCTCCCGGATGCTTTGACGTGCCGTGCGTAGCGGCGGGTTCGGCGCGTACGGGAAGCGCATCGTACTTGTCCGGCCGGACGGGGCTGCATTTCCCTTCCGTGCGACTCGATTCGGCGTTTCGGATTCGCCTCGGTCGGAGAACAGGACCTGGTTTGGGTGAGTACGGCTCGGCCGGGATTTTTGCTGTTGTGCGCATCGTGCTTGCTGCGTTCGGTGTGCTGTACGGATCGGTCGGGAAACAGGCTTTCGCATGGCTTTTTTCCCGACCGAATGGTATTGGGTGCGCCTCCGACCGAGATCGGAATCGGCCCCAGAGTGTTCGTCATAGACATTAAAGTTGGACCAGTGCGCTTGGTTTTTGGGTGAAGACTGGGAGGGCAGCACAGAGGGAGGAGGTAGAGCCGATGGAGTTTGAGAGAAAGTTGCGGGATTTAAGTTTGTTTCCTAGGGCAGAGAATTTGTCGCAGAAGAAGGAGGAAAATTCCTCGCAAGATATTTGCGATTTAGGGGTTTCCTTGGAGGTTTTTGATAGCTTGTTGGATTGGTGTTTGACCAAATCGAATAGCTTGCGAGGTCTATTCTTGGCGTTCTCTAGTTCAGTTCTGAAGAATTCTTTTTTCGAGTTGAGGATTTTCCTATTGTAGGCATTTCTGGCCTGGCGGAGAAGTTTTAGATGGGCTGCTGTTGGGTGCTGTTTCCAGTTACGTTCTGTCTGCTGAAGGGATCTCCTCTCCTTGTTAAGGGATTCGTTGAACCAGGGATTCCTGTCTTTGATCTGGGTTCTTTTGAGTTTTAGCGAAGCAAGGTCATCGAGAATGTCAGATATAGTAGAGGAATAATGTTCCGTGAGGCTGTTGACCGAGGTGAGATTGGGGGGGAGGTCAGTCTCACAGCGCGCAGCCAATTTCCCGTGATCTAGGTTCTTGGTGTCTCTAACCAATCGTTTGGGGATCAAGGGTTGTGGTGTCCATGTCTTGTGGGTGCCAAGCAGAAGGAAGGAGATAGCGTGATGATCAGACCAATCACATGGGTCTATAGAGATAAGTTTGACCGCTGCTTCCTTAGCGATGATCCAGTCTAGAATGGCGCCTTTCGAGTGAGTAGGGAGTACGCAGGCTTGGGTAAGGGCTTGGCCGGCCAGGAAGTCTCTGCTGGCGTTGACCTGAGGGTCCTTGGGGTCGTTCCAGTGCAAGTTGAAATCGCCAAGGAAAATGTCATTAGAGTTACAGGAAACCTTGGCTGTGATGATTTCCATGAGGTGGTCAGTAAAGGTGTCATTCTTGCCTGGGGGGTGGTAAAAGATATGTAGTCTGCACAGTTGGGTGGTGTTGTTGTAAATGGAGAGTGCAAGGTATTCGCAGGAGTCTGTAGGATCAGCCAGAAGTTCAGTAACAAGGAGGTTAGAGCTGTAGATGCAGGCAATGCCTCCTCCTTTTTTTTTGATTGCCTGTCCAGCCTTACGATGTTGTAATTGGGCGGGACTAAGAGGTCTAGGCAGGGCGATGAGGATTCGTTGAGCCAAGATTCAGTCAAGATCCCTAAGTCAGAATTTTGGAGAGGGGGGAGCTTGCAGGCCTGATGTCAGTGGTATAGGCACGCAGCTGTTGGTATGCGCTGGTGGCATGGTAGTGGGGCTAGTGGGGCTAGGTCGACCAATGACGTGATCCCTAGCACGGAAGGTTTGTGAAAGGCTAGGCACACTTGGCGGATTAGGCGAGGGGTGTTGCGGGGGGAGCGTGGACAGAGGAGGGTCGTGCACATATTTTTTAACGAGGGTGAAGAGGTCCGCGAATTTAGTGAGGTCTTTGGGTGGAGCTTGTATCAGGATGATGCCGTTTTTGTATAGAGTGATGGTGAGGTCAGCACGCAGGTTTGCGGATGGTGCGATCGTGAGTTTATTGCCGTATGGGATGTTTCTGGATTCGTGTACCTTAAGGAGGTTCGAGAAGGCTTTACGCCATAGGGACGTTTTTCTGTAGTAGAAGATGAGGTCATTAATGACTGTGCCCTTGTCCGCGCTGAATCGTAGGGCGGAGACCAGGGTCTCGGGGTGACTTTTCAGGATGGAGTGTTTGAAGGATTTCGTGGCAGTCTTGGAGAGATTAGGAGGGTAGACAACGGAGTAGTAGTTGTCGCCCGTGGGGGTCAGGCAGGGCCCTGCCATGTTGGGGAGAGTGGGGAAACGCCCGCCCAGGAGGTCTGTTAAGAATAGTGAAATATAAAGGTGGAGACCCCAACACGTCTGACCTATGAGCTAGGCCTACCTAAAGCGTGTGCTAAAGCGCCATGGTGACTTGTCCCATCTTAAACGATCCGCAGTAATGCAATTGCAAATTAAAATCAAAACAGAATAAAATTAGACCATCCAATGTTCAGTGGATCCTCTCCCCATTTTTATTAGCGCGTCCTCTAGTGGTGTAGTCAAGAATCCATTGCCCATGAGGTGGGCGGAAGCCTATGTCTCTATCCAAATATAGACCTGGATAAATCCTTTTGGTCATAGATCATGGTGGCTGCCCAGTTTTGTAGAAATATCTCCAAGGGCTTTGTGGTTTATGTAGTCGTAGGATGAAATCAGACGCATGTTATGTTTTAATTAGCTGATATGTTTTGTAGAAATATCACCAATGACTTTGTGGTTTATGTAGTCGTAGGATGAGATCAGACGCATGTTATGTTTTAATTAGCTGATAAAGAAGCCATTCCAAGATGGCTGCTTGCTTGTCCAGTGATAGTATAGCTCTGGGGAGTAGTCCTATTGCTCTTTCCATGAATCATACCTCTCTGGGTGAAGTCCTATGTCGCTGTCCATAGATGTAGATTGCAGTGGTTTGTCTCTGGGGAGTAGTCCTATTGCTCTTTCCATGAATCATATATCTCTGGGTGTAGTCCTATGTCGCTGTCCATAGATGTAGATTGCAGTGGTTTGTCCTTTGTTTCTGTTTAGTGACCTGTTGTGATTCGAATCCTATGTCTTATCACTGCAGTTGGTTTGGGGTAGGTAGTCCTTTCTCTATTTAGTTAATTGTGCCTGCCATTTTGGGGAATGTTCTGCTGTTTTCGGCAAGCACACAAACTGGGGGCCTCGCACCGAAACACCAGGCAGTCAATGGTTCTGCAGTTTTCTGCCAGCACACAAACTGGGGGCCTAGCACCGAACACCGGGCAGTCAATGGTGTCGATTGCACAAGCACCGTAATGCGCAGTCAGCACAAAGCACAAGGGGGGGACTATCATAGCTGGTAAACCGAGGTAGCGAGGGTCTAGCTCATCCGCCCACAGATTATTGTGGCAGCCAGTTGCAAAGAATGATGGGAGCACCTAGTATGGCGGGAGCACAGGGCTGATCCTGTCTAAGTGCGTGTCCAAACACTGAGCCTCGTTTCCTGGGTGCTCGCGGCTGTTGGAGGTGGGGAGGGTTAGTCCCTGTAGATTGCGGGGTAATTCGAGTCTCCGCAAAGGTAGCCCCAAAAGAAAGCGGAGCTCAGGGCTGATCCTGAGCACTAGCCTGACCAGCTGCGAGAATCATTTCTTGGGGTTACTCAGTTGGTGGAGGGAGGGGCAGTACCTGTATATGGCCAAGTCCATGCCGCGGTGACCTCCCGGGGGTCTGCTAGCTGTCATTGGCTCTGAGGAAGAGCGTGCCACACTCCCTGAAGCAGACGTCCAAGATCGAGGAAGCAGGGCGCAGAGCCCCAGTCAGCTGCACCCGTAGATCTAATGCAGCTGCAGGTCCGGAGACTGGCTGAATCTTCGCTGGGGCGCCTCGAACAGGCAGCTCTGTGGGCACAAGCTGAGGAAACGAGAGCTCCTCACCGCGTACTCCAAGGCGGAAGATGTCAGTCCACTGCCGGTGCGCCACGCAGACTCGGATCAGCAACATAGACCGAGGTTGCCGATTCGGACGGGGCAGGGGCGTCGCGGCAGAAGAGGCGAGTCCTCCCCAATGTCTCGGAGCGACAACCCCAGTACCAGTCCAAGGGCGCCGAGTCGGACGGGTCGAAGGCGTCAAGGCGAGTCCTCCCTGAGGTCTCGGAGCAACAGCACTAGTCCGAGGTGGCAAAGTGAGCAAGGGACCCACGTCTAGGCATTTACTTATTGTGTTTGGTATCAGGATTAGCCTGATGCAGTCCAGGTGCTATGGAAACAGTCACCATAGATATGGGGCTTCTGGGATTGTTAGGGATTGGCAGTTGAAGACGAGGAGTAGACACTGCTGCCTGTTCTCCTGCAATAAATGTCAGTAACTTACCAGAGTCTCCTGTTTTTGTTGGAGGGAACACTGCAAGAGCAAAAACATGTTTGGCTGATCTCACTCGAATCCTTCTAGCCAAAACAGATTACATTGGAAAAGTAGCATTGACAAAGACAATAGGTATGGCTTGTAGATATGCCCGTAGGGATCTCAAAACTATTGCAAACCTGTACATGGTGAGTAATCCCAGAATCAAATCAACATTGATGTTTATAGGTCCACCTTGCCAATGGACGTGTTCCTTGGATAGGTAAGTAAAAGAGAGAAAACTACCTTTAGGAAAATTTCATGTAAACGTCTTAGGATTGCTGTTTTTTAGAAAGTCTTCTGGCCAACCAGGCAGCAAGTGGAACATGTGCAACAAATATTAATTTTTGAGGGGAAATGGAAATGAAAACTAAAGAGGTTGGATCTATTTGCAGAAGTCACTGTCATTCATATGTGTCATCATAGGAGAAAAGCCTAGAACTTAAATTTCTGCAAGGATTTCTTTTGAAGTGGCTTCCCTCAGCTGCTTATGTTTGAATGCCTGTTAGCAGCACAAACATACTGAAGCCTATAGCTACCTGTTGATGTTAAAAATTCATGAGACAAAGAGGACCAACAATCTGTGCCATCCTTAAAAAGTGGCATGTCCCATCAATGTTTGAGAAATGCCATAACAAACCCCAGAAATCCATTATTCTGTGAGAGCTGCTGGTGAGCCAAAAGCCAAGCATAAGGAATAAGTAATGCTACATACCAATATGTTCAACTAGGTGAAAAACTATCAACAGTGATAAAATAAAGGTATATGTTTGTTATTTTTTATGACATGCCCAGTTTTCTCATCAATAATTTAATTGCAAATGTTACAGTAATATTGTCAGTGATGTCATAGAAGACGTCATGAGGGCTGTAGTATGTGGGATAATTAGCAGTGCATGGCGTGGGTGCACGTTATAGTTACCTTATGCCATGAGTTATAGTTACTTGAGATAACTATAACAATTGGTGAATTTCTGTTTTTTTTTTAATGTTTCAAACGGTACGTTGTCATTGAACATTTGACTTAACTATAACGTTACTTTAATCTTACATTTTTTCAGTGAATTTCTGATGTTTTTCTTAAATGCAAACTTAGATATTAGTATCATGCTTAGCTATAACGGCACTTTAACCTTTGTTTTATTCACTGAATTTCTAGTTTTTTTTTAACGTGAAGTAATATTTTATTACCATACGTAAAGCCACCCACCGCTACGCATAGCTAGGGGTTTGGCTGGATGGCCTGAAGCCTGACCCTGGGCCAAACCTCCCCTCTCCCATCTGACCCTTTTCCTTTTGCATTTGACACCCTATAATAAAGCAGATGAATCATCTTGCTCCAAAAATTTCCAATAATTTTAATCAAATGTATATTTCAATAATGCACACAATGCAATCTTTGTTAATACTGATTACTTAAAAAGTGTTTATTAGCATTTTATTATACTGCATGTCTGTGACTCTTTCTTTTTACATAGTTTTTATTATTACATTTTGGGGATGAAAATAAATAGTCAGAGATATTTATATTTATTTTTAAGAAAAAATAAAACAAACTCTTCTACCTTTTAACATTTTACACCCCAAAAACTGCAATCATAAAAATAACCACACAAAAGCTTTGCATTTTACGTTATACATCTTCAGGCCAAATAATATGCAACCATACAACTAGCCCCTAGATGGCACGGCAATCACAGTTGTAGAGTGTAGCTCCAGCTTGGGAAATGCTTAAAACAATTATGTAAGTTCTACTAGGGTCATTGCTTCAATGACTCAGGAGACTTAGGTTCTTTCCTAGAGTTTCTGGTGGGCTGTGAAACTACCTGTAGCTCCCTGTAAGAATTCTGATGTCCCTGACCCTTCTAGGGACATTACCAAAAATGAAATATGTGCAAATAGCCCTCAGAGGGCATTATGTGTGATCCTATAGGAGCAGTAAATAATAAATAAGCGGCTGCAGCCACTCTTTTATTATTAATCTTCTTCTTACGTATTTCATTTTTTCAGGGTGTCCGGGTCCCACCCAGGACATCCTCTTTTTTATGTATAGAGGGCCATGGGGGAGCCCAGTGGCCATGGAGGAGCCCCAGTGCCATGCAGGAGCAACCATTTTTTAAAATTTGCAGGGTGCCCTGGTGCCCACTCAGGGAACCTCAGGCAATTATTCCTTTTGGGGATTGTGGTGGGAGCCTCTGGGCCCCTGCAGCTCCACTGGCTCACGGTTCCTTCAGGAGTCAGCATTATTTTTTTAATTGACATTCCCTGGCCCACCAGGGATATGCCACAGCAGGTCCCTTATTGGGGGCTGCAGGAGAAGCCTTAGAGCCTCCACAGCCCTGCTGACTTCCCTGCTTGCACCCATTGTGGAGGCAATAGGAGCCAGCATTACTCCCACCCCGGAGGAGCAGTTTTTACTTTGCTGCTGCGAGGTGGGAGCAATTTTTAGTAACTTCCCTGCCCTCACCCATGGGTAGGGAAATGTTTTGTTTTCCCACTGGGCAAGAGAACAGGACAGCAGGTATTCAGACTGTGTCCCAGGGATTGAAGACCCCGGGCCACCATCCCACAGCTGGCCCCACGGAATGAGGTCCCCGGGGCCTCTTCAAGCCACTCTCCCCTTTATAAAATTATCAACCCCGGAGGATGGGTTCTCCCAGGGCCTCTTGGAGGCTTAGGGAGGGATGCTATGTACCCTCTTCCCCCTAACATATACACTGCGCACCCCTTTGCTCACCTTGGTGTGGCTTTTACACAAAAGGATGGAAGCCTGTGCTTTTTTAACATCTTTACCATGGATTTGTAGATTCGCAGAAAATTTTTAAAAAATATGTTTTTGTACAAGACTGGGTTTTTCTGGGATCTGAGAACACCCTGCCTCTCCAACTCAGGCAATCAACGTCACTGACTCAATTCAGGAAGGACCTCAAGACCTGGCTCTTCAATTGAACCACAGCATCTTAGATGGATCAGCAGTCCCCTCCAGCGACTTGAGACCCTTTCGGGTGAGTAGTTGCACTTTACAAGACACTTGATTGATTGATCATCAGGCCTGGGGGGGTTAGGATATCCGTACCCTGCCCCCTATGTTTCATGACTTAATTTTACCTATCAATTTTAAATGTTAATTCTTACCTATACGTACTTATGGTTCAATGTCTCAAGTGCTGTATTTACTTCCAATGTAGTACCCTGCGATAAAATGTCTCCAGATGTTTCACCCCAAATGTTTAGTGGAATATACAGTAGTAAGTGGGAGATACACTCTAAGTCACTGCAGTTAGGACTGTCAACCCATGAAAGAGAGTTTAGTGTAACAGGTGGGATCCATATTCAATTTTTCAAGGTGGACCTGTTCATGATATTTGCCCACATCAATTGACAGAAAACTCATGCTTTCTGGAAAGAAATTCTAAGGCATCACCTTGCATTCTTGGTTTGACTTTGTAGGGTTCAGAAGAGACTGACCTCACACCTGTCTGCAGGATGCAGCTCACAAAGAAAAAGGAACAACAAGGAGAAATAAAGTTATTTCTCCTCATTACACCTCCTCTGGGGAGGCGTAGGCTTTTGATGCATTCAAATCTGGGAAAATCAATGGGTGTTGAGTGGGAACACCCACCGCAATGCCCATGGAATGCCTCTTTGACACAGAATAAGGCAACACAGATACTTGTGCTGGTTTGCCTTACTCCATACCTATGAGGCCATGAAAAGCCATACAAAGTGGCTTTGCGTGGGCTTGTAGATAAGGGTCTGCACTCTGAGCTGCTGGGGCATAAAAAAATGTGACTCACTGGCTGCAAAATGGGCTTGTAAATAAGCCTCTTAGGGGCAGATTTACAAGCCCCTTGTGCCACCGTTGTGTCACTTTTTGTGACGCATCGGTGTTTTTTTTAATGCCATATTTACAAAGTGACGCATCTAGGGAGATGCGTCACGGAAGACAGCACTGAGTCGGAATGGAACTGCGCGATAACCTGCTGCCCCACGTAAGTATTAAAATATGCAAGGTAGGCCTTCCGATGACAAATCTCTCGCATTACTGACGCAGGGATATTTACAAACATTCCCTGCGTTGACGCATCTCTTGGCTGCATCACACATCTTGAAAACTGCATTAGAATACCTATGTCTCACAAACCCACGTGTAGTAAATGACGCATGTGCCATAGAAATAAAAGCTAAGCCTAGCAGAGCAGTCTTGCAGCAGATCAGACAGCATAGACCTCCTAATCTTGCAGCTGGGAGTTGGAGCGAGAAGACGACAACTACCACTAGGCCAAATACCACAACCGCACCCACCACCATCACCACAAAGGCTGCGCAGCAGAAGGGAGCACATCTATCGCCAAAGAACCACCCTCATTGGGCACAGGGATGAACAAGTCATCAAAATGTATCGCCTCAAGAGGGCGTCTATTGTGACCCTGCTGAATCAGATCTCACCACAGCTTCAGCCACCAATTTACAGGGTCTGCAACATTGCACCATAGACAAAGCTCTTGGCAGTCTTACACATGTTGACCTCAGGATCTTTCTAAACAACAGCAGCACAAGTGGCAGGTGTCTCCCAGGCCTCTTTCCCAGCCTTCCTCCCTTCTGTCCTGTATGCAATCATTCAGCTCACACCACAGTGCCTCCATTTCTACAACACAACACCAGCAGATAGTCGTGTAGTTCCTATATTACCCATACAGGATCTGCGCATTCGGATAACATAAACTGTAGGACTGGTGGCAGACTGGCTCTGAGCACCCCCACCGAGAATGTTAGTCTTTCTGTTTTAGCTAGCTCACAGTGCCACTAGTATCTACTCTTATCGGGGAGAGAATAGTTTCTGGCAACCTCAGAACATGACAACCCTGATCCCCCAGGATCGTGGAAACAATATACTACTTTTCGCTCAGTCACTCGTGCTCACTTATTCGGTCTCAGAGAGTTACACAGAAGAAACAGTCGGGCGTGTTACAATAAGAATTTATTGCACAGTTGTTCTTCTAGTGTAAAATAGATGTTCTGCAACAACCGTTAAACAGTAGCAGATATATATGATTATCAGGACAGTGAAAATAAAAGGATAGTACACTTCTACCATCTTGCAATAATCATGAATATAAAATGCTTGATAAAATGTGCGTCCTCCTACGATGCCTATCTAGATGTACCTAAGTGTACCTAGCATGTGAGTAGGTGTGAAGCCAAGAATCCCTCTAGGATTTAGTATAACCCCATTACCTGAAGTGAGAGAGTGTGGGACCCCGTCCTGGTCTCGAGTTGGACACCCCGCGAGGGATGGGTTAGACCACTGTCAGCTGTAGCGTCTGCATGCAGGCGCCTCAGTGTCTCTGGTCAGTGTGTCGGCCTGGAAGTCTCGGTCTCCTCTCCCAACCCTAAGAAGATGTGCTGTATTTATATAAAAAGTATCTAGGGTTTCTTTGTCCCTTGTTTCGTGTATTAGCCATTGCTGGATTTGAGGATGACGTATGGGATGAACCTTGTACGTATTAATTATGCAGTGGTGTGTAGCCCCTGCCTGGTTTCCAGGAACCCTCATGAATATTCATTCCTACTGTATGAGTCTATTGATAGAGTTATAGGACGCTATTGTTTAGGGAAAACCCTCCTTCTGTGCCCAGCACTAGAACTAGGTAAAGGTACAATCCTAAAGGTTCGTTACTGTGTAGTATAAGGTAGATAATGTAGGTGAAGGTGTATGATATTACCCGGGCCTATATTAGGGTACCTATATGAAACATAACACCCACTCCTCTTCTGAACATTCAATAATTATAAAAATGCAAATAAACCGCTCTATGTACTAGGTAGTGGTGCATAAAACATCAGTGAGTTTCATAAAACAAAGTCCTTAAAACCAGTTAAAAATATTCTAAAAAGGGGGAAGAAAAATTATTTTTGAAAGTTAGCAGTGGAAAATGTCACTCGAAGCCAAAGTCCTAGTTGAGTTTGTTTATATAATTCGAACCACTACAAGCGTCAGAAGGCCATGCTTTCCCAGTGAAAGTGTCAATTAAAGGAAATGTTCCAAATTTAGTTGAGTTTTCAAACAAAAAGGAAAAACCGAATTCTTTCCCAGCACACAATGAGCCAATTACAGATTAAGTGTCCTGGCTGGGAGACGTAATTTAGAAAAAGAACAGTAGCAAGCTTCTAATTGACCACATGAAACATTCTAGGTGCGTGAAAATAATAACCAACACTTCACGACATACGTAAAAAGTATAATAGCCACTTTATATTAAACTTATATTTATTTCAGATATAAAAAATATACTTTTTTGTTCATTCAATTGATTTGTTTTTTATAAACATAATAATAAATACATTCACATAGAGTAATAACAGCATCAATATTACAGTGCACAGGGTAGAATGATAAAATGAAAAAATCTTTGTTTTTAAAGGAAAAAAGGGGGAGAAAACAATTTTTATCTTAATAAATTTTCCATGATTTTGTTCAAATTCTGAGATAAATAAAGACAATGGATGAAGACTTGATATTGGCATGCGGTAGATAAAAAACTACGCGCGTTTCGGCACTACTGCCTTCATCAGGGAACCGTCTATTGCGAGACAACTATCTAAAACATAAAACAAACCAATAATTACAAACTTATAAAATATATACACACACCCAGAATATTTACATCATTTACTATAACCTTACAAATTAATGAATGGTAATAACGGCAAATCTATAATCCAAAAACTAATATATATATCTGATAATGCAATACTTGATTCAATCTCTTGTTTTAACTTTCATTTTTCTGATAAACAATCAATTTATAAACATAAGAAAAAGATATCTACATACATAATAATACAACGTACAATATATATATGAAATAATAAAGTGTAAAGACATCAAAAATTAATAAAGACAGAATAAAAGAAAAGAAAAGAAAAGAAAAGAAAAGCCCATTAATTTAAATAAGTATTCCGCTTCTAACTAATGATGGTATCCCTATAGGAAACCCCATGGATAGCTAATACCACATAAGCAATAATAAAAGAGTCCATGAACACTTACATTCACAGTTTATATGTTTTTTTAGAAAATTATAGCTAAAAATTCTATGAAAAATGGATCTCATCATAGCTATCTTAAATCCAGAGAGATATATCATACCCTATAGACAATAAGTGAATGAGGGACTATATATAACACTCATAATATCATAGAAAAATGTTAAACAATCTACTCGCCCAGCTGATTATATAGACCACACTTACTCATAAAGATGAGAGCTTGAATGGTAATAAACTATCGTGAACGATGGTCCAAGGAGAATACCAAGAGACTACAAGATAAGAAAAAAGGGGATTATATATATATGGTACAATTAATTTCTGCCCCATAGTTAAATTACTGATTAAATCTTAAAGAGTGAAGAAAAAAGAAAGATGAAGGGAAAGAGAAAAGTGAAACACTCACATTATAACGAGGAGGCAACCTGTCACTCCTACAGGTAATTAAGTAAGTAGATATGGACATGTGCGAGACTCCATGCTGTGTACAAGTAGATAAAGTACTTTGACACTCTAGGTGGAGCAAAATAAAACCTTTTGTTAGTTTAAGTGTGAACCAAAGCTCTATTTTGTACAAAGAAAAGGGAGCCAGAGTCCTATTCACTTACTTAAAAGAGGGAGCAACTTTCGTTCCCGTAGATAAATCTGTGTGCTGTTTGATACATCATTGATATAGCACAATATGTAGTTCAATGTTTTCTGAAGCTGTATATGGAACACAAGGGATAATCGTAATCACTATAAAGGTATATAAATATGGCAGAAGGCCAAATGGCCACAACCAAAGACTATATATAACTACTGAGAGAAGTAGAATTACTTGAAAACGAAAGGGCGCTTACTTCATGCCAGCAGTATTGGTCCTCCCACAGAGGTATCTCTAACCTTATTGTAGAGTGGGGGCACGATAAAAACTGGTCATTGCATCACTTTCTGAAGCACCAGCTAAAGACAGAAAGAACAGAAGAGGCAAACATGACCTCATGGTAAATAGATATAGGGGGGACACTACATATAACTTGAGGCATAGGAATACCCCGACTCTATCATTTACCTTCATATTTCCGTATGCTTCGGACAGATAATCCTGGATGTCGGCAAAACGTTCTGCTTCTTTGGCGCAACGAGATACAAATGAAGGAATGAGGTTCCATATATAAAGCCTATGAAAAGCGCGCGTTTTTCGTACAAAGTTTAATTGACGAGTGCTAAGTAACGACGACGGACATGAACATGATAATGTGGCCGCCATATTGGATTGGGAAATGAATTTATCCTACGAACAATAAATGTAATTTTAATGCCGTATATATGGTGAGGAATCAGATAAGATGTTCCTATCGGTGTTTATACCAGATAATAGATTCATTTATATGAAGGCATTTAAAGGCTAGAAAGTACTAAAAGTAGACGACGATCTTCAAATTGAAAATATGGCTGCCATATTGGAATAGGCAAAACTTTTGACAAAGGTGCAGTAATGAATATAATGAAAAAGATATCATCCTAGTTCTACTTCTTTGGCATAACAAGAAACAAATAGTAGAATAAAGTTCTCTATTAAAACCTATTGACAACGCACACTTTTCATACTAAGTCTACTTTACGAGTACTGTGTAGCGACGACGGACAATAATGTGACCGCCATATTGGCATGGACAATGAATTTAAACCACGAACAATGATTATGATACCATATAGATGGTTCGGGATCAGAGAAAGGGTTCTATTCTTTTTACACCACACAAAAGATATAATAAATTCATCTAAGTGAAAATAAAATGTTCTTATCGGTGTTTATACCAGATAATAAATTCATTTATATGAAGGCATTTAAATATTAAAGAGTGCTGAGAATAGACGACGGTCTTCGGATTGGAAATGTGGCCACCATATTGGAATAGGCAAAACTTTTAACATAGGTGCAGTAATGGATATAATGAAAAATATATCATCCTAGTTCTACTTGTTTGGCATAACAGGGAACAAATGGTAGAATGGGGTTCTCTTTTAAAACCCATTGAAAACACACGTTATTAATGCGAAATCTAATTTGCGAATACTGTGTGGCGACGACGGACATTAATGTGACCGCCATTTTGGCATGGGCAATAAATTTAAGGAACGAACAATGTTTATGATGCCGTACAGATGGTTCGGGATCAGAAAAAATGTTCTATTCTTTTTACACCACACAAAAGATATAATAGATTCATTTAAGAGAAAGCATTAAAACACACCAGCTAAACGGTACTAAATAATGAAGATAGACTTCAAAATGGAAGTATGGCCGCCGTGGTAAGTAGTGGATGTAATAAAGTAAATCGTACAAATATGAAACACAAAGTATATTTTAATTGCAGATATGTGATTTAATTACATAGATAAACCAAATTGCTAAATGATGGCCTGTTCCCAAGGAATATCCTGGTTCAGACCCTGGTTTACTGTATCTAAAAGAAAAATCCATAAGACTTCGCGTTTTTTTCTGATAGTATCTGAACACTGACCTTCCTTTCCGAGAATCTTTTCAATGATATACCAACATATATCGTCAGGGGTATGATTATTGTCTATATAATGTGATACCAAAGGTGATGTCAATTTTTTGGTCCTAATGGCTGATCTATGTTCGGTTAATCTCACATTGATGGTCCGTGATGTTTCCCCCACATATCCTTTGTTGCAAGGGCAGATTAATAAATATATAATGTTTTTTGTCTTGCAATTAGTCATACCCTTTGGTACAATAGTCTGTCCATTAAAGTTCAGTCTGTTTGTTTCTATCGCAAACGGGCAGACTTTGCAGATACCACACTTATGATTTCCTTCAATTGGAAGCATGCCATCAATACTTCTCTGTATTGGCTCTTTATTTATTATTGGCATACGTGATCTAACAATTAGATCTTTCAGATTTCTATTTTTGCGATACGCAAAGAGAGGTTTCTGCAACATGTCCGTTTGTTCTCTATTAGTATTAAGTAGATGCCAGTTAGAGCAAATTATTTGGCGGATTTTTTCATTCATCAAGGAATGCCGGGTTACAAAGACTAGCTTAGCCTCTTGCTTTTGGTTTACACCTGTTAGTAAGTGTTGCCGGTCAAAGAACCTTGCTCGTTTATATGACTCTCTAATTAGTCTGTGTGGATAACCTCTATTCAAAAACTTTTTTCTCATTTCTACGGCTCTAAGGTCAAAATCTTCTAATTTTGTACAATTGCGTCTAAGGCGCAGAAATTGGCCAAAGGGAATACTGTTTTTTTGTATTGTTGGATGAAAGCTTTTATAGTGTAAAAGGGTATTACGGGCAGTCGGTTTAGTGAATAAATCCACTATCAGCTGTCCACATTCATGCTTAATAGAAATATCCAGAAATTCAATCTTGATATTACTCAGATTAGAGGTGAACTTTAAATTGGGGTCACAAAGGTTCAACCATAGAAAAAACTCTGCTAGAGTGTCTTCATTATCATCCCATATGAATACAATATCATCTATATAGCGTGACCAATGAAGTATAGACTCGAAGAATGGAGCAACTTAATTGAAGATGAATTGTTGCTCAAAGTATGCCATATAGATATTTGCTATCGTAGGAGCGCAAGATGCGCCCATACTTACTCCTTTTACTTGTTTATATAGCTGACCTCGAAATTCAAATGTATTATCTTCAAGAATGATTCGTAGACAATCAATAATAAAGTTTGTGTTACAATCAATGTTCATTAATTCTATAAACCATTCCACTGCCAGGACTGCTCCATCACACGGGATGTTACTATATAGACTCTCCACATCCAACGTTACCAACCATTGTCTATTACAGTTAAATGGTGTTCCTTCCAATAAATTGATTATCTGACGTGTATCTTGTACAAATCCAGGGATATCTTGAACATGTAGACAAAGCATTTTGTCAAGATATTTGGATATGGGTTCCGTGACAGATCCGCGCCAAAGTGAATTGAAAAGTGATTGCATCAGAAAGTGATGCAATGACCAGTTTTTATCGTGCCCCCACTCTACAATAAGGTTAGAGATACCTCTGTGGGAGGACCAATACTGCTGGCATGAAGTAAGCGCCCTTTTGTTTTCAAGTAATTCTACTTCTCTCAGTAGTTATATATAGTCTTTGGTTGTGGCCATTTGGCCTTCTGCCATATTTATATACCTTTATAGTGATTACGATTATCCCTTGTGTTCCATATACAGCTTCAGAAAACATTGAACTACATATTGTGCTATATCAATGATGTATCAAACAGCACACAGATTTATCTACGGGAACGAAAGTTGCTCCCTCTTTTAAGTAAGTGAATAGGACTCTGGCTCCCTTTTCTTTGTACAAAATAGAGCTTTGGTTCACACTTAAACTAACAAAAGGTTTTATTTTGCTCCACCTATAGTGTCAAAGTACTTTATCTACTTGTACACAGCATGGAGTTTCGCACATGTCCATATCTACTTACTTAATTACCTGTAGGAGTGACAGGTTGCCTCCTCGTTATAATGTGAGTGTTTCACTTTTCTCTTTCCCTTCATCTTTCTTTTTCTTCACTCTTTAAGATTTATTCAGTAATTTAACTATGGGGCAGAAATTAATTGTACCATATATATATAATCCCCTTTTTTCTTATCTTGTAGTCTCTTGGTATTCTCCTTGGACCATCGTTCACGATAGTTTATTACCATTCAAGCTCTCATCTTTATGAGTAAGTGTGGTCTATATAATCAGCTGGGCGAGTAGATTGTTTAACATTTTTCTGTGATATTATGAGTGTTATATATAGTCCCTCATTCACTTATTGTCTATAGGGTATGATATATCTCTCTGGATTTAAGATAGCTATGATGAGATCCATTTTTCATAGAATTTTTAGCTATAATTTTCTAAAAACATATAAACTGTGAATGTAAGTGTTCATGGACTCTTTTATTATTGCTTATGTGGTATTAGCTATCCATGGGGTTTCCTATAGGGATACCATCATTAGTTAGAAGCGGAATACTTATTTAAATTAATGGGCTTTTCTTTTCTTTTCTTTTCTTTTATTCTGTCTTTATTAATTTTTGATGTCTTTACACATTATTATTTCATATATATATTGTACGTTGTATTATTATGTATGTAGATATCTTTTTTCTTATGTTTATAAATTGATTGTTTATCAGAAAAATGAAAGTTAAAACAAGAGATTGAATCAAGTATTGCATTATCAGATATATATATTAGTTTTTGGATTATAGATTTGCCGTTATTACCATTCATTAATTTGTAAGGTTATAGTAAATGATGTAAATATTCTGGGTGTGTGTATATATTTTATAAGTTTGTAATTATTGGTTTGTTTTATGTTTTAGATAGTTGTCTCGCAATAGACGGTTCCCTGATGAAGGCAGTAGTGCCGAAACGCGCGTAGTTTTTTATCTACCGCATGCCAATATCAAGTCTTCATCCATTGTCTTTATTTATCTCAGAATTTGAACAAAATCATGGAAAATTTATTAAGATAAAAATTGTTTTCTCTCCCCTTTTTTCCTTTAAAAACAAAGATTTTTTCATTTTATCATTCTACCCTGTGCACTGTAATATTGATGCTGTTATTACTCTATGTGAATGTATTTATTATTATGTTTATAAAAAACAAATCAATTGAATGAACAAAAAAAGTATATTTTTTATATCTGAAATAAATATAAGTTTAATATAAAGTGGCTATTATACTTTTTACGTATGTCGTGAAGTGTTGGTTATTATTTTCACGCACCTAGAATGTTTCATGTGGTCAATTAGAAGCTTGCTACTGTTCTTTTTCTAAATTAGCTCTCTTCCCTACGATTAGCAAGTACATTGTCATGGTAGGGGTCCCCTTCTTTCCAACTGGCTGGGAGACGTAACAGCGCCGTTGCTCGCTGTTGCAGAAGACGATCCCTGTAACACCTCGCAGAGCATGTCAATTGAGCACAGAAAATACTGAAAAGAACTGCCAATAGCTGGTGCAGAGGCAGCCGGTGCTGTAGTCGATACCTGAGTGCTAGTGGAAGAGCTGATGCTCAACCCAGTTGTGGCAAAAGGCCCCTGCGGGTTCTCGAGGAATGCAGCCATCAAGATAGGAATACGCTGGGGACACTGCCGAGCATGGACCCTCACCGATTCCAGCATGGTATTCATGTCCGGTGGCGTTGCCGATGGAAGTGTCAGACAGAGATCTAACACGCATTCTTCTTCACAAAACAGGCATCGAAGAACAGGTAAGATGCAGTCCACCTAGACTGGTCTAAACAATAGGAACCAAGAGGTGCTCAGTTCCCACAGGCGAGGTGTGTCCAGATGTTGTACCATGCGTTCACAGTATTTATGCTCCAGGAGTGCTTTTGCCATCTCGTTGGTGATTGGTCCGTCCATTGCGTAGCAGAAAAATAGCAATCAGGATACCTGCTATTGAGAGCAAGATCAGCGGAAGACCGCCAAAAACACTTTCCAATACAGAGTGTATAAAGTTTGGAATAACTCCTAGGACAGTCTGAAAGGTGCTCAGAAATCCTGACCCTATGGTCTTAAATAGGTGTACAATACCACTCGTATCAGACATATTAAAGATACGTCCCACCATTTCTGTGAAATGAGAGGGGCAGTTTGTACGTATGATTGCCTGTATCTCAACCGACGTCCTTGCGATTTGAAGATCAAGGGTCTCCCGGGCGGAGGTTAAAGGCACAGTTTGCTGCAAAAGCATGGCTTTCATTCTGCTCAAACTATCAAACTGTATAAAAGAAACATTTAGCGAAGGCCATAATGGCGCCTCCCTGACTGTACTTGTTGGGGGAAACAATACTTGCATACAGCAAGTAACCCGGGAGTTAACCGTGACCAGATAGGCAATCCCCGGAAGCATCCCACAACAACCTTGATCATTCAGCATCAAGTAACTCCCATTCGAGAGCAGCTCGAATACTGGTGTAATCACGGCTGCTGGAGTCCCTTGCAGGTGGCAGGGCAAGTTCGCTACTGAACCATTACAAGCTCTGTGTAGTAAAATATCCTGGCACATGAGAGAACCACTCAAAGCGTTCTTGCAGTTTGTACCGCTTAGAAACACTTCTCGATCCCCACTCCGGCATCGATATCTGTACGGTAATACCCAAGATTCCTTAATGCACGGGTACTCATAGTACGGCCCGCGGGCCGCCAGCGGCCCGGCAAGCCTTCCTTGGCGGCCCGCGGACCTTGCAGACATCGTACCTGTTTTTTTTTATTTTTTTTAAAGTGTCAGCAAACACCGCAGCGCGGACTCTGAGAGACTCTGCTCTATGGGGGCCGGGCGATTCTTTAAAGACCATTCACTTGTTAATGAGGCTTTGTTGTATTTTACCTCTTCTTAGCGTCCTGCATCTCCACTCTGAGTGGAGATGCAGGGGCGCTAAGAAGAGGTAAAATACAACAAAGCCTCATTAGCAAGTGAATGGTCTTTTAAAGACCTGTGAAGTACTCGGGTGCGGCTGTGTGTGTGTGCCGGGGAAGCTGTCTCAGCCCGGGCTGACACACACGCAGGGTGAGGTGACAGAGGGTGACAGAGAGAGGGAGACAGACAGAGGGAGGGAGACAGAGAGGGGGAGACAGAGGGTGACCGAGAGAGGGAGACAGAGGGAGGGAGACAGAGAGAGGGAGACAGAGAGAGGGAGACAGAGGGAGTCAGAGAGAGAGGGAAACAGAGGGAGGGAGACAGAGGGAGGGAGACAGAGAGAGGGAGACAGACAGAGGGAGACAGACAGAGGGAGACAGACAGAGACAGAGGGAGACAGAGGGAGACAGAGAGAGAGGGAGACAGAGAGAGAGGGAGACAGAGAGAGAGGGAGACAGAGAGAGAGGGAGACGGAGACAGAGGGAGACGGAGACAGAGGGAGTCAGAGACAGAGGGAGACAGAGAGAGAGGGAGACAGAGGGAGGGAGACAGAGGGAGGGAGACAGAGAGAGGGAGACAGACAGAGGGATAGGGAGGGAGACTGAGAGAGGGAGACAGAGAGGGAGACAGATGGAGGGAGACAGATGGAGGGAGACAGACGGAGGGAGACAGAGGGAGACAGAGGGAGAGAGGGAGACAGACGGAGAGAGGGAGACAGAGAGGGAGGGAGACAGAGGGAGGGAGACAGAGGGAGGGTGACAGAGGGAGACAGACAGAGGGAGACAGACAGAGGGAGACAGAGACAGACGGAGACAGAGGGAGACAGAGACAGAGAGAGACGGAAACCAAGAGAGAGGGAGACCGAGAGAGAGCGAGACAGAGAGAGAGGGAGACAGAGAGAGAGGGAGAGGGAGGGAGACAGAGGGAGGGAGACAGAGGGAGGGAGACAGAGGGAGGGAGACAAAGAGGGAGGGAGACAAAGAGGGAGGGAGACAGAGAAGGAGACTGAGAGAGGGAGACAGAGGGAGACAGATGGAGAGAGGGAAACAGACAGAGAGAGGGAGACAGAGAGGGAGGGAGACAGAGGGAGGGAGACAGAGGGAGGGAGACAGAGGGAGGGAAAGGGAGGGAGACAAAGGGAGGGAGACAGAGGGAGGGAAAGGGAGGGAGACAGAGAGAGAGAGAGAGGGAGACAGAGAGAGAGAGGGAGGGAGACAGAGAGAGAGAGAGGGAGACAGAGAGCGAGAGACAAACAGAGTGAGTGAGACAGAGGGAGAGAGGGAGGGAGAGAGAGGGAGAGAGAGGGAGAGAGAGAGAGGGAGGGAGACGGAGAGAGAGAGGGAGAGATAGAGAGAGGGAGAGAGAGAGAGATAGATAGAGAGAGAGAGAGAGATGTGTGTATGCCGGGTCTGGTGGCTCAGTGGACGAAGGCGTCCGCTGCAGGGGCCTGTGTTCAACCTCATGGTCATAGTTTTTTTTTTTGCTCTAGCCCCGCCCCCCTCCCCCACTGACCCCACCCCCACCGGTGCGGCCCTCGGCCACAAACCACACTGTAAATTTGGCCCCCGAGAGAAAGTTTGTGAGTACCCATGCCTTAATGTATTCCTTACCTAATTTTTCATATTTGCCTGCCTGATTTTGTTCAAGGCAATACTGAAACTGAAAAGTCGTGACCGGTAGAGTGATGTGGCCATGTATTAGCCATTCTGTGGATGGTGATTCCGCTACCGTAAATGGTAATCTATCCAGTTTCTCAATACGCAGCATTGTATATTTTGCTACCCTTTGTGCCATTTCTATCTGTTTATCTGTCCAGCTTAACAACATAATAGAACGTAACTGAGATTGCCCGTGTTGTAATATGCCCAAATCTTGTTCCAGTATGTCTATTTCAGAAGATACAATGTTGCCTAAGGACTAGATCCTGGAGGTCAAAGTTGTTAACCCATTATCCACTACTGCTAATGCCTACTCTAAGTTAATATGGTCTATTTCCCGTATTCTCTCTGCAGCCTCTTGTTGGGATATTTTCCAATTTTCATAGTAGGCAGCATAAATGCCAGCATATATGAAACGTTTCTGACGTGATTTCCTGGGACCTAGTAAAAAATCCCTAAGATCCATGTCATGCGTTAGTAAGGATAGGTGATGTTTCACTTCTGTGAGTGTTGAGGTTTCTAGCCAATCAAGGCACAACTTCCCAATGCTGTAGGATGTCACTACCCCCGGATGTTCTCTTTGTACATAGCGTGGGTCTGACCTATGGATACTGAACCCTTCAGTGGTACCCCAGAATCTTTGCTGACATCTGTTCGTGTCTATGGGCCAAACCAACCACCCTTTCCAATTAGGATCTGATCTATTGTACCGAAAAATGTCATCTATTTCTATCCCTTCTTCTGAAGTTGTATTTTGCCACCCCTCCATCTGTGATGGTGTTGGAAACTGAGGTGTGTTCAGGTCCTTGTTCTTGGCTAGTCCAAGACAGGATGTCTGTTGCACAGTGTCATTTAGGAATATCATCTGCTGTGGAATGAGGCATGCTCTAAATAGCGCTTCTGTTCCCTGGACTTGCCAGTCTCTAGAACCCCAGACTGATTTTAAGTCTATTGTGTCCTTCCATAGGTCAAAACCCTGTTCAGACAATCGGGTGATAAAGGAAGCAGAGTAAATCTGTTTGGTGTTAGTCAACATAATTTTCTGTGCCGATGTGGGCGCGACTTTATAATAAAATGACTTGGGTCAGAAATGTTAAACCCCGAAAAATATGAGAATTTCTGTGCAAATGTTTGCGAACTACCTTTCGATGGTGTAGGGCAATGTTCCCACTGGTGGTACTCAAAAGCATTTCTAGGTGTTATAGATTTGTTTAGGAAATGATGACCTTAATGTTGATAACAGTACAACGTGTCATAGTCTGAAGTACGTTCGAGCATTTCAGTGTGTGGAAATGCAGCAGTTTTCTCTAAATCAGACAACATGTTATTAACAGTTTCAGAGTCCCAATCATCAGAAAATGTACTGGAGGTAATGATATCACTTAAAAAATTTTAAATACATGAGAAATGTTTAAAAGTTCAGTTGGACTGAATATATTGAAATCAATCTTGTCCCAGACTATACCATCTGGTATAGCAACTGCTGTAATGTTCACTGATGACAAATCTCTTTCTTCACGATGAGAAGATTGATGTGGTTTCAGAATCAAATGTACTTTTTCGGCTTCAGGTCTTTGTTGAAGGTATCGTCCATTAATAAGCATGCTAAAAGTTATAACTAAGCCTAGCCAGAAAAGAAAGAACAGTATCCCAGTAATTACCCAGAGTTCTACCCAAGGCAATACCAGGTAAGTGTTTTTGAGAAAGTTCAGAAAGTCCGTAATCTGCTGCTTGTGTGTTTGTTGGGCTGGCGTCGTTTCCGGTTCACTTGGATCCAAGGAAAACGTATCAAAGTTCATGAAGTAGCCAGAAGCAGTTCAATCAATTGTTGGAATTGCATCAGGATTTGTTGAAATCGTAGTTTGCTCTCGTCGAGGCATGTTGATGTAGACATTTGTATTAGGTCTTACTGCAACTTGTGTGTTATTTTGAGTTTGATTTTGAAGTTGAACTTCGGGTTCAAGGGGAATGGGTTCCATAGCATTGTTGCTTAGTCCTTCATTCCGTGTTTTAGGCTCTTCGAACGTGATGAGTCTTCCCGTTTGAACTTCTTGGATTGTAGCTAGAGGAGGGCGTCTGCTACAGCGGAGTCCACGAGGCCTACTGCTCAGTATCGGCCACATAGTGTGGTTTGATTAAGTCGATTGAGACAAATCTTTTCTCCTTTTTCCCGACAAGAGGCGGTAGAAGTACAGTTCTTGTTCCTTGAATTGCTAGGACCGGTACAGGTTTTCTGTAGGATGCTCCAAATTCTTTTTTATCTGCTATTTTTTCTCTGACCAGATCCCCGACTTTTGGGATCCAGACAGGTCTTGCTGTGACTGCCTTGACTTCCCCAGTGGCGGTCTGTTTCAGGAGGACGTTACTTTGTTGTATCCTGGATTCATTTAGATCCTGTAAAACAGCCAAACGATCATGGATATCAAATGGTTTCTCATTCGCCACTGTGCCGTCACAATCAAGATTAGGTACCCACATTCTTGTCCCAAAAAGGACCTCGTAAGGAGTGACACCCCCTAGAGAGCTTCTTGGCTGGTTATTGAGAGCTCGTTATACCCCATATATGTGATTGACCCAACTACCGCCCTTGCCTAATAACCTAGCTGTTAAAGACTGCTTTAGGTCCCGGTTTTTCCTTTCCACAACCGAATTTCCCTCAGGATGGTACGGAGAGGAGTACCACAATGATATGCCCATACTTTCCATGGCCTCTTTGTAAGCCCGAGAGCTAAACGCCGGGCCACGGTCAGAATGTAACATGCCAACTGCGTATGTCCCGATAAAGACTCGCTAATCTTTGTTAACAGTTCGAGCGTCAGCCGAGCGCTGAGGCCAAACCCATAGGAATCTTGAGCATGAATCCACTGCAACCATGATATACTTGTAAACCCCATCTGATTGTAAGGGGCCGCAGTGGTCCAGATATACACAAGCGAGAGGTCTGTCTGATTTTAATAACTGTGTCTGTGCCGGGTGTGCTATGGTGGAGCCTTTCATCTGCTGGCAGATGTCACATTTCAAGACGTAGTCTTTAGTTTGTTTTGTCAGACCTGGCCGCCAATAGCGCTGTTTCAACAATGAAATAGTCGCTGTAACGCCTGTATGCGCAGAGCCCAAACCCTCGTGTGCTGCAATAATCAAACCTTGCCTACGATCCATATTTGGTATTACTCTGTCTCCCACTCCAGGAATCTGAGCATATGGAATGTTGTTTGCATCTAACTTGTAGGAGTACTTGAGTGGAAATTTCTTTGGTACTGCTGAGCTGCCTTTGCCTGAAGCAATGACAGCAACCATAATCTCACCGTCTATCCTCATTTTTGAACGAGTGATTGCAGCTACGGAAGCTGTGCGTACAGCCCCCTTCGCGGCTTCATCAGCCAATGAATTCCCTTCAATGTGAACACAATCACGTTGATGACTCAGTGTATGAATCACGTGAGCCCGTGGTAGTTCGTATTTCAACTCAACTACCTGTTTCCATAGTTTTATGCTTAATTGTGCCACCTTTCGCGTCTTTGAACCCGTTCAGTTCCCAATGATATGAATATTCATTGTATGATTGCATACAGTAAAAAGAATCACACACTATCAGTGTGAGGAATTCGTGATCTGTATTCCACAGTGCCAGTATCAGAGCTTTTAACTCTGCCAACTGAGCCATGCAGTCTCCTAGAGATTGCGTTTTGGTGCAACTTGGATGGAACTTTCCTTCCCGCATGCGACCTTTAACGATAGCACATGATGCGCTGTATTGTTGCTTACTCCCTTTGGCCGGTTGAGCAGATCCGTCAGTGTAAATAATATATTCATACTGATCTAGAGGCAAGATTTCATTCGGCAGAGGATATTCTTGTTCGTATTGCAGAAATGCTTGTGTTTTTAGACTTGGATCAAATCTGTATTCAACATCCGTTGCAGTAAGAGATTTGCCAATTGTATCCATCTCGGATGTAAGGCTTTTGCATTTGGAATGCTGGCCTTTGTAACAGCTTCTAAAGCCGGAACCGGTGTTACGACAATTATGCGCTTTCCCTGAGCCAGTGCTCTTTCTCTTGCTACAGCGGTCTGAACTGCTGTCAGGATTTTTTCTGTTGATGTGAAACGCAGTTTGTGTACAGGTGTGATTTGTAAGCGATTGGTACTGTTTTGCCTTCATTGAAGGTTAAGTAGGTGTACCCGCATTGACCCGCTGTTAGACCTGGCACCATTGGCGTGGGTCTCCCTTCCATTTTTCGCTGTTGTCCCCCTGTTTTTGCTGGTGTTAGATGCTCTGGGCGCTATGCCACTGCCCTTCGGTGCCACAGCGCGAATGCTCCCTGTGTAAATATGACATGTGAATTGGTATATCCATGATTGGCTTATTTGGTTTACCTGTTAGTCCCTAGTAGCGTGGCCTGTGTGTGCCCAGTGCTGGTAAACCAAATGCTGCTGGTGGGCCTGCAGCACCGGTTTGCGCCACCCACAAAAGCAGCTTGTAAATTGTGTCTCAGACCTGCCACTGCAGAGTCTGTGTGCAGTCCCAAACTGCCATCTTGGCTGTGAAGTGCACCCACTTCCCAGCCCTTGAACCTTCCCTTGGCATCATGTAAGTCACCCCTATGGTAGGGTGCATTGTATGTGTAAGGTATGACATGCCTTGGTGTGTGTAGCATGTCCTGGTAGTGACTTACACCCAATTTCGTTTTCACTACTGTAAGGCTACCTGTTCCCCATAGGCCAGAATGGGCAATTTTGACTATTACATTCTATAGTCCTAACTGACCCCAGGAACATGGTAGAAAAACGAATTTAGTATGCCTGAGCTCAGAATATTAAAATACATCTTTTAGTGGTTTATTTTTATATTCTGTGTTTGAAAATACCACTTTTAGAAAGTAGGTATTTTCTTGCCCAAGCCTTCCAGTGTGCTCTGCTGTTATGTGTATTGGCTGTCTGGTTTTGGAAGGACAGGGCAGGCTGAGTCAGACCTGGGTTGAATAGAGAGATCTGTAGTTGGAGTATGGGGAGGGGTAGCTCCTTGACCTGAATAGGGCTGTGCCTGGCAAGGTGAATGCTGGCTCCACCTCCTACTGTGCCTCTGATGGCAGACCCCTCTTTCTGAAAGGAAGGATGCAGCCTGGTAAACAAAGTGCTCCAGGACTGAGCAGAACTGGTTCTGGCTGGGCTCAGTGACTTGTAGCTTCTGAGAACAAAGACTTTTGGGGTATAAATATCTGTGCCAAAAACCCCTACAGGTGTGTTGCTCCTGGACGTCAAGACGAACCTCTGTCCGTGTAACTGAAGGAATCTGCAGGAGGTGACTATCCTTGTGCTTGTGTGCTGTTTCTTGGATTGGCCTGCAGTGGTTACCATTGGACTTGGAAGGAGAGGGAAAAGGACTTTGAGAGAACTTTTATTAATCTTGCTAAAGCAATCACCCAAGGGCTAGGAGAGAGAGCTAGCCTCCTGTTGAAGTCGCAGGCACATTAGATTTCACCACCAGCCTCCTGATTCCTCCCAGCGAGGATTTCTATCTGCAGGTGAGGCTCCTGTGAGTTCCAGGGCCTCTAGTTCTACTACAGAGAAGAGAGTGCTGAAATCGTTGCTAACGCACGTTTGCGAGCGGCCGCAGCCGAAAGTGCCCGGAAAATCATCACGCTGCTGCCACCGAGTGCTCGCAACCAAAGATCAAGTCATCGCACCGAGATCATCGCTTCACAACATTGCGGTGCGGACGCCGGGCGTCCGCCATTTTCATCACATCGGATCGTCGCTCCCTCGCGGAGCGCCATTTCTTCGCATCGCAATCCGATCGCACACGCAACAGGATCATCGCCACGCCTCCTCCCTCGCGGCAAGGAGTCATCGCACCAATGGTCTAGCGTGCAGAAGTTTGTCGCATCGTCTCCACATGCATCAGCAGATCGGCGCATCATCCTCCCTCGCGGCAAGGATTTATCGCATCGCCGGCCTCGCGTGCAGCAATTCATCGCTACAGCTTCTTTGCGACAATTTGTTGACTTTGCTACGAAATCCAGGTACTTTGTAAGTAAAAGGGTCGCAGAGACCACTGCTTTGAACTGAACTCCTCTTTGCGCACTTGAACTATTTTTGCAGCATTTCAAGAGTGATCCTATTTGACAGTATTGTGGCTTTTTATTGTTATTGGTCTTGTGCTAAGTCTATATATAAAGATACTTATTTTTTATAACTACTTGTGTGGTGTCCCTTTGTAGTGTTCCTCACTGTGTTACTGTGTATGGTCATAGATGCTTCACACACTGCCTCTGAGATAAGCCTAGCTGCTCGTGCTACGTTACCACAGGGTTGAGCAGGGGTTATCAAAGGATGTGGCTCTCTTACCCTGACTTAGGAAGAAGGGTCCCTACTTGGACAGTGGCCAGCCACTGCCAACTAGAGACCCCGATTTCTAACACCCGCTATTACACGGATCACTAAATTGTGTACGTTTACTCGTGTCTGTAAGTGTTTTGAAGCTATCATGTCTTCTTGTAGTGAACGTAGGATGTTTGTGTGTTCCTGTGTCCATTGTCTAACTGAAAAGTCAGGTTTTATTAAGTCATAGAAAGGTTTTACTCTTTCCACGTATTCCTAAATGTATGTTCTGCCAAAATTTAGGAATCCCAGTATTGATTGTAAATTTTGGTTGGAGCAGTGCACACTTTTCTAAAAAATGCGCTGCCAGACTTTTCCCTTCACTTGAAAGCTCATATCCTAAAAACAGGACATTGAGGTGGGCGATTTTTAATTTTTTTAAATTAAATTTGTAGCCCTCAGAGGCGAATCCCATATTTATGGTGCTCACCCTGGTCAAGTGCCTTATTAAGTCATCGTCCGTCAGATAAATGTCATCCACATAGGACAATGCTTCCTCATCAAAATTTTGGAGTAATTTGGTTACTCTTGCTGAAAATAAACCCGGGCTATTCTATACCCTTGGGGGAGATGACAAAATTGTCGCTGGGACCCCAACGCTGAGAATGCTGTCAAATACCTGCTTTCAGGCGCTATATTTTGGCAGAAAATCTATTTGAGATATCAAGTGTTGTTTTATATTTTTTCCGCACAATGTTATTCATCATCATCATCATAAATAGCTTTATTTCGATATAAATATCATAAAAGCATCGACCAATTCATCAAATATATCAAATAAAGTTAAAGGGAAGAAAAGTTTAAAAGAAAAAAAATACAATCATATACAAACAATAAAAATAAAAAGATACAATTCCAAAACCGTTAAGACCTAAAGCTATTTTCACTAGATTCTAGATTCATTTAAAAGTTTAAAATAATTAAAACCAACTGAATGCTATACGAAATCAAACCCCATATATTCTGTACCATGGATCCTTGGCCCCGCACATTGGATTCACCAGCTACTCATCGACAGAAGGGGCTGTCCTCTGTATAGCCCCACACCTGGTATTCCATGCGCATCCCAAAAACTTGGCTACTCCGCAAACAAACAGGGTGCTCGTGTCCGATTTAAGTATGCGTAAAGCAACTCTGTAATCCAGAGAGCCTAGTTGTTTGCATATGGGCACAAGCCACCTGGACCTTGCGCCTGCGTGTGCAGGACACGCAAACAGAAGGTGTGCAACACTCTCCTTTATGGTGCCGCACAGGGGACATTCTGCAGTAGTGCGGTGCGGTGGTAGCCATTTTGCGGTATATTCCCGAACTGGGAGGGAGCCAAACCTAAATTGAATGTACAATGTCCTGTCTCTGGGGACCTGAATTGTGTCCATGTATGATTCTAAACCTCTCTGGAGCTTATGTTGGAAGAACTCCTCCGTAAGTCTTCCCATGTTAGAATTACTAAGTTCCTTAGCCTCAATCCAGGCCCAATAGGCCCGTTTAAGGTCCTCTTTGCTTGGTGGAATTTGGGTATCCCAAGAGTCCTTAAAGTCAAGAACAATTAATAATGATTTGAGATTGGAGATCCATTTGATCTCCTTCTTGGTGTCGATGCGCATTATTTCAGTAAGTGCCTCAGCATAATTAATTAATTCTGGGGTTCGCCTAAGACGTGCCCAGTAAAGCAAAGGTCGAAGTTTTGCCAAGTCTTTAAAATTAAACCTACCCAGATCATAGAACAAAGGGATTAGAGGAACTCCTCGCGGCAACATAATCAAGTCCCTAAAGAACTTGTTTTCCGATCTGCTGATCTCATCGAGGTTTTCGAAGCCCCAAAGCTCGGCACCATATAAAGCCGAGCTTACGGCCTTGGCTCCATATACAATAAGTGCCGGGGCTACCGGTCTACTAAAAGAAGAGCGATGTTCTCTGCTCAGTGCCCCAGTGGCCCTTTTATGGTTGAGTAGCATTTTATCTAGATGGGGTCTCCACTGCAGTTTCTCTGATAGCCGAATACCCAAATAGTCAAAGGTGGAAACCCTCTCTAGTCGAGTCCCATCTAGAGTAAAATTGTTCCTAAATGATTTGTGGGGGTTGAAAACCATTAGTTTAGTTTTCGTTGTATTTATAATCAACCCCCGGGAGTTACAAAAGGTTTGGAACCTATTTAAGAGGGTTTGCAAACCTACGGGTGTCTTAGAGATGAGCAGTGTATCGTCAGCAAACAGGAGAGTTGGCACTTTTTGCCTGCCAGGGTAGGGGCGTCAGCCGGGGTTTCTTGTAAGAAGCTGACCACCCCATTTACATATAAAGAAAACAGGGTGGGTGCCATCACACAGCCCTGGCGAACTCCCCTGTTTACTGGGATCTTTTAGTGAGCTGCCCTTGAGACCCCCATCTTACCTGGGCATAATTGCCCTCATAGAGCCTCTCTAAGAGATTAAGGATCATTGGAGGGATACCCATCTCTCGTAATATTTCCCACAATTTTTTCCTAGGGACCAAGTCAAAGGCAGTCCTTAAGTCAATAAAAGCGAGATAAAGACTGCCCTTGCCTACCGTTACTACTTTCCCATGAATCATGAGAAATCTAAAAACCTGGTCCACTGTGCTCGTATTGGACCGAAAACCCGCCTGATACTCGGAGAGGATATCCTCCTCCTCAGCCCAAGTCTGGATTCGCTGTAAGACTACCCTCCCAACTACCTTTTGCATTGTGTCTATAAGACTAATTGGTCTGTAGTTGGAAGGATCTTCTCTATCTCCCTTTTTATAAATGGGCACTACCTCTGCCCCCTTCCAAGAATCTGGGACTGGGCATCCTCTAGAGATGGAATTAATTAGGAGGAGGACATACTCGGCCCATTTATCCTGGTCTACTAGAAACAAATCGCCAGGTATGCCATCTGGTCCCGGGGCCTTTGCAGGAACCAGCCTACCTATAGCCACCTTTACTTCTTTTAGCTTAAAATGTTATTCATTAATGCTGCACTGTGTGCATTTTGAACTGCAAATGTCTTAGTGCAAGTGTTTAAATGTCTGTACTCTAAAACTAGACGATATGAATTGTCAGGTTTCATGACAGGAAACAAAGGATTATTCATTGATGAGGTGCAATTTTCGATCACCCCTTGGTATTCAAGTTGATCTAAGATCTCCCTGACCTGTTTTTTAGCATCTTGCTTTATTGGATATTGTCTCTGTGCATTTGGTGAAACTTTTAACGGGATCACGTGGTGGGTTGAATCCTCATCCCATCCAGCATGATTTTTGTACAATGCTGGAGCTAGGGCAACTGCCCACTCCCGTGCATATGTGTGTTTTAAATGAATGGGAACGAGGTCGGAGAAGGCTGGAAAAATTACAGTTTCTCCCCTAGGGCACTCCGTAACGAATGCTGGTGGCCAATCTTGTTCAGCTAATAGGATGTCATAACCAGATGACAGATTCTTCCAAAAGAGTCCTTTAACTTTCCTGGGCTTGTCCCCCTCCATTCGGAGTGTTATTTCATATAACTTATGTGGTACGCTTACCCTCGTATCTGGTGTTTCCACCGTGATGTAATCATTCAAGTCCGCTGTCACCAGAAATTCCATCAGGTTCTGGTGAGCTATTGTTACTTCTGCCGCACTGTCTAGCATCATCTGAGCCCATTCCCCGTTCAGAAGTTGTGTCCTCAGAATTCTGGGAATGTCTGATCTTTAGACCTGCAACTTTCTTCTTCTTAAACTGAGGTTTTGACTTTGGTTTTTCTTCTTTTTTGTAAGTATAGTCTTGAGCGTGCTGTTTGTCTCTGGACTTTTTACGCTCTTCCTTGTGTTCTGACCGTCCTTCTCTCTCTGAGTTTTTCTATGAACCCTGAAAGGAACAAGAGGAACGTGTATCAGTATCCTGATACCTGTCAGGTTTCCTAATGTTATCCCTATTCCTGAGATCATACCTCTTTTCGGAGGGCTCCTGTGGAGGAGATCTGCCTCAGGATTGAGATCTGTTTCCTTTAAAGTTTTTTTATTTTTTATTATCCCACTTCTTTTTAGAAGAAGCTGGTGTCTGCTTGGAAGTTCCTTTTCAGGACTGCCCATCAGTTGTGGTTTTAAAGCTTCCCCACCTAAACTGTCTCTGCCTAATTCTGCATATGCAGTTTCAATTATTTTGGGTAGTTCATGTTGTTGATCTAACGAACTGAACTCCCTTAGGCGTTGGCGGATTGCCACCGAAGCTGCTTCCCCTTTAATATTAGCTAGTATTATGGCTGATACTTGATCATGGTTACCTAGTAACTTCATTCCTGAGGTTCTGCTCCGTACTCATTTTGTATCTGTCTCAATACATCAGGTACTACTGCTAATGACGGGATACCATGTGTTCTGGTATAAATGACAGCAAAGACTGTACCCCAAGTGGTACAATCCTTTAATTGTGGTGTTATACCCATGGGCAAGCAGATTGTTAGCATTCTGTGTTTTTCATACGGGGTATTATTCGGGAATACTGCCTCTAGCTGCGTTATTTTCTGAGCTACCCAGAATGGTATTTGTTCACGTTTTGTGGGCATTTTGCCCATTGCCGCGTGTAATGTTTGCGGTGTAGTTTTAGTTGCTGTACCTTGAATGTGAGTTCCATTTGTTGCAACTATTGCTGGTTGGACTGTAAGTGTCCTCATGATGAATTGCGTCAAGTTTCTGTAGATTTTAATTAAATTCTTGTGTTGTATGAGTAAGTCTGCCTGTGGCATTGTGTCAATGTCAGGATGTGGTGTGTAGGCCGCTAGTATCGGCCATGTTGCCCCTTCTCTTCCGAGCAGGCCGAGTCTTACTCTTCTTCTTATGTGGGGTAGGGCGCCTTTAAACCAGTATAAGTGTTCCTGGTGAATGAGCGGAACCTCTATATCCTCAAACTGATAATATTCCGCTGGTGCATCTCCTTCCGTGTAGGAGTGAAATGTTTTTGTTCTCGCATTTGATGCTGGGAATGTAACCCACTAATAAAATACCTCTGTTTTGTTGGATTCTTGTGCCTCAATCACGAAAACTACTATGCCACACCTAGCTGATAAACCATGCGCTAGTAATCTCAGGGTGACTGTATTTCTAAAGTTTGGTGAAATTTGTGTTGCCTCCGTATCGTCCTCGTCTGTGAGGGGCAGATTTTGTTGCAGTGGGTCTAATTATGCGATATTTCTTTCCCCAGTCATTTTGAAAAGAAGAACTTTTTCAAGGGAACTAAGATAAGGTGTTTTGCACAATTTTAGGAACAATGTGTCCTTCAAGCTTGATTAACCAACAGCCAATAAATAGGATTTTTAGCCTACTCAGCTGTGGCAGAATTTGTGCCCACCCACTCCAGACGTCTCTGGTGTTTTGTGAGTAGGGGTCTCTGAGAATAGCACAATTTAACTACTCAGATTCTACTGTTAAATAAGTACCCAACCAACGTTGGCGGCGCCATGTCGTGTAGTTCCTATATTACCCATACAGGATCTGCGCGTTCGGATAACATAAACTGTAGGACTGGTGGCAGACTGGCTCTGAGCACCCCCACTGAGAATGTTAGCCTTTCTGTTTTAGCTAGCTCACAGTGCCACTAGAATCTCCTCTTATCGGGGAGAGAATAGTTTCTGGCAACCTCAGAACATGACAACCCTGATCCCCCAGGATCGTGGAAACAATATACTACTTTTTGCTCAATCACTCGTGCTCACTTAATCGGTCTCAGAGAGTTACACAGAAGAAACAGTTGAGCGTGTTACAATAAGAATTTATTGCACAGTTGTTCTTCTAGTGTAAAATAGATGTGCTGCAACAACCGTTAGACAGTAGCAGATATATATGGTTAGCAGTACAGTGAAAATAAAAGGATAGTACAGTTCTACCATCTTGCAATAATCATGAATACATACATGAATATAAAATGCTTGATAAAATGCGCGTACTCCTACGATGCCTATCTAGATGTACCTAAGTGTACCTAGCATGTGAGTAGGTGTGAAGCCAAGAATCCCTCTAGGATTTAGTCTAACCCCATTACCTGAAGTGAGAGAGTGTGGGACCCTGCCCTGGTCTCCAGTTGGACACCCCGCGAGGGATGTGTTAGACACTGTCAGCCGGAGGGTCTGCATGCAGGCGCCTCAGCGTCTCTGGTCAGTGTGTTGGCCTGGAAGTCTCAGTCTCCTCTCCCAACCCTAGCAAGATGTGCTGTATTTATGCAAAAAGTATCTAGGGTTTCTTTGTCCCTTGTTTCTTGTATTGGCCATTGTTGGATTTGAGGATGACGTATGGGATGAACCTTGTACGTAGATATTATGCAGGTGGTGTGTAGCCCCTGCCTGGTTTCCAGGAACCCTCATGAATATTCATTCATACTGTATGAGTCTATTGATGGAGTTATAGGACGCTACTGTTTAGGGAAAACCCTCCTTCTGTGCCCAGGACTAGAACTAGGTAAAGGTCCAATCCTAAAGGCTCGTTACTGTGTAGTATAAGGGAGATAATGTAGGTGAAGGTGTATGATATTACCCGGGCCTATATTAGAGTACCTATATGAAACATAACAAGATGGAGATTAAAAAAGGCACCTATGGCATCGCAAACATCCCACATGTTCTTGGTGCAATGGACTGCACCATTGTACAACTGGTACCTCCTGCAGCAACTTCCCATCTATACTGTAACAGGAAGCACACACACTCCATCAATGTCCAGGCCATTGTGGACTCTTCGCCAATATCCTGGGAGTGTGCATGATGCATATATATTTCAAAACAGCATCATCAATGAATGTTTCCAAAACGGGCAATATGGCAATGGGCTACTTGTAGGTAAGCAACAATCAATTAACACACATAGCAATATTCCGTAACAATAGTTGGCCATCGGGCTCCTCTCAGGGCCTCATTTAATCATCACGCAATAAGTGATTGTGAAAAGGCTAACCCACATCTACACTATAAGTACATAACATACAGTCAAAATGTACATACACTATTGACAGCATAACAGAAAGTGTCCTGTGGGTGCCATGGTCCTATGTGCCCCTCTATGTTTGCCCCCAGGGCACATTGTGATGGCCAAGGAGGGCACAGATTCATGTAACTGACCTCAAGAAATGCTGAATGCACATGTGCCCTTAAGGCAATGGTGCTGTCTGAAGGTGACGTATTCACTATTGCATGGTGTTTGTGAACACATACAAATGATGAAATACCCTTGGCCCTCTGCCTGCACAGTACCACAGGCCCAAGAGCAGAGTACCAGAAGCTCACATCATGCGCACAAACGTTGCACCACCTCGGCAATGTGGTATTGTCAGTGTGCCCACTAAGATTAGCCATACTGAGGCATGAAAGGGTGTCACATAGCTAACACAGACATCACCTTGCATGCGTGTGCACATAGTCACTGCACCTGCTTTCAAGGGAAAATGAAACATCTGTCAAAATTTTATTTTGTAAACCACATGCACAGTGACACATAGAGCAACTAATTGAAAGCTGATATGCATATTAATTATTAAATGAATGTTCTGCCCTCATGGCAGCATGAGTAAGGGTCAGCCACAGGTGCAGCACAATGTATGTAATATGCCACACCTTCCATTTTTTTGTCCAGTGCACAAAAATCCAGTCTGATTTTGTACAAGCTCATTGTGCAGCTGGTACACCACATTGTGTGATGCACCGGGGGCATAACCTGCTGGCCCACATTTACAAGGACACATGAATTCACCATGTGTGGCTTTCCGTGTACCAGCAAATACTGCCCCTTTTCATGCAAGTTTTGTGTGTAATGTGTGTGACATGGGTGTGGCTGTGGGTGTTCCAACGCAGCAACCATGTACCCTGATGCATTTACTAAAGTACAAAACTTTGCAACCTAGAAATGCAACAGAATGCTCTGCAAAACCATGGTCTGCATAGTGAGTCACAATGTCGATATATGCTTACATCTCTCCTCCATTAATTTCCCTCTTTCAATGTGTACTGCATTCTAAAGCATGCATGGAAACAGTAAATCACCACAATGGATTGTGTTTGTGGAAGAAGGTGTCCCTTCATGCTCAAAACACAACGCAGGTATTTGTGCACCATGGTACAAGGGTGCCAGCGCAGGGCCATGTCAGCCAATTGTGTGAAAACGCAGGGGTATGGACATTGAATAAACTAATCAATATAAATATGTTGCATCGCTGTGCTTGGAAAGTGACTCACTTCAGTGCAGCCACATCGCTTGCAGCACTTTCATAGTAAAATGGGCCTAGGTGTGCCATGCACAATCATGGAAAGTGTGCATCATACATAATAAGTACCCAGGTATCAATTACACATTCTAAATCCTCACACATTTCAGTCACAAAATCATACACTGCAATGCACCACCCCCTGCCATGCCTATTACATGATGCACAGCAATTTAAGTGACATGTGTCACAAACAATGTGCAACTCTATCTTAAACACTCCATCTAATTTCTCTAACAGTAATATAGCTTAAAAGTTTGGCATACATGACATACACCACATGCCATGTATAATCAAGTATGTTCAAAAGTTAATTCAGTTCTCTTACTTTTCACTTACAGCTGATCAAGGATATGGCCTACAGACGTGGGTGATGACACCATTTGGACATCCCAAGACTGATACGCAAAAGGCCTACAACCAAGCACATTGCAGAATCCGAAATATCATAGAGAGAAGCTTTGGCCTGCCCAAGGCCAGGTTTCGTTGTCTGAATCTATCAGGTGGATGGCTTCTGTATTCACCAGAAATTGTTTGCAAGATGATCATGGTTTGTGCAATACTACACAATATATGTGTTAAAACGAATGTGCCCTGGGATGAAGAGCAACAGCCCTTTGAACCAATGGATGATACTGATGATGAAGCTGAAGCAGAACGAAGAGCCATCCTCAACACTGTTGCAGGGATAAGACGTCGCACTCACATTGTCAACCAATGTTTCACATGATGTTGAGATTCTACATTTGTACAAATTAGCAGTAATGTTCCAAATAAAGTCATAAATACACATGAAAGACTTGCAGGTGTGTTCCTTAATTGTGTGTAATCTCTGTAACTATAACAATCCCAGGACCTGGTCCCGTGAATGATAAGGTTGCATAGACAAACACCCTATATAGTTACATCCAAAAACATTTGACATGAATCAGGTCCACTTGAAAGACACTGATCCAGAAATCCTTAACCTTCAGACAAACACAAAAAACTAACACTTAAACAAGCAGGCAGTCTGCTATGACGGATCACTATGTAGTGTTAATTACAGCACACGCTCGTTACTATTGAACTCCAAACACACTGACAGCCAGTACTCAGGAATAATCTCTAAGTTGTATTTAACCTTCAAGCAAGCACACACAAGCAGACTGTGATGTTGGAACGATAATCTATGAGTACTGCTAACTACATCACATGTTTGTTATAAATTCTCTAGACAAATGGGTTGAGGGTATGGTCAGCTTATCGAACTCTGAACACACTGACAGCTAGCCACAGGGATAATCTCTGTAAAGCACTCACACGGAACTTTAGAGAAGTTCAGTCTTCACTCCTTACAGCTTTGTTAATTTTAATTCTAATGCACACTTTGGCTGCCCTATAACTTTTTTTTTCAAAAAACAACCCCCCTGCTCGACAGGAGCAGAAGATGAAAATAACTGTAGGAAATAGCCGACGGGATATCCTTCCCCGATAGCTAGTCTTTCCTCTTTGTTCATATGTACGTTCACGCAGAACCATGCCCCCGCGTCACAACGACACGATGACGTGACCCGCGAGGACGTTCCCGGAAATACCACATAAATACCGGGCTACGAGGCAGCAATACTATCCTCGGGATCCCTCAAAAGAAGGCCGCAGCAGGTATTAATGGTGGGCAGTGGATCTTGACGACGTAACTAGAGAGCACCCGGTCTCGATTTCCGGGAAGCGGCACCACACTAGATCTCTATTGCGAGATTCCAATTGTTTTACTTTCTGTCATTCTCTTCCAGTGTGTGACTATAGGCACTGCCCCCTTTTGGGATCCATGTTGCTCTAATGATAAACGACTTAAGTAAGAATTTCTATGTTTATTTCACTTCTTCAGTTGATTTACTACCACCAGCCATTCCGACTTCACTTCGTTAAAAGCACGGGGTTGAGTCCAAGTAATGGAGCCATTTAGTCCAATGTAGTCCAATATGCTCAACGCTGATGCCATAGAATATGTGATGCACGCATGGGTGTACAAATTTGTCCTCACTATATTGATCAAGTTAGATCAAGTCGGACACTGTGTGATGCACACGAGTGCATGTTTGTTTCATATACATGTGTTTTATGTTTGTGTGTGTCTTTTGTTTATTGTTTGTGTTTTTATTTACACAGATACCGAAGTCCTAAAAAAATGACTGTAAACTAAAATTTCGGCGAAAACGATTAGCTTTTCTCTTACTCTACTCACCTTAGCGTGTGCGCACTCTTTTCACTTCAGACTGCGGATACTTCCCCAGACTGATTACACATTTCCTGGTCCTGACGAAAGCCAGCATATGGTAATGACTGGCTGAAACATGTAGACCTTCATACAGGATACATGAGTTAATATTAAAAACCCGAAACGTATCCGCCTTATTACTTTTAACCCTGACATAGGGCCCCATTATTAAATTTACTCACTTCACTGAGGGGGACCCTATAGACAGTTTTAAAACTCACAGATCACCACACACACTAAACACAAAAAAAACAGCTCCGCTGTAATTCAGGCGTCGCAGCACACCCAGGGTGCATTCGGCGCCTTGGGTGGGAACCCGATGATGAAGCATGCCACCAACTAGGTTGGTGGGTGAGGGTTCTTTTAAAAAAAAAAAAAACGGTTTTTCAAACACAAACTAATCAAGGGTTTTGTTTTTGTTATGACCCAGTACTTTTTGATAAAAATGTGTTCCTTTTGTGCACAGGTCATAAGATACCAACAGCATCAAATATGAAATGCTTGTATGTCTGTTAAAATATCATGGTCTGAATCATCTAACTGCCCTGTGTGGTCAACATGAGTCTACATATGGCTTTGCTTTCCCCATAAAATATTATGAAAATGAAGGTGCTGCATCCACTTGTGTGTACACACCATTGATCCATATAGGCCATGTGCAGTCATTACGCCATCGACATCTACAGATGTGGCACACAGATTGGCGTGTGTGCACGGCCCCATGAAAATGGGTACATACCTTAGTCTTTTATAGCATGTGCACCTGCCTCAAGCAGTGACTGTCAAAAATGTATAATAAGAGGCATTTACATAAGAATTATACATGTAGTGAAACCGTATGCCAATAGGCAATGTCATAGCATAAGCAACTGTGCATAGCATGCAATAATGGGATGTGTCACATCAGTACTAAACACATCTCCATGCAAAGTGTTAATACTGAGCACAAATGGCCCTGTGAATGAGAAAGTAAAACAGCATGTTGCCGCAAGTCAATTCGCAGAGCAAAGCTGGCTTATCTTTGAAGCACGCCCATGCAAATTAATTGCAAAAATATGTCGTTCTCTGTGATTTACCCTGTGTAGGTGCACAAACTGCTGCCATGCCTCGGCACAGGCAAACTTGCACCATGGTTCAAGGATGGCTGTGTAGTGGTGAGAATATGCTTTGCTGCAGGGCACCTTCCTGCACAAAAAGAAACATTTTGGATGATTACCTCTTCAAATGTGTGCTGTCGAATGCAGCACGCATTGAAAGAGGGAAAATGGTTGAGAAATGAACACTTGTCACCTTGTTGTACCCCGCTATGCCAATGCTGGTGTGGCGTAGCAGTCTGATGCATTTTGGCATGTATGATTGCTCATAAATTTGGGAATGCAACCGTGGACATGTGTGTTGGTTGAAAACACCCACATCAACACCCATGTCTCACCGCAACATGCGAAATGCTGCGTGAGAAGTGGCAATATATACAAACAGATGTAAAGCCATGCAGGGTGCCTTTCTGTGTCAATTGTAAGAATTGGGCTGCAGGTTGGGCTGCTGGTGCGTCATTCAACGTGCCGCACCTGTGGCGCAAAGTGCCTGTAAATGAGTCACAAACATCACACAATTTTCAAGAGAAACAAATATTTGGGACATATCCCAGGATGTACGTGAATCTCTGAACCAAAAATGACCAGCTCATAGTAAGAATCATGCATCATGTTGTAAGGAAACGTTACATGAGCATTATGTGATGCATCACTTGCACAAAACCCGTGTCACCTCATAATTTAACGTAATTCTGGGTTGAGTCACTTTGACACACAAAACGTGTCGCATCTTGCTGAAAACTGACGCAACAAAATTATTGTGTCGCATCTCCTGTACAAATGCATGATTCCACATGAACCATAACGCAACAAATGAGAAAACCACACAACACCTAGAAACGTCATGCATGCAGATGTGATCCATAAATGACAATTACGTCTAAAACAATGACGCATAGGCCAAAATATTATGCAAAACATAAAAACATGTTGCATCCATACAGGAAATAATGCAATGACTCAGCCATGTTGCAAATCAAGAAGTACACAGTTACTTTCTCTTTCACTTACTAGTCCAAGGAGTGTTTGTTGGAGGAGTCTGTTGTGCATTGCTGAGAGAGTTTGATTGCATTGTCCTGTGTTTTGTGTGCATTTTGTGAACTAACTGCATTTTATGTCTAATTGTCCTCTTAAACTATTTGTCTTGTCCAAATTGTTGTCTTTTGGAGTGTTTGTGCTTTTTTGGGGTAGATAGGTGTAGGTTAGTATTAAGGTGGGGTTTTAAGTTTCTGTTTGTATTTTTCTACTTTTCTACACTCTTTAACACCAAACATGTCATGCAGGTCCAACAACCTGTCACACAATGAGTCTGGGGGCCAACTTTGGCTCATATTTCATTTCCTGTAAAGGATGATTAGCACAGGGGGAACGTGTCAGCAAAGGATACCCACCGAAGGAACGCCAGCAAAGGTGGGAGAAGGTCCAGCACCACATGTCATGGATCTATGATGTGGATCGGACGGTCCACCAGTTCAAACACCGCTGGCAGAATGTTGTCAGCAGAGAGGCTGACTAGCTGGATCATCTCAGACTGGAAGTTGGTGGCACAATTGATAAGTCAATACCCACAAAAACACACATGTGGCTTTTTTGCTGGTCTTCTGCGATGCCGTACGTTGCTTTCTCCATTATTATGTGTGAAGCACTGGCGGCGCAAAGGGCTTGTGGAAAAGCCCCTATGCTTTTGCATGTTTGCATGTTGGAATGTCATTGTGTCATACTTCTGACACACAACATGGTTTCAACTTCAAAAGCCGTTGGTGCTCATTTACAAGCACCCAGTGCTGATGGTACATCGCTTTTTGTGACGCACAGGCGGCGCATTTTGCAGCACCGTATTTACAGTGATAGGAAAAGCCACCCGGTGTGGCATTTCCTATCCTTGTCAATATGGCACCCTTACGCGCAGCACCATTTCTGAATGGGGTGTTCCATTGGTGTTGCTGTGGATGTTTCCGTGCAACACCCATGGTACCTGAAACATTTCCAGATGTTGGAGAATTCAAAACACCTTGAAATGTGTCTCACTGCTACACCTCCCCAAGGGAGACATAGGGAGGCACAACGAGGAGGAATGTACTCATTTCTCCTTTGTTTTTTCATCTTACTATGCGTGCTGCATCCTGCAGCACACATAGTATAAGGAAATCAACTCTGGTGATTGTTTATGTGCAAGAAGGTGTCCCTTCCTGCAAATACACAATCATCTCCGTGACGCAGGCATCTTGGCACCATGGTGCAAGTGTGCCTACCTCAGGCCCTGGCAGATAATTATGCACCAGCGCAGGGGAAAGCACAGGGATGCAACACATCATTGTAAATATGTCAAACCCTGTGCTGTGAAAGTGCCACAGTGTAGTGCAGCCAAAGGGCTTGCTGTGCCACGCTGCAGCACTTTCTTGTAAATGAGGCTCATTGTCTGTTAATTACATGTTTGTGTAATGTCAATGTCTTGTGGTCAATGGATACACTGTAAACAAGTCCAGCATTTACAGGTCATTGTACCTCTGTTTATGTCTCCTAGGTGGACCCCAGACATACACACAAGAGAAGGTGGACTTTTTTGAGGACCCCAATGCTAACAGTGAGTATGAATTCTCAATGATTGTGATCATGATGGCCAAATCATAAAAATGTTTAGGGCTGTTAACAATCAAACATGCCACAACAGACAGCAGTATGTTCCTTTTAACTAATAACATACTTGTGCCCTGAAATGATGTATCGCTAGGTGTCACATGAAAGTATACATCTGGGTCAAATGTTTCAATTCACAGTTCTTAACTCTAACCCACAATGAACTTAAAAATGCACATTGGGTCAATAACACATTACATCACTCCAGCAAATGTTGTTCTGGCATTGACTAGGTCTCATGATTCAAAAGTTTGCAGAAAATGCAGCCTAGATGGCAATGTGCCACCTTGTCGGTTATGCCTCTAGTCATGCACCATTTTGGGTAGTTTGTCTGTGCAATGACGGATGCAGCTGAAAATCACATTTGACACATGGTGCAGTTCTCATGCACAACCATTGTTAAATGTGCGGCTCATGTTCCAAAATGTACCCTGAGTAATCATGATTTTCGACAGTCGTTACTTGAAACTAGCCTCACGTATCCTTCCACAATGCTATTTCAACATGTGCTGCATTGTGCAGCACACATAGCAAAATTACAATGACACCACAGTTTGATCATGAGCTGGAGGGTGTACCTACCGATACTGACACAAAGTTTACTACAATGCAGACATTAGTCCAACATAGTGCATACTTGTCATCATTGACACATGTCAATATCTTGTTACACCGTAACGTGATAACATCTTAGATTTGGTGGGATCATGTGGCCCTGTGAGAGAGTCACCATATATGACAGATCAAGCTCAGACTATTTTTAGTGTAAATGGATGGGACTTTACATGATCAGTATGTGAGAAAATGTATGTAGTGTGTAGTCTGAGCAAGGGCAGAACGCTGTGTGAGTACCAAACCCAAACCTAATTTCCATTTACAAATGCTTCTATGTGGTCACCTGTAGCTGGGAGCTGAGCAGATCATTGTGCATCTTGCTGCCTGTGTGTGGAGTGACTATCAGGGCAATGGCTGCTCAGTTAGCATGTCCAACAGAAAATGTATCTGGATTTGGATTTGGAGCATTAGCTAGAGGATCACGATGTTAAGAACAATCTGCATGTTCTTCCCTTGTCATGATATGTCAGTGCACTGTATGTGGGCATCCAGGACATCTATGTTACATAATTTAGCTACATCCTATGTGAGCAAGTTCACATATTGAAGAATACGATCTGGTACAACCAGCAATTCTATAATGTTTGGATGATGTGACATTGTACCAATCATTCAGTTCCAATAACAAAAATAAGCCTTGTACAAATAGTACGCAACAAATATCTGTGAATGCCAGTCAGCCTTGTGGCCTGTCATGATGTGATAATTGTGCATTTTTAAGTACAAATGTTAAATATGTATTTCCGCCGTCAATGTACATCTGGGTTACCTGCACTGCCTTCAGAGTCCTGCATGTGTGTAAATGGATTTGTTCATCGCAAGTGATTGGATGGGGCATCTGCATAAGGCCTATTGTGCTTTCCCGCAAATAGTGTTTTCCCGGAGGTTGAGTGCCTGGACAGGATGCACTAGTTATGACAGTTTTACTAATGTGATGTATTGAATAGTAACCAATGTACCCAATGCACAAGGATATTGTATCCCAGGATGGGACATGTGTCACTACATCTTCAATACATAGGTTGTTTCCCCTTGCTAGTACATCCTGGCATGCTACATGTCTTTCAACATTGAGTGCAGCATTTACAAAATATTGCATCAGCGTGGAACCACAGAGCACTTTGTCTGCGCCACGCTGTGGCACTTTAAAAGCACAGCACAAGTTGCTTGTCAAGGAGCCCCTGAGTACCTAGATGTATCATGCTGGGGCATAGTACACACATGTTTGTGCAAAATGTTAGGTAAACTAATGTATGGTTACTAGGTTATCATGGCTCAGTATGATTTTAGAAAGTCAATTCCATGTTATCTTATCACTATCTTATATTTATGATGTTCAGGTGATGGCACAGGGTGTGATGAACAACCTTGATGTGTACTGTTGTTGTGTGTTTCTCACACAGTGATCAGATGCTTGGCACAATTTTCACAGTCAGCATCTACAATGTACTCATGCATTGACCGGCATTGAGTGTCAGCTATGAACCCAGTGACTGACACATGTGTCAATCTTATCCAACAGACAACATGACTGCTGAGGAGGAACGTGCTTTCTGAATATTCAAGACACGTTATAGCCACATCTGTCACATAGCAAAGGGGTTCCGGAGAATGGCTCATCAGTATGACAAGGAGAAGGCTGCAAAGACCTAGGTGTCCACTGTTACTGCCAAGAAGAAACCAGATGGAAAGGACAAGATGGCCTCCAAGGACATGGGCAATGTAGGTGGACATGATCAGTAGGCAGGCCCTTCATCAGCACCAATACCAGCCCCAGGACAGGCTGCACAGTCAAGTGTAGGGCAATCTTGTGTGCAGGGGATGGCCACACAAGATGTAGATTTTTTTAAACTTAAGATTGCTGGTTTGGAACTGCAAATGGCCACAATCCTGCGCAAGATGGACACACTGCAGCAGTCTGTGGACCGAATACTGGCCCAACTGTAGTGGCCAATTGGTTTACCTGTTTTTTAGGACAGTCTGTTTTATAATTAGTAATAGTTATAGTGTAGGTGTAGTGAAGGCTAGATTAGGTAGGCTTAGGTAGTTTAATTAGGAGTTTGTTCAGGTATATAGGTTTTCTTTACTTATTTTTTTCTCATTATTCAATACTTTGGTGTGGGTGGGCGAGTTGGGGATGTTTCATATGTTTAATACTTGACCGAAAAAAGAAAAATACAAAAACAAAATATATTTATGTGTTTGATAACTTGTTTGCTTAGTTTATGTATAGGTTAAGCATGTGTATGTCATTTGTGCATTGATTTGTTAAGGGGTGGTGGGGGCAGATGTTTTAGTGGTCTTACATGATACATGTGTAGCATAGGAGGAGTTAACTTAAGTTAGGTAGGTAATTCATAGTCAGGATAGCTTAATTTTTAGATAGATATTTAGGTTTCAAGTATTGTTTTTGGCTAAGTAAGTTTGATAGATTTGTAAGTAATTTTATCTCCAGTTTTTTATTATTATTAAAAGAAAATTGTAGCCCTATATACTCTTGTTCATTGTTGGGCAGCATTACAGTTCACATATATCTGCTTTTGGGTGGTTGGGCACATGCAATGTAATTTGGATTGTGTGTATGTGTGAGTGGGTATAGCACATTTGGTATGGACCAACATCATTTGTCTGACATTTGACATGGGATTTCAACACTTGTGACTCAACAGTTTGGAATAGACACTGCTGGGAGTTGTGATAAATAATACTATAATTTGTCACCTTGTAATGCTAAGGATATGTGCTTGTCTATGAAAAAGATTTTGTGACATCAATGTTGAGGGCTATTTTATTTGTGTCATTAGGTGTTAGTTCTTACACACAGATGGACAGCACATACACACTCCACATTGGCAGGTTAGGTGTTGTTTGACCTATTTTAGGAAATGCTCAACATGATAGTGTACAACAAGTGGTAAATAGATCCCACTGCTCATCACAATGGCTATAAACAGGACAGGTTGACTGGCAGTGATGGAATATGGAGTTTTAAGGAACTACTTGGCAGAAATCTTGGTTTCTGATATTACTTCTTACACTCCCTGTGGCTATGTTGATAAGTGAACATGGTAATATCTCTGCTCCAAATGGCAATTGTTGTACATGCTCTTGTAGCATGCACATTGTGATCCTTTCAAGACACATATCGAGTCATTACATACACTGTCACATGTGTTCAGATTTATTTACACGTCTCAAAAAAAGAACAAAGGGTAAGTGGCTATGCACAAAAGAATGAGACATTGATCTGGGAGCAAGAATTTGTATTCTGCAGTCTTGTTTCCAGGGGTGAGACAAGTGACAAATCATGTGGTCAAGCAGTGGTGTAGTGAGAAAGTCAATGTGAGTGTCACAATGTGATTTTCTTAAACTCAAAAGGACAGCCATGTTAGAGTGTTAGATGTGTACAACAAAAGAAGAGGACATTGACTCCCGGTTCCACTCCTGAAAAAGTATGGTAAAGGTACTATTTGATCACATCACATGTGACACAGGGAAATGTTAGTGTCCAGTCTTACGCTGGAAATGTGCCTCCAAAAATGTATCTTCCTCAGATGCGTCTGTTTAGTGCTCTGTTGGCTCTGTAGTTGCTGATTGTGTGGGAGGAGTGACATCAACAGCAGAGCCTGAGGATGTTTGAGCCATGGCTGCAGCAGCATTTCCCTTTGACAGCAGGTGGGGCATCAGTGCATTGATGATTTTCTGCTGGTTGCTCAGGACAGCTACTACATCTCTGTGGTAGGCAGCCATTGTGGCAAGGTAGAAATCCTGCTTCTGCTGCATTGTCCTTAGGATGTCTACAATTTCCTCCAGATGTTTCCTTGCCTCCCTGGTGCCACTTTGGTGGGGCATTTGTTCATGCCTCTGCCTTATTACACCTGAGATGGTGGCCAGGGATTGAAGAAGGCCAGGGGTTTGATGGTAGTTGCGTTGTGCATCCTCAAGGTTGTCATCATCTGAGTTGAGGCATCTGAGGATAGCCTGTCGTGTACCTCCCAGCTATCCATCCCCACATGCACTTCTTTCACAAGCTCGCACTGTAGTCCAACAGCAGTTTGTTGGAAATGAAGTTGTGTATCCTCAGTGTCCTGGGGGGGATGTGTGCTGAAAGATGCAGTGGTTGCACTTGTTTGGGGTTCATCTTGAGCAGCAACAACATTGGTGTCACTCTCAGCAGGCAGAGGAGGTGACCGTATGGTGGACAGGATTTGGTGGAAGGTATCATGATCAATGGTGGGCAGGTTCTCGTCCATGTCTGGAAAATCAGGTGTTTCATCAACCTGTTCAGATGTTGTAGGTGCATCCTCTGCAAAGAGATAAAAATGTGTTACTACTGCTTGCATGTTGATTTAGAGAAGATTTTTCTCTACAGCTTCACAAGGGTTTTTCCAAATGTGATTATTGTGGGCCAAGCCAGAAATCCTTATTTTAAAGTACACGTGAAGCCACACTGCCTTGCTTTTAATTTCCTTGATGGTATGTATCCTTTACAGGCAACACTATGGGGCACATTTACTCAGATGTGGCGTAGCTAGGCGTTAGCCTCCTTGGCTTAACACCACGCTACACCACTTCTGAGATGCAGGGCTGCAACACAGTTACAACACTTTGGTGCAATCATGAGTTTCCCCCTGCACAGGCCCTAAATTTAGCTGCACAGTGCCAACGCAGGCACCCTTGCACCATAGTGCAAGGCTGTCTGCATTGAGGGGAAGACTGTTTATGTGTAGGAAGGGACACCTTCTTACACATAAAAAATCAATGGCATTTTGATATTTCTATGTGTGCTGCACAATGCAGCACACATGACAACAGCAAAAAAGAAATTGCACATTTGAACATTTCTCCTCATTTGGCCACGGTAAGACCAGGTTCTACCTAGTCTCAATTTTTGCTCTGCACCACATTTCCACAATCGTTGTGAATATGGGGCAGCGTCAACACTCAATGGGTGTTGCAGTAGAACACCCACATAAACACCCACTGCCCGCACCTTTCACATTGAGTATGGCGTGAATGGGTGCCTTGTCTACAAATCAGCGTAAAGCCTCGTGAAGTGGTTTAACACTGCCTTGTGAATGAGCCAAAGACCATATTGCCACAATTTCCTTACAAATGACATTGTGGGGGTGATTTGGCTTCTAAATATGCCTCTTTGTGTGAATGGTCAGTGCCATGGGTCTTGCTGTGTGCTTTCACATGCAACAGCTAAGGCTTCAGTTGAATTTACATTTTTTTACAGACTTCCTAAAGCTGGGAATGCGTCATTGGCCTAAGGCTCCTAAGGAGAGTCATATGAATGCACAAAAATTACATTTTATAGATTTGCTACTGTTACTTTTCAACTTTCAATGCATGCTGCATTTCTGTAACACACATGGGGAGAGGGAGACAGCTCTTGTGAGTTATTTTGTGCAGGAAGGGTCACCTGCCTGCACAAAATCAATCAGTCCTGCAACACAGGCACCCTTGCACCATGGTGCAAGTCTGCCTGCATTCGGACATGTCATCCAAATCTGCACAAATGCAGGTGAGAGGTCATGAATACATCATATTGTTGTGAAGATAACCCATCACTTTCCTTTTGCAGTGACGTAGCACAGTGCTGCATTGCTTTCTTTGAAATGCAGGTGCTCATTCACAATTGCCTTGTGCAGCTGGTGTGTCAGTTCTAACATGGGAAAGAGTGATGTACCGGTGGCACAAGGGACTTGTGTATGAGCCCCACAGTATTTAGAATTTGAACATAGTGGATATGGTTAACAAGTTATATGACAGGAGGCAGTTGGACAAGTGTGGCATGGAGTGGTGTAGTACTTTGTACATGGCAGTTAGGGACATGACTAAGTCTGGGCGGTGAACTCTGCCCTGCATGCGGAATTTGCGGAGTTTTCCGCACTCCGCGTTACGCGGAGCTTGCGCAGTCCAGAAAAACTCCTCTCCATGGAGCGGAGTTTATTTCCTTACTCCCGTTCACCAACGTCAAAATGGCGAGCGCGAGCGAGGAAAGTCCACCTCCCGGCAAGATTTTTCCTCATTTGCGATCATCAACATCAAGTTGGCGAGCGCGAGCGTGGAAAATCAACCTCCCGGCGAGATTTCTCATTGCGAGTGGTCGCGTATGCTGCGACCGCTCGCGTTGGGAAACTGTCCAGTCGCGTTGAGAAAGCTGCCGCTCGAGTAAAAATCTACTCGTGCGGCAGAAAGGAAGCTGTGCCCGCTTGCGCTGGGCATGGTGACGTTTGTGATGATTGCACAGTGCGGACAAGCACCTGGCACTGAAAATCGCTGCGAACGGCATTTATCTAATGCACTTCGCCGCTTGCGGAGCTCTGCGTAGCGCAGCGGAGTTCTTTTTGCACTTCTCCGAGTTCCGCATAGCGGAACTCCGCAAACTACGCCCAGGCTTATACATGACGGGGCTGTTTTGGCATGTGCAATGTATGATTGACCTATGTAATTTACTTTCATTTGGGATACATGGAACTGGGGACTGGACCAAATACATCACGATGCACACAGCATGCTATGGCACAGGTACATATCTAGCTGTGATCAACACCATGGCCCATTACTCACATATTTGCACTTGTTGTGACTTACCCAATGACTTTTGTTGGTTTTCATGTGCTGCACTGTGCTGTCCCGGGATTCCAGTCACCAGCTCCTCCAGGATAACAGCTGCCACCGCTCCTCCAGGGCATCCAACACATCCTGGTCTGCTGGGTTTCCTCCTCCAGTCTGCAATGCTGCCTTGCGGTTCGCTGCTAATTTTTCCTTGGTTCTGCTCTTGCAGTTGTGCCAGCGCTTTTTGTAGTCAGCGACAGTCCTCTTCGCTTGTTCGACGCAGTTTATTTTATGCACTATTGACTGCCATATCGCCTCCTTTTTACATAGTGGCAACTTGGAACACACAAAGAGCTGGTGCTGATGATTGGTCACCTCAGTGACCAGTATCTCATTTTCCTCTTGACTGAAGTTAGACTTCCTCTTCCTCTTCGCCTGGGTGTCTGTGTTTGCGTCAGGACTGCTGTTGAGGTTGGTTCAGGCTCCTGACTACCTCAGTGTGCTCCCTGCTCCTTTGCAGACTCCTCTATAGTCCCCAGAAAGGTTGTTTTGGGGAGATGCGTTGTTTTTTTGCTGCTTTTTTGCCACTTCACACAGTGGAGACTGTTGCAGGCCGATCGTACTGGCGTTACGTGACGCAATTCTGCCTAACATCACTTTTTCGGCAGTTGCATCAGGTTGACTTGCGGTGCTTTTGCGGCACCTACGTTAGTTTTTCTTACGCAGGATGCAGCGTTGCGCCACGGTCCGCCAAGATGTAGATTTAGCGCAACTGTGGATATTTGCATTGTCACCGTGCGGAGCATTGGTTTTTGACGCATCGCTGTGTTCGCCAGTGATGCATCACTTCTTGGAAATCTCCCCCGTATAGTTTTTAGCAACCTCCTTTTGGATGCAACTTTTACTTGTGTCAAAATACCCTCATGTTTGAACTACAACTTGCAGACTGTAAGTGCATAAAATCATGGAAGTCCTCACCACAACTTTCTCAACACACAAAAATTGTCTCCCTTGTCAGCTATCTGAAAATGCATGTGTTTTTTATCATAAAGCTTTCTTGTGTAATTTTTTTGCCTTATATTAGGGTAGACAAACCATTATTCCTGTTTTGCTCCATTTTGAGGAAAAGATTTCATCACTCCATTCTCAACAATTTGGTAACTTTTCTTCTTTCCCATGATAAAAACATTTTCAGTTAACAGATGCCATGTGTATGCAGTCAGTGTCGCTGGTTAGGGCCTGTTTCGCCACATGAAAAAGTTTACTATTAAAATGTATTCAGTGTGTCAGGAGAGCAGGCTCCTCCTTGGACGTGCTGCTCAAAATGATGAGATAGAGAGGACGGGTAATTAAATCAGTCACAGCACACTCTGCGAGTCAGGCTCGCACAAGAGAATGGTGTTTTTATTGCTTTGCGAGTATTTTCAATTTCACTGCAGCAATATTGAATTCAGATCCGCGATTTAACTTAATATGATGCGACAACTGTCATTCCCCTTATACATATTATCATCCAGTGCCGAATTGTATTTTTGTGCTGCATCTGAACAAGAAGGTGGAGCAGAAAGTAAAAACGTGCTGCTGTTTGAAATGTATCGAAACACAAAACCTGCCATGCACAGAAAATAAATACTTGAATAATACATTCAGCAGTGTAATATTCCTGGGCTCAGAAAAAGACCGTAGTGGCTGTTAACTAGCAAGCATTGGTAAAGTAAATCACTTTTGAGCTTCTATAGTGTATGTGGGCATGTGTATCACACGGCTAGATTAAACAAACATTGCAGGTTGGAGCCATATAATGAAAGTAAGATACTGTTTAATCGGACTGAATGAGAAAATAGTTGATTTGGTGAAATAATGATTGGTTGGTGCAAACGTGGTACCTCTGTATTAGAGAGAGGTTGTACTATAAAGCACATTGTTATAATCCCTGTGATGTCCAGAGGCAGGGAGTGCTAGAGAGGTGCAGATATGTTTGAGCCCAAGGGCTTTGAACACTAGCCTGGTGCAGAATTTTTACAATCCTCATCTCTGGAGGTACAGGAATTGAAATCCCTTGGCTAAGGTGCAAGAAGATATCAACAGTGCAAATCCCAGAGGAAGGGACAGTCTCCTCCCCCTGGAGGGGTTACAGGGTTGCAGACAGTATAAGTGATAGGCTGTACGAGCGCTAGAGAGCTGCAGGAAGCGCTAAACACAGAAATGAGGGTCTATTCCACTCAGTTACAGAAATACAGGCAATGACACATAGGATTTGCCTGCCCTCCCTATCCCCCAGTGTAGGACTAAAGGGATGTTCGCCGATGCTCTTTTGTATTTGTGTGATAAAGTCATTCTGCCAGCTCTGCTGGATATAGTAACATGGCGGTTCTTCAGAACTGTAATGGTACAGCGTTAATATTGAGATATGGTGAGCAAATAAGACTGTAAATAAAGGGTGTGATAGGAAGACATACAACATGGTGCAAATTTACAGAATATTCATATTTCCATGGGCAATTGAGTGAGCACCATTATTTTTGGACTTGTGATGTCATGATGGCTTGTGGACGGAAACCTTTAGTGGACTTTGCTCACTAGATGGAAGAGGTGCATTATGAGGGTGCCTTTGAACTCCTAGATTGATGTGGTGGCTTAGTTAGAATTAGGAATTGCAGGAAATTTGGCAAATTGCACCAATTCAAATAAATGAACCATAGAGCAGAATCAGGGTGGCTTCAGTGAGGAGCAGTTTGTATCTTATGACAGATTGAGCACAGAGACCAGGTCTGGACCTACCCCAAGCACTTATGAAGTCCTCTCCAACAAACAGCTAAGTGATGGAAGAAATGCTTGAATTAATCTTAGACGATGAGGATCGCTTGAGTTTTAGTCCAGTCTATCCTTAGGACTCAAATGGCAACTCACATATGAATAACGAAAATATTTTGTGAGTTTTTAGAAAGTGGGTTCCTGGTTGGCAGAGGTATGCACCCTGTCCAAGCAAGAACCACAATACTAGTCAGGGTAAGTGTAGTTCACACTAAAAGTTTACCTGTGCTCACCCTCTGGTAGCTAGGCAAAGAGCAGTGACGCTACACTAAAGAGGCAATGTGTAAAGTATTTGTGCGCACACACACACACACACAGTAACACAGTGAAAACACCACAAAAGTACTCCACACCAGTTTAGAAAAATAGCTAATATTTATCTGAGTAGAATAAGATCCAAATGATAAAAATCCACCATACATCATTCAAGATAAGAATTTTGCAAGATTAAATCAAAATGCAGTGCTTAGATATCAATAGCTACAACTGGAGCTCTCAGGTCGGGTTCAGTTCAGTCAGAACCTGATGGAGCGCAGGCCGGATACAGAGTAAAGCAACCCGCTGATAGTACCTTGGATGCGTTGAAGTTCAGGGACTATGCGTTGAGCATCGCTGTCAAAGGTGATGGCCATTTTAGCAGTCAAGCAACATTGTTGACGCGTCGATTTCAGGAGAACAGCATTTTGGGCAGATGTGTTGATGTCGTACCACGGGGCGATAGGCAATGCGTTGGCGAGAAGCGACGCAGGGCCAGTAATGAGTCAAGAAAGGTGTGTCGCAGATGTTGGCAATGCGGTATTGGAGTCTCATGCAGCAGCGGTGATGCAAAGGCACTGCATCGACAAAGTTGAGGCTGATTTGTAAGTTGTGGTCGTTGCGTCGTGGAGTGGGTGAGCGGTGTCCACGGCTTCGCTGAAGGCAGCAAACATGCGTCGATATCGCAGTAAAATGCACCGGTTACGATCAATGCATCAGTGTCGATGCTTTGGTTTCTTGGGTTGCAGCACCAAACACTCGCTTCGAAGGGCCCAGGATTGGATTTGACACCAGTTGGCAGAGCTGGACTCACAGTGGAGGAGCCCAGGTGCTGGTAGCAAGATGAAGGTGAAGTCTTTGACATCCCTGAGTCTTCAGACACAGGAGGCAAACCCAACAAGTCTTTGGAAAACCTTTAGAGATGCAGGATTTGGAGAGTCAAGTCAAGCCCTTTCACTCCCAGGTAAGAAGCAGCAGGCCACCACAGCACAGCAAGCAGCAAAGTGGCAGTCCCTCCTGGCAGCGCAACAGCTCTTCTTCCTGGTAGATTGTACTCAGTTCCAGAAGTGTTCTGAGTATATGGTGCCAGAGGTCCAGTACTTATACCCATTTTAGCATTTGAAGTAGGGAGATTTCAAAGAAAGGTCTTTGTGGTGCAAAAGACCCTGCCATTTCCTGCCCTGGCTGCAGACACACTACAGGGGGGTATACAACTCCTTGTGCGGGGACAGGCATAGAGCTATTTAGGTGCAAGTGTCAGCTCCTCACTCTCACTCTAGTTCAGGTAGACCCTTCAGTTTGGTGATGGGCCATCAGGATATGCAGGGCACACCTCAGCTCTCTTTGTGTGTGACTGTCTAGTGGGAATGCAAAAGTCCAGCTGTATCCTATCCCAGATGTGTATTCCAGAGGAATTTTCAGACCTGCAACCTAAAACCCCACTTCTCTAAAAGATGTGTTTTTAAATTGTGAGTCCAGAGACACCAAATGTAACTTTCCTATCTTTTCCGAATTGGAAGTTACACTTGTAAAGTGTTACAATGCAGCTCCAATGCTAACCTATGGAAGGGAAGTGCCTTGCTGTAGTGAAAAACAAATGTAGCAGTTTTTCAGTACCAGGACATGTAAAACTCAAAAGTACATGTCCAACCTTTTAAATACACTGCAGCCTGCCCAGGGGACTACCTAGGACTTACGTTAAGGGTGACTTATATGTAATAAAAGGGAAGGTTTGGGGCTGGTAAGTAGGTGAACTTGCCAGGTCGAAATGGCAGTTTAAAACTGCACACACAGGTGCTGCAGTGGTGGGCCTGACATAGGTTTTAAAGGGCTACTCATGTGAGTTGCATAAGCAGTTAGCAGTGCTGCTGGCCTACAAGCAGCATTTAATTTAAAGGCCCTTTGCACATATAGTGCACTGCACTAGAGACTCATCAGTAAATCAAATTTGCAAATCATGGAGAAACCAAATACCATTACATTTTACGGACAGATCAAGTGCACTTTAGCACTGGTCAGCAGTAAAAAATGGGCACAGAGTGCTAAAGCCAGCAAAAATGAAGTTTAGCACATAGTCAAAAACAGGAGGTCCAAAGGCAAAACGTCAGGGGAAACCACGCCAAAAGATGCCAGGTCTGACGTGTTCCCCCATTGGAAAGCAGGGAGAACTACCCACCTCTTTGGGAGTTCTCTTCACTCAGGTGGAAGAACCTGGACAGACCACCAGCGTTGACGTTCTCTGTTCCAGGACACTGTTCCATCATAAAGTCCATTCTCTGTAGGGAGATGGACCACCTCAACAGTTTAGGATTCTCACTCTTCATCTGCATTGACCCCTGAGTGGTCTGTGGTCTGTCTGAACCCGGAAGTGAGTCTCAAACAGGTAGGGTTTTAGCTTCTTCAGTGTCCACACCACAGTAAATGCTTCCCTTTCTATTGGGTTCCACCTCTATTCCCTGGGATGCAATCTCTTACTATTGAAGGCTACAATTTGATCTAGGCCCTCTTCATTTAGCTGTGAAAGCATGGCCCCCGCGCCATGCTCTGAGGCATCAGTCTGCATCACAAATTCTTTGGAGAAGTCACAAGCCTTGAGCACAGGCACCGTGCACATGGCCCCCTTCAGGGTGTCAAAAGCAGTCTGACACGCCTTAGCAGTCAGCTCTGTCAAGGGGTCAACAATGGTGCTGATTCGCTTGACAAATCTCCTGTAGTAGCCAGTGAGGCCTAAGAAGACATTCACTTCATTCTGGGTCCTGGGGGGGTTCTTCAGAGAACTCCTTACTTTTGTTTTCTGTCCCCTCCTCCTTATCCTGATGGAACCCTGCCCACCCTTGGCTGGAGCTCTCCCCAGATACCTTCTTGTGGACCCTGGTGCTGACCTAGCGGTCCGCCTCCTTAGCAAGCTCCATGGGGTCAGAGAACTTACTGTCAATCAAGTACTGGCTCAACTCTGTAAAACAAAAACTAAACATGTGCTCTTGTGCAATCAAATTGTACAGCCCTTGATAATCTGTCACATCACTGCCCTTCGCCCAACCATCCAGTGCCTTGCAAAAAAATCATCACAATCCACCAAGTTCTGTGGGGAAAGTTTCACACTGTCCCTAAACTTCTGCCTGTACTTCTCTGGGGTCAAACAATATTTCCTGGCAAGGGCCTCCTTCCTGGCGGAATTCCTCATTGCGTCACTCCCCTCTAGGGCCAGTAAGGTGTCCCTCCCTTCAATTGGGATATGCTTCCACAAACGTGCCCTCCGATCCCCCTCAGGGATTTTGTACATTTGTAAAGCTATCTCGTAGGCCTCCAACTACCGATCTATGTCATCTCCCACTCCTGTCAGGCACCAGACCCTTTGGTATGTGTACTCTCTTCTCAGAGGACACTGACGATATGCTGTCCCCATTATTATTATTATTAAAGAACTTGTAGAGCATGTAGCTATACAAAAGGGTCTTCCGGCGCTAGAGAAGACAGCAACAGGGTGCAAAGCCCGAAAGCAGAATCTACTGAGCTCATTCAGGGCAGTTGAAGAGCAAAGTTTTCAGATTCTTACAGGACGTAAGTAGAGAATGGCAATTACTGAGAGCCATAGGAAGGGAGTTCCAGAGTTTAGGGCCTAAGTATGAAAAGGAGCGGCCCTTCATGCGGGCCAGGCGAAACCTGGGCCTGGTACACAGGCCGAGGTTGGCTGATCTCAACGGTCGGGTGGGCACATAAGGTAACACCAGACCATGGCTGTATGAAGGGGCAAGGCTGTGCCTAGCTCGAACATATAGCATAAGACCTTAAATTTAATACGCTTGTAGACCAAGCCACTGTAGTTTGTGGAGCAAGGGAGAGACAGAAGTATTTCTAGGCAGCCGAAAGAGGAGGCGAGCGGCCGCGTTCTGGATGATCTGCAAACAGTGGATCACTGATTTATCGGCGCCCAGATACAAAACATTCCCATAGTCCAATCTAGACGTTACCAAGGGCTGCAAAACCATTCTTTGGAAAGTCAAAGGAATCAGCCAAAGGATTTTCTTGAGCCATTTGAGAATGGAAAAACAGGAGGCTGTGAGTTTGGAGACCTGCGGCTTAACTGAAAGGTTCTTATCAATAATAAAGCCAATATTCTTAACTTTATAACCGGCTTGGGTAAGGGTCCTGTTAGAAATGGGGATCTCTAGTTGGCCGCGGCTGGCGCCGAGGTCCAAATAGGGATCCTTCTTCCAAAGTCAGACTAAGGGGGCAACACCCTTTGATAACCCCTGCTCAACCCTGGGGTAACGTAGTGATGGAGCAAGGACTCACAAATAAGACTTGCTCGGATGCAATCTCCTCACAGAATTAATTTATTAAACTTGTATTATTCATACTAATTCTTGCATACACAACATAAGTAGCAAGGAAGCTTGCCTATGTGTTTAAACTAACAAATAACGCTTGTCTTTCCTAAAATGGCCGCTAAAGCGTGGGACCTTTACTGCACATGTATCAACCATATCACGTGGTGTGACGTCTTTCTTTGCTTGGTGGGAAACTCTTGCTTCTGCGCAGTGTGCATTAAAATGGCTGCTTTATTTTTTCACATGCTACAGCTTGCTCTCGTGTTATAATTAATTTGTCGTTTCTCTAACGCTATTAATGCGGGATAGAATTTATAAGTAAATGGGAATAGTATAGAAAGAGTGGGTATACAGTGAAACATTTTATTTGTGATTTTAATATTTTCTTCTTTGCTTTTATTAGTTCGTAAATTTGGGGCCTGGGGTTTGGTGAACTGAAAACTCGTGTGACAATGATCCTGCGCATGCGTCCTGCATGGCTGCCCAGAGAGAAAAGGATGAAGTCAACCTGGACGTCGTCCAAGGCCGTGACCTGATGGCCGACACCGCTGTACTCATGAATGTCCCCACTAATATGCAACAATGTACATGAAGAATGTATAAAATTTGTCGTGAGACGGGTGGGAAATAAAGCAAATGTAATAAAAATGATGGGCGGTATTTTAAAACAATAGACTTTAAGAAATTGAACAAAATCAATATGGTGTGAGGATCAACCCCCTGTCCCCGTCCAATCAGAAATAGTGGGCCCATATTTTTGCAAAATTAATGGGAGGTACATGGGCGTAGAAGGGTATAATTGATATAGAATTAGTTAATTAGAGAGACTAGAGAGACGAGACTAGACGCTGACAGGCTGAAGCTCCAGACCGACCAGCTGATCGATTGCAGACTGAATCGCTATCCAGAGAGGTCCTGAGGAGGGGACAGCGGAGTCCATTAGAAGGAAGGAGAAACGGGAGAAACGAAGAGAAGTTGAGTATCAGAGAGGGGAACGACGCAGGCGTCGTTGTAGAGAGGTCACCCTTCCTGTCCTGAACCTGGAGGAGGTCTTTGTTCTTCATCCTTCCTGGGTCCTATCTTTTCCAACTCCTTGGCCAAGGGGTTTGGTTCTCGCACTTTATGTAAATATACCTGCAACCTTAGTTGTGCTGCTGTCTCTATCTTCTCCTTTCTGAGGGACCGTCATTGATCAATAATTATTATTCTATGCTTCATCCTTGATATGCGACTGAGTATCCTGTGGTTCTGTATTTACTCTGCTAAAATCTTTAGATAAACATTTTAAAACTTCCTGACTCAGTGATTATTTCAGGATTATGTACTGTAATGAATGTCACTCATTTTAAACTTCCCAATTAGCAAAGGATTCATTGGTAAGTCATTACTCTTCAATCAGAAAGGTAATTGGTAGCAGGGATTTTGATAAAGAGTATAGCTGACTCACCAGCGTAAGTATTAGCGTAGTATGAATGTATGGGCCCAAGTGAGTATTTGGTGTGTGAATGCTGTTTGCTAATAGCGCGCTGGATCAGTAGCACGAGCAGACAGGCCTATCTCAGAGGCAGTGTGTGAAGCATTTATGACCATACACAATAACACAAGAGAGACACTACAAACGGACACCACAAGTAGTTTTAGAAAAAAATATTTATCTTTATATAGACTGAACACGAGGCTAAAAGCACTCAAGGAGCCACCATGCACATAATTACAGATTCACTTCAAAAGCAATAAAGGCACTCGAAACGGGGGTGGAACGGACTTAGTTCGGGGCCGGGGTCCACGCGACCTGGTGATGCACAATGTACCTGAGATGTAAAGGGGCACAGCACGCAGCCTCACAAGGAAGCCGCGGTGATGACAGGCGGACTCGCAGCGGCCACAGCTCCCGGCTGTAGCGGTCCGCCGCGTGCACTCACGATAATCCTGGGACGGGGCTTAAAGGGGGGCACCCAGCGGTACACGCAGGGGGGAACAAGATCCTGGAAGGGGGGACTAGCGCGGGCACTCAGCGGCACAGCTCCTCAGCTGCAGCGGCCCACAATAGCGATAGTGATGAGTTTCGTAGGATGGCAAATGCGGGCACTCAGCAGCACAGCTCCTCAGCTGCAGTGGCCCACAATAGCGATAGCGATGACTTGCGTAGGATGGCAAATGTGGGCACTCAGCGGCACAGCTCCTCAGCTGCAGCGGCCCACAATAGCGATAGCGATGATTTTCGTAGGATGGCAAATGCGGGCACTCAGCGGCACAGCTCCTCAGCTGCAGCGGCCCACAATAGCGATAGCGATGATTTTCGTAGGATGGCAAATGCGGGCACTCAGCGGCACAGCTCCTCAGCTGCAGTGGCCCACAATAGCGATAGCGACTTTCATAGGATGGCAAATGCGGGCACTCAGCGGCACAGCTCCTCAGCTGCAGCGGCCCGCGATAGCGATGATTTTCGTAGGATAGCAAATGCGGGCACTCAGCGGCACATCTCCTCAGCTGCAGCGGCCCACAATAGCGATAGCGATGATTTTCGTAGGATAGCAAATGCGGGCACTCAGCGGCACAGCTCCTCAGCTGCAGCGGCCCACAATAGCGATAGCGATGATTTTCGTAGGATAGCAAATGCGGGCACTCAGCGGCACAGCTCCTCAGCTGCAGCGGCCCACAATAGCGATAGCGACTTTCAGCCCGCGTTCCCCGCAGTAGAACCAGAGGCTCTGGAATTCTCAACAGAGGCCTCACCTGCAAGTATAATCCCCCTCAAATAGGAATCCAGAGGCCCACCAGCAGCATTCGGTCTACCAGCCCTGGGCACGCATGGTGCACTATACTAGAGACTAACAGGTAAACCAAATGAGCCAATTATGGGAACATCAATTCATACAGTCAATTTACAATAGGGAGCATTCGCGCTGTGGCACGGAATGGACATGGCACAGCGCCCAGAGCATCTAACACCAGCAAACACAGAGGAGACAAAAAGCGAAAAATGGAGGGGAGACCCACGCCAATGGTGCCAGGTCTAACATGTGTCCCCTCCAGCTGAAATGTGGGGAGAACTACACACCCACTTGGGAGTTCTCATCACTAAGGCGGAAAAATCTGGACAGACCATCAGCATTGGCGTGCTCTGTACCAGGGCAGTGTTCCACCGTAAAGTCCATACCCTGTAGGGAAATGGAGGACCTCAACAACTTTGAATTCTCTCCCCTCATCTGCATCAACCATCTGAGGGGCCTGTGGTCTGTCTGAACCCGGAAGTGAGTCCCAAACAGGTATGGTCTCAGCTTCTTCAGGGCCCAGACCACAGCAAATGCCTCACGCTCAATTGCACTCCACCTCTGTTCCCGTGGAAGTAACCTCATACTAATGAAGGCTACAGGTTGGTCTAGGCCCTCCTCATTGATCTGTGACAGAACGGCCCCCACACCATGCTCGGAAGCGTCTGTATGGACAACAAATTCTTTTGAAAAGTTGGGCGCCTGAAGTACAGGTGCTGTGCACCTGGCAGTCTTCAGGGCGTCAAAAGCGTTCTGACAGGTGTCAGTCCAGTTCACCATCTTGGGCTGCTTCTTAGAAGTCAGCTCAGTCAAGGGTGCAACAATGTTGCCATACCCCTTGACAAACCTCCTGTAATAACCCGTGAGTCCTAAAAAGGCTCTCACCTGCGTCTGGGTCTTGGGGGGCTCCCAAGCCAGGATGGTTTCAATCTTGGGCTGTAGGAGTGCCACCTGGCCGCTCCCCACCTGGTGTCCCAAGTACACCACAGAACCCTGCCCAATCTGGCACTTACTTGCCTTGATTGTGAGACCTGCCCTTTGCAGTGCCATCAACACTTCCCAGAGGTGGCGCAGGTGGTCCTCCCATGAGGAACTAAACACTGCAATGTCATCCAGGTAGGCGGCACTGATATCTTCCAGCCCATCCAACACCCTGTTGACCAACCTCTGAAAGGTGGCAGGGGCATTCTTCATCCCAAAGGGCATCACCCTGAACTGGTAGTGCCCATATGGTGTGGAGAATGCTTACCTCTCCTTTGCCCCATAAGTTAAGGCGATCTGCCAATACCCAGACGTCCAATCAAAAGTGCTGAGGTACCGTGCAGCCCCTAGCCGATCTATGAGCTCATCAGCTCTGGGGATGGGGTGCGCATCAGTCTTGGTGACTGAATTGAGACCTCGGTAGTCCACGCAGAACCGAAGTTCTGGGGTGGCACCAGGCGCTGCAGCTTTTGGTACCAAGACCACTGGGCTGGACCAAGGGCTGCTAGAGGACTCAATCACCCCTAAAGCAAACATTTTGGAAACCTCTTCCTTAATGAATGCCCTGACCCGGTCAGTCACTCGGTAAGCCTTGTGCTTAACAGGAGGACTGTCCCCAGTGTCCACTTCATGGACACACCAATCAGTGACACTAGGCACCAGGGAGAACAGATCACTGAATTGTCCCAACAGTTGGCAACAATCACTCTGTTGCTCAGGGGTCAGTGTGGCAGAGAGGACCACACCCTCCACTGACCCGTCTTTCTCCTTTACACACAGGAGGTCAGGAAGAGGCTCACTCTCCTCCTCCATCCCAGCATCTGTGGCCAGGAGCATGCCCACTTCGGACCTCTCAAAGTGGGGCTTCAGGCGGTTGACATACAGGACCCGCAAGGGGTTCCGGGGAGACCGCAAGTCCACCAAGTAGGTAACAGGACTCTTGCACTCCACCACCTCAAATGGTCCGGTCCACTTATCTTGGAGCGCACAAGGCTCCACTGGGGCCATGACCCAAACCTTTTGACCAGGCTGAAACTCAATCAGAGTGGCATTCTGATCGTGTCAACGTTTCATCTCTTCCTGGTTGGCTTCCAGATTCGCCTCAGCAAGCTTTCTGAGACGCCGAGTCTGGTTCCTGAAGGCCAGCATCTAACTAAACACATCCTGGGGAGGTTTCCTGGGGGATTGCTCCCAGCCTTCCTTGACCGGACTCAGAGGCCCTCTTACCGGGTGACCCTAGAGTACTTCAAAGGGGCTGAACCCTAGGGTCTTCTGTGGCACCTCACGGTAAGCAAAGAACAGGCATGGCAAGAGGACGTCCCACTTATGCCTCATGGTCTCTTCTAGGCCCATAATCATGCCTTTGAGGGTCCGGTTGAATCTCTCAACCAGCCCATTCCCTTGGGGGTGGTAAGGGGTGGTGAACTTATAAGTTACCCCACACTCCTCCCACAGAGACTTCATATATTTGGAAATGAAGTTAGTACCCCTATCAGACACCACCTCTCTGGGGAACCCCACACGGGAGAAAATCCCCATCAGTGCACGTCCCACCACGGGGGCCGTCACTGTCCGGAGTGGGATGGCTTCAGGGTACCGGGTGGCATGGTCTACCAAGACCAGGATGAACCTGTTGCCCATGGCTGTCTTGGGGTCCAGAGGCCCCACAATGTCAATGCCCACTCGCTCGAACGGGGTACTGACAACTGGAAAGGGCTGGAGTGGGGCTTTGATCTTCCCCCACTCTTCCCACTTGCCTGGCAAGTCTCACATGTCCTGCAGTGAGCATCTGAGCTCCTGCGCATCTGGGGCCAAAAAGTGGGTGACCAGCCTCTAGAAGGTCTTGGTCTGCCCCAGATGTCCTGCCAATGGCACATCATGAGCCAACCCCAGTAGGAAGGCTCTGAAGCACTGGGGTACCACCAGCACACGGGCTGACCCAGGCTCAGCAACCTTAGGCTCGCTGTAAAGGAGGTCATTCTCCCAATAGATCAGATGTGACCCTGACTGATCACCTGTCGCCTGGGTTGCAGCCTGTCGCCGCAGCCCCTCGAGAGAAGGGCACGTTTTCTGCTGTTCACAAAATTCCTCCCTGGTGGGCCCTCCTTCCTGCTGCCAATGGGTCAGCTCAGGCAGGTCCCCCAGTTTGGCTGCCTGTTCCCCTGTAGGCTCCAGGGCATCCCCCTCAAGGTCTGCTCCTTCCTGGACTGTGAGAACTATGGGGGCCGGTTTCCCTGTAAGGCAGGGGCCTGGGCCATACTTTCAGGCTCCAGGTCCTTCTGAACGTCCTTACTGGCTGCCATGGACCGAGTGGTCGCACACGCCCACTCAGGCAGACCCAACATTTCCAAGTGAGATTTCCTCTCCACCGTAGCCCACGGGGAGTTTTCTAAATCGTTGCCCAACAGACAGTCTACCGGCATGGCGGGCCTCACAGCTACTTAAAGAGTTCCTGAGACCACCCCCACTCAAAGGGAACCTGAGCCACCTCACACTGGCTCTCAGAGTTGTCTGCTGACACTACTGGGCAGAATGCATGGGGGACAACCTGCTCTTTGGACACCAACCGGGAGTTGACAGCAGTCACACTAGCTCCGGTGTCCCTCAGAGCCTCCACCCTATGGCCATTGATGGCCACCCACTGCCTGTACTTCTTAGTGTTATCAGGCAGCGTGGGGTTAGGGACCTTCTCAAAGTCTCCTAGCGAGACAAGGGTCAATTCCACGGGATCCCACCCACCTTGGGCACCCATCTCCTCCCCTCCCAGGGCTACACTAGCGAGCTGATGGGGTGGTGCGTGGGGTGGGGCATTGAGGTCCCTCTGGGGACACTGGGGATCATAATACCGGTGGCCCACTTGACCACATTTAAAACAAGTAAGGGGCCCCTATGAATGGGCCTACCTGTCGGGGGCACTGGCTTCTTCTCGGGGGGAGACTGGGACACCACTCCTTGGTTACCTTGGGAATTACTTTGGGGCCCTCTCTGGAACTCCCTCGGTTTACCCCTGTCCCCCCCACTTCTCTGCTGGGGACCCTGCCCACCTTTGGCGAAGTCTCCCACAGGACCCTTGCGAACCCGGGTGCTCACCCAGCGGTCCGCCTCCTCAGCAAGCTTCCTAGGGTTAGTTAGCTTGCTATCAACAAGGTGCTGGCGTAGCTCTGGAAAACAGTTACTAGATAAATGCTCCCATGCAAACAAATCATACAGTTGCTCAAAAGTTTCTACTTTGCTACCCTTTACCCAGCGATCCATTGCTCTGCAAAAAAAAGACACATATTCTACCCAAGTGGTACCCTCTAACTTCTTACAGGTTCTTAATCTCTGCCTGTACATTTCTGGGGTCAAACCATATTGCGTCATCAAGGCCTCCTTCATATGGGCATACACCATCCTGCTCTCTTCAGGCAGATCCAACAGGGTATCCCTCCCATCACTCACAAAGCGTCCCCACAACCCCACTCCCCAATCCTTCTCAGGGACCCGGTGGGACACCATGGCTATCTCATATGCGGCAAACCATTGCCCAATATCCTCACTCTTCTGGAAATCCTTGATGACATCCTTGGGTATATACACTCTACTCTCGGTAGGTACTAACAGTATGCTGTCACCAGAGGGGGAGATCTCTAAGCTCTTAGCCTTGATCTCCAGCTCCCTCAATAATCTCTCATGCTCCAGTTTCATTTTCTCAAGTTCAAATGCCAACCTGCTATTCTCAATATCCAATTTTTTACTCTCTAGGTCCTTCTGACCTTCTAATTTGGCTATCTCCAAACTATGCCTCCTATCTCTCTCCCTGTCCTCCATCTCTTCTGGAGACAGACTCTTTGAGGACACACTAGTACCTGGATTGGAAAGTGCTTTACCTCCCACTAAATCCACTTCGTCATCCTGCTGCCCTCCAGCATTCTCTCCCTCATTCCTAGTGGACTCTCTCGCTTCTAACCAGGCCTTAAGGGCCTTCTGATACTCCTCCTTCCTAGAGAGACCCGCAACAGGGACTGTGAATCGCTTGCAAAAAGACTTTAGCTGTTTGGCAGTGTAGGTTTGTAACCTGTCTTCCTCAAACATGAGATCCTCCGAAGCATTGGACGATGGCCTACCCGTTGTGGACATAACTGGCAATTACAATTGACAATAGAACAAAATCAAACTGTACGTGGTTGCGCCTAGGCCTACACTCACTAGTAGCGTACACTGGTTATTGTATGTGGATCACAAATGCAAGTCCTGATCCTCAGCGCTGACCACCAATGTTAGAAATGGGGATCTCTAGTTGGCCGCGGCTGGCGCTGAGGTCCAAATAGGGATCCTTCTTCCTAAGTCAGAGTAAGGGGGCTACACCCTTTGATAACCCCTGCTCAACCCTGGGGTAATGTAGCACGAGCAGATAGGCCTATCTCAGAGGCAGTGTGTGAAGCATTTATGACCATACACAATAACACAGGAGAGACGCTACAAACGGACACCATAAGTAGTTTTAGAAAAAAATATTTATCTTTATATAGACTGAACACGAGGCTAAAAGCACTCAAGGAGCCACCATGCACATAATTACAGATTCACTTCAAAAGCAATAAAGGCACTCGAAACGGGGGTGGAACGGACTTAGTTCGGGGCCGGGGTCCATGCGACCCGGTGATGCACAATGTACCTGAGATGTAAAGGGGCACGGCACGCAGCCTCACAAGGAAGCCGCGGTGATGACAGGTGGACTCGCAGCGGCCACAGCTCCCGGCTGTAGCGGTCTGTGGCGTGCACTCACGATAATCCTGGGATGGGGCTTAAAAAAGGCAGGCACCCAGCGGTACACGCAGGGGGGAACAAGATCCTGGAAGGGGTGACTAGTGCGGGCACTCAGCAGCACAGCTCCTCAGCTGCAGCGGCCCACAATAGCGATGATTTTCGTAGGATGGCAAATGCGGGCACTCAGCGGCACAGCTCCTCAGCTGCAGCGGCCCACAATAGCGATAGCGATGATTTTCGTAGGATGGCAAATGCGGGCACTCAGCGGCAAAGCTCCTCAGCTGCAGCGGCCCACAATAGCGATAGCAACTTTCATAGGATGGCAAATGCGGGCACTCAGCGGCATAGCTCCTCAGCTGCAGCGGCCCACAATAGCGATAGCGATAATTTTCGTAGGATAGCAAATGCGGGCACTCAGCGGCACAGCTCCTCAGCTGCAGCGGCCCACAATAGCGATAGCGATGATTTTCGTTGGATAGCAAATGCGGGCACTCAGCGGCACAGCTCCTCAGCTGTAGCGGCCCACAATAGCGATAGTGACTTTCAGCCCGCGTTCCCCGCAGTAGAACCAGAGGCTCTGGAATTCTCAACAGAGGCCTCACCTGCGAGTAGAATCCCCCTCAAATAGGAATCCAGACGGCTGATGGGTGAAGTCTAATGTCCCTGAGACTTCAGCAGGAGGCGAGCTCAAATCAGGCCCTTGGGTAGTTGTTTCAGCAAGATGGATGAAAGTTTCAAAGTCCTTTCCGTCTAGTTACATGGACAGAGGTTCGTCTTGGCACCCAGAAGTAACACACCCGTGGGGGTTTTCGCGCACATCTTTATACCCCCCTCGCCTTTGTTCTCTCAAAAGTCACAAGTCACTGAACCCAGTCAGAACCAGTTCGGGGAGGTCCTGGGGGCACGTTGTTTACGAGGCGGCATCCTGCCCTTTAGGAGAGGGGGTCTGCCATCAGACGCCCTGTGGGAGGGGGAGCCATCATTTACCTTGCCAGGCACAGCCCTGCTCAGATCAAAGGGTCACCCCTCCCCGTACTCCAGCTGCAGATCTCTCTACTCGACCCAGGTTGGGTTCAGCCTGCCCTGTCCCTCCAAAAACAGACAGCCAATACACATAACAGCAGAGCACACTGGAAGACTTAGGCAAGAAAATACCCACTTTCTAAAAGTGGTATTTTCAAACACAGAGTATAAAAATAATCCTTACTAAAAGATGTACTTTAATATTCTGAGCTCAGGCATACTAAATTCGACTTTCCACTTTACAAGCTGCTTCTGTGGGTGGCACAATCAGCGATGCAGGCCCGCCAGCAGCATTCGGTCTACCAGCCCTGGGCACGCATGGTGCACTATACTAGAGACTAACAGGTAAACCAAATGAGCCATTTATGGGAACATCAATTCATACAGTCAATTTACAATAGGGAGCATTCGCGCTGTGGCACGGAATGGACGTGGCACAGCGCCCAGAGCATCAAACACCAGCAAACACAGAGGAGACAAAAAGCGAAAAATGGAGGGGAGACCCACGCCAATGGTGCCAGGTCTAACAGGTCCCACAGAGACCAGCCAGTGGTTAACTCCCCAGAGTTCGGGATTATTGCCCAGAATCATGACTTCGGTTTTATTGCCATTAAGCTTTAAAGCATTTCTGTTCATCCAACGGGTGACATTAGTCAAACCTTGCCTAAGTGGAGAAGGATCTAGGTTCGGAGCATTAGATAGTGAGAAAATAACCTGGGAATGAAATGAAATGAAATGAATGAAATGAAAATGGCACTTATATAGCGCATGGCTACCCGGGGGCCTCCCAGCGCTTGGCTAGACCAGTAACCATTAGCAGGAACACTCAGGGAAATAGCAAAGTTTTTAGTTGCCTTCGGAAGGCAAGGTGGCTGGGTTCCCTGCGTAAATGAAGTGGTAGAGCGTTCCAAAGTTTGGCCGCGTTGAGTGAAAAAAGACGGCCGCCACTTCTCGCCCTCTTAATCCTTGGGACCTCCACCAAGTGGAGTTCATCCGAGCGCAATTCCCTGGTGGCCTTGTAGCGGCGAAACATTTTCGAGATTAAGGAAGACCCGTTCCCTTGCAGAGACTTATGGACAATACAGAGGGCCTTAAAGCTGATTCTTTCCTTCACTGGGAGCCAGTGAAGGGCACACAGGGCCGGTTTCCCAGAGAGGCGATTTGATATTCCAAATAGTAGTCTAGCCGCGCAGTTTTGGACCGTTTGCAGTTTCATGATTACTGCCAGTGGGGCCCCTAAGTAGAGTGCATTTCCATAGTCTATTCTAGACAATATCAAGGATTGGACTAATATTTTTTTGGCTTGGGAAGGGAGAAGAGGAAGCACTTTGCGGGCCATTCTAAGCAGTCCATAACAAGTTGCCACCGTCTTCCTGGCTTGCACCTTAAAAGTCAAATTCTGGTCTAGCCAGATACCCAGGCTCTTTATCTCGCTCCTGGGCGTTGGGACTGGTCCCATACATGCTGGCCACATGGTACTCAATGAAACATTGGAAGGATTACCCAGGATCATAATCTCGGTTTTGTTTCCATTGAGTTTAAGGTGGGACGCCCCCATCCATTTAGAGACTTCCTCCAGGCATGAGTGGAGGTCTTGGGATAGCTGCTTGGCTTGATTAAGCGCGACGACCAATTGAGTGTCGTCAGCGTAAGTCACCATATGGATTCCAAAGGGGGCTACAATATCCGCCAGTGGGGCCATATACACATTAAAAAGGGTCGGGCTCAGAGAGGATCCCTGAGGTACTCCACAGCGCAGAGGCATCGATTTAGAAGTCATCTCACCTTCAAATATCTGGAAGGATCTATCTTCCAGGAAAGAGCGCAGCCACTTCAGTGCAGTGTCGGTGACTCCCGACTTCCTAAGGCGGTGAATCAGAATACGGTGATTCACCGTGTCAAATGCTGCGCTCAAATCGAGGAGTATGATGACAGATGCCCCTCCTGAGTCCAGAATCTTTCTACTTTCTTCAACTACTGCTAAACAAGGCAGTTTCCGTGCCCTGTCGAGGTCGAAATCCCATTTGGGAAGGGTGGAGCAGATTGTTGGATTCGATAAAATTGGAGAGGGTAAGATTGACATACTTTTCAGCGAGCTTGGCCATCCCGGGAAGCAAGGAAATAGGGCGGTAGTTACCCAAGTCTCCTGGATCCAGGTTGGGTTTCTTGAAGAGTGTCTTTACCATAGCTCTTTTCCAATTACAGGGAACTATTCCTGTACTTAATGATGCATTAATTACATCTGTAATAACAGGGGCAATAATCGGAGCAACCCTTACCAAAACGTTCATAGGTGCAGGATCCCTAGGAGACCCACTTTTCACCGAGGAAAGCAGAGTCAAAAGAGTTTCCTGGGTGATTAGTGGAAAGGTTTCCAGCAATGGTCTAGTTGACAGGACACCTTGATCTGACTCCTCACCTAGTAGGTCATATTTATCATCGATTTGAGGCAGGCATTTAAGAATGTTCTCTATTTTAGTAGTGAAGAAATCCGCTTGTTTGTTACAACGTTGTCCGGAAATATCAGGGGTCACGGACGGGGCAGGAGTTTTGAGGAGCTTCTTTATAATAATAAAAGTTTCTCTAGGGGAATTTCCAGCCGACAAAATTTTTTCCTCAAAGTAGGAGGTCTGAGCCTGTTTAATACCTGCTTTGTAAGTATCAATGGCTCTCCGATATTCCAGTTTTTTGCTTGGTGAATAATCTTTCCTCCAACTTCGTTCCAGAACCTTGCATCGCTGTTTAAGAATGCGTAATTTGGGGGAGTACCAGGGGGATTTATGCGAACCCTCTGTCTTTTTCATCAAAATTTTAGGGAGGACTGTATTCAACGAGTTATCTATCCAATTGCAAAAGTCGTCATTGGCTACACCTGGGCTGGAATTCGGCTTGGGTCTGGTTTTTCCAGTTCATGAGCCCAGCTGTCCGTGGGAAAGCTTGGACCAGGGCCGTTTCATAGTTAATGAAGGTTGTGCACAGGGAGCGATGACCCGAGGGCTCCAGGATAGGGGAATAAGAAAATGATCAGACCATGGGACAGGGATAGGGGCATCCCCTTTTAGGTTCTCCAAATTCGAGAACACGGAATCCAGGCAGTTCCCTTTAACATGGGTGGCTTGCGTGACCTTTTGCGATAGCTGCAAAGCCCTAAGATCCCGCGCAAGTTCTAGCGCCGTCACTGCCTCCAAATCATCAAAATGTAAGTTAAAATCTCCAAGGAGAGTAAAATTAGCTGCCGTACTGGCAGAATTGATAACTGTTTCAAGCAGGGATTTACAAAAGGAGCATAAGAAAACAAAGTGAGACCAGACTCCTCAATCACGTCCATCAGAGGGTGAAGGTAAATGTGAAAAAGCAGGGGACTCAAAATAGAGCCCTGTGGAACACCCGAGGTCAGCGAGAGGATCTTGGATGTGTTATTAGCTGATGAGACTTGAAAAGTACGATCTTTCAAAAAAGAGGACATCCACCGTAGGGCAAGGTCCACAATGCCTAGCGCCTCCAATCTGTCAAGCAGGATAGAGTGTAAAACCGTGTTGAAAGCCGTACTTAAATCCAAAAGGATAAGGGTGGCCGTCCCACCGGAGTCAAGATCTTGCCTCAGGAGTTCTGTGACTCCCAGGAGGGCGGATTCTGTACTATGGCCTGCCCTTAAGCCAGACTAAGATGGATGGAGCAGATTACAAGAAGTAGCGAAAGAGGAGAGTTGAGTGTTGACATGCTTTTCAAGAATCTTAGAAAAAGCAGGGAGAAGGGAGATAGGACAAAAGTTGGACCAGCAGAGAGGGTCAAGGCCATTCTTCTTGAACAGAGGGAGCACTACGGCATGCTTCCAATTCTGGGGGGCATAGCCCGTACTCAAGGAGGAGTTGAGGAGATCAAGAATTACTGTGAGGGCAGCATCATCAGTCAATCTCAGTTTAGACAGGGGAAGGGGATTTAGCAGAGAGCCAGACTTGATGGTATCTAATAAAGTATGCAACAATGCTAAATCCAAAGAGGGCCAGACCTTGATTTCCAGGGGTTCTTCAGGCTTATCGTTAGACTTGTGGGCAAGAGGTTTCAAGACCGGATGACCAAGCGCTTGGGTGGCAGCGAAAGGGGGACTCACCAGCATAGGAGCATTTACTACTAATTGCAGATGGATTAACTCTAATTTGCTTAGGAAAAAGGTGGCTAGCTCGTCACACTGTTTTTGAGAAAGAGAGGATGGCTGTGTAAAAGTGCTAACTGCCGAGAGTTCATTCACCACTCTAAACAAAGGGGCCGATTCCGATCTCGGTCGGAGGCGCACCCAACACCATTCGGTCGGGAAAAAAGCCATGCGAAAGCCTGTTTCCCGACCGATCCGTACAGCACACCGAACGAGCAAGTACGATGCGCACAACAGCAAAGAATCCGGCCGAGCCGTACTCACCCAAACCAGGTCCTGTTCTCCGACCGAGGCGAATCCGGAAACGCCGAATCGAGTCGCACGGAAGGAAAAATGCAGCCCCGTCCGACCGGACAAGTACGATGCGCTTTCCGTACGAGCCGAACCCGTCGCTACGCACGGCACATCAAAGCATCCGGGAGAGGCGCACATAAGCTCCGATTCGCGCCACAACACGATCCACGGCTCCGAGACCGAACACGGCAGCGACGAGGACGACGCGAAGCGACGAGGACGAGGCGAAGCGACGAGGACGACGCGAAGCAACGAGAAGGACGAACGACACGAACCAACCATGAATCCCTTCGTCCCGATCATACCAATATTCTACATATACTACCGGAACAGGCACGGACGCGTACGGCGCAGAAGGTAAGCCAGACACCAACCACAAAACACATACAACATGTACACGACACATCACACACACACAGAGGGATGCAGAATATACTTACACCAGCAACAGCAGCACCATAGGGGCGGGATGCCCATCACCAATGCCACATATGCACACAGGGGCCTGAATGCGCACCACCACCCCTACCCAGGGGGGGCAGGATGCCTACCACCACTACCACCCTTACCCAGGGGGGGCTGGATGCCTACCACTACTACCACCCTTACCCAGTGGGGGCTGGATGCCTACCACTACTACCACCCTCACCCAGGGTGGGCTGGATGCCTACCACTACTACCACCCTCACCCAGGGGGGGCAGGATGCCTACCACCACCCTTAGCCAGGGGGGGCTGGATGCCTACCACTACTACCACCCTCATCCAGGGGGGGCAGGATGCCTACCACCACTACCACCCTCACCCAGGGGGGCTGGATGCCTACCACCACTACCACCCTCACCCAGGGGGGCAGGATGCCTACCACTACTACCACCCTTAGCCAGGGGGGCAGGATGCCTACCACTACTACCACCCTCACCCAGGGTGGGCTGGATGCCTACCACTACTACCACCCTCACCCAGGGGGGGCAGGATGCCTACCACTACTACCACCCTTAGCCAGGGGGGGCAGGATGCCTACCACTACTACCACCCTTAGCCAGGGGGGCAGGATGCCTACCACTACTACCACCCTCACCCAGGGGGGGCAGGATGCCTACCACTACTACCACCCTTAGCCAGGGGGGGCAGGATGCCTACCACTACTACCACCCTCACCCAGGGGGGGCAGGATGCCTACCACCACTACCACCCTCACCCAGGGGGGGCTGGATGCCTACCACCACTACCACCCTCACCCAGGGGGGGCAGGATGCCTACCACTACTACCACCCTCACCCAGGGGGGGCAGGATGCCTACCACTACTACCACCCTTAGCCAGGGGGGGCAGGATGCCTACCACTACTACCACCCTTAGCCAGGGGGGGCAGGATGCCTACCACTACTACCACCCTCACCCAGGGGGGGCAGGATGCCTACCACTACTACCACCCTTAGCCAGGGGGGGCAGGATGCCTACCACTACTACCACCCTCACCCAGGGGGGGCAGGATGCCTACCACTACTACCACCCTCACCCAGGGTGGGCTGGATGCCTACCACTACTACCACCCTCACCCAGGGGGGGCAGGATGCCTACCACCACCCTTAGCCAGGGGGGGCAGGATGCCTACCACTACTACCACCCTTAGCCAGGGGGGCAGGATGCCTACCACTACTACCACCCTCACCCAGGGGGCAGGATGCCTTCCACTACTACCACCCTTAGCCAGGGGGGCAGGATGCCTACCACTACTACCACCCTCACCCAGGGGGGCAGGATGCCTACCACTACTACCACCCTCACCCAGGGTGGACTGGATGCCTACCACTACTACCACCCTCACCCAGGGGGGCAGGATGCCTACCACTACTACCACCTTTAGCCAGGGGGGCAGGATGCCTACCACTACTACCACCCTTAGCCAGGGGGGCAGGATGCCTACCACTACTACCACCCTCACCCAGGGGGCAGGATGCCTACCACTACTACCACCCTCACCCAGGGGGGCAGGATGCCTACCACTACTACCACCCTCAGCCAGGGTGGGCTGGATGCCTACCACTACTACCACCCTCACCCAGGGGGGCAGGATGCCCTACCACCACCCTTAGCCAGGGGGGCAGGATGCCTACCACTACTACCACCCTCACCCAGGGGGGCAGGATGCCTACCACTACTACCACCCTCACCCAGGGGGGCAGGATGCCTACCACTACTACCACCCTCACCCAGGGTGGGCTGGATGCCTACCACTACTACCACCCTTAGCCAGGGGGGGCAGGATGCCTACCCCTACTACCACCCTCACCCAGGGGGGGCAGGATGCCTACCACTACTACCACCCTCACCCAGGGGGGGCAGGATGCCTTCCACCACTACCACCCTTACCCAGGGGGGGCAGGATGCCTACTACTACTACCACCCTTAGCCAGGGGGGGCAGGATGCCTACCACTACTACCACCCTTAGCCAGGGGGGGCAGGATGCCTACCACCACTACCAGCCTCACCCAGGGGGGCAGGATGCCTACCACTACTACCACCCTTAGCCAGGGGGGCAGGATGCCTACCACTACTACCACCCTTAGCCAGGGGGGGCAGGATGCCTACCACTACTACCACCCTTAGCCAGGGGGGCAGGATGCCTACCACTACTACCACCCTCACCCAGGGGGGCAGGATGCCTATCACTACTACCACCCTCACCCAGGGTGGGCTGGATGCCTACCACTACTACCACCCTCACCCAGGGGGGCAGGATGCCTACCACCACCCTTAGCCAGGGGGGCAGGATGCCTACCACTACTACCACCCTTAGCCAGGGGGGCAGGATGCCTACCACTACTACCACCCTCACCCAGGGGGGCAGGATGCCTTCCACTACTACCACCCTTAGCCAGGGGGGCAGGATGCCTACCACTACTACCACCCTCACCCCAGGGGGGCAGGATGCCTACCACTACTACCACCCTTAGCCAGGGGGGTCAGGATGCCTACCACTACTACCACCCTCACCCAGGGGGGCAGGATGCCTACCACTACTACCACCCTTAGCCAGGGGGTGCAGGATGCCTACCACTACTACCACCCTCACCCAGGGGGGGCAGGATGCCTACCACTACTACCACCCTCACCCAGGGTGGGCTGGATGCCTACCACTACTACCACCCTCACCCAGGGGGGCAGGATGCCTACACCACCACCCTTAGCCAGGGGGGCAGGATGCCTACCACTACTACCACCCTCACCCAGGGGGGGCAGGATGCCTACCACTACTCCCACCCTTAGCCAGGGGGGGCAGGATGCCTACCACTACTACCACCCTCACCCAGGGGGGGTAGGATGCCTACCACTACTACCACCCTCACCCAGGGGGGGCTGGATGCCTACCACTACTACCACCCTCACCCAGGGGGGGCAGGATGCCTACCACCACCCTTAGCCAGGGGGGGCTGGATGCCTACCACTACTACCACCCTTAGCCAGGGGGGGCAGGATGCCTACCACTACTACCACCCTCACCCAGGGGGGGCAGGATGCCTACCACTACTACCACCCTCACCCAGGGGGGCAGGATGCCTACCACCACCCTCACCCAGGGGGGGCAGGATGCCTACCACTACTACCACCCTTAGCCAGGGGGGGCAGGATGACTACCACTACTACCACCCTCACCCAGGGGGGCAGGATGCCTACCACTACTACCACCCTCACCCAGGGGGGCAGGATGCCTACCACTACCACCCTCAGCCAGGGGGGCAGGATGCCTACCACTACGACCACCCTCACCCAGGGGGGCAGGATGCCTACCACTACTACCACCCTCACCCAGGGGGGCAGGATGCCTACCACCACCCCTTAGCCAGGGGGGCTGGATGCCTACCACCACCCTTAGCCAGGGGGGCAGGATGCCTACCACCACTACCACCCTCACCCAGGGGGGGCTGGATGCCTACCACTACTACCACCCTTAGCCAGGGGGGGCTGGATGCCTACCACCACCCTTAGCCAGGGGGGGCAGGATGCCTACCACCTCTACCATCCTCACCCAGGGGGGGCAGGATGCCTACCACTGCTACCACCCTTAGCCAGGGGGGGCTGGATGCCTACCACCACCCTTAGCCAGGGGGGGCAGGATGCCTACCACCACTACCACCCTCACCCAGGGGGGGCTGGATGCCTACCACTACTACCACCCTTAGCCAGGGGGGGCAGGATGCCTACCACTACAACCACCCTCACCCAGGGGGGCTGGATGCCTACCACCACCCTTAGCCAGGGGGGGCTGGATGCCTACCACCACCCTTAGCCAGGGGGGGCAGGATGTCTACCACCACTACCACCCTCACCCAGGGGGGGCAGGATGCCTACCACTACTACCACCCTTAGCCAGGGGGGCTGGATGCCTACTACCACCCTTAGCCATGGGGGGCAGGATGCCTACCACTACTACCACCCTCACCCAGGGGGGGCTGGATGCCTACCACCACCCTTAGCCAGGGGGGGCAGGATGCCTACCACCACTACCACCCTCACCCAGGGGGGCTGGATGCCTACCACTACTACCACCCTCACCCAGGGGGGCAGGATGCCTACCACCACTACCACCCCCACCCATAGGATGGACAATGCATGACACAACCAGCACACCACAACCTAGGGAATGCAAGAAGAAGACATCCCCCCAACACCATGACAAGCGTGTGTAGACTGTGTCAAATGCCTACAACACCGAACATGACTTCGAACATACAATGTGACCCCTAGCACATGTGCCACACAAATATGTGTGTGGCACACACAACGCAAGCAGGCCATGACCATTGTGGCAATGGGGTCCAAACCCCCATCATCACAGTGACCAAAAGGTAAGTGTGGGGTCCATAGCTGCAGCACATTTTGAACATTGTGGCAATGGGGTCCAAACCCCCATCATCACAGTGACCAAAAGGTAAGTGTGGGGTCCATAGCTGCAGCACATTTTGAACATTGTGGCAATGGGGTCCAAACCCCCATCATCACAGTGACCAAAAGGCAAGTGTGGGGTCCATAGCTGCAGCACATTTTGAACATTGTGGCAATGGGGTCCAAACCCCCATCATCACAGTGACCAAAAGGCAAGTGTGGGGTCCATAGCTGCAGCACATTTTGAACATTGTGGCAATGGGGTCCAAACCCCCATCATCACAGTGACCAAAAGGCAAGTGTGGGGTCCATAGCTGCAGCACATTTTGAACATTGTGGCAAGGGGGTCCAAACCCCCATCATCACAGTGACCAAAAGGCAAGTGTGGGGTCCATAGCTGCAGCACATTTTGAACATTGTGGCAATGGGGTCCAAACCCCCATCATCACAGTGACCAAAAGGCAAGTGTGGGGTCCATAGCTGCAGCACATTTTGAACATTGTGGCAATGGGGTCCAAACCCCCATCATCACAGTGACCAAAAGGTAAGTGTTGACAAAGTAAGAGGTGCAACTGCCAAACTGCATGGATGATTCCTGGTCACAGAACAACAAACACATCAGTGGCAAAGTAGTGTATGTGTCCCATTGCAACATAAATTGGGGGAGCCAAATCCTGCAGTGCAAATAAGACATAACTTTGGCCATGTGCAGACAAACAACACCCATGGGGGCTGACACCGTCAACAATCATCAATGACACAATGACAGAAGTGACCATCCGAATGCAGACCCACATATTTGCACCAATGGGCACACACATGCAGATACCCTGTGGAGACTGCAGATGTGAGGTGAACAGATACCATACCATGGCAGCAATGGGACACACAATCAACAATTAGCACCAAATGAGGGCTCCCGTCCCATCAGCCTGGTCATGGAAGTGCCAACGGAATCATCAGCACAGATCCAACACACTTGTATAGCAATGTTGCACTGACAACACAGATGAGTCCTTCCCCATTGATGCCCAAACCTGCATGTTCACTGGAGTTGGCCACACGGTCAGGGAAGTAGACGAATAGAACAATGGCAGGCACAACAGATGTGCAGGGGTGGAAGCCACAGATGTGAAATTGCCAATCTAAGTAGGAAATCCCATTGCCAAATACTGAACACATGACACCCTCAGATGCTGCTATGGATGACATGGATACACCACAGGATAGGACACATTCCCCCTGGACCACATGGGTTCCTGCACAGTAACACTTCATTATCATTAAGCCTGGGCGTAGTTCGCGAAGTAGCGCTACGCGAAGCTACGCAAAGTGCAGTTCGCACTACGCGAGCTACGCGTAGCACTACGCGAACTGCGTAGTGCGCTGTTCGCAATGATTGCACAGTGCCGGATGCTTGTCCGCACTGTGCAATCATTGAAAACTGCATCTTGCACAGTGCGAGCTGTCTTTTACTGCCGCTCGAGTAGATTTTTACTCGAGCAGCAGCTTCTCAACGCGGACTGGTAGTTTCTCATCGTGAGCGGTCGCGAGCATACGCGACCACTCGCAATGAGAAAACCTGACCTCCCGCGTTGAGAATCTCGCCGGGATGTCATTTTGCTTGCTCGCGGTCGCCAACTTGACGTTGAGGGCCGCGAGCAAGCAAAAATGACCGCTGCACTACGCTACGCTACGCGTGTTTGCACTGTGCTACGTGCAATTCGCGTTGTGCGAAGTAGCGCAAACTTCGCAAACTACGCGAGCGTAGCGTAGTGCTTTGCCCAGGGTTAATTATCATGAGACCAAATATCACCATCACTGCAGCAAGGGCATGGTTAGCATCATCAACATCATGTACATCAGAAGCAAAAGCACTAGAGAACAGAAAGTTGCTTTATTCAGCATATGTGGCATTAAAAGTAGAAGTCCGGTAGAACATAAACAAAGGCCAATGGCCAGTCCATCAACAAAGTCACAAGTGGGTGACAGTGGCAGATGCCACCCTACAAATGCCTGCACAAAACCAGGGACAATCCACTAGGAGGGGCAACCGGGGGGTAGGCCAGGCACCGCAGGGACAGGATCAGGGCTCACCAGGAGGAAGCAGGGAAGGGGTGGTGGGTGCTGGAGAGCCACTGACAACTGCAGTGGAGGTGTCTGACATGGTGTGTGCCGGCACAACTGGGGGGCATGGCTCAGATGTTGTGGGTGCCGGCACGACTGCAGTGGACCCTGCAGATGGAGTGGACAGGTCCGCCACTGCAGTGCCCAAGTCAGACAGGGTGGTAGTGGACTCCACTGCAGTGCCTACCACCAGGGGAGGAGAATGGGGAACAGGCAAGGTGGGCTGGACAGAGGGGGAGGACACCCTCACCACATCAGTGGCACAGACAAGCGCAGCGGGGGTGTGGTGCCGGGAGAGCAAGTGGCAGGGGAGAAGGCCGGAGCCTCTTGGGGATGGTATATCTGTGGGTGGGGGAACCTGGGGCAGGGTGTGGTGGGGGCACCTGTGGAGTGGGGGCCTGAGGGATGGAGGAAGGAGACCTGGTGCTTGAGCTGCAGGGCGGCGGCGGGGTCTTGCTCTTAGCACTCCGGGGGACTTGCGGGTGGGGGCCTCAGTCTGTCTGTGCCTGGGGAGGGTGTCCGGGGGCGAGGGGCACTCTGCTCCATGTGGGGGGCTTCCTCTTCCCCCTGGATGCTGGGGCAGCTGGATCGGAGGGGAAGAGGCCGAGGTCACTGAGGAAGAGGCGCTGGGTCTTTGGGGTTGCAGGTGAGGCAAGGGAGGGTGCTTTGGAGGGAGAGGCAACTGAGGACTGTGCAGTGCCCGTGGATGCGGGTGTGTGTACCAGGGCCCCATCCCCTGTGAGTCTGGTTTCAGTCCCCTGACTGTGCGTGCGTGTGCGTTTAGTTTGTGGCGTGTGTGTCTGTGTGCTGGACGTGTGTGTGCTGGTGTGTGCATGTGCCGGTGTGTGTGTGCTTGGGACGGGTAAGGTGCTGGGGAGTGTGGATGGAGCAGAGGCAGGAGGGGTGAGGGACTGTCTGAGGAGGGACACTGCTGCCGTCAGGGAGGAGTCCATGGACCTGTTGCCACTCTGTAGGTCAGACATGCCCGATGAGATGCCCTCCATGAACGACACCAGCTGTGTCAACAGTGCGGTGTGCGCATGGAGGACACTCAGCATGGCTGTCTGCCCTACATGGAGCTGGCGAAGGAGGTACACAGACTCCTCACTCAGGGCAGCAGGGGACATAGGGGCAGGGGGTGCGGTGCCTGGGCCAAAGGAGACACGCTCCCAAACATGGGAGCCTCCACGGACCTGGGGAATGGGAGCCGATGGGAGGGCGGTGGTGGTGCTGGTGATGGCGGGGACAGCAACACTAGCTGGCGTGGTGTGGCTGCTGACACCCGCCTCCACAAGGGAGTCATCCTCCGAGTTGCTCTGGTCCTCAGCTGAGGTGGATGGTGCTGAGGACTCCTCGGTGTGGCTCCCCTCGCCCTCCGTGCCACTGGGTCCCTCCGACCACTCCTTGGCTGCTGACCCAGTCTGGCTCTCTGGCTCCTCCTGGTCCGTGGAGCTGTCCCCTTCCGTGGCCGTGGATGTATCTGCAAACAATGGGGAAACAGACAGACATCAGTCACGTGCACCAAACGCACACACCACTGTGAGCACAGCACATTACAGAGCAAGCCCTGGCATCATTAGTTGTACATTGCTAAAAGTGCCCTAACTGAACAGGAGAAGCCAATTGTCAGTCTGATGCCAAGCATGGCACTCACATCCCACATGGCCTTGCACCCATCTGTCTGGTGTCTGTTGGATTGCAACACCCCAGTGTGGACACATGCACCAGTAGTTGGACAGTGCAGAGGACACGGTGTGGCATGTGGACATGCACACATCACAGCTCTTGCCACTGAGTCAGTACAGGTTTCCGGATGAAAGGGATGCCCAGAGTCAAATAGGAAATGCATGTGATGCATACCAGCGACAGACACCATGATGCACCCATGTCCTGATAGCCAGCGCCACTATGGTGTGCATGTAGCACATGTCACTCCCCTGCAGGACCACCAATAAGTTGACACATGCCATGGCAGAGGCATGACTGCTAAGTCATACATCACTGTCTCAGTGATGTATGACTTGGCAGCCAGACAACAACACTATGCACTGTGTCACAATAGTAGATCATGGGGAATGCAAGTCCTGGAGCTGCACAAGTGCACATGTACATCCCCACACAACACATCATCTTAACCCTCATCTGTCCAGGTCACACCTATTGGACATATGGGAGACCTGTGACACTACCCTCTGAACCTGAGCCCCTCACAATTTGCTGTGAATGGGGAACAGCTGCCTGAACTTCACATTCGCATACCCCAGTCTGCACGGGCAGCTGATCAAACACCTATGTGACACACAAGTATCGTCTCCTATGGTCACATCTCCAGGGGCATGCTGAGCCCCTACCAAGAAACACCCCAGCAGTCCTGGCAACTAATCCACAGCACACTGACACAGAGGCAGACACCTGAGGGGTCAAATCACTGTGCACAATGTGTCAGCTGATACACGGGAGTGGGAGTACAGAGTGCATTGCATGGCCTGGAGTAGGCATGACTGTCCTGCTCCACATGAATGAGGGATGTGCCCTGGACAGTGGATAGCTGGCTATGTATGTGTGACACACGTAATCTGCACACTCCTGGGGCCCAAACATTGTTCCCACCCGCTGCATGGGCGTGTGCCACATACCCCAGGCACATGTGGTGGCTCAGCTCAGCAAGTGGACCGCATATCAAAGCAACACGCAGATCACATGTCCAAACCCAGGCGTTGTGTGAACAATGGACCCACCCATGATGCCCACAACAGAGTTAGGGAAACAGATGCTGTCCCCCACCTTTAGTGAAGCAAACTGCAAGGACACAGTCCCAAGTGACACAATTCCCTGAATGTAAGGGCCACACCTGGGTATCAGATGAGCAGTGGGCAGTGCACAATAGAGGGACATGGCTCCTGGACAACATGACTGCTGCACTGTGGCAGTTGAACCAGGCCAGAGGAGGGCACAAAGCATGTAATACAGAGTTCACAGTGCAGTCTTTGACTCACCCCTCCTTGCTGCTGTCTGGCCTTCAGCTGCCCATCCAGGTCTGGAAACACCACCGCCAGGATCTGGAGCATGTGGGGGTCAGGGTCCGTGTTCCGCCCCTCCTGCGAGGAGGCGACAGCTTCAGCTGGACCCGTGCAATCCTCCGGGTCCAGCCCCGAAGGTCCTGCCACCTCTTCTGGCAGTTGCGGATCCGGCGCTTGTAGAACCCCACGGACCGGACAGCCCGGACGATGTCCTTCCAGATTTCCTGCTTCCGATGGGCATTAACCTGTCAGGATGACAAAGTGAAAAGGCCATTACCACACATGCAACATATCCGTGCATGACACAGTTGTATATACATGTCTCAATCACAGGGGCACATGATGTACACAGGCAGTGCAAAGCTGACCATGGACAGTTTGCCAGACGTCACTACATGGTATCATTGCATGGGAAGTAAAACCATGTTCAAATGCACTGTCACTGCACCATACCTGTCCAGTGCAAGTCACTACACACTATGGCGGGTGACAACTACTCAGTGAGCCTGCTAGCCAGTGGCATGCAGACTCTCAGCCTTGCTAGTCACACAAAATGCACATTCAGAAAGGCAGTGCACAGAACACTCACCTGCTCCCCTGGTGTCCCATACAGCTTGCTGTACTGTGGAAGTAGGCTGTCCAGCAGGGCCTGGTTCTCTTCAAGGCTGAAGGCTGGGGCTCTCTCCACAGTACGTGCCATTGCAGGGTCCAGAGGGGCAGAGACAGCAGCAGTGCAGTGGCAGATGTCGTCCTGGAGCATGTAGTGCAGGCAAGTGAGCTCTCAGGGGAACAGCCAGCAATATATATGTGCTGGAGAGGCAGATACTGTCCCTTGTGTCCAAAGTGATAGGTCCAAGTCGTTTGCATCTTCTGAGTCTGGCCAATCCACGGAATAGCAGCACCAAAACACGCCCACAGCATCCTTCAAATCTTCAACTTCATGACATACATGATTTTGCAACATTGTTGTGGGTGACCAACTGAATTTACAGCAACCGACTCGTTCGAAATTCGAAAACGCGTCAGTTGCCAGGCAAGCCCATTGTCAATGGGTGCGCACCGATCGGTCCATTGCGGTACAACGCGCACAGGGGTACAACGCCTACCCGCACACATTGAATGCAATGGGCCGGCCGGAGGCACCGATCGGTCCATTGCGGTACAACGCGCACAGGGGTACAACGCATACCCGCACACATTGAATGCAATGGGCCGGCCGGAGGCACCGATCGGTCCATTGCAGTACAACGCATCACTGTACATGTGACTGGCATATGTCAGCATGCCTGTCTCAGATGGACATATGCCAGCCACAGATAGCTCCCAGGAGTGAGGGGCACACCTACATCACGACAGCCTGTCCAAACTTTATCATAAGGCATGTAAGGCTGCATTTCCTATTGTGTGTATGTTGGTGTACATGTTGTCCTGTGGGTGTCACCTGTGGGCAGCCACCCCCAGGCTGTGCACGTGTTCATGGGGACAGGATCCTGGGTGTTACGTGTACATGACCACTGTGATGTGCAACTGTTCATATCTGTGCATGTGCCATGGTCACATTTCACAGTGGTGTATGTGTATGTCATGTCACATACCCCGTGAGTCCCATGTGGGACGGTATGTTTGAGCCAGGGTGTCCCAGTGGCACAATAGTCCTCCACAGTCTGTGTGCATGTAGTGTTTACAATGTCTCTGATTTCATGTGCACAATGGGAGACAGTCTCCACATCCACGTTGTGTGTGCATGGACTCTGATGTTGTGCATGTGTGTCACAGACGACCATGTCTGTCCTGCCGTGGCAAGTGGGGCCACTACCTGTGGGGGTCATGGTTGTTTTGCTGTGGTGTATACATGATACTCCATGTAATGCCAGTGTCCATGTGGCATTACAGGGTCCCTGGGAATGTACCTGTCGTTGAGCTGTGGTGCCTGGGGCACATCTGTCCTCACATGTCACTGTGGGGGTTATTGTGACACGGCAGCAGGAGATGGGAACTGTGACACGGCCTCATGATATCCAATGGGCCAACCTGGGACTAATTGATGCCACCTGTTGGACCGTGTTGACAGATGTTGGCCATGTATGTACCATACATGTCCTTCCGGTACTGCACACTTCATGTAGTTGTGCCTCATAATGATGTATGTTGGGATCTTGAGTGTGTTCAATGCCGCATATGTGGGGTGACTGACAATCTTGCTTACTTCTCCTCTGCACTGCAGGGCTCCTGCTGTCCATCGACCATTCCCAGACCTGGCAACGATGGTGGAACGGGACAGCATCCGACGGTACCGCTTCACCAGGCAGCTGATTGAGGATTTGCAAGTGCAGTTGTCCCCACATTTTCAGCCTGGCCGGCCGTATCCTACAGCGCTGACCCCCAAGGTGAAGGTGATGGCAGCCCTACACTTCTTTGCCACTGGTACCTTCCAACATACTGTGGCGACTGCTGGTGGGATGTCACAGACCATGTTCAGCCGTGTGCTCCGCGATGTTTTGGCGGCAATGTTGCTCTTCCTGAACCGGTACATCTATTTCCCTAGACTGCGACGACTCACTGACGTGAAGAGTGACTTTTATGCCTTGGGGAGGATGCCGCATGTAATTGGCTCCATTGATGGGACACATGTGGCTTTGGTACCACCACAGGCCCAGGAGCAGGCCTACAGGAACCGCAAGCACTACCACTCGGTCAATGCACTGGTGGTGTATCTTGCAGACATGACCATCACACACGTGTGTGCCCGTTTCCCTGGTTCAGCACACAATGCCTTTGTGATGAGGAGTAGTCGCATCCCCAGGATGATGGCACAGATGCAGAACCAGCGTGCCTGGCTTGTCGGTGTGTACTGACTTTGTGCCATTGTGTGTGATCTGATCTGTAGTATTCCGCCCACTTTTCCAAGTCAGCTAATGTGCACTTGTCTGTCCGTAGGTGACTCGGGATACCCCAACATGCCGTGGTTGCTGACACCCCTCAGGAACCCTGTGACACCAGCCCAGATGCGCTACCATGAGGCACATGGTCGGACCAGAAGAGTGATTGAGCAGACCTTTGGTCTCCTGAAGAGCCGCTTCCGCTGCCTGGACAAGACCGGAGGGTCCCTCCCATATGCCCCTGCGAAAGTGTGCAAGATTATCATCGTCTGCTGCATGCTCCACAACCTGGCAGTGCGGAAGGAGTTGCCTCTCATCCAGGATGACAATGACCAACATCCGCCACGATGCCAGTGACGATGATGATGATGATGGTGATGGTGATGTCCGCACACAGCTCATCACCAACTTCTTTAGCTGAATGTGAGTATCCTGAGGTGTCATGTCAATGATGTGAGTTGGCATGATGTGTGGGTGGTGCTCTGGTGCTGTTGGAGTGTGTCCATGGGCTACTTGACTGGATGTGTGTTGCGATGTGTGGTGACAGGTGGGCTGTACTCCCCAACAGTGTTGACATGCTAACTTGGTTCTGGGTGGGTATCTTGTAACATGTATTGTGCATGAGTTTTGCTGTTCTGTCCTGTACTCCATTGCTTTTGACTGTGTGTCATTTCTGTCCTTCACAGGGTACTTTCAGATTCGTTTGGTCAACTGTGTCCACCGACGACGTGATTGCACATCCAGGCTGGTAGCTGTTGTGTCCCTACAGGTGATGTGCGCCACACCCATGGACTTCCTTCCGTCTACAGTTGTTGACTGTGTGCCCGCTGCCAGGTGGGATTACCTTGCATCTGTAGTGGTTACGGCATGTTGCAACTGTGTAATAAACCTGTGCTTCACTTTGTGATGTGCGTTGTCTGTGGTCACACATTTGACTGCCATTTGCTTACTGCACCTGTGGGCTACTTGACTACAACTGGGAATGGGTGTGGTGACTGTGCATTGCACCGTCTTCCCTGGCACATCAGTGTAGGCAATGAGTCAGATGGCCTAGGTGTGTATGTGTTGTGTAGCCCTGGTGGTGTGTCTCCCTCATGTGTGTCACGTTGCCTGTACTCACATGCCTGTGTTGTCCTTGCTGTTGCAGTTCGCATACACAGTGTAATTTTGCAGTTCATCATCCCCATAACAGCACCCACGTTGGAATCACGACAGAGGCAAGTAGGGTGTATTAGTGTGTTTATTGTGATACATTTGTGTTAATAGTGCATAGGATGGGTAGTGCTGTACATAAATCTTGCAATCCCAAGTTCCTAGGTGAATTGAAAGTCCTGGTAGACAGGATCCCCAGTATCGGGGCCACAGTTGTCTGACACATTGGTCCAACTTGTACTCCCCATGCAATGTGTGGGAGTAGTGTTGCCGTCAACAGGGTGAACAGTCTGTGCACAAAGGCGAACATCCAGAACAGGTTCAGGCTTCCTGGGAGTTGCGCTTGGCCATCGGCCTCTCACTTTTCCCTCCTCGGACGACCCCTCTTCTTGGGGGGGGCCCTCAAGTACAGGCTGCTGCGGTGCAGGGGACTCTCCGCCAGAGTCCTCCTCCCTCCCTGTGGCAGTTGCAGTTTGTTCGGCACCAGATGTTGTTGGCACATAGGGAGGTGTGGACTGGTTGCTGTTCATCTGGCGGAGGCATTGTAAAATGTCCCTGTGCACCGCCGTCATCTCATGCAGTGCATCCCACTTGGACTCCACGCGGGACATGTGGGAGTCCACACGGGACATGTGTGACTCCACGTGGGACATGTGGGAGTCCAAGCGGGCATGATGGGCAGCCTGCTGCTGTTTAATGTCTCTGAGGAGCCCCACTACCTGGCTGAGGTCTCCGGTGCTGGACTGGTACGCATCAGCTATGCGTACCAGTTGTGGGTCATCATGCACACCAGCAACGTCTGCAAGCAGCGACCTCTGTCTCCCACCCCTCCCACCACCCCTGCTGACATGTGCAGTGTGTGCAGTGGCACGCACAGATAACCCTGGTCCACCTTGGGGGTTGGTGGTGGTGGTGGTGTCCATGGCCCCAGGTTGGTCCAGGGTCACTGTGCTGGTGTTGCTCCTTGTTCTGTCCATGTCGGCAGGGATGGTATTCGTGGTGACAGTCGTTGGAGGGGTGGGTGCAGGGGGTGCAGCTGGTGGTCCTGCTGGTGCTGCAGCTGGTGGTCCTGCTGGTGCTGCATGTTGACTTGCACCGGATGTGCCAGGTTGTTCTTCATCGTCCGAGGAGGACAGAGGCTGTGCGACGCCAGTGAGCTCGGCATCCTCTTGAGCCTTGGACTGGGACTCCTCAGCGTCTGCTGCTGTGTCCCCATCATCACCTGTTTTTGGGAGACACAAACAATGTATGTTATGTTTCTGCAGGCATCAATGGTTGACACACATGACAGTTGTGACTGTGCCTCTGGGTGCGGGCCTGTACATTGCATTGTCCTAAGTCGTCACAGTCAGGGGTTGATATTGGTGTGGCACATTGTCCTGCATTATTTGGGCATTTCTATGTATTTTCTGGGGTGTGAACATGGTCTGCATTGGTTGTGTTTGGTTGACAGCCGGCCCTCCTTCCCACCCACCCAGCCAGTCAGTTATCCCACCATGGAACGTGCTTGCGTTGCAGGGAGTGTAAGTTGTCTCTCAGGATGTCAGTCAGTGGTGTCCTGCTGTTTGTTGGTGCACATTTGCCAGCAGGGCCTTGTGCTCCCCACAGCAGTAGCCAGTGTCAGCCATCTTGTGAGTCCTTCTCCACTTCCTGTGATGTGAGCATGGTTCAGGGTGGTGTTGATGGGACAGTTGTGGGGGTGAGCTATGTCTGTGACTACGACTCCCATCATGCCATTGCCTCCACCCCACTTCCCAGCATTCCCATACTTACTTGCTTTTGTGTGGAGTTCAGTGTGTGTGGATGTGAGAGCAATGGCAAGATGGCTGGCAGTGATGTCCTGCTGTTGGTTGGTGTGCAGTACCCAGCATGCCCTTGTGCTCCCCACGACACAGCAACAGTGTCAGACATCTTTGATGGGCCTTTCCACTCTCTGTGGGATGTGCATGCGTGAGTGTGAGCTTGCTGGGCCATGTGGTGGGGGATGTAGAGCTGTGAGTACGACTCCCATCATGCTATTGCCTCCTCCCCCCTTCCCAGCATGCCCATGCTTCCTTCCTTTTGACTCTGCTTCCCTGTGGGGTGGGCTGGCTGTGCTGACAGGATGGCTGGGAGTGTTGTCCTGGCAGTTGTTTGGCTAGAGGTTCCAAGAGTGTCCCTGTGCTTCACACAACATAACCCAGGGTGGTGGTTCTTTGTGGGATCTTGTGTTAGGATGGGGGGCATTGCATTCTACCAGGTGGGTTCTGTGGAGTTTGTGTTGGGGGGTGTGAGGGGAGGTGCTTGTGACTATGGTCAGTGCTGCAAGTCCCCCTTCCCACCCAGCTAGCCAGATATCCCACCATGGAACGTGCTTGCATTGCAGGGAGTGTAAGTTGTCTCTCAGGATGTCAGTCAGTGGTGTCCTGCTGTTTGTTGGTGCACAGTTGCCAACAGGGCCTTGTGCTCCCCACAGCAGTAGCCAATGTCAGCCATCTTGTGAGTCCTTCTCCACTCCCTGTGATGTGAGCATGGTTCAGGGTGGTGTTGATGGGACAGTTGTGGGGGTGAGCTATGTCTGTGACTACGACTCCCATCATGCCATTGCCTCCACCCCACTTCCCAGCATACCCATACTTACTTGCTTTTGTGTGGAGTTCAGTGTGTGTGGGTGTGAGAGCAATGGCAAGATGGCTGACAGTGGTGTCCTGCTGTTGGTTGGTGTGCAGTACCCAGCATGCCCTTGTGCTCCCCACGACACAGCAACAGTGTCAGACATCTTTGATGGGCCTTTCCACTCTCTGTGGGATGTGCATGCGTGAGTGTGAGCTTGCTGGGCCATGTGGTGGGGGATGTAGAGCTGTGACTACGACTCCCATCATGCTATTGCCTCCTCCCCCCTTCCCAGCATGCCCATGCTTCCTTCCTTTTGATTCTGCTTCCCTGTGGGGTGGGCTGGCTGTGCTGACAGGATGGCTGGGAGTGTTGTCCTGGCAGTTGTTTGGCTAGAGGTCCCAAGAGTGTCCCTGTGCTTCACACAACATAACCCAGGGTGGTGGTTCTTTGTGGGATCTTGTGTTAGGATGGGGGCATTGCATTCTACCAGGTGGGTTCTGTGGAGTTTGTGTTGGGGGGTGTGAGGGGAGGTGCTTGTGACTATGGTCAGTGCTGCAAGTCCCCCTTCCCACCCAGCTAGCCAGATATCCCACCATGGAACGTGCTTGCATTGCAGGGAGTGTAAGTTGTCTCTCAGGATGTCAGTCAGTGGTGTCCTGCTGTTTGTTGGTGCACAGTTGCCAGCAGGGCCTTGTGCTCCCCACAGCAGTAGCCAGTGTCAGCCATCTTGTGAGTCCTTCTCCACTTCCTGTGATGTGAGCATGGTTCAGGGTGGTGTTGATGGGACAGTTGTGGGGGTGACCAATATCAGTGACTACGACTCCCATCATGCTATTGCCTCCACCCCCTTCCCAGCATGCCCATGCTTCCTTCCTTTTGATTCTGCTTCCCTGTGGGGTGGGCTGGCTGTGCTGACAGGATGGCTGGGAGTGTTGTCCTGGCAGTTGTTTGGCTAAGAGTCCCAAGAGTGGCCCTGTGCTTCACACAACATAACCCAGGGTGGTGGTTCTTTGTGGGATCTTGTGTTAGGATGGGGGCATTGCATTCTACCAGGTGGGTACTGTGGAGTTTGTGTTGGGGTGTGTGAGAGGGGAGGTGCTTGTGACTATGGTTAGTGCTGCAAGTCCTCCTTCCCACCCAGCCAGCCAGCCAGTTATCCCACCATGGAACGTGCTTGCATTGCAGGGAGTGTAAGTTGTCTCTCAGGATGTCAGTCAGTGGTGTCCTGCTGTTTGTTGGTGCACAGTTGCCAGCAGGGGCTTGTGCTCCCCACAGCAGTAGTGTCAGCCATCTTGTGAGTCCTTCTCCACTCCCTGTGATGTGCGCATGGTGGTGTTGATGGGACAGTTGTGGGGGGGGCAATATGTGTGACTGCGACTCCCATGATGCTATTGGCTACACTGACTTGGCCAGCATACACAGAATTCCTTCCTTTGAGTGGTCTTCACTGTGTGTTGGTGTTGTTGTGGTGGCTACATGTCTGGATGTGTTTGTTAGTTCTATTTGTGCCACTGCCTAGCTGTAGTTGTAGTTGTGTTTGTACATGTGTTGGCACAGTTGGATGTGACTTTTTTGATGGCATGTGTTGTGTTTATCTGACTAACATACACATTTTGGGATGATTCTGTTCTGGTTGCTGTGTAATTGCTATGAGTGCATGGTTTGACTCTCCCCTTGACAGTGATGTGTGTGTTTTGTGGCAGTATATTGTGTACATTTGTTGTGTACTCACCAGGCTCTGGGATGTCCTCTAGTCCATATACGCTCACTGGCGGAAGGATGGCCCGCACCTTCTCCTCCCAGGGCCTGAGGTATATTGGCTTGGCAGGAGGGCCACTGCCGGTGTATTGGCTGTTGATGTAGTCTTTCTTCAGCATGTCCCGTACCCTCCTGCGCACGTCATACCACCTGTTCTGGATGTCGGTCTTTGTGCGCCGACATGGTGATTGGGCGTTCACCCTGTTGATGATCCTCTCCCACATCTTGGTTTTCTGCGACATGGGGGTCTGTTGGACCAGTGTGCCAAACAGCTGTGGCTCCACCCTGAGGATCTCGTCTACCATGACTTCCAATTCACTATCTAGGAACTTGGGATTCTTCTTGGGGGGCATGGTGATGGGCGGTGATGGTGGGTGATGTGTGTGTTGGTGTGCAGGTGAGGGTGTGTGAGTGTGTGTTTTGCTGGGTGTATGTGAGGTAGGTATTTGTTGGTGTGCTGATGGTGTGTGGCTTGTGTGAGGGATGAGCTGTGGGTGTGTGGTTGCTTTCTCTTGGGTGCTGGCAGTGGAATGGCATTTGCAAAGGCTCATGGTTGTGATTTGTGTCCTTTATATAGGTGGAGTTGTGGGTATGTCTTTGTTCTCTGTCCCCACCCCTCCCAGTATTTATTGGCTTGGTAATTGCTTGTTTGGCCTTTTTTTGGGTGATTTTTCCTTTGTGCTGTTTGTGTATGTTGGAAACGTTCTTGTGACCGAGTCGGACCCTGCATTGGTCTCGTACGGTGTTCTCCGTTTCGTTCACGCTGTGTTTGTGCAGTTTTCTATGCTGCGTACGCGTCGGTCGCGGTGTATTGTGTTGCTTCTGCTCGGTTTTGTATGCGTGTCGGTCGTACGGCTTGTCCTCCGTCCGACTCGCTCGTGGTTTTCGCGCCTTGCATCGTACTTTGCGGTTTGGAGTTCGCGTGTACGTTTCGGTCGGATTTGTTCCGGGTGCGTGTCGGTCGGTTGGATTTGCGTGTTTTTCCGGCCGGATTGCTGTTTTCCATGTGGCTCGGTCGGTCGACTTGGTTTCGGTACGTGTCGGTCGGATTTTTCGCGCCTTGCATCGTACTTGGCGTGTCGTGCGCCACAGGTACGTGTCGGTCGGTATTATTTCCGGATCCGAGTCGGTCGGTGCTTTTTCCGGCCCGAATCGGAATCGACCCCAAAGTCTTTTGGCAGTGTTGGGTGCTGGAGATCTTCTCCGTGTAATAGGATGCCCGTGCCAATTTGCAGGAAGCATGATATTTGTTCAAGGCATTAGCATAATCTGCTTTGGCCTCAGGTGCATAGTGCTTCCTCCACATCTGTGCTGGACTCAACCCTCTTGGTTTTCAAGACCAGCTTTCTCAAACTCAGCTCCTTAGCTAAAATCATTTTCTTCTCCTCCTTAGCCAACTTATTTTTCTCCATATCCAACTTGGGCTTTGCAAAGTCCAACTTGAGCTTTCTTTTTCCCACCTGTCCTCCAACTCTGCTGGGGACAGGCCTTTAGAGGAAACACTGCTGCCTGCTCCGGAGGGAGCCCTCTCTCCATTCAGGCTAGCCCCCCACCCCACAGGTGGTCCTGGATTATCCAGCAACTCCAGATGAAGATTTTGCTCCTCATCATCCACAACATCATCTCCCTCCTCTGGGTTCACAGCTGCATCCCTGGCTGTTAACCAGGCCCACTGTGCCTTTTGCAGTTCCTCCTTTTTAGTAAGGCCTTTAAAAGAACACTTGAAATCCCTGCAGAAACCTTTGTGCTGGGTCACTGCATAGGTTTCCAATTTCTCCTGCTTAAACTCCACTACTGCAGGTGCAGCTGTTGGCTCTCTAGATTGAGACATGACTTTTGCAAAAACTCAAAAAGTTGTCAAAGAGAAAAAAGGAAAAATGAAAAAAAGTATATTGGTATGTAAAGTTCTGAGATATGTAAGTAGTGTACAGCATTCACTGTTTGCAATGCAAATACAAGTCCTATCCTACCGCTGATCACCAATGTTAGAAATTGGGTCTCTGGCAGAGGTATGCACCCTGTCCAAGTAGGAACCACAATCCTAGTCAGGGTAAGTGTAGTACACACTAAAGGTTTCCTGGTGCTCGCCCTTTGGTGGCTAGGCACAGAGCAGTCAGGCTAAACTAAGGAGGCAATGTGTAAAGTATTTGTGCACACACACATAGTAACATTTTCAGACCTGCAACTTAAAAACCCACTTCACTAAAAGATGTGTTTTTAATTGTGAGTCCAGAGACAATAAATTTACCTAACCTACCTTTTCACAGTTGGAAGTTACACTTGTAAAGTGTTACAAGGCAGCTCCAATGCTACATTATGGGAGGGATAGACCTTGTTGTAGTGAAAAACAAATTTAGCAGTTTTTCACTACCAGGACTTGTAAAACTAAAAAGTTAATGTCCTATCTTAAATACCGCGCACCCTGCACATGGGGCTACCTAGGGCCTACCTTAGGAGTGTCTTATATGTAATAAATGGGAAGGTTTTGGCCTTGCAAGTAGGTGAACTTGCCAGGTCAAAATGGCAGTTTAAAACTGCACACACAGGCTCTGCAGTGGTAGGCCTGAGACAGGTTTTAAAGGACTACTCCTGTGGGTGGCTCCAGCAGTGTTGCAGGCCCACTAGTGGCATATAATGTACAGTCCATGGGCAAATAAAGTGCACTGTACTAGGTTCTTATCAGTAAATCAAATATACCAATCATGGAGAAACCAAATTCCATTACATTTTAGATACAGAGCACATGCACTTTTGCACTGCTCAGCAGTGAAAAAGTGCACAGAGTCCTAAAGCCAGCCAAAGCAAAGTTCAGCACACTGCCGTGGCGGCTCCTCGGCTAAGGTGGAGCAGCATCGTCCCACTGCTCAAAATGAAAAATAAAATGATAATAAGGTATTGTTATTATCATTTTAGTTATCCTATTGCAGTCAGTGGCTCACGGGACGGGGCTGTCCAGAGCAGGGGGAGCAGTGCTTTGCACTCCCTAAGTGAGCATGACTGCTTGGCCGGCCCTCTTGGGCAGCCAAACACTCATGAGCACTTTGCATCAGCAAATGCACAGCCTGGTGAAGAACATGTTCAGCCTCCCATTCCCTGTTTAAGCACCGAACCACTGTATGCAGCATTGTGATTGGCATAGGGGAGCCTGGGAGCCCAGGTGCTTCCTGCTGCTTCCTGCTGCCGGGACCGGAGATAGGAAGAAGAGGACGGGGGACAGGCGGCGGCCGTCTGTTTTCAGAGAGGTGTTTTTTTAATCTTTTCCGTCCTCCTCCTCGCCTCACCCCCCGGGCCCGGTAGCAACTGCTACTGGCGCACTGTCAAAAACAGGGGGTTCAAAGGCCAAAGTTCAGGGGAGACCACGTCAAAAGATGGCAGGTCTAACATGAGTCCATGTGAAATGTGGGTTTCATCTTCAGAATGACTTCTCCCAAACCAGTCTGCAGTGCTACCTTTATCAGATCAACTAGGATACAAACAAGGTCCAAATTAAGCAACAAGAAAATGTAAATAATGCAGCATTATCATGCATATTCTCTGGCACTAACTTTAGCCATTCTCCTTATCACCCTGGAAAGGGTCAGTTTTTTACTGCAGGCAAGTGTGAGAATAAATCCCTTTCCTAAATGGGAAGGGGAATGGGTTACCCACAGACTTCATGGGGAATAAGAGAAGGGGTTTCTCCGCGGGGAACATTTTTCCCTGCAAAGGAAAAAGAAATCTTTATGTACAGAGATCCTCTTCCAACTGCGCAAGGTTCTCCGCCATGGGAAACTCCACACAGAGGGAGTAGGGTCCCAATGGAATGTCACATAACCTTCCCAGGAAACTGCATGGAAACCTGTACCTGTCGCAATCTTCCAAGCGGGTTCCTATGAATATTTGGCAATCCCAAAAGCAACTATCACTGAACTGTCAATTTCAACATGTAGAGTTACTATTTTCTTTGTGAATTGGGCTCAATATATTCACCATGAATGGTCCAAGTACCGTACACAGAAAACCTAAACTAGCATTGGGGATCCTATAAGCCTGGTCTTGGCAACCTGGTGCAATGGGTACATATTTTTATCTTTATTGGAAGCATACGCCACAAAAAGATCCAAAAAAGAAAAAGGAAACATGCCACCTAAATATGGCAGCCCTATGTCTGCAATAAAACATTTAATTTAAAAGAACATTAAATATTGCCTAGAATTGCAACAGAATGACATGGTAGCCACCTAGTAGGCAACAGAACTTAGATCAGTTCAGGAACCCCTTTCAGCTTCAAGCTCCTATGAGAAATTATGATTCATATGAACACAAAACAAAATTACAACTGCCGTTAAATTACCATAACCTGAAGACATAGTTTAAACACTCATGGATGACTAAAAACATAAAATAAGATTAAGGACTGGTGAGAAAAAACAGTGCAAAGTAAATTATTGGCCAGCCAGCCTTGGCCTAGCAGTCCTCTTAATTTTTGGTGGCTGTTCATTTTATCAGATAAATGCTGTCATTCACAGTGCAACACATCCAATGACTGGAGTGGGCTGACCCACTGCCCCATTTTGTTTGTTTTGGTGGGAGAAGTAAAAAGAGAATGGCAGTTGAAAAGACCACGAAGAGTGCTGACATAAAGCCCCTCTAAAAATGATAGATGTATGTATTTTTTATTTGTGATTTTTTTGTGATTACATGAGGTTAGCAAGACACCTGAAGCTGTCTCTAACCCACATCTAAAAAGCACCAACAGAATGTGTCTGTTAAGGTCAGCCTGTCAGGAAATTTAACTAAACTGGAAGGGACAGCTGCATCCTGAACTAGGCAATGTGTAGGAAAGTGGGAAGACCCAGTATGGCAGTAGCCAGAACAAAAACCCAAATCAAAATGGGGGTGAACATAAAGAAAACAGATCCCGGATTGTATCGCTTCGAGAGTGCCGCTTCTGGGAAATCAAACTAATTAAAGCAAACGAGAATAAACAAATCAATAAAGCCAAATGTCACTAATTAAAGGAACAAATCATCCACGCACATGAATTAAAATAACAAGTAAAAATACCGACTTGACATTACTGGGCTAAGAATAAATAAAAGCAAGGAAAGTAATTGGACAGAGAGAAAGAAAAAAATTATGGCATCGTGTGTCTACCTAAAGGCAGTGATTTGAGGACGCCAAATTGCCTTAAACAACGATAAAATTAAGCACCATATTTCAAATGCATCGGAGTCAAGTAGTGACGCAGATTGTTTAAAATCCTCATGATAATGCATCACTTTCAAGTACCGAAGCAGATGGTTATATTATTAAAAGCATCGCTCTTCAATGTCCCAAATATGTTTATCAAACTCTTTAGATGCTTACCCAGCAATTTTCCAAAACTGCTTTACTCAACTTTCGCCGATGGAAAATAAAAAGAACAATTTAAGACAATATATACTGTATTTTGAAGGCTGAAAGCTTTTAAACCCAATTCCCTCTTGACCCACTGCCAACTAGAGAGTGAGACCCAGTGCTTGAAGGCGTTCTATGTTACCCAAGCCGCCATTACTGGAAGAAAGAAGAACTCTTACTTAATAAAATATATGGCTATTAAACTGTAACCTGAACACGAAAAGTGAGTTTGTCTACAAGAGGCAACCAGTCAAAAGTTCAAACGTGCATTACCTAATCTACAGCATAACACTTACCCGAGAAAGTGCTAAAGAATTGCAAAAGAGGTTGGAAATTTTTCATGCAGGTGTTACAGAGTTCAACATCTTTTCTACCGTTGTGAAAAATATAGGCCATAGCTTTAAGCCCTTACCTACCCTTAAAGATATCACCAAGTATAAGTTTCTCAGACCTTTCCAGTCACTCACATCTTTTTTTCAAACAATTATAACCCCTGGAGAATAATAATGTTTTACCACAAATACACTATAAGAGCAATAGGATGTTCAAAATAACAGCGTGATTCATGTCGAAACTAACAATTTGTTTATTTTCGATGTTTAGCAATGTCACTTTCTTGTCATAATTGTGTATTTCTATAATTTATACATTACGTATAGACGATTTAAATTAAACTAATATGTATCTCTGCATTTAAAAAACATTGCATTTTCATAGTCTGACTCTTTTTTGATTTTTCAATTTATTGGATTGCTTGAAGAGCACAAAAATATCCCACACTATGTGCTACAGTACATCTCATGAAATACTCAAGTTTACCTTGAAATGGTGTATGGATTTATTAGTGATGTGTGTCAGGAAGAGTTGGTACTACATAACAGCACAAGCAATATGAATATATGTGGATATTGCAATTCACGTCTAATTGATGTCTTGTGCTGCATTGAACGACTGTGGCATAGTTTTGTTGAAGCTTGCTCTTTAGAGCTGCGTGGATTGTAGCATGTTTTCCAATACCACTTTCTTTCTGGTCCCACTGAATGATGTTGCTGCTGACATTCCACATTGAGGGAAATAATCAATGCTGAAGTAGCTTTAAACCGAAAGGGCATTCTAAGTAAAGTTGGTAGACTACACATATTTGTGTAAGTAACCATTCAGTGTTGTAGGTTACTGAGTAATGCATTATATGGGTGAGTTTCTATGGAGTGTAACTTGACCCCCAAGGGGTATAGATAGTGGAATCCATATATTTTATCACTTTATGGTCTCCTCTGGTAAAGTTACCTTCAGAAAAGAGTTTAGTAGGGTGAGAGTCAGTGCTGATGCAATCTGACTTGACAAAGAATTGTGGATAGCAGTGTGAGAAACTGGATTATTAGTTGGGGTGCATGGGAGTCAGTTACAAGCAATAATGTCACTTCGCTTGTTAGGTCCAGTAATGCGTTTAGTAATTAAAACCAAAAAAAAACTTTGTAGTTCAGTTAATTAAAACTTACAATTTAATCAAAAAATCACAAGTTAAAACATCATGCAATAAAATCCATCATTTACATATAATTGTACCGTCAGCCTTTGAAAAATGTTATCACACCTAATCACCAAAACTAGTACCAGAGTAAAACGATTAAAATTCATTTACGATATAAGACGTGCAGAATTCAGCACACAACAAGTGCAAAGTCAAATCAGAGAATCAGCAAACATGCATGATGACAGCTTTGTTATTTCCAATACACCAAGAAAAGTGCTCAATGCTTGACATGAGTTCCCGGTCGTCATACAGAGATGCAAGAATCGTACATAATAGGCTTACTAATGTAAAATAGTAATACTACTCAAGGAAAGGTGCTTAAGGCTTAAATTGAATTACAAATTGTCATCCTAAGAACACAAGAAGTAAAACTGCAAAGACTAAAAAATAATAACTGTCCTTATGCAATTCTTCTTATTCATTAATTTAAAAAATCATGGTGGGCCAAATGATCAAGGAAAGGTGCTTAGTGGATAAATTGATTAGCAAGGCATCATACTAAAACACTAAAGTTAAAAACTACCAAGACTGAAATGTAATGGCTATCCTTATGCGATTCTTCAGGGAGAAAGGGCTTTTTACTTTGGCTTGGGGGCCCCCCGCACTGTGGGGGCTGCGGAGGCCTGAGTTACGCCACTGAATATGATCCATGTGTGAGATGTCTTGGTCAACACAGCTTTGTCCATGAGGGATGAGATATTTTTCCCAATTGAATTTATGACTCTGTTGAAAGCTGTTTGTGGAAGGGTTAAGGCCCAAAGATCCTCTGCCTTAAAGGTAGGTAAAGCCTGGTTTAGATGATCATATGCAACAGTGTCTCTTGGGTCACTTATGGCCTTCCACACAATAGAACTTAGACAAGGTCTTGGATCATTTTTTAGCTTATAGAACATTTTCCAATAAGCACCCAAGCTGCTTATGCTCTGCTTCCTAAGTCCAAACTCAAGATGAATTTGAGCAGTAGAGGCATGGTGAGGAAGATTAAACACGTCGGTATGTCCCTGCTATAGCATTATCAATAATTTTTTCATCTCTTCCTCTCAATACCTCAGCTCCATACATAAGAGATGGAACATATTTGGCAACCATAACCTGCAGGAGTGGCTAGAAAGACAGGCCTTTTTTGAGACTTCCATGATGAACAGAAAGTAGCAGTTAGCATTTTATTTATCCTATGTATCGCACTGCACTGTTGCATAAAAGCACCTTTTGAATCAAAAATTGCACCCAGATATTCATATTCCCACACGGTTTTCAAATCTGACCCATCTAGGTAGAGTGTGGGCAGTGAGCATCTTCTTGTTGTTACTAACATTGTTTTCGTTTTAGTAAATATTGCTTAGTAGCCCATGTTTTGCGGCATACTGGGTGGTTACATTGATTACGTGCTGAAGGCCGACCTTGGTGTTACTAATCAAGATGATATCAGCATACAGCATATGTGAGGCATTCAATCCAGCCACCATGGGGAATGAGAATTGATGCTGTTTAAAGCCGTTGTCAGTTCCCCTAAATACAAGTTGAAGAGAGACAGTGCCAGTATGCATCCTTGTTTAAGGCCATTTCTCGCAGTTTTTTGTTTTTTTTGTCAACTGACGCCCCTTTTCCCAGCCTTACCCTTGTCCATGTATCAGTGTACAACATTTGAATAGCTCTTAGGAGGAGAGGAGAAATTCCCCAACTTTGCAACATGGACCACAAGATATTTTGCTGTACTGCATCAAATGCTGAACAAAAGTCCACATAAGACAGGTGTAGATTTATGGGGCAGCGCCTGGCTTGATCGTTCAGCAGGGCCAGCATTTGGATGTTAGTGTTTGAGCCTGTTCTCCTGATGAACCCGGTCTGGTTTACCTGCAGCAATGAATTTGTTTCAACCCAGAATGACAACAATCTTAGTCATTTACACCTCTCCACCTGGTATTTATGGCACAGACCAGACAGACTTCACTTAAGAAAATGTGTAAAGCATTAAGGAGTACCAAAGCAGTCAAAAACACAATACAATAAAAGTTCCACTCTCATTTATGAAAATAGATAATATTTTAATGAGCAAAATGAAAAAATCTAGTAAGGAGAACTGGAGATATGCTTTTTAAAGTGTTAAATAAATAAATGTAGTGCCAAATAGCACAAAGCGTCAACCACAGGCAACTGGTCATGCCAAAAAGGGACAAACGTAAGGTTTAAGGCTGATTGTGATGGAGCCCGGATTGAATACAGGTGTCGGATTTGTCCCGGTCGGTAATTTACCATCAATCTTGAAAAATTTCCATGAAGGTAAAGTTCTCAGCGGGGAAAGCCTGCAGGTTGGATCTAAAGACATGGTCGTCGATGATCAGATGACAGACGGTGAGGTTTCAGTGAAGCCTTTGAAAAAGGCGGGAAAAGCTCAGAGCAGAAAAAATCCGGACTTTGTGCACAGGAAGCCATCAACGTTAATTGGATGGTGCTTAGTGGTGAATCCAATGAAGATTTCTACCTTTCGATTTAATCGTTTTTCTGCAAGTCATATTTTCTCAGTGGTGCAATCCTGCAGGCTGTAGCTGAAGAGGGTTCTACTGAATCGGAGTTGGTGCTCAGGAGAAGAAGGTAGCAGGAGGTATGGAAAAGTCAGGCCCACTGCCAATGCACCTTGATGGATTGACTTTGCGGGTTTTTCCAGTCTTCTGTCAGTTCTCCAGGCGAAACGTTTCTATGTCCCAGGTTTTAGGGTTAGGCAGGAGGAGTATGCTGTGACACCAGCCAAAGCTGCTATGACCTCGGGAGCAGCACTTGGGATTAGAACTAACTCCAACAGAAGCTACCAGCAGGATCCAGGCCAGGTCCAGTTGAAACTAGTCACCTGGATGTTTTCAGTAAAGTGGGCTTCTTGCAGCTTTTATGTCCCTGTAGCATAACAGCAGGTTAGCCAATTGACTCTCGGAGTCCACTTCTTTGTCCGGAGTACACGTGGGATCAGATCCAGTCCTTAGGGTTTAACAGCAAGTGGCATCCTTCTTCTTCTTTCTACAGGTCCAGTAGTGTTTTAAAGAGGGTGCCCTTTGGGTGCCACATTTATGCCTGCCACTGGCCTGTGTTTGGGGGTGACTGATAACCCCTCACTAACCAATAGGGAAAAGGTTCTGAGGGTAACCCTGCCCACTTTTTCAGGAGTTTGTGTGTGCTCTACTGCAAACAATCCCACAGTGCCCCTCTCAACCTAAAACTAAGACGGCAGATCCTGTCTTTACTTGTGTAGAGCTCCCATGTCTACCCTAGAGGTGTCGCCAGAGAAATAAGCAGCCACTTCGCTGTGATCGCTCAAAACCGGTTCTAAGTGCAGATATTCTCCGACTGGGTCAGTGCCTCACTGGTTAGAGGGACAAAGGAAAGGGACATCTGTCTATGACGAGGGGGGCTCTTAAATAATAATTCAGTTCCTGGGAACTGCCCAGATGGTCATCCTGTCAGAGGAACAGAATGCCTCATCACACTCAAGGCCTCTGTTTCGGCTCTAGGAGCAATTTCACACATCATCAAGGAGCTATTTAGCTCCTGGGTGACAGTTGGAAACTTATGCAAAGAGGCTTCTGATGCTTTGGGCAGGTTTACAGTGTTTTAAAAAATATATATTTTGTACAAATACGACTTATTAAATTAGAAATATATAAAAGGAGGGTTAGGCCTGTCAAAAGGGGTTATTTTGAAAGGTCGCATTTGCAATTTAAACCTGCACAGCCAGGTTACTGGTGGCAGCCTTACAGTCATGTTTTACCTTCTCACTTTAATGGTGGCACACTATGTGCTGCAGTCCACTAGTGGCATTAAACTTACAGTCCCAGGCTATACTTTGTACTATATAATAGCAAAATATCTGTAAGTTAAATATGCCAATTTAGAGCGTAGCTAATTTCGGCATGTTTTAATGGTCAGACCACATGCATTGAGGCTTGTTTAGCAGAGTACTACTGTGCACATTAAAGGAAAACAGCAGCATCAGTCCCCAAAAAATCGAGGGGATCATGATTAGACCCATTTTCTTACAAGCAGAACGAATCACTGACAAAATATCGACCTCAAAAATATCGAGGTACAAAAATATCGTGACAAAAATATCGAAGTCAAGAATAAGGACATCCTATCTACATCATGGTAAGTACAAAAATATCGAAAATTAAATATCGATGTCAAAAATATCGTAAAAATATCTTTTTTTTTAAATGTTAAAAAAATAATCTAAAATAAAGTAAACAATACATATAATTAAAAGAAACATAGTTAAAATTATTTAAAAATCTTTAAAAATAAAAACTGATACATATAGGGGCCGATTCCGATCTCGGTCGGAGGCGCACCCAACACCATTCGGTCGGGAAAAAAGCCATGCGAAAGCCTGTTTCCCGACCGATCCGTACAGCACACCGAACGAGTAAGTACGATGCGCACAACAGCAAAGAATCCGGCCGAGCCGTACTCACCCAAACCAGGTCCTGTTCCCCGACCGAGGCGAATCCGGAAACGCCGAATCGAGTCGCACGGAAGGGAAAATGCAGCTCCGTCCGGCCGAACGAGTACGATGCGCTTTCCGTACGCGCCGAACCCGTCGCTACGCACGGCACGTCAAAGCATCCGGGAGAGGCGCACATAAGCTCCGATTCGCACCACAACACGATCCACGGCTCCGAGACGAACACGGCAGCGACGAGGACGACGCGAAGCGACGAGGACGAGGCGAAGCGACGAGGACGACGCGAAGCAACGAGAAGGACGAACGACACGAACCAACCATGAATCCCTTCGTCCCGATCATACCAATATTCTACATTTACTAACGGAACAGGCACGGACGCGTACGGCGCAGAAGGTAAGCCAGACACCAACCACAAAACACATACAACACGTACACGACACATCACACACACACAGAGGGATGCAGAATATACTTACACCAGCAACAGCAGCACCATAGGGGCGGGATGCCCATCACCAATGCCACATATGCACACAGGGGCCTGAATGCGCACCACCACCCCTACCCAGGGGGGCTGGATGCCTACCACTACTACCACCCACACCCAGGGGGGCAGGATGCCTACCACTACTACCACCCTTAGCCAGGGGGGCTGGATGCCTACCACTACTACCACCCTGAGCCAGGGGGGACTGGATGCCTACCACTACTACCACCCTCACCCAGGGGGGCTGGATGCCTACCACTACTACCACCCTTAGCCAGGGGGGGCTGGATGCCTACCACCACCCTTAGCCAGGGGGGCTGGATGCCTACCACCACTACCACCCTCACCCAGGGGGGCAGGATGCCTACCACTACTACCACCCTTAGCCAGGGGGGCAGGATGCCTACCACTACTACCACCCTCACCCAGGGGGGCTGGATGCCTACCACCACCCTTTGCCAGGGGGGGCTGGATGCCTACCACCACTACCACCCTCACCCAGGGGGGGCTGGATGCCTACCACCACCCTTAGCCAGGGGGGGCTGGATGCCTACCACCACTACCACCCTCACCCAGGGGGGCAGGATGCCTACCACTACTACCACCCTCACCCAGGGGGGCTGGATGCCTACCACCACCCTTAGCCAGGGGGGCAGGATGCCTACCACTACTACCACCCTCACCCAGGGGGGCTGGATGCCTACCACCACCCTTAGCCAGGGGGGCTGGATGCCTACCACCACTACCACCCTCACCCAGGGGGGCAGGATGCCTACCACTACTACCACCCTCACCCAGGGGGGCTGGATGCCTACCACTACTACCACCCTTAGCCAGGGGGGCAGGATGCCTACCACTACTACCACCCTCACCCAGGGGGGCAGGATGCCTACCACTACTACCACCCTTAGCCAGGGGGGCAGGATGCCTACCACCACCCTTAGCCAGGGGGGCTGGATGCCTACCACTACTACCACCCTCACCCAGGGGGCAGGATGCCTACCACTACTACCACCCTCACCCAGGGTGGGCAGGATGCCTACCACTACTACCACCCTTACCCAGGGGGGCAGGATGCCTACCACTACTACCACCCTCACCCAGGGGGGCTGGATGCCTACCACTACTACCACCCTTACCCAGGGGGCTGGATGCCTACCACTACTACCACCCTTAGCCAGGGGGGCAGGATGCCTACCACTACTACCACCCTCACCCAGGGGGGCTGGATGCCTACCACTACTACCACCCTTAGCCAGGGGGGCAGGATGCCTACCACTACTACCACCCTCACCCAGGGGGGCAGGATGCCTACCACTACTACCACCCTTAGCCAGGGGGGCAGGATGCCTACCACTACTACCACCCTCACCCAGGGGGGCTGGATGCCTACCACCACCCTTAGCCAGGGGGCTGGATGCCTACCACCACTACCACCCTCACCCAGGGGGGCAGGATGCCTACCACTACTTCCACCCTTAGCCAGGGGGGCAGGATGCCTACCACTACTACCACCCTCACCCAGGGGGCTGGATGCCTACCACCACCCTTAGCCAGGGGGGCTGGATGCCTAGCACCACTACCACCCTCACCCAGGGGGGCAGGATGCCTACCACTACTACCACCCTCACCCAGGGGGGCTGGATGCCTACCACTACTACCACCCTTAGCCAGGGGGGCAGGATGCCTACCACTACTACCACCCTCACCCAGGGGGGCAGGATGCCTACCACTACTACCACCCTTAGCCAGGGGGGCAGGATGCCTACCACTACTACCACCCTCACCCAGGGGGGCTGGATGCCTACCACCACCCTTAGCCAGGGGGGCTGGATGCCTACCACCACTACCACCCTCACCCAGGGGGGCAGGATGCCTACCACTACTACCACCCTTAGCCAGGGGGGCAGGATGCCTACCATTACTACCACCCTCACCCAGGGGGGCTGGATGCCTACCACCACCCTTAGCCAGGGGGGCTGGATGCCTACCACCACTACCACCCTCACCCAGGGGGGCTGGATGCCTACCACCACCCTTAGCCAGGGGGGCTGGATGCCTACCACTACTACCACCCTTAGCCAGGGGGGCAGGATGCCTACCACTACTACCACCCTCACCCAGGGGGGCAGGATGCCTACCACTACTACCACCCTCACCCAGGGGGGCTGGATGCCTACCACCACCACTTAGCCAGGGGGGCAGGATGCCTACCACTACTACCACCCTCACCCGGGGGGCTGGATGCCTACCACCACCCTTAGCCAGGGGGGCTGGATGCCTACCACCACTACCACCCTCACCCAGGGGGGCAGGATGCCTACCACTACTAAAACCCTTAGCCAGGGGGGCAGGATGCCTACCACTACTACCACCCTCACCCAGGGGGGCTGGATGCCTACCACCACCCCTTAGCCAGGGGGGCTGGATGCCTACCACCACTACCACCCTCACCCAGGGGGGCAGGATGCCTACCACTACTACCACCCTCACCCAGGGGGGCTGGATGCCTACCACTACTACCACCCTTAGCCAGGGGGGCAGGATGCCTACCACTACTACCACCCTCACCCAGGGGGGCAGGATGCCTACCACTACTACCACCCTTAGCCAGGGGGGCAGGATGCCTACCACTACTACCACCCTCACCCAGGGGGGCTGGATGCCTACCACCACCCTTAGCCAGGGGGGCTGGATGCCTACCACCACTACCACCCTCACCCAGGGGGGCAGGATGGCTACCACTACTACCACCCTTAGCCAGGGGGGCAGGATGCCTACCACTACTACCACCCTCACCCAGGGGGGCTGGATGCCTACCACCACCCTTAGCCAGGGGGCTGGATGCCTACCACCACTACCACCCTCACCCAGGGGGCAGGATGCCTACCACTACTACCACCCTCACCCAGGGGGCTGGATGCCTACCACTACTACCACCCTTAGCCAGGGGGGCAGGATGCCTACCACTACTACCACCCTCACCCAGGGGGCAGGATGCCTACCACTACTACCACCCTTAGCCAGGGGGGCAGGATGCCTACCACTACTACCACCCTCACCCAGGGGGGCTGGATGCCTACCACCACCCTTAGCCAGGGGGATGGATGCCTACCACCACTACCACCCTCACCCAGGGGGGCAGGATGCCTACCACTACTACCACCCTTAGCCAGGGGGCAGGATGCCTACCACTACTACCACCCTCACCCAGGGGGGCTGGATGCCTACCACCACCCTTAGCCAGGGGGGCTGGATGCCTACCACCACTACCACCCTCACCCAGGGGGGGCTGGATGCCTACCACCACCCTTAGCCAGGGGGGGCTGGAGGCCTACCACCACTACCACCCTCACCCAGGGGGGGCAGGATGCCTACCACTACTACCACCCTTAGCCAGGGGGGGCTGGATGCCTACCACTACTACCAACCTTACCCAGGGGGGCAGGATGCCTACCACTACTACCACCCTTACCCAGGGGGGCAGGATGCCTACCACTACTACCACCCTCACCCAGGGGGCTGGATGCCTACCACCACCCTCAGCCAGGGGGGCTGGATGCCTACCACTACTACCACCCCCACTCATAGGATGGACAATGCATGACACAACCAGCACACCACAACCTAGGGAATGCAAGAAGAAGACATCCCCCAACACCATGACAAGCGTGTGTAGACTGTGTCAAATGCCTACAACACCGAACATGACTTTGAACATACAATGTGACCCCCTAGCACATGTGCCACACATATATGTGTGTGGCACCCACAATGCAAGCAGGCCATGACCATTGTGGCAATGGGGTCCAAACCCCCATCATCACAGTGACCAAAAGGTAAGTGTGGGGTCCATAGCTGAAGCACATTTTGAACATTGTGGCAATGGGGTCCAAACCCCCATCATCACAGTGACCAAAAGGTAAGTGTGGGGTCCATAGCTGAAGCACATTTTGAACATTGTGGCAATGGGGTCCAAACCCCCATCATCACAGTGACCAAAATGTAAGTGTGGGGTCCATAGCTGAAGCACACTTTGAACAATGTGGCAATGGGTCCAAACCCCCATCATCACAGTGACCAAAATGTAAGTGTGGGGTCCATAGCTGAAGCACATTTTGAACATTGTGGCAATGGGGTCCAAACCCCCATCATCACAGTGACCAAAATGTAAGTGTGGGGTCCATAGCTAAAGCACATTTCGAACATTGTGGCAATGGGGTCCAAACCCCCATCATCACAGTGACCAAAATGTAAGTGTGGGGTCCATAGCTGAAGCACATTTTGAACATTGTGGCAATGGGGTCCAAACCCCCATCATCACAGTGACCAAAATGTAAGTGTGGGGTCCATAGCTGAAGCACATTTCGAACATTGTGGCAATGGGGTCCAAACCCCCATCATCACAGTGACCAAAATGTAAGTGTGGGGTCCATAGCTGAAGCACATTTCGAACATTGTGGCAATGGGGTCCAAACCCCCATCATCACAGTGACCAAAAGGTAAGTGTTGACAAAGAAAGAGGTGCAACTGCCAAACTGCATGGATGATTCCTGGTCACAGAACAACAAACACATCAGTGGCAAAGTAGTGTATGTGTCCCATTGCAACATAAATTGGGGGAGCCAAATACTGCAGTGCAAATAAGACATACCTTTGGCCATGTGCAGACAAACAACACCCATGGGGGATGACACCGTCAACAATCATCAATGACACAATGACAGAAGTGACCATCAGAATGCAGACCCACATATTTGCACCAATGGGCACACACATGCAGATACCCTGTGGAGACTGCAGATGTGAGGTGAACAGATACCATACCATGGCAGCAATGGGACACACAAACCATGATCATTGTGCTGACCGATGACCTAGGAGTCCCAGGGACAGCAGGGGAAACCCACCAAACTACATACAGCCAATGGCACACCCAAGATATGCCAATGCAGTGGTGCAGATGCACAAACAGGCAGACCCACACTGCACATCATACACAACAGGTGAGGGGGGTGCCAGTGTCCCCAGGCAACCACACAACACATGAGGAGACCTGAATACCAATCATACAGATGTGCATACAGTGCCACACAAAGGTAACTCATGGATCCAAATCCCCTATGTGGGCAAGCAGGCATTGTCAGATGAGAGGGAGCACAAATCACACATGTCACACAGGCACGTAGGGACAGCAACTGACACAGCAAGACACAGACACACCACAGCACCACCCCCAGGGCCCCCACAATGTGGTGACCCTGGGCTGCATTACAATCAAACTGTGATGACAAAGCTAAATGTGGTTCACACTGTGAACCACAGTCATGTGTACTGAGCAACTAACTACCATCACACCTACACAAGCACAAATCAAACAGCATGGCCAGTAAGCCAAGGCCAACATGGAGGCAGGGGCCTAGCCGGGCAACAACTCTCATCTGCACACACTCAACACCACACCCCTCGACCTCCAACAATGTGCAGCAGTGAAGCACACATGCACTGGTGACATTGCACATGCACCCATGACTATTCCAGGGTGGTGGGTGGGAACCAAGGTGCAGAAACACATCACACATGGACACTCAACAAGACTCCTGAATGTCTGACACACTGCACACTACGCTGTACATGGACATGACGGCAATACCACACCAACCAATGGGATCCCAGCCACAGTCACACACCAATGAAGAAGCCAAGGTCACCCACAAAGAACACACATAGACAACAACCAACATTGCAGCCCGGACCCTGAGGAGTGCCAGCAGTCACACACACAACGTGTCACAATCACTGAAAGATAACACAAACTGGAAATCACATGACAGGGGCAAACAACAAGTGCCAAGGGGAAACCTGACTGTGACCCATCTGCGTCTGCACACAAACTCAGCCCTGACAGCAAACACACCTATGGGTGACACCCTGATGACCAGTAATGTGCCATGCACCCACATCACAGAGAACCCAGGGAGAAGACTTTGGGGGAACATAGCTCAACTCAGCTAGCATCACAAACAGGTACAACACTAGGGATCACAGCATGCACAGCTAAACGGAAGTCAACACACAGACATGCACATACAACACACACCGTGGGCGCAGGGAATGTCACAGGAGTACACACTGCCATGAGGGGACTCCACTCCTGTGTGAGGAAAGCTGTGCCATATGTTGCCTCAGTAGGGCCCCATCATGTCAGCTGAGCACTTGGTCACACAATCAACAATTAGCACCAAATGAGGGCTCCCATAACATCAGCCTGGTCATGGAAGTGCCAACGGAATCATCAGCACAGATCCAACACACTTGTATAGCAATGTTGCACTGACAACACAGATGAGTCCTTCCCCATTGATGCCCAAACCTGCATGTCCACTGGAGATGGCCACACGGTCAGGGAAGTAGACAAATTGAACAATGGCAGGCACAACAGATGTGCAGGGGTGGAAGCCACAGATGTGAAATAGCCAATCTAAGTAGGAAATCCCATTGCCAAATACTGAACACATGACACCCTCAGATGCTGCTATGGATGACATGGATACACCACAGGATAGGACACATTCCCCCTGGACCACATGGGTTCCTGCACAGTAACACTTCATTATCATGAGACCAAATATCACCATCACTGCAGCAAGGGCATGGTTAGCATCATCAACATCATGTACATCAGAAGCAAAAGCACTAGAGAACAGAAAGTTGCTTTATTCAGCATATGTGGCATTAAAAGTAGAAGTCTGGTAGAACATAAACAAAGGCCAATGGCCAGTCCATCAACAAAGTCACAAGTGGGTGACAGTGGCAGATGCCACCCTACACATGCCTGCACAAAACCAGGGACAATCCACTAGGAGGGGCAACCGGGGGGTAGGCCAGGCACCGCAGGGACAGGATCAGGGCTCACCAGGAGGAAGCAGGGAAGGGGTGGTGGGTGCTGGAGAGCCACTGACAACTGCAGTGGAGGTGTCTGACATGGTGTGTGCCGGCACAACTGGGGGGCATGGCTCAGATGTTGTGGGTGCCGGCACGACTGCAGTGGACCCTGCAGATGGAGTGGACAGGTCCGCCACTGCAGTGCCCAAGTCAGACAGGGTGGTAGTGGACTCCACTGCAGTGCCTACCAACAGGGGAGGAGAATGGGGAACAGGCAAGGTGGGCTGGACAGAGGGGAGGACACCCTCACCACATCAGTGGCACAGACAAGCGCAGCGGGGGTGTGGTGCCGGGAGAGCAAGTGGCAGGGGGAGAAGACCGGAGCCTCTTGGGGATGGTATATCTGTGGGTGGGGGAACCTGGGGCAGGGTGTGGTGGGGGCACCTGTGGAGTGGGGGCCTGAGGGATGGAGGAAGGAGACCTGGTGCTTGAGCTGCAGGGCGGCGGCGGGGTCTTGCTCTTACCACTCCGGGGGGACTTGCGGGTGGGGGCCTCAGTCTGTCTGCGCCTGGGGGAGGGTGTCCGGGGGCAAGGGGCACTCTGCTCCGTGTGGGGGGGCTTCCTCTTCACCCTGGATGCTGGAGCAGCTGGATCGGAGGGGAAGAGGCCGAGGTCACTGAGGAAGAGGCGCTGGGTCTTTGGGGTTGCAGGTGAGGCAAGGGAGGGTGCTTTGGAGGAGAGGCAACTGAGGACTGCGCAGTGCCCGTGGATGCGTGTGTGTGTACCAGGGCCCCATCCCCTGTGAGTCTGGTTTCAGTCCCCTGACTGTGCGTGCGTGTGCGTTTTGTTTGTGGCGTGTGTGTCTGTGTGCTGGACGTGTGTGTGCTGGTGTGTGCCTGTGCCGGTGTGTGTGTGCTTGGGACGGGTAAGGTGCTGGGGAGTGTGGATGGAGCAGAGGCAGGAGGGGTGAGGGACTGTCTGAGGAGGGACACTGCTGCCGTCAGGGAGGAGTCCATGGACCTATTGCCCCTCTGTAGGTCAGACATGCCCGATGAGATGCCCTCCATGAACGACACCAGCTGAGTCAACAGTGCGGTGTGCGCATGGAGGACACTCAGCATGGCTGTCTGCCCTACATGGAGCTGGTGAAGGAGGTACACAGAATCCTCACTCAGGGCAGCAGGGGACACAGGGGCAGGGGGTGCGGTGCCTGGCCCAAAGGAGACACGCTCCCGAACATGGGAGCCTCCACGGACCTGGGGAATGGGAGCCGATGGGAGGGCGTGGTGGTGCTGGTGGTGGCGGGGACAGCAACACTAGCTGGGGTGTGGTGGCTGCTGACACCCGCCTCCACAAGGGAGTCATCCTCCGAGTTGCTCTGGTCCTCAGCTGAGGTGGATGGTGCTGAGGACTCCTCGGTGTGGCTCCCCTCGCCCTCCGTGCCACTGGGTCCCTCCGACCACTCCTCGGCTGCTGACCCAGTCTGGCTCTCTGGCTCCTCCTGGTCCGTGGAGCTGTCCCCTTCCGTGGCCGTGGATGTATCTGCAAACAATGGGGAAACAGACAGACATCAGTCACCTGCACCAAACACACACACCACTGTGAGCACAGCACATTACAGAGCAAGCCCTGGCATCATTAGTTGTACATTGCTAAAAGTGCCCTAACTGAACAGGAGAAGCCAATTGTCAGTCTGATGCCAAGCATGGCACTCACATCCCACATGGCCTTGCACCCATCTGTCTGGTGTCTGTTGGATTGCAACACCCCAGTGTGGACACATGCACCAAGTACACAGTAGTTGGACAGTGCAGAGGACACGGTGTGGCATGTGGACATGCACACATCACAGCTCTTGCCACTGAGTCAGTACAGGTTTCCGGATGAAAGGGATGCCCAGAGTCAAATAGGAAATGCATGTGATGCATACCAGCGACAGACACCATGATGCACCCATGTCCTGATAGCCATCGCCACAATGGTGTGCATGTAGCACATGTCACTCCCCTGCAGGACCACCAATAAGTTGACACATGCCATGGCAGAGGCATGACTGCTAAGTCATACATCACTGTCTCAGTGATGTATGACTTGGCAGCCAGACAACAACACTATGCACTGTGTCACAATAGTAGGTCATGGGGAATGCAAGTCCTGGAGCTGCACAAGTGCACATGTACATCCCCCACACAACACATCATCTTAACCCTCATCTGTCCAGGTCATTCCTATTGGACATATGGGAGACCTGTGACACTACCCTCTGAACCTGAGCCCCTCACAATTTGCTGTGAATGGGGAACAGCTGCCTGAACTTCACATTCGCATACCCCAGTCTGCACGGGCAGCTGATCAAACACCTATGTGACACACAAGTATCGTCTCCTATGGTCACATCTCCAGGGGCATGCTGAGCCCCTACCAAGAAACACCCCAGCAGTCCTGGCAACTAATCCACAGCACACTGACACAGAGGCAGACACCTGAGGGGTCAAATCACTGTGCACAATGTGTCAGCTGATACACGGGAGTGGGAGTACAGAGTGCATTGCATGGCCTGGAGTAGGCATGACTGTCCTGCTCCACATGAATGAGGGATGTGCCCTGGACAGTGGATAGCTGGCTATGTATGTGTGACACACGTAATCTGCACACTCCTGGGGCCCAAACATTGTTCCCACCCGCTGCATGGGCGTGTGCCACATACCCCAGGCACATGTGGTGGCTCAGCTCAGCAAGTAGACCGCATATCAAAGCAACACGCAGATCACATGTCCAAACACAGGCGTTGTGTGAACAATGGACCCACCCATGATGCCCACAACAGAGTTAGGGAAACAGATGCTGTCCCCCACCTTTAGTGAAGCAAACTGCAAGGACACAGTCCCAAGTGACACAATTCCCTGAATGTAAGGGCCACACCTGGGTATCAGATGAGCAGTGGGCAGTGCACAATAGAGGGACATGGCTCCTGGACAACATGACTGCTACACTGTGGCAGTTGAACCAGGCCAGAGGAGGGCACAAAGCATGTAATACAGAGTTCACTGTGCAGTCTTTGACTCACCCCTCCTTGCTGCTGTCTGGCCTTCAGCTGCCCATCCAGGTCTGGAAACACCACCGCCAGGATCTGGAGCATGTGGGGGTCAGGGTCCGTGTTCCGCCCCTCCTGCGAGGAGGCGACAGCTTCAGCTGGACCCGTGCAATCCTCCGGGTCCAGCCCCGAAGGTCCTGCCACCTCTTCTGGCAGTTGCGGATCCGGCGCTTGTAGACCCCCACGGACCGGACGGCCCGGACGATGTCCTTCCAGATCTCCTGCTTCCGATGGGCATTAACCTGTCAGGATGACAAAGTGAAAAGGCCATTACCACACATGCAACATATCCGTGCATGACACAGTTGTATATACATGTCTCAATCACAGGGGCACATGATGTACACAGGCAGTGCAAAGCTGCCCATGGACAGTTTGCCAGTCGTCACTACATGGTATCATTGCATGGGAAGTAAAACCTTGTTCAAATGCACTGTCACTGCACCATACCTGTCCAGTGCATGTCACTACACACTATGGGGGGTGACAACTACTCAGTGAGCCTGCTAGCCAGTGGCGTGCAGACTTTCAGCCTTGCTAGTCAGACAAAATGCACATTCAGAAAGGCAGTGCACAGAACACTCACCTGCTCCCCTGGTGTCCCATACAGCTTGCTGTGCTGTGGAAGTAGGCTGTCCAGCAGGGCCTGGTTCTCTTCAAGGCTGAAGGCTGGGGCTCTCTCCACAGTACGTGCCATTGCAGGGTCCAGAGGGGCAGAGACAGCAGCAGTGCAGTGGCAGATGTCGTCCTGGAGCATGTAGTGCAGGCAAGTGAGCTCTCAGGGGAACAGCCAGCAATATATATGTGGTGGAGAGGCAGATACTGTCCCTTGTGTCCAAAGTGATAGGTCCAAGTCGTTTGCATCTTCTGAATCTGGCCAATCCATGGAATAGCAGCACCAAAACACGCCCACAGCCTCCTTAAAATCTTCAACTTCATGACATACATGATTTTGCAACATTGTTGTGGGTGACCAACTGATTTTCCAGCAACCGACTCGTTCGAAATTCGAAAACGCGTCCGTTGCCAGGCAAGCCCATTGTCAATGGGTGCGCACCGATCGGTCCATTGCGGTACAACGCGTACAGGGTACAACGCGTACCCGCACACATTGAATGCAATGGGCCGGCCGGAGGCACCGATCGGTCCATTGCGGTACAACGCGTACAGGGGTACAACGCGTACCCGCACACATTGAATGCAATGGGCCGGCCGGAGGCACCTGATCGGTCCATTGCAGTACAACGCGTACAGGGGTACAACGCGTACCCGCACACATTGAATGCAATGGGCCGGCCGGAGGCACCGATCGGTCCATTGCAGTACAACGCGTACAGGGGTACAACGGCGTACCCGCGCACATTGAATGCAATGGGCGGCCGGAGGCACCGATCGGTCCATTGCAGTACAACGCGTACAGGGGTACAACGTGTACCCGCACACATTGAATGCAATGGGCCGGCTGGAGGCACCGAGCGGTCCATTGCAGTACAACGTATACAGGGGTACAACGGCGTGCCCGCGCACATTGAATGCAATGGGCCGGCCGGAGGCACCGATCGGTCCATTGCAGTACAACGCGTACAGAGGTACAACGGCGTACCCGCACACATTGAATGCAATGGGCCGGCCGGAGGCACCGATCGGTCCATTGCAGTACAACGCGTACAGGGGTACAACGCGTACCCGCACACATTGAATGCAATGGGCCGGCCGAAGGCACCGATCGGTCCATTGCAGTACAACGCGTACAGGGGTACAACGCGTACCCGCACACATTGAATGCAATGGTCCGGCCGGAGGCACCGATCGGTCCATTGCAGTTCAACGCATACAGGAGTACAACGCGTACAGGGGTACAACGCGTACCCGCACATTGAATGCAATGGGCCGGCCGGAGGCACCGATCGGTCCATTGCAGTTCAACGCGTACAGGGTACAACGCGTACAGGGTACAACGCGTACCCGCACACATTGAATGCAATGGGCCGGCCGGAGGCACCGATCGGTCCATTGCAGTACAACGCGTACAGGGGTACAACGCGTACCCGCACACATTGAATGCAATGGGCCGGCCGGAGGCACCGATCGGTCCATTGCAGTTCAACGCGTACAGGGGTACAACGCGTACAGGGGTACAATGCGTACCCGCACACATTGAATGCAATGGGCCGGCCGGAGGCACCGATCGGTCCATTGCAGTTCAACGCGTACAGGGTACAACGCGTACAGGGGTACAACGCGTACCCGCACACATTGAATGCAATGGGCCGGCCGGGGGCACCGATCGGTCCATTGCAGTACAACGCATCACTGTACATGTGACTGGCATATGTCAGCATGCCTGTCTCAGATGGACATATGCCAGCCACAGATAGCTCCCAGGGAGTGAGGGGCACACCTACATCACGACAGCCTGTCCAAACTTTATCATAAGGCATGTAAGGCTGCATTTCCTATTGTGTGTATGTTGGTGTACATGTTGTCCTGTGGGTGTCACCTGTGGGCAGCCACCCCCAGGCTGTGCACGTGTTCATGGGGACAGGATCCTGGGTGTTACGTGTACATGACCACTGTGATGTGCAACTGTTCAGATCTGTGCATGTGCCATGGTCACATTTCACGGTGGTGTATGTGTATGTCATGTCACATACCCCGTGAGTCCCATGTGGGATGGTATGTTTGAGCCAGGGTGTCCCAGTGGCACAATAGTGATGGTCCTCCACAGTCTTTGTGCATGTAGTGTTTACAATGTCTCTGATTTCATGTGCACAATGGGAGACAGTCTCCACATCCAGGTTGTGTGTGCATGGACTTTGATGTTGTGCGTGTGTGTGTCACAGACGTCCATGTCTGTCCAGCCGTGGCAAGTGGGGCCACTACCTGTGGGGGTCATGGTTGTTTTGCTGTGGTGTATACATGATACTCCATGTAATGCCAGTGTCCATGTGGCAATACAGGGTCCCTGGGAATGTACCTGTCGTTGAGCTGTGGTTCCTGGGGCACATCTGTCCTCACATGTCACTGTGGGGGGTTATTGTGACACGGCAGCAGGAGATGGGAACTGTGACACGGCCTCATGATATCCAATGGGCCAACCTGGGACTAATTGATGCCACCTGTTGGACCGTGTTGACAGATGTTGGCCATGTATGTACCATACATGTCCTTCCGGAACTGCACACTTCATGTAGTTGTGCCTCATAATGATGTATGTTGGGATCTTGAGTGTGTTCAATGCCGCATATGTGGGGTGACTGACAATCTTGCTTACTCCTCCTCTGCACTGCAGGGCTCCTGCTGTCCATCGACCATTCCCAGACCTGGCAACGATGGTGGAACGGGACAGCATCCGATGGTACCGCTTCACCAGGCAGCTGATTGAGGATTTGGCAGTGCAGTTGGCCCCACATTTGCAGCCTGGCCGGCCGTATCCTACAGCGCTGACCCCCAAGGTGAAGGTGATGGCAGCCCTACACTTCTTTGCCACCGGTACCTTCCAACATACTGTGGCGACTGCTGGTGGGATGTCACAGACCATGTTGAGCCGTGTGCTCCGCAATGTTTTGGCGGCAATGTTGCTATTCCTGAACCGGTACATCTATTTCCCTAGACTGCGACGACTCACTGACGTGAAGAGTGACTTTTATGCCCTGGGGAGGATGCCGCATGTCATTGGCTCCATTGATGGGACACATGTGGCTTTGGTACCACCACAGGCCCAGGAGCAGGCCTACAGGAACCGCAAGCACTACCACTCGGTCAATGCACTGGTGGTGTGTCTTGCAGACATGACCATCACACACGTGTGTGCCCGTTTCCCTGGTTCAGCACACGATGCCTTTGTGATGAGGAGTAGTTGCATCCCCAGGATGATGGCACAGATGCAGAACCAGCGTGCCTGGCTTGTCGGTGTGTACTGACTTTGTGCCATTGTGTGTGATCTGATCTGTAGTATTCCGCCCACTTTTCCAAGTCAGCTAATGTGCACTTGTCTGTCCGTAGGTGACTCGGGATACCCCAACATGCCGTGGTTGCTGACACCCCTCAGGAACCCTGTGACACCAGCCCGGATGCGCTACAATGAGGCACATGGTCGGACCAGGAGAGTGATTGAGCGGACATTTGGTCTCCTGAAGAGCCACTTCCGCTGCCTGGACAAGACCGGAGGGTCCCTCCCATATGCCCCTGTGAAAGTGTGCAAGATTATCATCGTCTGCTGCATGCTCCACAACCTGGCAGTGCGGAAGGAGTTGCCTCTCATCCAGGATGACAATGACCAACATCCGCCACCTGTGGAGGATCCTGGCCTGGACCACGATGCCAGTGACGATGATGATGATGATGATGGTGATGTCCGCACACAGCTCATCACCAACTTCTTTAGCTGAATGTGAGTATCCTGAGGTGTCATGTCAATGATGTGAGTTGGCATGATGTGTGGGTGGTGCTCTGGTGCTGTTGGAGTGTGTCCATGGGCTACTTGACTGGATGTGTGTTGCGATGTGTGCTAACAGGTGGGCTGTACTCCCCAACAGTGTTGACATGCTAACTTGGTTCTGGGTGGGTATCTTGTAACATGTATTGTGCATGAGTTTTGCTGTTCTGTCCTGTACTCCATTGCTTTTGACTGTGTGTCATTTCTGTCCTTCACAGGGTACTTTCAGATTCGTTTGGTCAACTGTGTCCACCGACGACGTGATTGCACTTCCAGGCTGGTAGCTGTTGTGTCCCTACAGGTGATGTGCGCCACACCCATGGACTTCCTTCCGTCTACAGTTGTTGACTGTGTGCCCGCTGCCAGGTGGGATTACCTTGCATCTGTAGTGGTTACGACATGTTGCAACTGTGTAATAAACCTGTGCTTCACTTTGTGATGTGCGTTGTCTGTGGTCACACATTTGAGTGCCATTTGCTTACTGCACCTGTGGGCTACTTGACTACAACTGGGAATGGGTGTGGTGTCTGTGCATTGCACCGTCTTCCCTGGCAACATCAGTGTAGGCAATGAGTCAGATGGCCTAGGTGTGTATGTGTTGTGTAGCCCTGGTGGTGTGTCTCCCTCATATGTGTCACGTTGCCTTTACTCACATGCCTGTGTTGTCCTTGCTGTTGCAGTTCGCATACACAGTGTAATTTTGCAGTTCATCATCCCCATAACAGCACCCACGTTGGAATCATGACAGAGGCAAGTATGGTGTATTAGTGTGTTTATTGTGATACATTTGTGTTAATAGTGCATAGGATGGGTAGTGCTGTACATAAATCTTGCAATCCGAAGTTCCTAGGTGAATTGAAAGTCCTGGTAGACAGGATCCCCAGTATCGGGCCACAGTTGTCTGACACATTGGTCCAACTTGTACTCCCCATGCAATGTGTGGGAGTAGTGTTGCCGTCAACAGGGTGAACAGTCTGTGCACAAAGGCGAACATCCAGAACAGGTTCAGGCTTCCTGGGAGTTGCGCTTGGCCATCGGCCTCTCACTTTTCCCTCCTCGGACGACCCCTCTTCTTGGGGGGGCCCCTCAAGTACAGGCTGCTGCGGTGCAGGGGACTCTCCGCCAGAGTCCTCCTCCCTCCCTGTGGCAGTTGCAGTTTGTTCGGCACCAGATGTTGTTGGCACACAGGGAGGTGTGGACTGGTTGCTGTTCATCTGGCGGAGGCATTGTAAAATGTCCCTGTGCACCGCCGTCATCTCATGCAGTGCATCCCACTTGGACTCCACGCGGGACATGTGTGAGTCCACGCGGGACATGTGTGACTCCACGTGGGACATGTGGGAGTCCAAGCGGGCATGATGGGCAGCCTGCTGCTGTTTCATGTCTCTGAGGAGCCCCACTACCTGGCTGAGGTCTCCGGTGCTGGACTGGTACGCATCAGCTATGCGTACCAGTTGTGGGTCATCATGCACACCAGCAACGTCTGCAAGCAGCGACCTCTGTCTCCCACCCCTCCCACCACCCCTGCTGACATGTGCAGTGTGTGCAGTGGCACGCACAGATAACCCTGGTCCACCTTGGGGGTTGGTGGTGGTGGTGGTGTCCATGGCCCCAGGTTGGTCCAGGGTCCCTGTGCTGGTGTTGCTCCTTGTTCTGTCCATGTCGGCAGGGATGGTATTTGTGGTGACAGTCGTTGGAGGGGTGGGTGCAGGGGGTGCAGCTGGTGGTCCTGCTGGTGCTGCAGCTGGTGGTCCTGCTGGTGCTGCATGTTGACTTGCACCGGATGTGCCAGGTTGGTCTTCATCGTCCGAGGAGGACAGAGGCTGTACGACGCCAGTGAGCTCCGCATCCTCTTGAGCCTGGGACTGGGACTCCTCAGCGTCTGCTGCTGTGTCCCCATCATCACCTGTTTTTGGGAGACACAAACAATGTATGTTATGTTTCTGCAGGCATCAATGGTTGACACACATGACAGTTGTGACTGTGCCTCTGGGTGCGGGCCTGTACATTGCATTGTCCTAAGTCGTCACAGTCAGGGGTTGATATTGGTGTGGCACATTGTCCTGCATTATTTGGGCATTTCTATGTATTTTCTGGGGTGTGAACATGGTCTGCATTGGTTGTGTTTGGTTGACAGCCAGCCCTCCTTCCCACCCACCCAGCCAGTCAGTTATCCCACCATGGAACGTGCTTGCGTTGCAGGGAGTGGAAGTTGTCTCTCAGGATGTCAGTCAGTGGTGTCCTGCTGTTTGTTGGTGCACAGTTGCCAGCAGGGCCTTGTGCTCCCCACAGCAGTAGCCAGTGTCAGCCATCTTGTGAGTCCTTCTCCACTTCCTGTGATGTGAGCATGGTTCAGGGTGGTGTTGATGGGACAGTTGTGGGGGTGAGCTAATATCAGTGACTACGACTCCCATCATGCTATTGCCTCCACCCCCTTCCCAGCATGCCCATGCTTCCTTCCTTTTGACTCTGCTTCCCTGTGGGGTGGGCTGGCTGTGCTGACAGGATGGCTGGGAGTGTTGTCCTGGCAGTTGTTTGGCTAAAAGTCCCAAGAGTGTCCCTGTGCTTCACACAACATAACCCAGGGTGGTGGTTCTTTGTGGGATCTTGTGTTAGGATGGGGGCATTGCATTCTACCAGGTGGGTTCTGTGGAGTTTGTGTTGGGGTGTGTGTGAGGGGAGGTGCTTGTGACTATGGTCAGTGCTGCAAGTCCTCCTTCCCACCCAGCTAGCCAGATATCCCACCATGGAACGTGCTTGCATTGCAGGGAGTGGAAGTTGTCTCTCAGGATGTCAGTCAGTGGTGTCCTGCTGTTTGTTGGTGCACAGTTGCCAGCAGGGCCTTGTGCTCCCCACAGCAGTAGCCAGTGTCAGCCATCTTGTGAGTCCTTCTCCACTTCCTGTGATGTGAGCATGGTTCAGGGTGGTGTTGATGGGACAGTTGTGGGGGTGACCAATATCAGTGACTACAACTCCCATCATGCTATTGCCTCCACCCCCTTCCCAGCATGCCCATGCTTCCTTCCTTTTGACTCTGCTTCCCTGTGGGGTGGGCTGGCTGTGCTGACAGGATGGCTGGGAGTGTTGTCCTGGCAGTTGTTTGGCTAAAAGTCCCAAGAGTGGCCCTGTGCTTCACACAACATAACCCAGGGTGGTGGTTCTTTGTGGGATCTTGTGTTAGGATGGGGGGCATTGCATTCTACCAGGTGGGTTCTGTGGAGTTTGTGTTGGGGTGTGTGTGAGGGGAGGTGCTTGTGACTATGGTCAGTGCTGCAAGTCCTCCTTCCCACCCAGCTAGCCAGATATCCCACCATGGAACGTGCTTGCATTGCAGGGAGTGGAAGTTGTCTCTCAGGATGTCAGTCAGTGGTGTCCTGCTGTTTGTTGGTGCACAGTTGCCAGCAGGGCCTTGTGCTCCCCACAGCAGTAGCCAGTGTCAGCCATCTTGTGAGTCCTTCTCCACTTCCTGTGATGTGAGCATGGTTCAGGGTGGTGTTGATGGGACAGTTGTGGGGGTGACCAATATCAGTGACTACGACTCCCATCATGCTATTGCCTCCACCCCCTTCCCAGCATGCCCATGCTTCCTTCCTTTTGACTCTGCTTCCCTGTGGGGTGGGCTGGCTGTGCTGACAGGATGGCTGGGAGTGTTGTCCTGGCAGTTGTTTGGCTAAAAGTCCCAAGAGTGGCCCTGTGCTTCACACAACATAACCCAGGGTGGTGGTTCTTTGTGGGATCTTGTGTTAGGATGGGGGGCATTGCATTCTACCAGGTGGGTTCTGTGGAGTTTGTGTTGGGGTGTGTGTGAGGGGAGGTGCTTGTGACTATGGTCAGTGCTGCAAGTCCTCCTTCCCACCCAGCTAGCCAGATATCCCACCATGGAACGTGCTTGCATTGCAGGGAGTGGAAGTTGTCTCTCAGGATGTCAGTCAGTGGTGTCCTGCTGTTTGTTGGTGCACAGTTGCCAGCAGGGCCTTGTGCTCCCCACAGCAGTAGCCAGTGTCAGCCATCTTGTGAGTCCTTCTCCACTTCCTGTGATGTGAGCATGGTTCAGGGTGGTGTTGATGGGACAGTTGTGGGGGTGACCAATATCAGTGACTACGACTCCCATCATGCTATTGCCTCCACCCCCTTCCCAGCATGCCCATGCTTCCTTCCTTTTGACTCTGCTTCCCTGTGGGGTGGGCTGGCTGTGCTGACAGGATGGCTGGGAGTGTTGTCCTGGCAGTTGTTTGGCTAAAAGTCCCAAGAGTGGCCCTGTGCTTCACACAACATAACCCAGGGTGGTGGTTCTTTGTGGGATCTTGTGTTAGGATGGGGGGCATTGCATTCTACCAGGTGGGTTCTGTGGAGTTTGTGTTGGGGTGTGTGTGAGGGGAGGTGCTTGTGACTATGGTCAGTGCTGCAAGTCCTCCTTCCCACCCAGCTAGCCAGATGTCCCACCATGGAACGTGCTTGCATTGCAGGGAGTGGAAGTTGTCTCTCAGGATGTCAGTCAGTGGTGTCCTGCTGTTTGTTGGTGCACAGTTGGCAGCAGGGCCTTGTGCTCCCCACAGCAGTAGCCAGTGTCAGCCATCTTGTGAGTCCTTCTCCACTCCCTGTGATGTGAGCATGGTTCAGGGTGGTGTTGATGGGACAGTTGTGGGGGGGGCAATATGTGTGACTGCGACTCCCATGATGCTATTGGCTACACTGACTTGGCCAGCATACACAGAATTCCTTCCTTTGAGTGGTCTTCACTGTGTGTTGGTGTTGTTGTGGTGGCTACATGTCTGGATGTGTTTGTTAGTTCTATTTGTGCCACTGCCTAGCTGTAGTTGTAGTTGTGTTTGTACATGTGTTGGCACAGTTGGATGTGACTTTTTTGATGGCATGTGTTGTGTTTATCTGACTGACATACACATTTTGGGATGATTCTGTTCTGGTTGCTGTGTAATTGCTATGAGTGCATGGTTTGACTCTCCCTTGACAGTGATGTGTGTGTTTTGTGGCAGTATATTGTGTACATTTGTTGTGTACTCACCAGGCTCTGGGATGTCCTCTAGTCCATATACGCTCACTGGCGGAAGGATGGCCCGCACCTTCTCCTCCCAGGGCCTGAGGTATATTGGCTTGGCAGGAGGGCCACTGCCGGTGTATTGGCTGTTGATGCAGTCTTTCTTCAGCAGGTCCCGTACCCTCCTGCGCACGTCATACCACCTGTTCTGGATGTCGCTCTTTGTGCGCCGACATGGTGATTGTGCATTCACCCTGTTGATGATCCTCTCCCACATCTTGGTTTTCTGGGAGATGGGGGTCTGTTGGACCAGTGTGCCAAACAGCTGTGGCTCTACCCTGAGGATCTCGTCTACCATGACTTCCAATTCACAATCTAGGAACTTGGGATTCTTCTTGGGGGGCATGGTGATGGGTGGTGATGGTGAGTGATGTATGTGTTGGTGTGCAGGTGAGGGTGTGTTAGTGTGTGTTTTGCTGGGTGTATGTGAGGTAGGTATTTGTTGGTGTGCTGATGGTGTGTGGCTTGTGTGAGGGATGAGCTGTGGGTGTGTGGTTGCTTTCTCTTGGGTGCTGGCAGTGGAATGGCATTTGCAAAGGCTCATGGTTGTGATTTGTGTCCTTTATATAGGTGGAGTTGTGGGTGTGTCTTTGTTCTCTGTCCCCACCCCCCAGTATTTATTGGCTTGGTAATTGCTTGTTTGGCCTTTTTTTGGGTGATTTTTCCTTTGTGCTGTTTGTGTATGTTGGAAACGTTCTTGTGACCGAGTCGGACCCTGCATTTGTCTCGTACGGTCTTCTCCGTTTCGTTCACGCTGTGTTTGTGCAGTTTTCTATGCTGCGTACGCATCGGTCGCGGTGTTTTGTGTTGCTTCGGCTCGGTTTTGTATGCGTGTCGGTCGTGCGGCTTGGCCTCCGTCCGACTCGCTCGTGGTTTCGCGCCTTGCATCGTACTTTGCGGTTTGGAGTTCGCGTGTACGTTTCGGTCGGATTTTTCCGGGTGCGTGTCGGTCGGTTGGATTCGCGTGTTTTTCCGGCCGGATTGCTGTTTTCCTTGCGGCTCGGTCGGTCGACTTGGTTTTGGTACGTGTCGGTCGGATTTTTCACGCCTTGCATTGTACTTGGCGTGTCGGGCGCCACAGGTACGTGTCGGTCGGTATTATTTCCGGATCCGAGTCGGTCGGTGCTTTTTCCGGCCCGGATCGGAATCGACCCCATAATGTTAAAATAAATTAAACATAAACATATAAAATATAATATATATACTTACTTAATAATATTCATAAATAAATATTTTAGTAGCTCATAAATTGTTAAAAATATTTTATAAATTATAAATACAGACATACACATACTAAAATATTATTAAAAAAATTTAAAATATATTTAACAAATTAAAAAAATTACAATATTTTTAATTTTTGTAAAATAAATTATACACAACATTAAGTAAAACAATACAGAAAAATATTGGATAGTGGAAGGAAAAAAATTACTATTCCCACTCCAAAGAGTGCAACAGTAGGGAAAGTGTTTGATAGCGTAGGGGTAAAAATTACTATTCCCACTCCAAAGAGTGCAACAGTAGGGAAAGTATTGGATAGCGTAGGGGTAAAAATTACTATTCCCACTCCAGAAAGTGCAACAGTAGGGAAAGTGTTGGATAGCGAAAGGATTAAAATTACTATTCCAACTCCAGAGGGTGCAACAGTAGGGAAAGTGTTGGATAGCGTAGGGGTAAAAATTGCTATTCCCACTCCAGAGAGTGCAACAGTAGGGAAAGTGTTGGATAGCGTAGGGCTAAAAATTACTATTCCCACTCCAGAAAGTGCAACAGTAGGGAAAGTGTTGGATAGCGAAAGGATTAAAATTACTATTCCCACTCCAGTGAGTGCAACAGTAGAGAAAGTGTTGGATAGCGCAAGGGTAAAAATTACTATTCCCACTCCAGTGAGTGCAACAGTAGGGAAAGTGTTGTATAGCGAAAGGGTTAAAATTACCATTCCCACTCCAGTAATTGCAACAGTAGGGAAAGTGTTAGATAGCGTAGGGGTAAAAATTACTATTCCAACTCCAGAGAGTGCAACAGTAGGGAAAGTGTTGGATAGCGTAGGGGTAAAAATTACTATTCCCACTCCAGAGAGTGCAACAGTAGGGAAAGTGTTGGATAGCGTAGGGGTAAGAATTACTATTCCAACTCCAGAGAGAGCAACAGTAGGGAAAGTTTTGGATAGCGTAGGAGTAAAAATTACTATTCCAACTCCAGAGAGTGCAACAGTAGGGAAAGTGTTGGATAGCGTAGGGGTAAAAATTACTATTCCCACTCCAGAGAGTGCAACAGTAGGGAAAGTGTTGGATAGCGTAGGGGTAAAAATTACTATTCCAACTCCAGAGAGTGCAACAGTAGGGAAAGTGTTGGATAGCGTAGGAGGTAAAAATTACTATTCCCACTCCAGAGAGTGCAACAGTAGGGAAAGTGTTGGATAGCGTAGGGGTTAAAAATAACATACTTATCAATTAAATAATTGTTTTAATTAAATAATGATTTATTAATAAATTAACAATAAATTATTTATAAATACCAATAAATGAAAATTAATAATTACTTTAATAACATTAAATTTCTTCCCACCCTATTCCCCAATAAACACAAAACCCACTCCACATAAAATTTAACACAATTCATACAATTATCAATTAATCAATTAATAAAAATTAATTAACAATTAATAATTAATTAACAATAAAATAATTATCAATACCAATAAATAATAATTAATAAACATTAATTACCAATTAATAATTAATGAACGATAAATTAATTATCAATACCAATAATTATTAATAAATAATACTTAATTATAATAAATTACTTCCCACCCTATTCCCCTATAAACACACAACCCACTCCTAAACTAAATTAACACAATTAATATATTTATCAATTAATTAATTAATAAAAATTATTTACCAATTAATAAACAATAAATGAATTATCAATACCAAAAAATAATAATTATTACTTACTTTATTATAATTAATTTACTTCCACCCTATTCCCCTATAAACCCACAACCCGCTCCACTAAAAATGTATACAATTAATATAATTATCAATTAATTAATTAATAAAAATTAATTACCAATCAATTCATTAACAATAAATTAAATAACAATAACAATAAATAAAAATTAATAATTTCTTAATTACAATTAAATTACTTTAAACCCTATTCCCCTATAAACCCACAACAAACTACAGTACTAAAACGCAAAATTTACTTTAAAAAAAATTACTGACTTCTAAACAATTAATACATATATTTAAAAAAATAATACAAAACATAACAAAACATGTGGAACACATACATATAGAATACATACTAAAATACATAACACTAACATAAACATCGATATTATTAACATTGATATTTTTACTATCGATATTAACAACTTCGATATTAACAAAAACGATATTTCTTACCTTTAGGTCGATATTCTGGTCACCGATATTCTTGATGTCGATATTCTGTCCCTCACGATATTTAAAACTCGATAATAATGTAGGTCGATATTTAAAAGTCGATATTTTGACTGTGCACCAAGCAGAACATGTAGCTTATATTCCATCCTTTGTATGGTCTTGTGAGAAATTGGGTTGTTGGTTGAGGGGGCATGAGCACTTCTCAAGCAACAGCCACAATCCTTGTCAGGGTGAACCACAAAGAGCCATTACTAAATTAACCTGTGCTTAACCCTCTTGTAGCTTGGAACAAAAGCAGGCAGGCTTAACTTAGAGGCAATGTGTAAAGGGTTTAAGTAACACACCAGCAGTAATAAAGGGAAAGCACACGAGAAAAAACCCACACCGTCACAGGTGGCAAGATCTCGGCACGAACGGGCCCATTCATTGTCACAAAGAGCCTGAGACTTCAGGATCTCTTTTTCTTTTTCAGAAGTGCACACTTTGATGCCAAGTAGGTCAAGTTGCAGGTCCAGTTGCAGCAGGTCAGCTGTGCAGATGCAGGGAGGCCTCTGGAGCCTGTTATGTCCCTGTAATTCTGAACAGGACATTAGTCAGCTGACCCTTGGAGTCACATTAGGAAGCCTGGAAAGAAGGGAGCATGTCCAGTCTTCCTATTCAGACACCAGAGCAGGCTTTAGTCAGTAGTGGAGTTCTCTGGCAAATGGGCAGTCTTTCGTCTGTAGTATCCACAGGTACATGAGTGTACTGAAGTATGGATCTGGGCATCCTAGTCTTATATCTAATGCCAAGTTTGAAGTAGAAGAAACTTCTTGAGTCTTTCCCCAAAGACGTGTCTGGAACTTCCTGCCTCCGGCCCTGGTCCCAGGAAGTTTGGGGGCACAATAGGCTTGTGTGAAGTTCTTTGTGCGTGTGCTGAGTCTTTGAAGTGCAAGCAGAGCTGTGCACAGCTCTGACCCCATCCTGCCAACACCCGGTGCCTCTATCGTGTGGCTGTCTGGGAGTAATACACAAAGGCCAACTGCCATTACACCTAGTCAAGTGACCAAGGAACTGACTGCAGGCACCAAATGGATGGGACAAGAAAATGCTAACGTTCTTAAATGAAATTTTCAGAATTGTGACTTACACTCAACTTTACCATTATAGAGGATTTTAAATTACTATTCTTTTGAGACCAAACTTAACATTCCTACCTGCTCCCAATCAAATGTTGTCACTTATTAAATGTAATAAGTTATCACAATGTTTTCTAATGGGAACAGCATTGGAGTATTGAATAATGAATGAGTTTTTTACTACTAATACATCTAAAACCTAAACGTACATGTCCAACTTTTTAAATCCACTGAATCATGCCCTGTGGGCTGTTTAGGCCCTACCCCAGGTGTGACTTTTTTTAAAACTCTTTTTACTGAGATTTTTCTTTTACACAACTTGTCTGAGATATATTTTCACATGTATTACGACTGTTACAGTTTGGTACAATGTAGTAATCTGCGAGTTCTAGACCATTTTGTAGCTCGAGAATGTGTTGGATCGGGGCCTCATAACTTTGAAGTGGACCTTCGTCAGAGCTTGAAGTGGGTATACTGTTTATGTGGGTCATGACTATGGTCTATGGAATTTGGAACTCAAGCGATGGGCCTTGAAGTATGTGTACCTCCAGAAAGGAATTTGTTAGGTGAGGGGCTAACTACCCAGCAGCATGAGCATGAGTGATATGTATTGTTGCAGAAGGGGGGCAGTGACTGGTGGGGCGGGTTGTGGTAATGACGAGGCAATAACTGGCAGCAGGGCTGCCTCCTGTCCATTTGAGGTTGCAGTGGTGTGTATTGGCTGGGGGTACTTTTGCTTTCAGGACTGAAGGTTAGGCTGGCGGGGTGGACATAGGGCATTGGGGTGGTTCTGTCTTAGGCAGTCATGAGGGGGAGAGGGGGGATGGTCCTCACGTGTCAGTTCTGAGAACTGCCTAAGCATGGTGCTATGTGCCTTTTGCTGAGGTGTTGCACCTCCTTGCAGTGTAGATTGATTATTTTGGCTTCTCCCCAATAGAGGAGTGCCTTGTCCCACTGTATGGGCGTCGGCTGCTAGGGAGCCCTCCAGTGCAGTGTAAGGGTTCATTTGGCTAGTTGTAGGGCTTAGTTCGTGAAGCGACTCTGGACCATGTGTTTCTTCCCACGTTTGTAGATCCTCAGGGCAGTTGCTACCCATGTGTTCAGGTTAGTGAGTTTAGTGACTGTGGCAAGAGTATTGTGGATAACATGCCAGTAGTGTGTTAGGGTAGGGCACGACCAGAGCATATGTTGGTGGTAGTCAGGTTTGGACTGGCAAATAAGGCATGTGAGGTTAGCTTTTGGAAATATGCGATCTAGCATGGACAGTGTTAGTTAGGACCTATGTAGCACAGTGTATTGGATGCTTTTAAATATTACATTACAGGAGATACTCTGTGGTGATTTGAGCCCATTGTCCAGTCTGAATCTTGGAGTGGGTGATAAATATTGTCCTCCCATACCTGCCAGAGGCATGTTAGAGAAACCCCTATGTGTTCCTGGAAGGCCTTGTTCAACCATGTTATTGTCGCCTCAAGCCCATGGCCTTCTTAGTGTGCATGTTGACATGGGATGGGGATTTCTCATCAACTGTGTGCCACAAGAGGTGGCATGCTGCCTGTAGTTGACCATAGATAAGGAATTGACCAGGATGGATATCCTTGTCTTGTCACAGCTGGTCGAATGATAGCAGGTGGTGGACTTGGAACAGATTTTCTATTGTACCGATAGACTTGTTGTGCCAGGTGGTTAAGTCTTCTATGGGTAAGGACTCAGGGCATCTTTTAGGCCTCGAATAGGGATCTCAGGGGCATATGGCACTACATGGTGGGTCAGTTGGAAAATCCAAGCTAGACATCTGTGAGGTACCTAGATGAGTAATGACCACAAGCAGTGCAGTTTAACTGTGGGCAGCAGGAGTTGGTGAAGGGTATCTAACAGCAAAGGCCCTTCCCTGGTGCTTGGTTTGTATAAGTTACTGCCTGCCAACCAGTATAATATTGTTGGAAATGGCCCTTTATGCAGCTTCACCCCAAACTTTTTGCCTTCCACCTCCTCTTTCTTTTTCTGACCTTGTTTTTTTGGCTTTAGGCCTTTCAGCACTGTACCACTGCTAACCAGTGCTAAAGTGCATGTGCTCTGTGTTTAAAACATGGTAACATTGGCTTATCCAAAACTTACATATTTGATTTACTTATACATCCCTAGTAAAGGGCACTACATGTGCCCAGGGCCTACAAATCAAATGCTACTAGTGGGCCTGCAGCTGTGATTGTGTCACCCACCTAAGTATCACTTTAAACATGCCTCACGCCTGCCTGACATTGGTGTCTGGAGCTGACAAGACCGAATGGAGTGAGTGTTTCCCTCCAGATAGGTTACAACTAGGACTGGCGGGACTTCGTGCTCGTCTCCACGAAGAGTGGTAGGTAGGAACTCCTCCACCCACCACCAAGTGTAGATAGTTTTACACCTAGGTCCTGATGAAATGCAATGGATCAGTATTGACCGCAATGCATGAAACATGTTGACCACTTTGTAAGAGTTGAGCTCTGCTCCGCTGGACCATTGCGCCAGAGAGCAGCCACTCCATTTCTCTTTTAATAAGGTGGATAGCCACCCTAATAAAAAGTTTATTTGGATTATCCAACCTTTTTATAATCACTTACTCACATCACATCTACACTGTTCTCTAGGGCCCTCACACCCACAGCACCATACGGCAAGGAACTGAAGATCTCCGCCAAAGAGCCCCTTTATGGGTGCCCGTCGGGTATTGCAGCGCCGACCCGACGAGGAGCAAGTCCATATGATGAAGCATGACACCTAGCTTGCTGGGTGTGTGAGGACTTTAGTTCCGAAAAGGAGTATTTCCCTCATCCTGCACTTTTGTCACATGTTGTCCACACCCTTTTATTGGGGAACAGCTCACCTTTCGTGTTATTTATTTGCAGTTTTAAACTGCCATGTCGACCTGGCAAGATAACCTACTTTCCAGATCCAAACCTTCCTGTTTATTACATATAGGTCACCCCTAAGGTAGGCCCTGGACAGCCCATGGCACAGTGCAGTGTATTTAAAAAGTAAGACATGTGCTATTGAGTTTTACTTGTCCTGGTAGTGAAATACTCTTACATTCATTTTTCACTACTGCAAGGCCTACCTCTCCCAAAGGATAACATTGGGATTGCCTTAATACATTTTATGAGCGTAGCTTCCAATTGGGAAGAGAAGGGACACCCACATTTGGTGTTTCTGACTCATAATTTAAAAACACATCTTATGGTGAAGTTGGTCTTTATATTGCAGTTCTGAAAATGCCACTTTTAGAAAATTGGCATTTTCTTACTTAAACCATTTGGTGCCTTCTGGCTGTCTCTAAAATACACATCTGGGGTGGATGGCAGCTGGCTTCCTCTAGATAGCCTCACACAAAGGAAGGGTAGGTGTGACTGAGTAGCCATCTGCATGTTAATGGGTCATCTTGAGCTAGATGGGAGGAGGATCTGACACTTTACACCTGAAAGGGCTGTGTTCTGCCCCCACGCAAAGGGTTTTGTAGCCCTCTGTAGTGCATCTGGAGCCAGGGCAGGAAAGGCAGGGTCTTGGGCACTTCAAAGACATCTCTTTGAAGTCTCCCTACATCAAAGGCCCAAATGGGTATTATACTGGGCCTCTGAAACCACCAACTCAGAACACTTATGGAACTGAGGACATTCTACCAGAAAGAAGGACTTCTGTGCTGCCAGGAGGGACTGGCACTTTGATGAACTGCTTTGCTGTGTTGACCTGCTGCCTGCTATTTCTTGTCTGGGAGTGAGATGGACTGGCCCTGCATCTCTACATCCCAGAACTTAAGTACCCTCCAAAGGCTTGTTGGCTTGCCTCCTCTTTCTGAAGTCTTAGGGAAACCAAGGACTTCACTTTCATCTTCAACTCAGCACTTGGACTTTACTTGCTGTAAGTCTTGCTCTGCCAACTGGTGCCAACCCATTCCAGAGGCTGTGGAAGTGAGTTTAAAGTGCTGCATCTGCCAGAACCTGTGCATCGACGCCATTGTGCCAATCAAAACCGACGCATCTCCTGCTGCGAGATTAGAATCAACGCATAACCGCTGTTGCAGAGAACAGATCGGCGCACCACACTAAGAACATCCCCCTTGGTACCATGGCACAAGCAGTAAGGCTTATCTCAGAGGTAGTGTGTAACGCATTTGTGCATACACACAAAGTAACACAGTGGAAACACTACAAAAGGACACCACAACAGTTTATAAACATAACCAATATTTATCTGAATTGAACAAGACCAAAAATGACAAAAATCCAACATACACAAGTAAAGATATCACTTTTAAAAGGCTTAAATCAGTTCACTTCATAGAGATCTATGGATGTGTTCTTTTAGCACCAAGTACCTGGGATGCACCAAAATCAGAAGACGAAGACAGGCGCAGGGGAGGTGAGGTGCCGGAAAAGCACAGCGATGCGCGTGTTCCTTACTCCCAGGGGAGGTGATGCATCGTTTCCTTACTCCCAGGTGAGGTGAGGCATTGGTTTCTTTCAGGAGAAGTGATGCATCGGCTACTTCCTGCTAGGGGAGGTGAAGTGTTTGTTCCTTACTGCGAGGAGAGTGATGCATTGATCTCACGACACGTGGCCTCAGTTCCTTACTGCTGGGCAGGGTTGATGAAGAACTTGGAACCTAGGGACGATGCGTCGAAAAATCCAGATTTGCTGTGTTGATGCAGCTACAAAGCAGATGATGCAGCGATTTCTTCAGCCGCACAGCAGGGATAGCATCAGAGCTTGGGACTCAGGTCGAGGTGACCTTTCAGCCACACGTCAGGCGCTGAGAATCGATGCATGGATTTTATTCTCAGATTGCCAGATTCTACTCCAAGGGCCCAGGAACTGAACTTGGCACCACTTGACAAGTCAGAGCTCTCAGCAGAAGAGCCCAGGCACTGGTAGGTGAAGTCTTTGATGGCCCTGAGACTTCTTAACAGGAGGAAAGCATGTACAAGCCCTTGAAAAACCTTCTAAAGCGGGTTGTAGAAAGCAAAGTCCAATCCTTTCTCTCCCACAACAGAGGTGCACAGACAGAATATCGAGTTTGAAATGTCGACATACACAAATATCGAGTTGGAAATATCGTGATACAGAAATATCGACAGCAAAAATATCGTGGTCAAGAATATCGACTTGCAGGTAAGAAATATTGTTTTTGAAAATATCGAAGTCATTAATATCGTTTGCAAAAGTATAGTTGTTTAAAATATCGATGTTTTAATTAGTGTAATGTATTTTAGTATGTATTTTAAAAGTATGTGATTTATTTTTTTGTATAAGTATTGCTTCTGTTTTTTTATATATGTGTTACATTTTTAGTAGTTATTAATTTTATTTTAAATACATTTTGCATTTTTTAGTTCTGTAGCAGTTTGTGGGTTTATAGGGGAATAGGGTGGAAGTAATTTAATTATAATAAATTAATTATTATTTTTCATTTAGTAGTATTTATTTAATTTAGATTTTATAGTGTTAATTGTGGGAATTAATTTATTATTAATTAATTATTAATTGGTTGTTAATTATTATTAATTCATTAATTGGTAATTATGTTAATTGTGTCATTTTTTTAGGAGCCGTTGTGGGTTTATAGGGGAATAGGGTGGGAAGTAATTCAATTATAATACATTTTTATTATTTTTTATTTAGTAGTATTTATTTAATTTATACTTTATGGTGTTAGTTATGGTAAATAATTTATTATTAATTATTTATTAATTGGTTGTTAATTATTATTAATTAATTAATTGGTAATTAATTATGTTAATTGTGTCGTTATTTTAGCAGCGGTAGTGGGATTTATAGGGGAAGAGGGTGGGAAGTAATTGATTTATAATTAATTAATAATTATTTGTTAATTAATGCTAATTAATTCATTAAAATTTAAATATGGCAATTGTGTAATTAATTTTAGATGTAAGTTGTGGGGTTTATAGTGGTAAAGGGTGGGAAGTAAATTCTTTTGTGTTAATTATTAAGTTGTTGTTAATTGATACTGGACAAGATGGCCACCAGGTGAGGAGCTCCGGTCGGGAGCTCCCTGGCCAGGGATTTCCTTTTTGGCCCTGGTCCCCTGGAATCTACCCCCCTTGGACCCTTTTTGCTCACCAGAGGTTCTTATGGACTGCGGCCATTCGGCTCTCCAGTTCCCGCGACCCAGTTCGAGATCTTCCGATGAACCTTGAGTAGTGTGCTGACCGCGGAGCCTCGATCAACATGGCCGATGCCCGGTGGAGCTGTTTATGCAGCTATAGAGGACATTGGCTCTGGCTTTCCCCCTCAGCCGTCACCTACCCAGCCGGACATTGGACATGGTTTGTCCTCGTCTCTCCGCTGTGTTTTCCTCTCCTCCCCTGCCTTCCGACGAGTTGCCGAGGATCTGCTGGCGGCGGAGCCATTTCAGCGGCCGATGACCGGTGGGGTATGCCTGGGGAGGGGATCGGCTGGGGATCTCCCCTCCTGGCCATCCCCTACCCTCCGGGTTTTGCTACAGTTGCCTGTCCTCTTGCACCACCTCCCTAGCGACGATGGAGGTGCATGAGTCTTGCTTCTCCCGGCTGGGGTTCAGCTGCGGTGAGTACTGCGGCGCTGCTGACCAGTGTACCCGAGCTTGTTTTGCTTCTTGAGTTTTGGGGAGGCACGCCCTCCTGGTCCCCGCTGCTGCCTCCACCTCTCCGGGGCTGTTGCCTGGAGCCCGAATCTGACTTTCCCCTGTCTTTGCGGCATTCTGAATGGCGATGCTGCTGCCCCTGGAGCCCCGGGTGTGTGTACGTCGACGACCGGCTTTGTGATCGGCGGTGTCCTGCCATCCTCCCTCCGTGGTCATGTGGCTGCCTCCCCATCCGACCCTGCGTGAAGCCTTCGAGTCTGCTGCCTTGTGGTTTTCAGGTTGGATTTTTGTGTGTTCTGCCATTTTGGGTTGATGCTGTCGGTTCCCATGGCCTGGGTCCTACATCTTGGCAGTTTCGACCTATCCTAATTGTTGCTGGACTGCTCCTTGTTCGCCTGTCTATCCTTTTCCTCAAGTCGTCCCCCCCCTTTGGTCTCCTGCTCCCCTCCCATCTTATACTATCACCGATTCACGGGATGTTTATGATTGTTGGTCCCCAGCCGGTTTGTATGTCTTTTACTGTGACTGTTTTGTAAGTACTTTCCCTCTTGCCGGTCTGACTGACCAGATTATGCATTCCTTACCCCTTTTTACCATTCCCCCCTACCTTCCATGCCCCATTTGACGTGTGTCTTGGCTATGATATGCGCTAATAACCCATGTTATTGTGTATTCACTGTTTTTCTCCTATGTTATACTTGGCTCCTGTAACTGATGTAATTTTGTAACTTGTAACTCGCTGATCCTCATGTAAAGTGCTCCGATACCTGTGGGTCTAGCCAGCGCTATATAAAACTCTGCAAATAAATAAATAAATAAATTGATATTATTTATTAATGTAAAATTAGTTATGGAAATTGTGTAATGATTTTTAGGTGTGGGTTGTGGTGTTTATTGGGGTAGAGGGTGAAAGTAATTTATGGTTAATTAATTAATAATTAGTTGATTATTAATATTAATTCATTGATTGATAAATATTTATGGTAATTGCTTATTTTTATTTTGTGTGCGGGTTTTGGTTTTATAGGGGTAACGTTTGAGGAGTAAATTAATTTGTATCTGTTTTAATTTGTTTTTGAATCAATAATATTTATTTAAATAATAATTAATTATGTTAATTATGGAGGTACATTTTTTAAAAAGTTTAGATGTGTGTTGTGAATTGTGTGGTGTTATAGGGTAGGAAATAAAAAGATTAAATTTATGTAATAATTAATGATTTTGTTTATATATAATTTCTATTAGAAAATAGATATTTGTTTGTAAATTATTTTAATTTTTTTATTAAATAATCTTTCTAGGTATTTGTTAGATCTTTTTAACATTATAATCTGTTTCTATCTTTTTAAATGTTTTATATTTTTAAATATGTTTTCTTTTTTTGTGTTTTAAAATCTTTTGTGTGGTTGTTGATATTTTGTTTGTTTTTAATTTTGAACTGACTCCAGTGGGAATATTAATTTTTACCCCTCTGCTATCCAACACTTTCCCTATTGTTGCACTAACTGGAGTGGGAATAGTATTTTTTACCCCTCCGCTATCCAACACTTTCCCTATTGCTGCACTAACTGGAGTGGGAATAGTAATTTTTACCCATGTGCTATCCTACACTTTCCCTACTGTTGCACTCATTGGAGTGGGTATAGTATTTTTTACCCCTCTGCTATCCAACACTTTCCCTATTGTTGCACTAACTGGAGTGGGAATAGTAATTTTTACCCCTCCGCTATCCAACATTTTCCCTACTGTTGCACTCACTGGAGTGGGAATATTAAGTTTTACCCCTCCGCTATCCAACACTTTCCCTACTGTTGCACTCAATGGAGTGTGAATAGTAATTTTTACCCCTCCGCTATCCAACATTTTCCCTACTGTTGCATTCACTGGAGTGGGAACAGTAATTTTTACCGCTCCGATATCCAACACTTTCACTACTGTTGCACTCACTGGAGTGGGAATAGTCATTTTTACCCCTCTGCTATCCAAACACTTTCCCTACTGTTGCACTCACTGGAATGGGAATAGTAATTTTTACCCCTCCGTTATCCCACACTTACCCTACTGTTGCACTCACTGGAGTGGGAATAGTAATTTTTACACCTCCGCTATCCAACAATTTCCCTACTGTTGTACTCACTGGAGTGGGAATAATAATTTTTCCCCTCCACTATCCAACACTTTCCCTACTGTTGCACTCACTGGAGTGGGAATAGTAATTTTTATCCCTCCGCTATCCAACACTTTCCCTACTGTTGCACTCACTGGAGTGGCAGTAGTAATTTTTACCCCTCCGCTATTCAACACTTTCCCTACTTTGCACTCACTGGTGTGGGAATAGTTATTTTTAACCCCTTCGCTATTCAACATTTTCCCTACTGGAGCACTCACTGGAGTGGGAATAGTAATTTTTACCTCTTTGCTATCCAACACTTTCCCTACTGTTGCACTCACTGGAGTGGGATTAGTCATTTTTACTAGTCCGCTATCCAACATTTTCCCTACTGTCGCACTAACTGGAGTGGGAATAGTAATTTTTACCCCTCCGCTATCCAACACTTTCCTACCGTTGCACTCAATGGAGTGCAAAATTTAAGTTTAAAGACTATTAAATATTTTAATGTTTTAATGTATAGTATCATGTTTTTTTATTAGATTTTATGTTATAGGTGTATGTATCTATATATATTTATTTGTAAATTTTTATATATTTATAAAATAATAAAATAAATTAAAATTAATAGTTTATTTGTTTTAAAGTAAATATATATATATATATATATAACATTTTATATATGTTTAATGTTTTTTTAATTAAATGTATTTCTTATATTTGTTAATTATAAACAATTTTTTTTAAGTTAATTTTATAATTTAATATATTTAACATTATTTTTTATATAAATAAAAAAATGGATATTTTGTACATCAATATTTTTTACATTGATATTTTTTGCCGATATTTTTATACTTACCATTATAAATATAGGATGTCGATATTTTTGACATCGATATTTATGACTCAATATTTGTGTATGGGGATATTTTGGGCGTCGATATTCTATCAGTGAACCCACAACAGAATCAGCAAGCAGCAGGCTAGCAAAACAAGGCAACAAGCAGAGTACCAGTCCCTCCTACAGCATCCAGCACTTCTTCCTGGCAGAATGTCCTCTTAGTCCGGAAGCGTTCCGAAGTTATGGTGTCACAGCTCCAGTACCTATACCAGTTTCTGCCTTTGAAGTCATCAAACTTCAAATGAAAATCTTCATAGTGTACAAGACCTGGCCTTTCTCAGACCTGGCTCCAGTCACAATACAGGAAGGTGGAGACAGCTTTGTGCGTGGACAGGCAGAGCCCTATCCAGGTGTCAGTGACAACTCCTCTCACAACTCTAGCTCAGGAAGACCCATCAGCCTGGTGATGGGCCATCAGGACATGCAGGGCACACCTCAGCTCCCTTTGTGTGACTGTCTAGAGTGAATGCACAAAGAGCCCAACTGTCGCCCTCCCTCAGACATGGATTCCACAGGCAGGCAGAGGTACAGAATGGTAAAGCAAGAACATGACCACTTGCTAAAATTGGCACTTTCAAATACACAATTTAAACACCAACCTTCCTAAGAGATGTATTTTTAAATTGTGAGTTCAGGGATCCCAAACTCCATCTCTCTATCTCTTCCTGATTGAAAGTTACACTTGTAAGGCTACAAGGCAGCTCCAATGATAACCTATGGGACACATAGTCCTTGCAATAGTGAAGGGCATGTAAAACACACCAGTACATGCCCTACCTTTTAAATACACTGCACCCTTCTCCTTGGGCTGCCTTGTGCCTATCTTAGAGTTGACATTGCAGTTCCAAACTGCCCACACAGACACTGCTGTGGCAGGTCTGAGATATGGTTGCTGGGCTACTCAAGTGGGTGAAACAAACAGTGCTGCAGGCCCACTAGTAGCATTTGATTTACAGGCCCTGGACACACACAATGCACTTTACTAGGGACTTACCGGTAAATCAAATATGCCAATCATGGATAAACCAATGACCGAGATAGTTTACACAGGGAGCACTTGCACTTTAACACTGGTCAGCAGTGATAAAGTGCCCAGAGTCCTAAAACCAGCAAAAACAAAATGCAGCACACAGTCAAAAACAGGAGGTCAGAAGAAAAAAGATGGGAAAAAACACACCAAAGATGTCAGGTCTAACAGATACCCCCTGGAGTTGGGCTGCTAGGTAATACGATTCGAAGGAGGTAGCTCCCAACTTGCCTTGCCCCACTGGTGGTTGGAGTTGGCCGAGAGCTATTCAACACTGCTTGTCATCCCAGATCAGCTCCCCCAGCATGGAGTCCAGGTTTTGGAAGAATAGTCTATTTGGGCAGACTGGTACATTAGGTGGGGGAGAATTTCCATTTTGGAGAGGGCAATTTTACCCATGATGGCCAGGCCTAGCCGCTTCTGAAAACTGATCTGGGATTGGAGGGCTGTGAGTGCCCACTTCAGGTTCCCCTCAAATTGGACATTCTGTGAATGGTATAGCTGGATTCCAAGACAGCAAACCTTTTCCACTGCCCAAGCATCCTGTTCTTGTGGTGGCTCGTCACGGCAGTTGGGGAAGTCATATGACTTTGTCCAGTTCACTCACAGGCCCTCCACTCCTTCGAAATCCTGGAGGGTTACATATATTGCCTCGGCACAGACATTGACATTTCGAAGGTACAGCAGCAGATCGTTGGCATTTAGGAACACCTCATGGGTCGTACCATCTTAAATGAGCCCCCATTTTTATCCCTTTACTCAGAGGTGGGTAGCTAGGGGTTCCATGGCAATGGCAAAGAGGATAGCGGAGAGAGGGCAACCTTGACGGTGTCTTGGCCAACCGGGAAAGGAGTAGAGATTAGGCAGCCGACTGACACCCAAGAGATCAGGTTAGTGTACAGCAACTCTGTGTACACTATGAGACGTCTACCGATGCCAAGCTAGGCCGATACCTTGAAAAGGTAGTCCCAAGACAGCATGTCAAATGCTTTCTCTAAGTCTAGTGTCAAACTCGTGGCATGGGAATCTTAATGACGCCTGGTCCATCACATGGAAGAATCATTGAAGCTTGTTGGATGTGCTACAGACTGTTTCGATCTGGATGACGTTGGGCAGTATCTGGATGCAGTGATCTGCTGGTCTCTTAACCAGTTTTTTATTATCGGCTCCTAGGGCCGATATGAGGACAGGTGGGTAGGGTTCCTGTTGGCTTTACCAGGGAGGAAATTAGGGACTTCCAAAGATACAGTGTGACCATCCCAGTGTCAAGAGCTTCATTATATATTTTCTCCAGTTTAGAGGCCAGATGGACAGAAAAGCGATTGTCGTACTCCAGAGGGAGTCTGTTCATGCCCGGCGTTTTAGTCCTAGCTAAGTTGTGTGTGGCTTTTTTCTCCTCTACTGCTGAGATAGGGGTATTGAGTTCTTCACACTCAGGTGCTGAGATACTGGTGAGGGTGAGGTCCACCAGGAACGACACTCACAGGGGTGATATATATATTAAAAAGGAAGGTGTATGCCTAGCAAATGGTTTACTTTTCCAGGTTGAAATGGCAGATTAAAACTGCACATTGGCTGCCATGGCAGTCCTGAGACATGTTTTAAATGGCTACTTCAGTGAGTGGCACAATACGTGCTGTAGGCCCACTAATAGCATGTCATTTACAGGGCCTGGGTACATGTATTACCACTTTACTAGGGACTTACAGGTAAATTAAATATTCCATTTGGGTGTAAGCCAATTTCACAATGTTTAAAGGGGAGAGCACAAGCATTTTAGCCCTGGTTAGCAGTGGTAAAGTGCACAGAGTCCTAAAGCCAACAGAAACTAATTCATCAAAACAGGAGGGTGAAGGCAAAATGTTTGGGGATGACCCTGCAGAGAGGGTCATGTCCAACATTATCCCCCTCCAGCGTAAAGTCAGGGTAGACTAATCAATATCTTGATGGGTTTCCCTACTAAGGCGATGGAACGTAGACAATACCAATCTACTGCAGAGGCACTTGTCAGTTCTATGCCCTTCTGAACCCAGCTGAATCACTCTATCAAAATTCTCCTGAGCCACTGGACTGACTCATAGGGAACCCTTCATCTCACTTGTGGACCCCATCTGTGAAGCAACTAACCTTAACTTGCTAACAGATGCATCCCAGTAGGCAAACAGTACCACCATGGCCAACAAAGTGAGGTAACCCATTCCACCCCTTGGGTCAGACTTCCACTCCCAACAGAAGGAAAATTCTGCCCATAAGGACAGCAACCAACAGAAGTCACTGACAGCTGTCAAGGCTCAAGAGCCAGGGCCACCCACTGTCAGGAGAGCTCCAGGTGGGGACCTTGAGCATCACGGATGGTCGTCGCCGTAGTGAGGATTTTCAATCACAATTCATTTGAGACCAAACTTAACATTCCTACCTGCTACTGCCCAATTCACAACCAGGACATGTAAAGCCTAAAAGTACATGTCCAACTTTTTTTATTTACTGCACCCTGCTTTGTGGACTGTTTAGTTCCAAGCCCAGTGGTGACTTATTTGTATTAAAAAGAAAGATTTTTATACCTGCCATAAGGTTTATTTTGCCAGCCCATATGGCAGCTTAAAACCACACACAGGTTTCCATGGCCGGCCTGAGATATGTTTAAAATGGCTACTTCAGTGGGTGGCACAAGAAGTGCTGAGGGTCCACTAGTACCTTTTAATTTACAGGCCCTGGGTACATGCAGTTCCACTTTGCTAGGGACTTACAGGCAAATTAAATGTACCAAATTGGTGTAAGCCAATTTTACCATGTTTAAAGGAGAGAGCACAGCATTTTTGCAATGGTTAGCAATGGGGGGCAGATTTATGAAAAAGGCTAGCAGTGCAGTGCAATAAGTCACCTTGCTGTGCTGCACTGCGTGACAGGGAAAGGGAAGGAATGTGCCGTATTTAAGGCAATACGGCGCATTCCTGCCTTTTCTTCTGCGCTGGTGCCCTTTTGGCTGCCTAAAACCAATGCAGGCACCCTTCCACAAACCTGAGAGGCAAATTTGTCTTTCTATGTGTTCCGCAGAATGCAGCACACACAGACAGAGGAAGTAACGAGGAGAAATAAAGATATTTCTCTTCGTTACAACTCTCTGGGAAAGCCTATCTTTTTGGTACATTCCCAGGTCTACCAGTTCTGGTAAATCTGGCACTGCATCAAAAACCATGGGAGTTGGGTAGGAAAAGCCCATGGAATGCCTCCTTAGTGCAGAGTAAGGCAATGCAGTGATTTGCAATGCGTTGCTTTAGTCCAGCTATATGGAGCCACTAAGGGCCACGCAAAGTGGCCTTGCGTGGCTTCATAAATCTCATTTCGGACTTGCATTGCTCTTGCACCACCTTGCTTGGTGCAAGGGTGATGGAACTCCGCTCATAAATATGCCTCGCAGAGTCCTAAATTCAACAAAAACACATTCTGCAAAACAGGAGAGGTGAAGGCAAAAAGTTTGGGTGTGACCTTGCAAAGGGGGCCAGGTCCAACGGGTCCAATCTAGTGATGTTACTTCCTGAGCATTGCATTGTGGCTGTGGCTCAAATGAGTATCATTTGATCGCCAGAGGGGTTTGCATGGTTTGGGGGGGGCAACAGAATACATTATTTTCAATAAAGTTACTTTTATTTTGAGTTGGCACTTATAAAGTTGACTGCTAATATCAATGATTAGGTTGGACTTCCAGTTCAGTTCATAGAAGCAAGTGCTTTACTTGTAAGGGCCCCTAACAACCGGGGACATTATCATTGTTCTACTCACCTTTAAGTTAAGGAAATATTCATTTTACTCTGAAACAATTAAAGATGGAAAAAAATATTTTTAATTTTGCCGCTGAATGCTAGAATGCATTCCTTTACATATACAGCAACATAGCAATGAACAAAGGAAACATGTTTAGAGGTGAAGAGAGTGACTGCTAGTGCCAGGAGAATAGCTATGCAGAAAAGAGACAGTTTACAAGATATTAATGGCAAGGCATGGGAATGGAAGGAAGATACAGTGCACACCAGTTTCAAAATGAGTTCTGAAATGAGACTTGCAGGTGGGGTTGTCCTTTTAAAGAATTGGTGTTATGCCAACTAAACTATCAATAAGCTAGGTGCATTCCTGTTTTCATATTGGGATCAGCAAATAAATTACAGGTACTGGAGCACTAATGAAAGGCAGGCTCCTGGAGGCAATGTGCTGTGTGGCAGATAGATGTGTGCTGCTGCGGAAAAATAACAGGCCTCCTACTGAATATGTGAGAGCGCCGCAGGGATATTGTGTTTCGATGGAGAGGAATGGTGCGCCGTGTATTGTCAGAATTATGAGGCTTGCTACTGTGAACCACTCTAGTGTTGCAAAAGCAGCATTCTATACACCGCCTCCTTATGGTTTCCAAGTGGAGGGGAACTTTTAACAAGCTTAATATGCTTCAGTGAGGCGCTGCATGGCGCCGCTGGAAAACATGCGCTCCAAATACATTCTGTCTCTGTCAAGGGCACACACCTTCCTTTGGAAATGGCCTAGAGAAAAACATCATTTGGTTAAAGTAAATGAATTAAAACCACTTCTAAACATGCCACTAGTATAGTCATAATGTTTTTCAGCACTTTTCTTAAAAGCCTTCAGTGAATGGTGTGTTCAGTCACAATAGAAATAAATTGCTTGATTAATCGTCAAAATACATTGTTATTATTTTTGTGTCCAACTATTGCGTATGCCGCAACGGTGTGAATATGCTCAATTTGAGAGTATACTCCTTTTGTGTTGATTAAATATCTATACGCCGATGTAAATAGCCGTACACCCAGAACAGGTTCACGTTTTGAGATTCCTCCTGTGTCTCTCTATTGAGATACAAGAATGATCATATATGTTTCGTCCTGAAGGTCAGTGTGCGCGTGCGCCATAAGCACACTGGGGCAGATTTACAAGCCCCTTGCGCCACTTTTGCGTCACTTTTCCCATCTTAAAAGTGACGCAAAAGTAGCGCAAGGGGCTTGTAAATCTGCCCCAGTGTCCAATATGAATTAGTAGCTCCTGGATTTTTTGTGAGATTCATTGTGTCCCAGAAGAGATGTTTGTAAAAGCAGCAGACACTTTTCTGGAAATTTATGTAACCAGTGAGGTGAAATAGTCAGAGCAGCTTCTGCCTGCAGCTAATTAAAGAAAACAAATGCCCAAATATATCACTTGCCAAGTGGTTTCACTGCACTGTCTTTTGTACAGTGTCTATGATACGACTTGGCCAATACTTTGTTATGCTGTCCATGATATGTCATCATGCGCGTTGTAAAATGGCCGGATTCTAGAATTCACAGAAATTAGGATTCCTTGATTTGAATTACAAGTATGGATTGCAATGCATTAGATTGACAAAGACAACAGGTCTGGTGCTAGCCCCCAGCCTTTTGTCTTTATCAATGTTTGTTTATTTTGTCAAGGTTCATGCAAAACATTATTGTTGGGAAAGGTGTTGGGCCCTCATAAATCTAAGAAAAAAACATTGTCTAAAAGCAAACGTTATTTTTGTCTCAAAAAGCACAAAATGCTTTTGGGAAATAAACTGATGAACATTTTCTTCAATTTTCTTTTTGGTTCAATCAATATATTAAATCAATAACAAAACAGTGTTTTGAATTCAAGGAGAGAAAAAGGCATATTTTGGACGCATCAAATTTCTGATAACCTGTCTCCTTTAGCATTTCCTGGTTTTCAAATTAATTATGATTGTCCTCAGGGGCAGCAATTCTGACAACTTACCAGTAACAGCGCTCTGAATTACAAGCACAGAAACAATGCGCACGCGATGAAAGTATTCAGCTGGAATATTGCAGGAATACAATCTAAAATGCTCCTCACTGAATGGCTATCCTTAATACGCTGCTATGACAGAATTATGTTACAGGAAACTTGGGCCTTAGACCCTCTCATGCCTGATGGGTCTGCATGTTTTAGCACACCAGCCACTCCATCTAGCTCGGGTCGCGCTTAAGGGGGTCTCATTACATGGTTACAGCTCTCTTTAGGAGGAAACTCTGAAGTAATAGATACTATAGGAAGTAACTATCAGGCTGTGCTTTATAAGGGAAACCCCCAATGTATTTTATTAACTTCTACAACAATGATTTTGTAAACAGCCCGAATCATAGATTCCCTGAATTGTATAGTTTTATTGAGTCTCCTGTGGGATCCGTTACGGAGAAGGGGTGCTGAGCAAGGTAATCGTATGCTGTCTTCTGGGGGGCCCGACCAGAGGAACAGAGACGTTTTGGGCATTCCTAGACCTGTATAAAGTACTTATAGGTGGCAGGGGGGCGGGGTGAAACTGGTCCACCAACTTTCAGGGGCAGGGACAGTTCATCTACTATCGACTACAGTTTTGTTTCTAATAATCTATTAGAACAGCTGCTGTAAGGGGAAATTGTATGCAAACAATTTGGAGATCACAATCCCAGTTATTGATTTGTTTGTGGTATCACGTGTGGACCCCAAAAGACAACCGGAACTGGGTAACCTGCAGGCATCCACGGATAATTTAACAGTTTGTTGGAAGCTTTCACATCCTTCACAAACATTGATTGAAATCATTCAGAGGAATCTAGATTTAGTTTTGGGTTGCCTAGAACTGATTGTGGTAATGGGGAAGTGAACATAGTCAGCTCTTTGAAGGTCTTTTGTTCAAACATTAAAACGTATCTATTGAAACCGGTAAAAATGGCTTTCAATGTCAATCTCACATCAAGGTGGTATGATCATGAGCGCTTGACTGTTAATCGAGCACTTCAAAAGGCCCTAACTGCTTGCCCTTGGGATTCTGTAGAGGTGACTTGTTTTAAAAAAAGATATAAAGCCGCAGTTAAAAGGAGCAAGGTGGAAGTGGCTATCAAGCAATGGGATAGCCTAGTGCATTCAGCTCAGACCAAGAACAGCAAGTCCTTCTGGGAATCTGTATCACCTTTGAGGTCAGATAACAAACAATGGGTGCCAATAAGCAGCCAGATTAGTAGCGAGGCGTGGGAGGCACACCTTTCCACAATCTATGCAGTGGGACCCCAAGCCACATATGCAAGTCAAGTGACCATGAAATATCCCAACGTGGATGTGTCCCTATCCAAACAGAAGAAATTCACTTATTTTGTAAGCTGCTATCCATCCCTCCTTCCACATTTGCCATAATGAGTTAGGGTTAAGCTTAATTTGCAATCTAGCCCAAATATGTCCCCCCTTGCTATGTCTCTCAACTTGGAAAATGAGATGTTAACAAGAAATATCATAAAGGATTGCTTAGCTTGTGACAAAGGACTTGGGGGCATATCTACGAGGACGGCGATAAGTCAACGCAAAGCGCGCTTAGCGCTTTTCTACTTATCGCCGTCTATCGTTTGATTATATCGCCCTGGTAGCGCGTTATCTACAACGCTTTTCCCCAGGGCGATATAATTACCAGCGATAGCGGGGAAATCGCCGTTTTGCAGGGAACATCGCTGGTTTTCCAGCGATGTTCCCTGCAAAACGGCGATAACCTTGCTGATACGACCCTGTGGTCGTATCAGCACAATCCACCCCCATAATAGGTATGCCTAAGTCTGCATTTTAGCAGACGTTAGTTTTCGGTGAAAACAGCGGTTTTCGCCCAAAACTAACGTCTGCTAAGATGCGTGTAGCCTTGTAAATATCGCGATGTGCACATCAGCGATATTTACAAGGTTGTACTGCCCAGTGACGCCCACTTTGCATCTCATTAGAGATGCAAAGGGGGACGTCGGGTAAAGAGGTGCTAACATGCGCCAATGCATGTTAGCACCCTCTTGTTAATAGGGCGATGATTTTATCTCCGCTTTTTTGGCTTTAGAAGCCAAAAAAGCGGAGATAAAGCCCTTGTAGATATGCCCCCAGGTATCCCCTGGCTAGCATTTGTAGAAACATATTTTACTGCCCTTGGTCTTCACCAAGCATTCACAGATGCTGACACTTGCGTAACATTGTGCAGGAAGCAATTTCGATCTTTGTTGTTAAACCATTCCCAGGAGAAAAGGTTAAGCACAAAATTATCAAAGATCCCAATTTCGGCTTAGCTTCATCTGAATCATGACAATACCCTGAGTATTTATCTGTGTGGTGGGAGAGGGCGAGGTTTCCAACACAACCTTGAATCACGTATGTGCCCTTGCAATAATACTCTCGAACAGTCAATGTTGCACTTTACCTTTTTTGTAGTTTTGATCAAAAATACACAAAAATGTTTTTAATTTCTTTGATCAAAACAAAAAACTTGACGCATCGTATTCAGTCGTTACTTTTTATGAAACAACTTTATGCCGATGAAATATGTTTTTATGTGAGCCTATTTTTAAGGGCTGCTGTACTATCTAGATTATCTATGTGCCCTGACTAAATTGTTTTTCTTTTTCTTGTTCAAACAAGTATTGTTGCAGACTTTTAAATTATAAGAGCATAAGCTCATTGTAATGCACTGTATCAGTGGTTTAAGCATACAGCAATTTAATTAGGGATCTTTCTTTAGATGTTATTTTTAGGTTACATAAGATTGACACAACTGTGAACATATGGGCATTTTACAAGCTGTTCCTGGTTTTCTGTGGTTACTGTTTATTAATTTGTACTTTTATGGCTGCTTCGCAGCCAAATAAAGATGATTTGAATTTGAAATTGAATTTGATTGTCCTCAATCTTTTAAAAATATGTTTCAATATATTAGTGAAGAAATTGCGGATGGCCTTCTTAAATTATATACAACTACCTTGCATTCAACCTCAGATAAGAATCTTCTACATATTTTAATTTCAAAACCTAAAGCTTCTTGTATAGATAAATACCTCATTACTACAGGTCCTAGTAGACCCAAATCTACTCTTGATTTACTCTGGGAACAAGATCTTAATATGAAATGTTCTGTTTTATTTTCGGATAAAATATGGCTTGAAAGTAAAAAAACATCAACAGCAGCAAATACCCCCAAATTGTATTTTTAATTCTAACAGACTGCTTGTCACATCAGGTTCAATTAAAAAAAAATATAGAACTTGTCATTTTCAGTGTTGGTCATGTAACAGTAACCACTCTGGTCTCATGCACATTTTGTGTTTCTTTCCAAATTCTCAATTTGGGGGAGGGAGGGCAAGTTCGGTAGTAAATTAACAAGAGTTTTCATTTTAGTTTTTCTTTTAAAATTGTTCATATTTTTCTAAGCAGTTTGTCAGACATCTTGTTTCAATCCAATTCTGATGTGAGATTAATAGACCTTTTGATAGCCATTGCATTTCAACAAATAATGACTAACTGGAAAAACTCCTCCAATATTTCTTTCAAAGCATGATGGTTCTCAGTCTATCGTAATCGCAGATTAGATACAACATATTTTTTTACAGTGCCACTTTTCAATAAAAGAAAATTGTTATGGTCACCTGTTACAGAATTTCTTAACAGATCCAGGGGCATATTCACAAGTAGTTATCGCCGCGTTAGCGGCAACTTTCTGCTGCTAATGCAGCGATCATTTTATCGCCCTATTACCAAGCTGTCGAAAAAAGTCGTTAGCGACAGTTTTTAGGCGAAAACATCGGTTGTAAAGATCGCCACTTCTGTTAGTGATAATTATATGCAGGAGAGGCGTTCCCGAGCAAAAACGGCCGCAAACCCCACTTCTCCATAGGGGATCCTTGAAGTTCTGAAGACCAAAAAAACTGTCTCTAACTGCAGTTAGAGACAGTTACTTAAGACCAGAAAATAGCTGGTCTTAAAAATGGGGATAACACTTGGGGCCTCATCTCAGCAGGTTTTGGTGCTGGACAGCGCTGCAAGCAATGTTGCAGCGCTGCCCTGCAACAAAACTACAGTGCAGGAATGCGCACCACCAATAAGATAGTGCGCATTCCTAGGCCCCAGTCATGAAAAGTGTTGTAGCGCTGCGACAAGACAGCGTTGCAACAATTCTCACTACGCCCTTCATGCGACAGCATTGATGCGCTGTATTCACTGGACAGCGCTTCATGACACAAGTAATGACAGATACGTCAGGAATCCTGACGTATCTGTCTGCGCTAAAGTCACGCATTGCTGCAGTCGTGTCACAACCATGACGCAACTCCATCAATGCATGGGGCCAGCCTATCCCTGTGGCACTGCATCACCCTCATGCCTGACATCAGGCAGGCGGAAGGTACTGACGCAGTGCCGTTCATGAGGGGTGCCTGAATGTTGGCGCTGTTGGAGATCCATCGGTGGTGGTTGCGCGCTGTGGTGTCATCGTTTGGAAGCATTGGTGGAGTGTTGGTGCGGAGGGAGTTGGCGAGACGTTCTTCGGTGGCCTTGATCCAGCTGCAAGGGGGTGCGATAATGGCAGTGGCGTCCGGTGGGCAAGGTGAAGACGTGATGTTACCAATAATGGTCGGTCCAGGAGAGGCCGGTGTTGTGGCTGTAGTTGAAGTTCCCGCTGGCGGAGGTGACGTGCTCGACCGTGTGTCCTGCTATGTGGCTTGTTGAGGTGACTTGCTGCTTGCGTCTGATGCAGCGGACCTTCCCCAGGAGGGGGTGGTGTTCTGGTCACTGGGGTTGTCCAGGTGGAGCTTGAGTTCACCGAGTAGGATGTCGTCGGTGGATGGGAGACCCTGGGGTGCAATGAAGTCTACATTGGTATTGGATAATGGTGGGCCATGGCCCGGGGGGCCTGCACATGAGGGTGCCGCAGAGGATGTACTTGAGCTTGGTCCGGATCTGGGAGTTGAGGTGGTCCATGCTCACCCTTGGGTCATCAGAGTGCGTGGCCAGTCGGAGTGTGCTTCTGTAGGTGATGGCAATGCCTCCTCCTTGATGGTCGGGGTGCTCCTTGCGGGTGATACTGCAGCCGTCAGTGATGGCGATGGCGATGTCGGTCCGGAGCAGAGGTTGGTCCTGGCAGGCGAGGTGGCGTCCAGGGTTGATGGTGAGGAGGGTGCTGGCGTCGTAGTGGTGGAGTGTCCAAGAGGAAGGCTCCTTGGTGCTGAGCGCGGTCCAGGGGCAGACGGACGCAAACGGCGTAGCCTATGGGTTGCCTTTGGCATGGGAGACGACCATTACAACGCAGGCAGTACATCGTCAACAATGCAACTCCGACAACGCAGGTGCCTTTACATCGCATTTGATTACAACGCATTGTGTGGTCAGTAATGGGGTAATTAAAAGTTTTTCGGGTGGGTATGGGTTTCGGATGTCTGATCAGGAAATTGGGGTGTTTTTTGGGGTGAAATATGAATATTGGGGTGTGTTTTGGGTAAAATATGAATATTGGGGTGTGTTTTTTTGGGGTAAAGTAGGAAAATTGGGGTGTGTTTGGGGGTAAAATATGAATATTGGGTTGTGTTTTGGGGTAAAATATGAAAATTGGGGTGTGTTTTGGTGTAAAAATAGATTTTTGGGTGTGTTTTGGGGGCTCAAAAAGGAATTCCAGGGTTCACGGTCGGGTTTGGGGTTCAAAGGTTAGTTTTGGGTTGCACTCACTGAAGTGGAAATAATGATATTTATGTCTCCGCTATGCAACACCTACTCTACTGTTGCAATGTGCCTAGTATTAGTATGCATTGGAATGGAATGTGATGTTATGGCATGCGTCGCAATTACGTATGTGCCTTTGGCACACGAGTGGTACGCCCGCTGTGCATGGGCGCACAACGTCCGCCATTGAGAAGTGCTGGGGGGGGCTGGACAGCTGTGAGGGCAGCCAGGTGGTAGGGCATCCGGTGACTCAGAGGTTAGTCTGGGTGATGGGGGACATATGGCGGCGAGTGTCCTCCAGTGTTGGGTCGCCCATCCATGAAGGGTGTGTGCCACTGGGTGGTCCTTCAGGGCTAACCATGAGGGGGAGAGACGGAAAGCTTTGATAAGGGAAGGCGGGGGAGTGGCCTGGGAGAACGGCTTGATGTCAGGCAACCTTGAGCGTGGAGGGGCATAGAGTGCCCTTATGTGAGGGGCATAGAGTGCCCTTATGGGAGGGGCATAGAGTGCCCTTATGAGGAAGCACCAGCCAGCATGAAAGGGGCAAGCCTGTCCCGAGGAGCACAGAGGCAGGCAGTAAGAGCATGTGCACAGTGCAGCCTGGAACCCCTAGAAGGGGGGGGCGGAAGCAACACCAGGCATCCAGGGAAGGAAGCTCATAAGGGCCATCTGGGAGCCTAGGCAGGGTGGCCCTTCAGGGGTGGAGGGGCGATCGTGGGTGGGGAAGGGAACAGGTGCCTTGCAGTGTTGTCCTTGAGGGGGCATAGAGCACTGGAAAGGAGGTCCGTGAGAGAGCACCGGGTAACCTGGGAGGGTGCCTGGAAACCCTGGAGGTCAGCCCATCTGAGCACCTGGGTGGTGAGCCCACGAAAGACCACCGGGCATCCTCCAAGGCCGGCCCTTCACAGGGCACCTGGAAACCTGGGAAGGCAGCCCATGACGAGGGTATCCTGGGAGGTCAGCCCATGAGGCAGGCACTAGGCATCCAGGGAGGGCAGCCCTTCACGGAGCACCTGCAAACCTGGTGCCCATGAGAAGGGTGCTGGCAGCTCTTCACCGAGCACCTAGAACTCTGGTGCCATGAGGAGGACAGTCCTTCACAGAGCACCTAGAAACCTGGGAGGTCCGTCCATGAGGAGGGCACCCTGGGGGACAGCCTTTATGGGTGGCACCTGGGTGCATGAAGGGCATCACACGAGGGTAGAACTGGGCATCCTGAAGCCCACGAGGGGCACACTTTGAAGCCTGGGCGGCCGGCCAAGAGAGGAGCGCCTGGGGAGGTGCAGACTTCGAGGTCGGCCCTGGCCTGGCAGGGAAAGGAACCCCCAAGAAGGGCACTGCAGAGCCTCCGTGTGCAGTCCACCAGGGGGCACAGATCAACCTGGGTAGGTATCCCATGAGGGGGCATCATGCAGCCTGGGAGGGTGCACTGCGCTTGATGCCCCTCTGTGGGCCTGGGGGGAAGGCGAGGTGGGAGGCGCACGTGAACCTAGGTGTGTAGTTCATGATGGGGCACATGGTAGTCTGGATAGGCAGCCGTGGTGGGGGGCATCAGAGAGCCTGCACTGTAATCTTTGAGGTGGCACTGGCCAGCCTGGGAGGGTAGACCAGGAGAGGGGCACCAACGAGCCTGCCCCAGGCACTCTGGAGTGCCGCCGAGACATACCCCTAAGCGTGTTAAGTGCAAGTTTAGGCCGTCGAGAGCGTGAATCATGCCCATGCAAGGGCCGGTGCCCGCCCTCTCCTCTGCATTTTTGCAGCCACAGCCTCAAAATGTAAATATTTTATCAGGACAGGCAGCCCTGAAATGAAAAGACTGCCTCCGTTGCCACGGCTGCCCCGAGCTGCAGGTTCTAAATGATGCGACCGTTTTTTAACATGATCTGTTCGGGTTAGAACTGAAATGATCTGGCCCTGAAAGGGCTGTCGGTGCTGCATGGCCGTCAGTGGACTGGCCAGGGGCGCTCCCTCCCCCATCCGTTGGTGGGCCCCGTGGGTGGACACCCAGGTCAGCCCTCTGAGGTGGGCGAGGTTAGAGGCGCCCACTCCCGGAGGCCTGCCGTTCCCATGGCTATCTCTGGCTGGCGTAGGGCATGAAAAATGCATCCATCCCCTGCAGCTCGCAACATGAGGCAGGTATGTGCACTGGCGCAGTGTACTATGTCCACGTCAGAAACCGAGTAACGGCACCTACTACCGGAGAATCCACCCTCGTTCCTTCCCCACACAGGAAGCGGCGTGCAGCTTCTCTTCGCCTTCTCCAAAGGGATAAAAACAACAAAAAAACAAATTAAAAAAACCACCACACGAACATCAGCCCTGGGGTGGCTTCTTTTTCCACTGTAAATTAGTGTAGTGAACGAGCCGAGCTTCCCGGGCGTGGGTGTGACAAGGAGCACACGAGAATGCAATGCACCAAAGGTAGCCCCAAGGATGGCACGCAGGGTACCTCTCTGGTTTGCTTGTGTTTGTTCGATGCATGTGTGTACTTGCCTCTGTGACTGTATAAACTGCACGTGCGGGCTAGTGTTTGAGTGCGTGTTCACACCTTCGGTATGCGCCTTAGCCTGTGCTGGTGTGTGCACCTGTGCTTTTTGTGAGCCCTTGTGGTGCAGTGCCGGCGCGCAAGCATGTATTGTGTGTATGCGTATCTATCTGGCCTGGAATTTAGAGTGAGGGAATGACTGCATGCACCTGTGCACGTGTTTGTATGTACATGCCTAATTTTTATATAATTGCCTGTGTGTGTTTACCACGCTTCTGTCAATGTTAGGGTTTGCGTGTTCCTGTGCTGTGTATTATACGTGCTTATGTCTTCTATGAGTGTGTGTGTGTGGTTGTGTTTAGGTGTGTGTATGGTATTTCGCTTTGGTTTTGCGAGTATGCATACTTCTGTCTTGTATGTGTGTGTCAGTGTGTGTTTATGTGTGTGTGTGCTCTTGTGCAGCCTGTGTGCGAGAATGCATGCTTCTGTCTTGTATATGTGTGTGTTTATGTGTGTGTGCTGTTGTGCTGCGCATGTGCGAGTAGGCATGCTTCTGTCTTGTATGAGTGCATGTGTGTGTGCGGTTATGTGCCTGTGCTCTTGTGCCGTATGTGTGCATACGGGTGCGTGTTGTGGATGTTTGTGTATGCTTGTATTGGTGTGGCCCACGCACACTAGAGACAACAATGGGCATTCACGCGCCCACGCTATACAACGGTCACTGCAGTGCCCATCCCCCAACAAGCAATACAATTACATGCCAATCATGAATTATTGAACGCGCTTCACCTCTTCCAAAACACAGGGGTGTCCCTCCTTCGACCGGCGCAGGTCCCTAATTCCCAGCGGTGTTCCCTGGCGTGCAAGTGCACTGACTGCTAAGACATAGAGGCATATTCACAAGGAATTATCGCTGCGTTAGCGGCACCTTTCTGCCGCTAATGGGCCTATCGCTAGGTATCGCCCGCTAACGCCGGATTTCCTATCACCATTGCGCTGATGTTAGCGGCAGTTTTCACCGCCGTTCCCTGATACTATCGCCATGTAGCGACGGCTTGTTAATACGCCGCTAACATGGTGATAGTTTTCAGGGTTAGGCGGTGATAAAAAAACTGCTGCTAACTGGCGTTTGCGATAGGTATCGCCGGTCCTTGTGAATGTGCCCCAGAGTGCCTGCACTTCTTCATCGGAGTCAGACAATTTCGCACAGTCTGTACCTGCACTTCTCATTAGATTGCAGGAACTTCCAAGCGGAAAGTACCCGCTTTTCTCATCAGAACACACGCACTTTCAGACAGCAAGTAGTTAGAGTACTCATTGGACTACAAATATTATAACATTCAGTACCTGCACTTGTCGTTACTGCAGGCATTTTCAGACAGCGAGGGCCTCTTCTCATCCTGATATACCACCTTCAGACAATGAGCATCAGCACTTCACACTACAACCACTACATAACATTGAGTACCTGCACTTCTCATCAGACTGCATGCACTTTTTGACAGTCAGCACCAGCACTTCTCGTTCAAGTACAGGCACTCCCAGGTGTCGGTTATCCGTTCATTTAATCAGACAGCAAGTGCATGCAGTACAGTGAGGGGCTGACATTGACAGGCCCTTCCTACGAGGCTACAGGCACTGTCAGTGATGACTACAGGAGCTGTCACTGGTGAGCACACTGCTGTCACAGAGCTTGAATACCTGCAGGGTTCTCCAGCCTATATGAACCGTGCATCAGTTGGATTCTGTAGTTCTAGGCGCTAGCAAATAGCACCTATAGCAATCCTACAGGCGCTGTCAGGCTGTATATTAACATTATCTACATGAATGCTGGCACTGTCAGATAGCGAGTACCTGCACTTCTCAACAAACCTCATGCAGCAGTTCTCACCTGAAAACAGGCACTGTCAGAAAGAGAGACTTGCATTGGTCATTGGACCACCAACGTTTCAGTTTACATCAATCTAATTCTACAGTTCACTCTGGATTACAGGCACTTTCAGGCACTATGCATCAGCACTTCTCATCAAACTATATGTGGTGCCAGGCATGGAATCCCTCGCACTTCTCACCATGCTACAGTCCCTGTCGGACTGAGCGCCAGTTCTCACCAGAGAACACGCACCATCAGATAGTGAGTGAGCCCCTGCTATATTCACCAGACCACACGCACTGTCAATGTGTAGCAGCACTTCTCATCAGACTACAGGTGGCTTCTCATCAGACTACAGGCACTGTCACTAGGCATCAGCACTTACCCTCAGATTATATGTGGGTCCGACAGTGAGTCCTTGCACTTCTCACCAAGCTACAAACCTTGTCAGAGAGATCCGCAGTTCTCACCAGAGAACGAGCATCCCCCAGTTACTGTACCTCTCTAGAGAACAGACACCATCATATCGTGAGTGCCTGCACTGTTCACCAGACCGATGTGTTCCTGCGCTTCTCATCGGACTACAGATGGTGCCAGACGCGGAGTTCCCGCACTTGTCACCAGAGATCATGCATTGTCAGAGTGAGTGGCTGCGCTATTTCCGAACCTCAAGTGCTGTCAGTGTGTTCCTGCACTCCTCGTTAGGCTACAGGTGATGTCAGACATCGGGTTCCTGCACGTCTCTCCAGAGAACAGACACGGTTAGACAGTGAGAGCCTGTACCTCACCCAAATACATGCAGTCAGTGTGTATCCGCACTTCTTAGCAGACTACAGGTCCTGTCAGACATCGGGTTCATGCACGTCTCTCCAGAGAACAGACACCGTTAGATAGTGAATGCCTGCAGTATTCACCAGACCACAAGCAAAGTTCCTGCACTCCTCATCGGACTACAGATGTCGTCAGTCACGGAGTTCCTGCTATTGTCCCCAGAGACCGTGCAACCTCAGAGAGTGAGTGCCTGCGATATTCTCCGAACCTCAAGCACTGTTAGGGTGTCCCCTCACTTAGCAGACCACAGGTGGTTTCAGAAAACAAGATCCTGCACTTCTCACCAGAGAACAGACACCATTAGATAGCGAGTGCCTGCACTGTTCACCAAACCCGATGCACTGTCAGTGTGTTTCCGCACACACTTATCAGACTTCAGGTGGCGTCAGAAATAGAGATCCTGCACCTCTCACCAGAGAGCAGATATCAGACGACAAGTGGTGTCAGACATTGAGGGGCATATTCACAAGTAGTTATCGCCGGGTTAGCGGCACCTTTCTGCTGCTAATGGGCCTATTGCTAGGTATCGCCCGCTAACACCGGATTTCCTATCGCCATCGCGCTGATGTTAGCGGCAGTTTTCACCGCCGTTCCATGATACTATCGCCATGTAGCGACGGCTTGTTAATACGCCGCTAACATGGCGATAGTTTTCAGGGTTAGGCGGCGATAAATAAACTGCCGCTAACTTGCGTTTGCTATAGGTATCGCCGGTCCTTGTGAATATTCCCCCCAGTTTCTCCTCAAGGACATGGTGGAAAAGTGACTATAAACCTCCATAAGCATTGTTATTCTCTTTGTCCTGTTTTAACTTTTTATTATACTCTGTTATGGTGGTTTCTTAAGTCAATGGCATATGGTCTACTTTTATTTAAACGGTATACCTTTTCTTATTCCGAGTTGGAAACCATTATTAGATGCCCATTTTTCCTCCTTGTCTTCCCTAATTTTCTTAGCATTATTAAAGCTTTTATATTTATAAGCTTCCATAGATCTTTTTTTTATTGGATAACAAATGCATTATTTTTATATGTACATTTACAGAGTACTTTGTTTTGCCTGATGTACTAGTTTGATTCTGCACTGTTTTCTCATGAAGTTGTGTGTTTTGCCATATTCAATAAATATACCTTTCAAACCTAAAAAAACAAACATTGCCATAGTAGTCCCCAGCACTTAGGGGAACTACTGTTTGTGTGGATACACTAATTGTGAAAAGGCAAAATGCTGTCACTCGTTTTGAAGTTACCGCGTGGCTGATGCGGGCTGACCTACTGTTCCATGTTGTATGCGGGTGAAAGAAAAATGTGAATGACACAATAACTGACCAATGTATGAAGTGGGCCAGCTTAAAGCCCCTATGAATAAGAATATTATTCATCAAAGTTTAGTAAAATCAAAATGTTTCTGCTAATGCCAAACCTAAAAAATGGAACATTGTGAAATGAATACCTGGAGGAGCATGTAGCAGTCCACTTCTTCACTCTGATTCACACATCTGGTATTTGCAGCCCAAAAGTTGCCCCTCATGGACGGCTTCCCCTTTCTAAATGATTACAGACGGACAATGGCAGTTGGTAACCCTTAGCCTGTACACTTTTTTCTCGCAATAAATATTCGTGAAAAAATGAGTAAACCTGTTTTTGCTGTATCTGCAAAAATGTTCTGATTTGAGGTTTATGGTGATTTGCACGTGTACCAGTAAGGTAGGGAAACTGAAAGCCTCCAAAATGCCTTAGAATCTGCATAGCGGAATATAAATTCATGAAAAAGTGAAGAATTCAATCCATGCACAAAATTTCTCCTGTGCCTGGATTTCACCTTTTTCGCTGGAGTGTTTCACCCACTGCTGGGTAAGCCTTTAAAGCTTTTAAAATGCCTCGGTGTCACAAATCATTAATATATTTTCTTTTTCCTGTAAGCAAGCCCTTATTAGAGAGACCTTCCATGAAATCGAGAATTCTCGATTTGCAAAAAAATCACGAAATCAGCAGTTTTGTAAAAAGTCAGCCCGCGAAATTTGAAGAAGTAAACGCATGGAACTTAAAACACGTTCAATATTGCTTTCCAAATGCAAGTTTTATTAACAAAGTAAAGTGTTAAGTAAACCTATCACCGGAGTCTCAACCACAGCAATTAATTAAGGTCAAAACAACACTGGTGCAAAGTATTGCTTTTTTTATTAGGACGCAGAAAATGTTCAAGACGGAGATGCTGGTTGTTACAACTCTTTAACAAGTCAGGCCATGCTTGGCTTTATTTCCTGGTTCATCTTTTCAGACCCCTTGCTTATCAGTTCCTTTTTGATATCGAAGGCAGCTATAGTTTGGGAGGGAGGATTCATGTTGTTTGTGTCCTGATCTTGTCGTTCTACTGTAGTGATAACTGTAATGCATGACAAACACTGCTGCTCCCAGGCTCCTTCCCAGCAAAGTGCTTGCACTTCTAACTGTAGCCATTGAAGCTCATTACCACCGGTGCAGTACCCTGCAGCTGACTCCACCGGAAGTGCTTATAGCTTATAGCAGCAAGGCCGAGCTTATTATTAAACCTGGCATTTAAAGTAATGAAATTATCCTTCCTGTCTAAACAAGGCACCACTACACACCTTATAGCTTAGAGTATCATGAAAATTTGAAATAGGTTAAAAAACCATGACTGACTAAGAAAAAAACGTTTTATTTTAGGTTTTACTTATTTTATTTAGTTTTATAAAGCACAAACTTGATCCAAAGTGCTTCAAACAGCTGTACAACCCATAAACGAACCTAATAGTGGCCTTATTGTACAATTTCAGGATACATTTCATTAGTTCAGAGTTTTCAAGTTTGGTAGATCTATCCTTGAGTATCTCAACAAGTCTTGGAGTTTGCTTTGCATTCTGGTATTTGTCATTAAGTTAATTTCATTATAAATTCAGGGCTACAAGTCCCAAAATGCAGACAGAAACCCAGACAGGATGAGCTACTCACGAATGGACCTGAAAACTTGATCGCTATGTTGATTTGATTAGACAAATATGTTCATAGGTAATTAAAAAGCGAATGATCACAGATAAAATAGAGAATAAATATTGGCTTTCAAGAGAAATATGTAGAGGAAGAAGAAAGGGGTACAAGAGGGGCAGAAGGTAAAAATGGAGCTCTTAGAGAGGAAAATGGAAAAACGAAGCAGTAGCTGGTGGATGAAGATTATAAAGGAGCTATTTAAAAAGGAGTTGCATCAGAATGGACAAAAAGTGCCAGTCATATCAGGCTAAAAGGTTTAGATGTTTTTCAAAGAACAGGTTTTCATTTATTTTTAAAAGAGGAGAGTATTTATGATCGTAGGTGTGTTGCCCAATAAAGAACTGGTAAAAGTGCTTTTTTAGTTTTGGCTTGACTGCACAGCTGTTTGCCGAAGCCTTTGTCACTAATACAGTGACAACATTTACAATAACTACATTTTCAGTGGGGTGAGCATCCCTCATGTCATGTTACTTGCTGTTTGATGTATCATTCAGGGTGCTTCTATTGCAATGCATGAGGTACATATTTCAGAAGCTGCCAGGGAAAAGTGGTGAATTCTCTACCGGAGACCAGCATCTCAGAAGTAATGCATCGGTCACCAATATCAGCTCTGTGTGGGAAAGGGAGAGGGTACTACTGCTGACCCAATCGCAGTGCAGCAACCACCACTGCAGATCTTTTGCAGATCTGGACTAGGTTAGAGAGATTCACCTGGTGCTTTGCCCACTGGGACCTCAGATCCTACTGCAGAGTGTGCATGTGCCATCTAGCATGCTTCACCAGCAGGATGTAGGAAGCCATTAGACCCAGCAGCCTCAGAGTCACTGTAACTGAGATCCAAGACTGAGGCTGAAATATAGGTTTATTATAGCTCAAATATCCTACATTTTCTGCTCCGAGGGTAAAGTAACTGCCCCATGCCCTGAATGTGACTCCGATGAAGGAAAGCATCTGAGAAGGAGTCAGGTGTGACTTCGGGCATTTTCAGGCTAGATTTTGGCTGCTCAGAAAAATTTAAAATACATGGCCAAGATTAAAACTTGAAGAAACAAGCACACAGGTTCCGTAAGTCTCATTTTTTAACTGGTTTATGTCATATATGCAGATCTTGACCAAGAACGAATTGTCTTAATCGTAAATGAACAAAATACATATAGGCCTTTTCATTGGAAAAAATTACAATGTTATTCTCCACAAAGTATATACAAATCCATAAGTAACGACGGCACAGTGCTCAAGGTGAAATTAATGTCAACATAAATACTACATAATACATAAAGTATATAGACCTGGCAGCATAAATACTGGACACATGTTTGTGCCGCAAAACTTGCTAATCCATGCCACAATATCCTGGGCGATCTGGTTAGATTGTTGGGTTACACTAAGCAGAGTACAAATTAGAAGTAACTTTTCCTAAAAGTGTAATAGCAAAACTATGAAAATAATTGTACTACGTTTAAAATACTCTCAGTGAGATCATAATAATATTAATAAGCCACTTATGAAATCACTAACAGGACAAAAAAGAGGGGCAAGTTACCATTGTTAATAATGTATGACTTACTTTACAAAAACTGTTTATATTTATTTACAGAAAAGTGATATACAATATTTAATATTAAAAATCAAAAAATATATTCTGGATGTGGGAAAACATGTAACAATTACTGCTTGTCAGCTAGATGATAGAAGGCGCTTTATGGCAAAGTGGCTGATGACATCTGCATTTACCAATTGTCAACAGAAATTTTAAGAGCAAATTTCCAATTCCTTAAAACAATGAAGTTAAATGTTCTTCAGGTTTTAATGAAAAAGATCCAAAAGAGTAGTTCTTTATTCAATACAGTTTTTACTCAGCACTGGATAATCATTAAAATGTACTTGAGACCCCGAAAAATATCATGACTGAACATAAAAAATAACTTGCCTCTTAGAGAAGCCCAATTAACTAAGCCTTTTTGTGCTCCCTTATGATGCGATTTGCAAAATCGGAGACTCTGTGACCCAAAAAAGGAATCCACAAAATGAAAGGACACATTGAGCACTTCAAATTACTTTCTGACTCACAATATGCTCTGTGCACAGGGCTTTAAGTAGAATGAACAAACTAGGGGGTCTCTCAAAGGGGTGTGGCCGATGCAATTAAGGGTGTGGCTTCAAAATATGCAAGGTGAAAATCTGTGCTTACCACATGGTGCCGCCTGACTGGTATTTTGCTGCTTCTGTCATTGCATCCAGATATATAATACAACAAGTAACGTTACACCTACAACAAGTCAGGGCTATTGGCTTTGCCAATGGTTGTTAGTTGTATAAGATAAATAAGCTACAACTATGATTCATCAAATATAATATTGAAACTGCTTCAGTTCTGAAATGATGAGACTGTGAAAGAACTACAACGAGTCTTTTTGAAGTAACATCAAAGGCTGTGAAGTGTGGTACTGCTGCAGAGTTAAGATTTTTTTTTCACCCTGAGGGAAAAAATGGAGAGCCCGATAGAGATCCATCTCAACACCTGCTTTTTAGAACTGCCAGTGCTCAGTACCGGCGGGACTTGGCCCATTTAAAGCCCTGCCTGTGCGACTATTTGAAAGGAAGAGAAGACATGAAAGCAGCGATATCGCAATTGTGGTCGAACATAATTGATGGAATACCGACCCCTAGAGAATGTTATTCTCAGAATGGAATAAACTTCCACCATGATAATGCCAGGGACCACTCTTTGCTCCTACTGATGTCATTCGCAGAATGCCGCTTTTTGTTTTGAAAAGAGTGCTTTGATCGAAGAGGGCCTGCTATAAAGACAATTCTTGTCATTCTTTGAATGCGAATGTAGGGCCGGAGGCCTGCTGTCTTTCATAGGCGTCTATCACTACACTCATAGGCATTCACAGGGAGTTGCCAAAGGATTCCTGCCTCATAAATATTAATTAGGCCAAAGTAGTTTCTACTTCATCAGTCACATCAGTAGTTTCTGGTACATCAGTCACAGTGAAAAATTAAGGTAGAGTCACAAAGCATTTGGTGTGCAAAAACTCTGAATCCTCTATTTACAACTCTCAATACATATTACCTTTCAAACAAAGCAACCACTCAGATATCTGTTCCAACTTCGCTTTCATAATTTGTAAAACCTTTGCCATTTTCAAAATCTCATTTCATAAACAGTTACCTTAAGTTATCTTCACAAGAAGTGAATTTGATACACATCAGTATGCCACAGGCACCTTAATTCTGTGGTTCATCACTTTTTAATATATTTTCATACTAAATAATATATTGGTGAACACAAATCAGCATAATGTTTTGAGTCGGAAGAATCAGTCAATATATCATCACCAGATGCTTGATGTTGTTAGTGCACCACCTAAACCAGGCTACATGCTCTGGTTCACACATTCGTGACCCGCATGTTCAGAGTCGGGGTGTCAGAATTTGAGCTGAGCTGACCCCAGGTGATTTTTCAGGACATTACTCCTCCGGTCCTCATGTCCCTTGTCCACCAGGGAGATCAAAGGCCCAGACAGCCCTCTTTGTGACACAATAACCCCGCAAGATGGTGCTCACACCTTTACCTCTGTGACACATTCTAGTCTTACCGTGCACTAATATTGGAATCACCTGAGAATCATTGACCACTGGGATTTAGGTCAACCAGTTTTCTTGCTCCTCCACTCTTGAAGCAGCAGAGATTGGGTAGGTCATCCTGTGGATTCTTCCTTATGACACAGTAAGTACCACTACTTGGTTTATTTGTAGGTCTCCCCAACAGAACCCAGACCACTACTATCGGATTACTACATATTATCTTTACTGTTATTCTAGCACTCTAACTCACAGTTAACTCTGCTCCCGCTCGAAGGGCGCATAGGTGGCGCACGACCAAGATGGCCGTACACCAGTAAGGCTCCTGCCGACCGGGCGGAAAAATATTCTTAACCCTCATCCTGCATTGATTTATTAGCCCTGCACACGTCCCAATGAGGAGTGGAATGAAAGCTGACACCAGCTACCCTTATACCCTGCCGTAAGACCAAACGGTGCCGGAGAAGAAGGCTGTGGGAATCCGAAGCGGGGAGCGGTGATGTCGGACTGGAGAGGAGAGACGGCTGCCGAGGATAGGAAAGGCTGGTGACGACTGGGCCTCACATAAGCTGACGGAGCAGATAGGTGGAGAACTGGGCGGCTGCCGGAGAGAAGTCGGGACATATGCTGCAGGCCGATGAGGTAACGGCGGGGAGCTAAGGCGGCTGCGACAAAGGACCAACGTACGGCACCTGGCAGGAGGGGAAGAGGGGCCGAGATCTGCTGTCCGTGACGCGCAGCTCCCCGCACTCGATGCGCTGACGAGAGGCGCAACGACGGTAAGGAGTTCACACAGAAGATTGCGGGGGGAGCAGGGAGAATCCATAAGGCGGGCTGATGCGGAGAGAAACGTGAGCGCCCATAAGCGTGGACACCGCTGCATACCCCCTCACTGCCCTTGAGAATAAGAAGAAGGGCCGCCATTTTACGAGCAGCGACATTGCTGGCACCTGCGACATTGGGCAGCCATTTTGATAGAGCGGGCTGTCCGGACCAGACAACGGTGCACAAGGCCTAGGAGGGGGGCAGCCAAGAGGCCTGCGAGTCATCTGTACCCACGGCGACTGCAGCTCACCAGACCATTAACCCCCATACATAGAGCGGCACCTGTGGATCCGTGGGAGGGAGAGTGCTCTGGCACGGAACGCTCTGCATGGGGGACTGAACTACAAAGACGCGCCCAGTAGTACCCAACGAAAGCATTAGACTGAAGACTGATATTGCCAGCTGCGGTGAGCGTGCTACTAGAGACCCAATTTGCATGACTCCAAAGCTCAAGCCTACACACCACAACAGAACACACCCGCTTGGACATCATCATCAGGTACAGGGCCCACACGTGACAGGCACTAACAAAGGCTAGAGGTGGGCAGCTGCACGATAGTGACCTGGGGCCGACTATAACCCTGCATCCTGCCCAAAGGCAACAAAGATCAGTTAATATGGGGCGCACCGATGCAAAGCAAGCGAAAATATCATTTGACACCCGCAGGCCGCCTCGTTCCCAATCAGCGGAGCAGACGGACTCGACCGCAGCAGACCGCCAAGAGGAGGACTGGAAAGCGCTGCTACTGGGCATGAAACAGAGCCTAACATCCATTGATGCAAAAATGGATACCATGAATGCCAGGATGGACTCTGTGGTAAATAAATTGGAACAGCATGATCAGAGGATCAAAGAGGCCGAAACCAGGGTGTCGGAGCTGGAAGATGGAGCGGTGGCGAATAGAGAGCATGTACTCCAAATGGACAAATTGCTTAAAATAATTGCGGACAAGAACGAGGATTTGGAGGCCCGCTCCAGAAGGAATAATGTCCGAGTTCTTGGCCTAGCGGAGTCAACCAACACAGGCCGTATGGAGGACTTCATGGAGAAGCTGGTTATAGAACTCTTTGGGAGGGACTCCTTTTCAGCGCATTTGACGGTGGAGCGGGCCCACAGATCGCTGGCTGCACGCCCACCACCAGGAGCACCGCCGCGACCTGTAATAATGCGCTTCCTGAACTACCGCGAAAGGGACACGGTACTACGCCTGGCCCGTGAGAAGCAACAAGTACGCTACGAGAATACTACCTTAGCGTTTTTCCCCGATTTTACACAGGCCGTTCAGGAGGCACGACGCAAATTCGCAGCTGTGAAGAAAAAACTCCAGACACAGGACATACCCTATGCCATGATGTATCCTGCCAAATTGAGGATAACCCACCTCGGGAAACAACACTTTTTCATAAATCCTCAACAGGCAGAAGACTATCTCCGCCAGTCCCGCCGAGCGGCGTCCATTGAAGCGGAAACACGAAGACGCTCCAGATCTCAGTCTCCGATGTCGAACCCAGAGTGAAGAGACTGAACCCAGTTGCTGTTCAAAGGACTGATAAGATCGATCTAGTACCTGTGAACTGCTCCAAGTTGGTGACGTATTATAATTGATAAGGGATGTGTAATCAGTTCCGCCCGGACACTCGACTCCGTCCCACTAAGGCTGTCTGCCTGCTTGGGTAAGGCAGCGGGTGGGTGAAATAGAGGAGGAGAGTGGGCATGTTGTGGGCCCCTAGTGATTCCCACACGAGGGCGAGCCCCTTATTTTCTTATAGTGAGAATTGGTAGCTTATTGAATTTGAATTTTGTTGGGGGGAGGGGACATATGCTTGGCAAGTTGGGGACGCCGGAGTGGGAGGGGGAAGGGGGATCTCATGGGGAATTACTGCTTTACGCACAGTTGATTAATGAAAATGGCATAGGTGTACAAACCACAATAATGCGCAGAGGGAATGGATGACAACACGAGAGACACAAACAAACTTAATGTTTTATCTTGGAACGTACAGGGACTGAATAAACCACGGAAAAAGAGGCAGGTCCTATGGTACCTAGATAGGCATCACATTGGGGTGGCCCTACTGCAGGAAACCCATCTAGACCCCAGAGTTACCCCCCAATTTGCAGCGAAATGGGCATCTCACCGTTGCTTTGCATCATACTCGGGGTATTCTAGAGGAGTGGCCATCCTTATCAGACGCGGGGTGCAATTTGTAATGGGGGGCTCGGACACTGACCCTACTGGGAGACACTGCTTGATCTGGGGGAAATTGAACTCGCACGATGTAACCTTCGCCAATTATTACGGCCCCAACACTGACGATACACATGCCCTGCTCCTGTTGTGGAGTAAAATTCAAGCGTTAGGCACTACATATGTCATCTGGGGGGGATTTCAATACGGTAGTGAATCCGCAGTTGGATCGATCTCGGGCCTCCCCATGCACTACACCAGTATGCAACGAACACTGAAAGATATAATAGACTCTAACTACTTACTAGATACATGGAGGTATAAACACCCCGGGCTACAGGAAGGGACGCACTACTCTGCAGTGCACTCGTCATGGGCCAGATTAGACTATCTGTTAGTCTCTGTGGGGATGGCACACTGGCTGGAACAAGTGATTCACCTTGCCCGTACATATTCTGACCACTCGCCGGTTGTGGCTACCCTTCAGGCCCCAGTTACTCAGTCCCCATATGTTGGCTGGCGACTCAACCCCTTGCATCTACAGGACTCAGTCTTCAAAGCCGAAATAGAGCAGGAAATTCAAGATTTTTTTGAGCGCAATGTGAATTCGGTATCGAGCTTAACAACAGTGTGGGAGGCATTCAAGGTCACTGTCATGGGCTGGTGCATATCTAAGGGAGGAGGCATTCTTAAAGACCTGCGCAGGGACTTACATAAATTGGAGGGGGACATAAAGGCCCTTGAGAGCAACCTCTCATCCGGTACAGGTGACGGGGCGGTGAGAGCTGAACTGCGTAACAAAATGACAGAATTTGAGATCACAGCAGACCGGGAATGTAGATTTCGAGGGAAGCCCCATATGGCGCAGGTGTATGGAGAGGGGGATAGACCGGGGAAGGCCTTGGCGAATGCAGTACGATCTCCCAAATTCGCTAACTATGTCGCGGAAATACAGGATGAGCAGGGCAATACGCATAGGAATCTACCAGAACAATTAAGTACGTTTGTAGAATACTATAAAAAGTTATACACCTCCCACAGGGGTTCCCCATTGGATTTGCAGCAGTACTTTGAGGACACGGCCCTGGCGTGGCTGGGGGATACCCAGCGTAAATTCTTGAATCTGGAACTGGAGGTGGATGAGATCACAGATGCAATAATGCACATGCAATCGGGACGGGCGCCGGGATCGGATGGACTGCCGATGGAATTCTATAAAACATACGTGCAGATACTGGCTCCCATGTTGAAAGCAGTTTTCTATGAGGCTCTATAGGAGGGTAGTCTGCCCCAAACCATGCGTGAGGCTCAGATAACTTCCTTACTAAAACCTGGCAAATCCCCGACAAGCTGTGAATCATACCGTCCCCTATCACTGCTCAACAGTGATACTAAAATTCAGGCAAAAGTTCTGGCTACTCGGCTCAACCTCCTGATGGAGCGGATAGTATTGCCAGATCAGGCGGGATTTGTCCCCAACCGGGCTACGTCCCACAATCTTAGGACTTTACTGGCGGTAATGCAAGACATAGACCCTAACTGTTCGGCTGTGGCTGTATTCCTTGACGCCACCAAGGCGTTTGATTCAGTAGAGTGGGATTATCTGATAGGAACACTGGGTTATATGGGAATGCCGGCCACTTTTCTGAACTGGGTGCAACTGCTATATAGACATCCATGGGCCACAGTGCTATTAAATGGGGCCAGATCTGCCAACTTTTCCATCTCTAGGGGCACAAGGCAAGGCTGCCCGTTATCTCCAATTTTATTTGCTTTGGCAATTGAACCCTTGGCAGCAAAACTGCGGCAACACCATAATAGCAGTGCACTGATCTACCCGTCTAGACAGCTGCTTATCTCCCTATATGCGGACGACATGACGCTGTATATAAAAAAACCTCAGGATAATCTCAACCCTGTACTGCGCGAGATCACTAAATTCGGGGCCATCTCCGGAATACAAATAAATTGGGCTAAATCCGCGGTATTCCCACTAACGAATAAGTCTGCCCAACATCAACTAGACTACCCATTGGTTTGGGAGACAGATGACTTTAAATACTTAGGAATACATATCGCTAGGGACAAAGAGGTACTAATGCGTACTAACTATGAAAAGGCCATTGATAAAGTGACGGATAACATTTCCAAATGGATAAGGTTACCCCTGTCGATGGCTGGACGAATATCATTAATTAAGATGACGTACTGCCAAAGTTTTTATACCTATTTACTAACATACCTTATCACCCAGGCAGATTTTTCTTTAACACACTTAGGACGCAGCTGGTCCGGCTCATTTGGGGGGGGGAAACAGGCACGCCTCAACCTAGCCACACTGATGCTACCATATCACCAGGGAGGTTATGATGTTCCTAATTTTGAGCAACATTACTACTGTGCACAGGCACACTTCGCTGTCTACTGGTTCCTCCCACCTCCTTATATGCCGCATCTGGCAGTGGAGGATGGATATATGGCCCCGACAACCCCGGAGGGATACATATTTACGCCAGTGAAAGAAAGGGAGCGGGATCCATCCACGGTGGACTGTACTGCTGCTGCATGGAGATGGATGGCATGCAGAATGGACACGCCACTGATGTACTCCCCTAGAATGGCGCTGGCGAATACCCCATTGCTGCAGGTTACATGTGAGGGGATATGCCGTAGACTGCTGGTCAAGCTACACTATAGCATTTGGGGGGACCTTTACATTGGAGGAAAATTCCGAACTAAGGAACAATTTTTTGGCGACCACACACCCACACATATGGACGTATTCATGTACACCCGACTCCGGCAAAGCATGAAAGCAATAACCCCTGCTTTTCCGAATGAGCCAGACACATTTGCGCCTCTACACACATTATTGCAGGCTGAGGCACCTAGGTATGTCATATCCCTGCTGTATAAGCAGGTGCGGAGTATCACTCCCTCCCAACCCTTAAGGGCCAGAGTAGAATGGGATAAGGACTTGGGAACCCCCCTAACGGACGAACAGTGGGAAACTTGTTGCACGCAGACAGAGGCAGTTACTGGAAGTAGTAGGTTACGCCTAATACATTTCAAATTCCTACATAGACTATACCATACCCCGGTTAAGCTGCATACATTTTGCTTGAGAGAAGATGACAGGTGTGAGAGATGCAGGAGGGAAGGGGCGGACTTCATGCATCTGGCATGGCAATGCCCACGAGTGGCGAACTACTGGGAAGAAGTGTTCACGGGTATGTCCGCTATGGTAGGAGTGCAGATCCCTACTTCCCCATTAACGGCTCTCCTGGGCTTGAAAACAACTATAGCAACAGCCCACAAAAAGTATCTAGCAATGGGCATATTACTAGCAAAGCGCCAGGTGGCGTGCAGATGGGGAAGAGGCCGTGAGCCCAAATTCAAGGACTGGGTGCGTGACCTCACCACTTGGCAGGAACAACTACAAAATTATGCAGACCTCCTACCCATAACGTCCAGACCTAAAGATATTTGGGGGCCACTAACTACCTATCTTTTGGCGCAGAGGGCAGACAATGAGGGAGAACAGGAGGAGGGGGGGAACAACGGAGGGAAGGGAGGGTAGTACACCGGAGGGGTAAGTCGAAACTGGTACAGCACTTTAAAACAGGGTGGGTAGACCTGAGAGACCTGGGTGATATATTGGAGGGGCCATGAATGTTGCATGCAATAATACAAATGAGGGCACAGTGTAATGCTGGGACTGTATAAGTGATATGGGCGTATTATGGGATTTTAGCGCCCTGTTCTAGGATAGCAGATGATGCTACAGGTTGTCATTTTACGTAAACGCCGTGGTACCTGGGAGGGAGTGGGAGCCAATGGTGAGAAGGGTGTAGAAGGAGGGACTGTTGTTAAGTATATTGGGACTGTAACGAAATGAGAGCGGGATCGAAGACAGTAACAAATGTGTCTTAGTGTATATAACCTTTGTAACGCTGTACTATGCCAAATGTTAATAAAGGTTTTTGAAAACTTAAAAAAAAAAAAAACTCTGCTCCCGCTCGAGGAGGCAGACTTGCTACCTTAATTGGGTAATATTTTTTCTTTTGCGAAACAGTGTATGAAATCTAAATGTCTGCCATTACCCTTGAATGTGCCACTTGTTTGTTGTGTGGTATATTTGTCACTGTGCTATTGTTAGTTCTATACTGGTAAGTTCCATTATACAAGCACATGCAAGATCTCTTTGTGCGTCAACAACAGCACACACCTGTGTTCCTGCTTATTCATCAGAATGAATCCCAGTAGCCTCATTGATATGATCCAGAACACTTTCTTAGTCATGATGTACGGGTCAACGCCCTCCCCCACAAACTTGTCAGTCAAATGAAAAACTATGTAGACTAGGCCCTCCAATTCCCTCAACTTCAAAATATAACATAGGTATATCACACACAGTTTAAACCACAATACTGCAGGTTCTAACTGGGAGGTGTAATAACTCTCAGTTCATCTTCTTGAAGTTGAGAGCTCGTGAACATTGCCTATAGATTTAAGCATTACTAATGACAAAAGCTGCCTTGAGCTTCAGACATAAAACTGCATTTAAAAGTGGCACACAGACATTTGGTGCTGGGAAAGTGGCCTGGTCAGATGCTTTCCATTTAATGAATCATGTAAAACCATGCACAATTAATTCATGGTTGATTTAATGTTTAGTTTACATTTGACCTCACTATAAAATGTAGATTTAATTTGCGAAACGTTTTTTGCAAATTAAACTAGCATATATTTGTACTGAATTAACACGCATTTTAAAGTGTAGAGAAGCTGAAATACAGCTTGTGATTTAGTTTTTGCTTTGAGAGCCTCAGCACTGTCCTTGAGATAAGAATGGAATGTTTGCCTCCCCTTTTCTCTCTGAAAAGAAGAATCTTCTTATCATTTACAGCCTGTAACTTGCTTTTATCAGTAATCAGTTACTTAAACAAACCTCAATCATTTCATACCTAGAGTAACTGCAAAGCACATATTTTTCTTCTTATTGTAGTAAAATGTATTTACTGTTTCCGGCCTAAATAATAATTTCTTGTTGGAGTAAATGGTATTCTGTTCAGTTGAAAATAAATTGTTTCTTTAGAAGGAAGTAAGGAGATGAAGTCATTTAGAGCAAAATTCAAATGTGTTACAAGAACTCACCTGATTGATGACGTGAGCAGAAAAACGAGGGGTGTCCATGTCTTTCTGCACTTCAATTGGATGGAGGACGAAGACCAATGTCACATGTTTTGAAACATTTTGCTGAACTATGTACACGTTCCTAGCTGAGAGGTGTGTTTTTTTTAGCAGGATTTAGAGTTCTGCTTAGAAAGGAGGTGTTGTTGGCAGACTCTGGGGGAGAGAGCAGGGAGGCTCGGAGCTGAACGAGAGGAGAGAGAAGCAGCAGTAAGGGCACAAGGACAGATTTAGATGCAAGCTTTTTGCTAAAAAACCCTGGCTTTATGCTTTGACTAACTGGCTTTGCCAAGACATATTTGCCCTATGCTTTATTTCTCTTTATCAGAGACTTTGCAATTATTAATTATTGATTTAGCTTCATGCTAAGCTCACTCTTGCTTAGATTTCTTGAACTCTTCATGGGTTCTGACTGACATCATGTATGCCTCATTTTCTTGGAATAAGGATTCCTTCCTTTATGGAATGCGCTGTATGCAATTTATGATATGCTCTGTATTAATTCTATTTTTTCTATTATCAATTCTGTAACCTGATTGATATCTGACTAACGGTGAACAGACATAATATCGAGTTGGAAATATCGAGTAGCAGTAATATCGAGTCCAAAATCTCAGACTACAAAAATATCGACAGTCGGAATATCGTTGTCAAGAATATCGAGTTGAAGGTAAGTAATATCGTTTTCAAAATATCGAAGTAATTAATATCATTAGCAAAAATATTGTTGTTAAAAATATCATTGTTTTATTTAGTGTTATGTATTTTAGTGTGTATTTTATATGTATGTGTTGTATTTTTTTGTGTAAGTATTGCATTTGTTTTTTAATATATGTGTTACATTTTTATAAGTTAATAATTTTTTTTAAGTAAATTTGGCGTTTTAGTTCCGTAGTGGGTTGTGGGTTTATAGGGGAATAGGGTGGGAAGTAATTTAATTATAATAAATGTAATAATAATTTTTATAAGTTATTAATTTATTTTAATTAATTTTTGCGTTTTTGTTCCATAGCGGGTTGTGGGTTTATAGGGGAATAGGGTGGGAAGTAATTACATTATAATTAATAAATAAATAAATTTGATTAATTAATATTTATGTATTTAATATATTTTATATTGTTAATTGTGGTAATTCATTTATTATTAATTAGTTATTAATTGGTTGTTAATTATTAATAATTAATTGGTAAATATCTTAATTGCGTTATATTTTTAGGAGCGGGTTGTGGGTTTATAGGGGAGTAGGTTGGGAAGTAATTTAACAATTATTAATTAATTTATATTTTTAATTATTTGACATTTATGTATTTAAAATTTTATACTGTTAATTGTGATAAATAATTTATTGTTATTTATTTATTAATTGGTTATTAATAATTATTAATTAATTATTAATAATGATATTTATGTCATTTTTTAAGAGTGGGTTGTGGGTTGATAGGGGAGTAGGCTGGGAAGTAATTTAATTATAATATATTTTATTAAATTTTTTATTATAATATTTATTTTAAGTTGTTTTATAGTGTTAATAGTGTGAATTTTTTTATTATTGATTGCTTTTAAATTGCTTGTTAATTTTACTTAATTAATTATTAATTAATTATGTTAATAGTGTTATGTTTTACAATATTGGTGGTGTCATTTATAGGGGAATATGGTGGGAGTTAAAAAAAAATTAAATTAATTAATTGTTTGATGATTAATTTTAATTATTTTGCTTGAGTGGGAATAGTAAATTATTCACCTATGCAATCCAACACTTTCCCTACTGTTGCATTTGCTGGAGTGGGAATAGTAAATTATTCCTCTCCGCTATCCAACACTTTTCCTACTTTTGCTATTGTTGGAGTGGGAATAGTAATTTTTACCCCTGCGCTATCCAACACTTTCCCTACTGTTGCACTTGCTGGAGTGGGAACAGTAATTTTATCACCTCCGCTATCCAACACTTTTACTACTGTTGCACTCCCTGGAGTGGGTATAGTAATTGTTACCCTTCCGCTATCCAACACTTTCTCTACTGTTGCACTCCTTGGAGTGGGAATAGTAAATTATTCCCCTTCGCTATCCTACACTTTCCTTACTGTTGCACTCCCTGGAGTGGGAATAGTAAATTATTCCCCTTTGCTATCCAACACTTTCCCTGCTGTAGCATTTGCTGGAGTGGGAATAGTAATTTTATCCACTCTGCTATCCAACACTTTCTCTACTGTTGCACTCTCTGGAGTGGGAATAGTAATTTTTACCCCTCCGCTATCCAACACTTTCCCTACTGTTGCACTCTCTGGAGTGGGAATAGTAAATTTTATACCCTCTGCTATCCAACACTTTCCCTACTGTTCCACTATCTGGAGTGGGAATAGTAAATTATTCGCCTCTGCTATCCAAAACTTTCCCTACAGTTCTACCTGCTGGAGTGGGAATAGTAAATTATTCCCCTCCTCTATCCATCACTTTCCCTACAGTTGTACTTTCTGGAGTGGGAATAGTAAATTATTCCCCTCTGATATCCAACACTTTCCCTACTGTTGCACTCGCTGGAGTGGGAATAGTAATTTTATCCACTCCGCTATCCAACACTTTCCCTACTGTTGCACTCTCTGGAGTGGGAATAGTAATTTTTACCCCTATGCTATCCAACACTTTCCCTACTGTTGCTATCTCTGGAGTGGGAATAGTTATATTTACCCCTACGCTATCCAATACTTTCCTTAATGTTGCACTCCCTGAAGTGGGAATAGTAAATTATTCCCCTACGCTAGCCAACACTTTCCCTACTGTTGTACTTGCTGGAGCGGGAATAGTAAATTATTCCCCTCCGCTATCCAACACTTTTCTTACTGTTGCACTCCCTGTAGTGGGAATAGTAAATTATTCCCCCCTGCTATCCAACACTTTCCCTACTGTTGCTGTTAATGTAGTGTCAAATGTAATTGTAAAAGATTATAATATTTTAATATTTTAAATTATTATATATATTTTATTTTTATTTTTATTTTACTGGTATATGTATATATATATATGTATTTATAATTTTTAGTATGTTTCTAACGTTTTATAATTTATTATAATAATTATTTATAAATATTATTAAGTAAATTTATATATTATATTTTATATATATATGTATGTTTAATTATTTTTAACATTATATTTATTATTTATTTTAAACATTTTCTAATAATTCTAACTATGTTTTTTTAATTATATGTATTATTTACTTTATTTTTTAAGCATTTAAAAAAACCGATATTTTTGACAACGATATTTTTTTTCTCGATATTTTTGTACTTACCATGATGTAGATATGACTTCGATATTCTGGAGAACGATATTTTTGTCCCGATATTTTTGTACCTCGACATTTTTGTTGTCGATATTCTGTTAGTGATCCCTGACTAATAAATGAAGAGTCAGAGAAACTTACATTTTGATTGGAAAATAAATACCTTTAAAACTACTCACAACTCTCATTATTGACTAAACATTTATTTGCATTTGATATGCTCATGTTTATGTAGGAGTCTTACTTGGTCATAACACGGTGGAAAAGATCTATCACCTTGAGCGGGAACAAGTGTTATGGTAGTTAAAGGTAAATGGTGTTTTTGCAAAGAGAGATTATTGTGAGATTTCCGCTCTATCAACATCTAACCAGATGAAGCTAGGTATGGTTTAATCAAGTATCACTGGAACTGATCGCTCTACATACTAGGGGTTATTCATGAAAAAACAGATATTTTGAGAGAACTACCCTTTTACATATTGAAGTCTGTACTGTCATGACAAGAGGTAGTTTGTCCCAACATTTTTAATGTATGTCACAATTTAAAACATATTGTTGGTGCTGTTAGGTTTGGAAATCTCATTCTCGTTATACACTTGTTCTACGTTATATTAGGTTAGCAGTGTGCGGCTAAATTAGACACCATTCGTATTCACGTAATGCAACCCACTGAGTTATCCTTGCAATGTGCGAGCTTCAGTTAGCGAGTGTGACTCCATTTTAAATTTCGTAATCCCTATTAGGCTGTGCCTGTACTAGGCCTCATTATTCGTATTGCTTGCCTCAGCAGAACACTGTATTCAGCTATTATTTTCTCTTTTGTTCAAGGTTGCCTTCTGACTTGCTAATGAATAGGCCATTCTGCCCTCGCATACCTATCCTTGTGTGTAGCTCTGCTCCCACATTAGGAGACGCCAAGACCCAGCACGGCAACCTTGAGATAGTGATAGCATGTACCCATCTAGCAGGTGGTAGCTGTGGTGTTCTTGTCTTAGAATAGAAACTACCTCTATGTTCCTAGGTTACTAGAATTGGAACATGGAACTTACAGAACATGATGTGGGGTAGAATGTAAGCAACTGATCATTTGACAGTTGCAGGTGTTGATGCTGGATGGGGTCGTTACTGCTGAACTTGAATAAACCTACATTGGTTTCACCATCTTTGCTGTCCATCTCTACTTGATTCAAGAAGCTGATCTTTTACATTTGGCGACGATTGGAACTTCCTACGTGTTCAAGATCGACCTCAACACATCAATCATACCTTTTTACGACAGGAGTCTTCTGATCTTCAGCATCTGTTCGCCGAGATCCATGAGTTCCCCGCCTGTTGATCACAGTGGTGGATTGCCTTTCGGTATTTTGGTGAGTTTTCAACACCCGAGGAAGATCGGGTGCTTGGGGCTGACGTGAGTACTTTTTCAAAATTTTATGCGCTCTGGTCATGCGAAGCCACTGTCAAGGCTCCCTGCCGCGTGGTGCACTCACGTGCAGTGCTCGTGAAGCCATTACCTTGGCTCTCTACCGCATGCTGCACTCACGCACAGCGCTCGCAGACAACGCTTTCTTCAACATTTGGGACTGTTTCTATGGCACCGAACAACATCAACCAAGTGTGACAAAGTTCCCTGTGCTGACGCTGCACATATGCTCAGAAGCTACCTCTCCCCGTCATTACGTCACTGGCGGCCATCTTGTCTGCATATTCTCCGCAGTGTTTACAGCGTTGATGTGCACAGCAACACGTTACCAGCAACCACTCTCATAAGAGATCCCTGCCTCTCTACGCGCATTATCGCTGATGTGCACAGCTGATTTCCCTGCCTCTCTACGCACATTATCGCTGATGCGCACAGCTGATTTCCCTGCCTCACTACGCGCTTTATTGCTGATGCGCACAGCTGATTTCTTCAGATACAACTGCTGTCATTTCCGCTGACACGCACAGCTGGTTGCTCCCACATCGCGTGTCAAGAAACTTCATAAGTACTTCCACTTATGTGCACAGCTACTAATTGTGCACACCTTCACGGTAACTTTATAAAGGGAGAGCTACCTTTCTTTCGTTGCACCTTTTCTCCTATTTTATGTAAGGGGTATTATTTATATCACAAAGGGTTGTAACATTTGTTACTTTATTGAATATACTTAGCTTCATAGCCATGCAAAATGTACCTGCTCCTACATTTTTTTTGTCCACACCTGGTGAACCTGCTATACCCTAGTTGAAGTGGAAAAAGGTGTTTAATCATTATGCTCGTGTGTGTGGAACATCTCTCAGTGCAGAGAGGAAAACTTCTCTTTTAATGCACTGCTTGGGACCGGATGGGCAAGAAGTGTTTGAGCACCTTCCTGCTCTATCGGATGGTGACTCATCAGGCCTCAACGAATTTGAAATTTCTATAAAGAAACTTGATTTACATTATTTACCCAAAGTGAGTACAGTTCTAGAAAGATACCACTTCGGCAGACGCATGCAAAAACGTGAAGAAACTGTTGAACAATATATTACTGAATTACGCAAATTGGCTTCTACATGCAGCTTTGGTGCTTCACTAGAAGAATGCCTCAGAGACCAGATGATGTTAGGATGTAGCATTGATAAAGCTAGAGACAACTTATGGCAGAAAGATAATCCTTCTTTGCATGAGGTAGTCACTATTGCCAAAACGTATGACCATTCAAAGGTGTGTCTTGAAACGATTCAGAAAGATTCTTCTCTTGATAAAGGGCAAAACTCTGTATTAAAAGTGGACTGTGATAAAGACAAAAACAAGCATGAGGTATCAAAGGGTAAAATGCAAAATAAGTTAGATACTAGTTCGAGAAATTTTCAATCTTCCAGGGGTGATCCCCAACCTAGTGGTTCAAAGAGTTTTCAAGTCAAGTGTTTTAGATGCGGCAACTCAGGGCACATAGCGAATTTTAAGGACTGTCCTGGTTGGAAGGCGGTGTGCAACATGTGTGGTCGTAAAGGCCATTTTACAAGGTGTTGTAGATCAGGGAGAGACCAAAAGAAAATTAGAGAAGTATATTTATTTGAGGATGAGGTTGATGAAAACGAAATTTGCCAAATTAAAGTTTCTGGGGGTCCTATAGATGTTCTTCTAATTAATGCTGCACCTGTGAAAATGTTATTTGATTCCGGGGCAAAAGTGACATTAATCCCGAAGAAATTCTTTGACCAGTATTTGTTGGGCAAGGTCACCCTAATGAAGCCAGACATAAGACCAAGGGGTTACAGTGGAGAAATTATTGATCTTCTAGGATGGTTCTGGGGGACAATTATTTATAAAGGAAGAATTGTCCCTGGGAAGGTCTATATTTCAATGAAGGGTGATTCACTTCTGAGTTGGTTTCATCAACGCGATCTGTATGTTCTTTTAGACCCGAATCAAAATCCCTCTGTGTGCCTAAAAGAGATACCTTCTGTCTGTCACGTTGCAGCAGGATGTAAAAACTGGGTTAAAGAGTTCCCTGAAGTCTTTGATAATAAATTGGGGTGTCTTAAGAACTACATGCACCAAATCAAAATCAAGCCTGGTTCACTACCCAAAGTGGCAAAAGTACGCAATGTTCCTCTGGTGGCAAAAGAGAATATGAAGGCTGAACTTGACAAACTGAAGGCCAATGGGATTACAGAAGAAGTTGAAGCAACCGAATGGCTTTCTCCCATAGTTATGGCCCGTAAGGCCAATGGGGAGGCCAGGCTCTGTGTTGATCTGAGGGAACTGAATAAGGCTGTGGTTGTGGATCACTATCCATTGCCCAATATTAATGAGATGTTGTGCTCTCTTGGAGGGGGGAAGCATTTTTCATCTCTCGACCTGTCTTCGGCCTACCATCAGGTCAGATTACACCCCTACTCTCAAAATTTGACAGCATTTGTCACGCCTTATGGCACGTTTAAATTTTTAAGAATGCCTTTTGGCTTAATTTCCGCTACTTCAGTATTCCAAAGGGTCATGCAACGTGTTTTGAAGGGTATTAAGGGCATTAAAATATACCAAGACGATGTTCTTGTTTTTGGGGTGAACTCTGAAGAACATGATGCTAGGATGAGTGCAGTGTTGAGAAAATTATGTGATGCTGGACTAACTTTACGGGCTGACAAATGTAAATTTGATGTGGCTGAAATTGAATATTTGGGTCACCTAGACTCTGGAAATGGAATTAAGCCCAAGGCCTCCTTAGTTGACACACTTTGCAAACTCAAGGCTCCCCAGAGCAAAGATGAACTGGTAAAATTATTGGGGATGGCCGAGTTTTATCACAAATTTGTGCCAAATTTTGCAGGGGTTACCAGACATTTGCGAGATCTTTTAAAAAAAGGTTGCGAGTTCGTGTGGTCGAATGTTTGCGATGAGGAATTTCAAAATCTGAAGAACTGTCTAAATCATGCACAAGATCTTAGTAGTTTTGATCCTAAAAAGATTCTTATTTAATGACAGATGCGAGCTCCAAAGGTTTGGGTGTTGTCTTATTTCAGAAATCGAAGGCAAAGAGAAAGTGGTACTGTTCATGTCCAGACCTTTGAGAGGAGCAGAGTATAACTACTCCGTTGTAGAAAGAGAAGCTCTTGCTATCTATTGGTCAATTCGCAAGTTACACAAATTTCTTTGGGGAAGCAAATTTGAAGTTCTAACAGATCATAAACCGTTGAAAGAAGTTTTTTGCAAAAAAAGGGATTGATTTTGTTTCTCATCGAATACGTAAGTGGGTGGTCGCTCTACAAGAATTTAATTTTGTTGTCTCCTATCTGCCAGGCGTCTCTAACATGCTTACAGATTGCTTGTCTAGGTTGGGCACTGAACGTGAGGAACTTTTGGAATGTGATCAGTTTGGTGGTGAAGAATTTGAAGAAGAGGTTGATGTTTGTTTGTTAAGTGATGGTATTGTATCTGAGAATGATTGGAAAAAGGCTTTAGTCGAGGATGAACTTTTACAAAAAGTCATTAACATGATTTCAAAGGGTTGGTGTGATAAGAGAGATTGTGATGAAGAGTTGACTGGTTTTTGGCAGGTTAAAGACGATTTATCAGTTGTGGATGGTATCCTTTTGAGAGGTAGCAGATTGATTCCTCCTCGCACATTATGGTATAGGTTACTGAAGAGCGCACACGCCAGCCATATGGGAATTGTTAAAACCAAGGCGAGGTTAAGGGAGGCATATTGGTGGCCTGCCATGGATGTCTGGATTAAAAGAGAGGTCAGAAGTTGCTCAGAATGTGCATGCAGTGACAAAGTTTTGAAGTATAGAACTCAACCTATGGTGGTGAGAGAGCAGTCTAATGGGCCTTGGTCAGACATTGCAATTGATATTTTAGGTCCCATTAAGATAAAATCACGTGATGTGTATGTTCTGGTTTGTTTGGATATGTACTCTCGCTGGCCTGAGATTAAGGTGGTAAGTTCTGTAGAATCTTCGGTGGTGATTGAATTTTTGGATAGTTTGTTTGAAAGGGAAGGATTTCCCGTGTCCTTGCTCTCTGATAATGGTGTACAATTCACCTCAGCGGTGGTTGAAGAGTACTTGGTCTCTAGGGGCATCAAACACAAGAAGGCAGCTCTTTATCATCCGGAGAGTAATGGAGTTGTCGAAAGGTTTGTGAAGGTGTTAAAAGAGGCTGTACAACAAGCTGTTGCTAATGGTGCAGACTGGGAGGTAGCCATGATGAAAAAGGTTAGGGAGTACAGATTCACTCCTCACTCCTCCACGGGTGTTTCACCTTTTCGTTTGTTCAAGAGGAGAGTGGCCAATATGGAAGTTTGTCCCTCATGGGTTTCTTCTAAGAGACTGTTAGTGGATGTGAGTGCTGATAGTGTGGCAGGGTGGAGAGAAAAAGAGAGTATGATTAAATAGAAGAGGAAGAAATGGTATGATGAAAGGAGAGCAGTCAAGCACACAGAGGTTTCTGTGGGAGACTGGGTGAAAATAAAATCTCCTCGTTTGGGCAAGTCTAAGTCAAAGTTTAGTATTCCTTTCAGGGTGATTAAAGTTTTCAAGAATGCTGTGAAGATCAGTAATCATAAGGTATGGAATTTGAACAGGGTTGCTAAGTGTCAACCCAGAGAGGAATTGAGAGGTTCTGAGGTTGTTTCACCTCAAAGGAATGTTAGACCTCGCAGGGTTGTTAAGCGCCCTTCTAGATTCCATGACTATGTTTGAACCTTGCTTTTATCTTTTGTACATAGCTCTCCCTCAAGTTTTCTTTGATGTCTGTTTTATTTTCTTTAGTAACTGTTAAGAGGGGAGGTGATGTGGTGTTCTTGTCTTAGAATAGAAACTAGCTCTATGTTCCTAGGTTACTAGAATTGGAACATGGAACTTACAGAACATGATGTGGGGTAGAATGTAAGCAACTGATAATTTGACAGTTGCAGGTGTTGATGCTGGATGGGGTCGTTACTGCTGAACTTGAATAAACCTGCATTGGTTTCACCATCTTTGCTGTCCATCTCTACTTGATTCAAGAAGCTGATCTTTTACAGTAGCCCATCCTTCTGCGCCTCCTTTGTTCATGTTTGGCCTAAGCCGGTAACTTTCCATTGTGGGCGTGGTTGGGAGGCCCTTGGGAGGAATGATTATGCATTGCAGACTGTTGGGGGTCAGTCCCTCGGCAGACATCTTAGGGTGCAGGTCAGATTGGACTCCTCTGCAGAGTATTGGTAATAAACAATTGTTTTGTATTCTCTACTGTCTGACCTACTCTTCATTTTGTGGAAGGCGATTAGGAGGTTGTAGAAAACCCGGGTGGCCCTTTACGGGCCACTTCCTTCAGTTGGCGGTCGAACAGGGACTCCGCAAGGTGACCCGACTCGCCCGTAATCGGGTTGTAGGGGCGGGGTTACGTCCGGTCGGTCGGATCGGGGATCCCCACACGATAAGAGCCCGGTTCTCTTGGCTGCCCCGCCAGTCTGATCGGGTGACTCCTCGTCTACTGGTCACCGGCCGGGGTCCTGAGAAGGCAGAACCTTGGATTTGACCGTTTGGTCCGAAGAGTCGACAGTGGAGAATAATATTGCTCGACCTGTGTGCACCAGGTGAGTGACTTGAATTCATGGAAAATGTGGCGCCATGGTTGAACGGCACGAGCCTACGGGCTGTGTCTGGTACAGTTTCCAGACTGTCTTGTCTTGAACTTGGTGGGTTTGCGGACCCTCGAAAAGACACATAGTGTTTGTGAATGGTCTACCAGGCAAACAGGAAATTCGGCCCATTCTTGAAAAGGTTTGGGGCTGTTTGCGAACAATCTGCCAGGCCAACTGGAAATTCGGCTTACTCTTGAAAAGGTCTGGGGCTAGAGCCTGTCTTCTTGTCTTGGTACAGTCCGCGGACTGTCTTGTGCGGTTTTGGACCGCTTTTATTTGGTTCTTGGACCATTTGTTGGTTGGTGTTCTATTTGTCCATTGGGGACAGTGTATGTGTCTTATATTAAGATGCCTTGTCTAAGTAAATTAGGGTGTTTTGGATGTCGGTGTTGTTCAACCGAAGCTCGATTGGAAGAAAGGCAGCCGGCACCTCTGGAGGGTACCCCAAATTTTGATGTATACGTCAAGCATGGCATTGGCCCTATTATGTTTAGCACGTTGTGGAATAAATATATGAGGGACAATGTTGAGTTACAGTGGCCGCTTACTGGCTCATTTGATGAACAAAAGTTGAATTACTTGCAGGACAAATTGTTCGCGAAAAAGAGCAGGTAGTCGATGTTTGATTCTCTGAGGACATGGCAGAAGGAAGCGAAGCAACGACGTATGAGGGCAGAGAAGCAAGCTCGGAGGAAACAGAGGCAAACGATAATTCAGAAAGCAGTAGATTATGAAAGAGAAAAGATCGAGGAAGGCATAGAGTGTGCAGATAGGAAGTTTTGATTGCAGAGTGATAAATGTTATGTTGCTAGAGAGGAAGGTGATGTTTTCGTTGAGGAGTTATTGGATTCTCGGCCCCCACCTCCTTATGCCCCCGAACGGATATATCCCGTAATCCCAACACCTCAGTCTTCGGCCTCTGGTTCTGCTATTCCTAGTCTTCCTGTTTCTAGCTCTACTGCTTCGGCCACAGCCCCACCTGCTTCATCCCCATTTTTGAAAGTTACAGGGATGGGAGCCGTCGGTTCTCCTATCCTGTCTCCTGACTCCGTACCTGTGGTCACGCCTCCTCTTACTCCTGCATCTCAGTCTTTGTGCGCAATGGTACCTGTTTCTTCCTCTGCTCTTTCCCCTTTGAACGCATTACCTCAGGCATTGCGAAATGCAGAGACGCCTGTGCGTGGAGTGCATGAAGTGAATTGGGCAGCGGTACGTGAACGCATGGATAAAGTGCTGGTGCGTTCTGCTGTGGGTGATGAGGAAAAGAGAATGGTGGCTGACCAGGCTGCACAGTGGGCCCGGAATCCGATTTATAGTGTGGAAGATGTGTGGAGTGTGATGAAAGATTATGAGCCGTTTATACAGCAACATGCCCTTAAGCATATGTCGGCTACGCTGATAGGATTGTGGGAACAGTGTTTCAAGGGTATTGCACCGCAGATAATTTATGACATTCGGGATAGGGTATATATTACTGATATGGCCCCAAATGAGGTTTTCAGTAATGTGACGACAATGGTGGGTTATCGGGGTAGATTGCTCCAGAAGGTCCCGACGACAGTGTCACAGTTCCCAATGAGGGAAGTTCATCCCATTTACCACCCCGAAATACCACAGTTGCGAGATGGGAATAATATTGTTACTCGCCACGAGTGGTGGCCCATTTCCAGGAACAGTGGATCTACACTCCTTGGAAGAGGAGTGAGGTAATATCCCTAAAAAGACAGTTGCCGGACCCTCGGAAAAATCCAACTGCGTACTATAAAGAATTGACGGAGGCGGCCTCCTCCACGGTGATGACATTAGCTGATATAGAGTTGTTTTTCGGTCTGTTGGTACCGGTAGATATATGGAGACAGGTGCATATGCAGGATCATGTGGTGGAATTGGGTGGAACATGGAATGAGATCAGAGCATGGGATAAGGAGCGCAAGCCCGGCGAGAAACTGAAGGCGGAGTTATTAGCCTTGCTGGGGCGTATTATCACTTACATGCATTCCCTTATCCTGCAGAGATGAGTGGATTGGGACAAGTTGACTGCGTGTCATCAGAAGAAGGATAAAAGTGTGTCCGATTTCTTAATAGGTTTGAAGGGGTGTTTCTGGACTTTAGTGGCCAAGATCTGTCACTGGAGGGTGGTGTTCGTTTGTTTGTCAACAGGTTTGTCACTAATTTGCTTCCCGAGATTGCGACTAGGTTGCAGGCTTCGGAAAGTACTTGGACCACTTCCTCCCCGTCAGTAATCTTGAGTATGGCACAGTACTACACGCATAGAGAGAATGAGGACAAAGAGAAGGTGGAGAAAAAGTCAAAGGAGTTGAAGACAAGGGTGTTGATGCAGCAAGTGGCGAGGGGAAGAGGAAGGGGTTTGGGTCTGGCCCAGCGGGGGTCCCGGTCTGACCGGAACAGTACACCGGGTGTGCCCGTGGGGTACAACCAATGTGCGTACTGTAAAAAGGAGGGGCACTGGCAAAGTGAGTGTCCGGAGTTACTGCAGAAAGTTGAGGCCCCGAGAGGTAGGGGTTTTAGAGGACGTGGTAGAGGGGGAGGGGGCCGAAGAGAGGGATAGTTTGAGGATACATCGTATGCTCAGCAGAGCAATAACTATTTTGACGAACCCCGGGGAAGGCAGTACTATCATGACGACTATGACATGGACGAAGTGACGGGGATGTCCCACAGCCAGGACAGCCAGGGACAGGGTAAGGGACCTGTTCCAGTGCCTGTAGATCAGCGGGGACCCTATGTCACTGCAGATTTACAGGGCATGCCCATGACGTTCTTACTTGACACGGGTGCTATGAATAGCTCTTTTTCTCGTTCACTGGTCCCAGGGGCAGCTCTGTCTGGCCAAAACAATGTTTCGGTAGGTTTCTCAGGCATTCCGGTTGTTAGCCCCATTTTCAAACCTCTTGCTCTGACTATTGGTCCCTTTACAGTGGATTCACCGTTTCTGTTAACGACAAATTGTGGGGAGAATTTGATGGGATTGGATTTGTTGAAGAGATTGCATGCCACCATCTTTTGTTCTCCAGATGGTGTTTACATGACCGTTGGGCCACAAGTGGCTCGTGCCAAACAATGCTTTGCAAAGGACGCACCCCTCCCCGCTGAATTCAAAGAGGTGCCCTGTAGTTTATGGGCAGCAGGAGACACAGATGTGGGGTTACTCCAGATCCCGCCGGTCTCTATTCAGATTAAAGACAATGCTGTCTTGCCATGTATTCCCCAGTACAAGATTTCACAAGCAGGAGAAAAGGCCTTGTTGCAAATAATACAGGATTTGATTGAGTTTGGCATGGTTGAGGAGACAGTGGCGAATGTGTGCAATAGCCCTATCCTTCCGATTCTCAAGAAGACACCCTTGGACTCTTCTGATGCTCATCCTGATGTTTATCGCTTTGTAATTGACCTCAGAGAGGTCAATAAAATTGTAGTACCCCAATATCCTGTAGTCCCAGACATCACCACGATATTGACAATGATTCCCCCATCAGCAAAGTTCTTTTCCGTGTTTGATCTGAAGAATGCTTTCTTTAGCATTCCTATTCATACAGATAGCAGATATCTGTTTGTATTCGCCCTAGCCGGCAGGAGCTTTAGATTCTGTTGGGCTCCTCAAGGCTATACAGAAAGTCCTAGTATCAATAGTCAAGCCTTAAAAACTCAATTGGATTCTTTGGTACTTCCCACTGGTAATGTGCTATTGCAGTACGTGGACGACCTCCTTGTGGCCTCTGATACTGAGGATGGCTGTAAAGATGACACTGTTAAATTGCTGTTACATTTGGCGGGCCATGGCCATAAGGTGCCCCTTTCCAAATTTCAATATTGTCGACAGGAGGTCACCTACTTAGGTCACCTACTGTCGAAGGAGGGTCGCAGACTAACACCTGAGCACAAAGCTGCTATCACTAATGTGCCTGTTCCTAAGACCCAACGTGAAGTACGCACATTAATTGGTATTACCTCGTATTGTCGACACTGGATCCCCAATTATTCCTTACTAACAAAACCCCCTCCTTTACCTGACCACCAAAGAAGTGCATGAACCCCTGCCTTGGACATCCGCATGCCAGCAAGCTTTTGAGCAATTAAAGGTTGCGCTATGCTCTGCTCCTGTGCTTGGTACTCCTGATTACCAGAAGCCTTTTGTGCTTTACGTACATGGGGCAGACGGTTGCGCGCGTTCTGTTTTAACACAGGGTTTTGGTGGTAAGCAAAGACCCTGCGCTTATTTTTCTGCGATGCTGGATAACGTAGCCAGAGCGCTTCCGAGCTGCCTGAGAGCTGCCGCAGCAGTGGCAGTTTCTATCAGACAATCGGCGGGGCTCGTTCTTGATACTGCTCTCACGGTAATGGTACCCCATGCTGTGGATACACTTTTGAATAAGACAAAGACACAGCACCTTCTAGTGCACGTCTGACTGGATATGAACTAACCTTGTTTGCTCCGCACATTACCATCAAAAGATGTGCCACTCTGAACCCAGCCACGTTACTACCCCTCCCTTCGACGAGTAATGACACAGATGTACATGATTGTGTGTACAGAACAGAAGAGGAGACGAAGGGATGGGTAGACCTGACTGATGTTCCCCTATCTGAACCCCAAGGGGAACTATATGTCGATGGCTCTTGTTTCAAACTACTAGATGGCACCACCACTGCAGCATATGCAATTACAACTTTACACACTATAGTTGAGACATCCTGTGTCCCATACCAATCAGCCCAAGCCGCAGAGCTGGTTGCCCTTCTTCGGGCTTGTGAGTTGAGTGAGGGACTGACTGTCAATATTTATACTGACAGCCAGTACGCCTTTGGGGTCGCCCATAATTTTGGACGCCTCTGGGCAGAGAGAGGGTTCTTAACATCACATGAATTACGAATACAGAATAGCCCATTGATACATAGACTCCTGTCAGCCCTAACACTTCCCAAAAGATTAGCAATAATAAAATGTAGAGCCCACATAGCAATAACAGATGATGTTGGGAGAGGAAATGCTTTTGCAGATCAAACAGCTAAAGAGACAGCGAGATCGAAGATGAAAAAGATGTTTGTGGCAGGTCCTGCTAGGTGGGTCCCGGACAATGGAATGTTCGAGGATACATTAGAAAACGTTAAAGAGATACAAAGCGAGGCGACCCTAGACGAATTGGCAATATGACAGGAGAGTACAGGGCGTCTGGATGAGGATGGGTGCTGGACCGATAAGTCCGAGAAACAGCGATGGATGTTACCTAATGCCTATGTACTTCCTGTGGTTACTATGGCCAATGGCCCAGCCCACATTAGCACCAGGGGAATATGTAAGGTTTTGGACCCAGTGTGGCAGAATGACAATATTTCCAAAGCAGCCACTCATTTGGTGAAACACTGTATGATTTGTAAGACACATAATCCTGGGAAAGTTACTCCTACACGCTTTGGTAACTTTGCACCGCCTTCTTTCCCTTTCGAGGTTCTCCAGATGGATTTCATTGAAATGGAACGAGTCAGCAATTTGAAGTATGTGCTGGTAGTGATTTGTGCATTCAGTAAATGGATTGAGGCTTACCCCACCAAAGAGAATACGGCTATGGCGATGGCGAAGGCACTCATAAAAGAGTTCTTCCTATGCTTTGGATTGCCGCGTGTGATCTGGAGTGACAACGGAAGTCACTTCAATTCCAAGGTCATCCAACTGGTGTGCGAAGGTCTGCACATCAAGCAAAAGTTTCATGCAGCCAACCACCCCCAGTCAGCAGGTCTGGTTGAGAAATACAACGGCACTCTCAAGCTGAAGTTAGCAAAAATACAGGAAAGCACAGGATTGCGATGGCCAGATGCGTTGCCCCTAGCCTTGTTATCCACCAGGGCGACAGCACACTCTAGGACAGGGTTGTCACCGTATGAGGTAGTGTTTGGTCGCCCGGCCAATATCTGGGGCGTTCCAAGGCCAAAGCGCTTCTCTGAGATAGAGCACCCCTTGCTTATAGACTATCCGTATGAGTTAACTAAAGATCTTCGCTCTCTTCATCAACAGATTCAGGAGACACTGCAGCCGGTACCAGAGGGGCCCAGGCATCAGCTACAGCCCGGAGATTATGTCCTCGTCAAGAACTTCCAGAGGGAGAGCTGCCTGGAGCCCCGCTGGAAGGGCCCCCTGTTGGTCCTCCTTGCCACCCGAACAACGGTGAAACTCGATGGCCGGAAACACTGGGTGCATGGTACACACTGCAAGAGGGTTCCTCTCCCACTTCCCTACGACAAGTGGGTGCTCGACGGCATTGCTGACCAGGAAGGGGAAAGGGTGCCCCGCTTTGTTCCCTTCTCTGACGCCCTGCTAAGGTGGGCGCAGACGGAAGCAGAGAGTGACGCCGCCCTGCTTGAGGTGGTCCCTCCAGAGATATGGGCAGCCCCGGTTTCTGCCCCATCTGATCCACTGGCACCTGAGTCCCCATGCCTTTCTGAGCCTGAGTTTCACCCCCTTTTTGTTGATGAAACAGTGCCTGAAGTTGACAGGTATAACTTGCGCCCCAGAAAGAAGGACAGTGTGCCAGAGGGATAGTCCAGGAGTGAGGGAAGGACTTGAGATTAGGGTGTAGGTACTATGTCTGCAGTGCCTGCGACAGATTAGGGTGAACCACACTGGTGCACTGCCTGAGACACTGGACAGGATCGTTGAGGGTACTTGCCCAGGAGGGAGGGTGCCCTATCCTGCAAGAAGAAGTATTTGTTTCCAGCACGGGCCGTGATCGCGCGGCTCCCTCGAGGGAGTACTTTGGAGCACCATCGTTGATGAACGATAGGAGCCTGCCAGCGAGGCTCTAAAAGGACGCTGGGTAAACAGTGCCCCTCTAGTCGGTTGTATTCTTGTGGCTCCAGTTCATACGGCTCTTCTCATGTTCTTATTTGGCCGTGCTGTCATGGAGGAAGAACAGCCCCTAGCGGCACCACCACCAGGGCAGAGTAGTCCTGTGTGGTCTAGCTGGTCTACTAGGAGTAAGATAGTGGTGGTAGTGTTCCTTCTCATAGTAATGATAATACTGTTTGGGGTAGTGTGCTATCTAGAAGAACAGCATCCTGTCCACACTTTGATAGGGACTACCCCGTCTCCCCCTGAGCATCTGTTCGTCACGTTGCCCCCACATAAAGAGAGACATAGACAAACATATGTTGAAAATGTTTTCCTGCAAATGCTTCACCAGGTACATAATACAACAAATGCCACAAATTGTTGGGTGTGTGGGTTACTCCCCTCAGTTATGCACAAGAACGATTTACTGGTGTCCTTACCCCTGTCGTACCTAAGTAGTTGTGAGGCATGGTTCCTGTTGCTTTCCATGGTGTAAATACATTACCACACTGATGCTAAGAATATGACGGAGTCTGATTATGAAGCAGTATTGGAATATATAGAGGTACACCAGGGTTATACACCTGGGACAGGGGGAAAGGAGGGTACCTTACATCCACATGCTTGCATGAATGTTTACAAAGGTAACAAGAATGCCACATGGCTGCAAAATGAGATGTTGGATTTTCAGGGATTCAATGTTACTGAATACTTTAAATGTTTCCATGCACGAAATGTCACTGAAGATAAAGCCATGCCCGTACCTGTGGTTCCTACAGCTAGTTTCTGTGTGAAGGTTCTGGGAATTTTCCAGTGGGACAGAGCAGTTGCAACTATACCTATCGATTAAACACGACTAGTAGCCCACATTTGCTCACCCCCCCCCAAATGTTTACGTTGTTTGTGGGGAGCAGGCTTATACATGGCTCCCTAGGGGATGGTCTGGCCGGTGTTATGTCTCTTTTCTTTTACCTCCCGTTTACATTGCACCATCCAACTATCACAAAGACTATAGGCTGCAGCCGAGAAACATGTACTTGTCCTGGGTAAGGAGAGTTATTGACACAGCAGATATCGATCAAACTGATACTACCCTACCGCAATTCTTGGATGCCATGAAGGGTATGGTCCCTTTCTGGGGTCCTATGTACAACAGTGTTAGCATTCGTCGTCTCACCAGGGTTGTTGAAGGGGTTATCAACACTACAGCAGGCATACTCACTAACATCACGGCTGAGCTCCAGGCTACCAGACTCGTTGCTCTTCAAATCGGATGGTTTTAGACATTTTCCTTGCAGATGGGGTGGAGCTTGTCGCGTCATAGGCAGCAGTTGCTGCGTTTACATCTAAGACCACGCCCCTAATGTATACTCAGCTATCAAGAAGCTAGATAGGCTTGCATCCGATATTCATCAGGATAAAGGTTCATGGTCCTTCACAGGGTGGTTTTGGGGACTGCTATCATCCTGGGGTTAGAAGATACTTCTTTTCCTAGTAGCTATTGCAGGTGTCATTTTCACGTGCTGCCTATGTGTCAATTGCCTTCCAGCATGCTGCACTTATTATGTGAGTAAACTCACCCCTACCCCTAAATTGCAAGGCCGTAATGATAAAGTCTCTAATATGATGATGCAAGAAATACAAGATTTGATGCAGATAGATGAGGGTATTTTTGAGTACTAAACATATCTTGCCATACATGTGTTGCTTCCATTTCCTTTGATATTAATGTGACTATGCATTTCCTTTTTCCTTGCTTAGAATTGTAAAGACCCTACCCGATAGCGTCAATAAAGGATTTAGCCTCCACTGCTAAAAGGAGGGTCTGTTAGGTTTGAAAATCTCATTCTCGTTATACACTTGTTCTACGTTATATTAGGTTAGCAGTGTGCGGCTAAATTAGACACCATTCATATTCACGTTATGCAACCCACTGAGTTATCCCTGCAATGTGCGAGCTTCAGTTAGCGAATGTGACTCCATTTTGAATTTCGTAATCCCTATTAGGCTGGGCCTGTACTAGGCCTCATTGTTCGTATTGCTTGCCTCAGCAGAATACTGTATTCAGCTATTATTTTCTCTTTCGTTCAAGGTTGCCTTCTGACTTGCTAATGAATAGGCCATTCTGCCCTCGCATACCTATCCTTGTGTGTAGCTCTGCTCGCACATTAGGAGACGCCAAGACCCAGAACGGCAACCTTGAGATAGTGATAGCGTGTACCCATCTAGCAGGTGGTAGCCCATCCTTCTGTGCCTCCTTTGTTCATGTTCTGCCTAAGCCGGTAACTTTCCATTGTGGGCATGGTTGGGAGGCCCTTGGGAGGAATGATTATGCGTTGCAGACTGTTGGGGGTCAGTCCCTCGGCAGACACCTTAGGGTGCAGGTCAGATTGGACTCCTCTGCAGAGTATTGGTAATAAACAATTGTTTTGTGTTCTCTACTGTCTGACCGACTCTTCATTTTGTGGAAGGCGATTAGGAGGTTGTAGAAAACCCGGGTGGCCCTTTACGGGCCACTTCCTCCACTGCGGCGCGCAACTTTGCCCACAGATGCCGAGATACACAGATAGTGAATGCCTGCTGATGCTCTTGTCTTTGGCAGTCAATATTTCTTGGAGTGCTTTCGCCTACTAATGGGACAGTTTATATTTTGTCCAGTGTATCCCTAGCCCAGCAGTTAGCATATACAGTCCTTTTGTAAAAATCACCTTAGGTACCAACTTCCTTTGGTCAACAAGTGTCAAAACTATCTTCCACATATTAAGCACTCAGACAATTTTAACCCCCTCCGTCACTGCATATGTAACATTTTGCAGTTTAACCAGTATAGATAAGGGTGCTATGCTCAATAGGAAAGTGTTTAAGAAAACAGACAGGCCTTTGTGGTGAGACTGAGCATCTGTAAGAGCTTTGAATGCATCACAACGACTTTGTTAAATCCATAGGACTAGGGTAGTTATAAAACAACTGTATGGAACATACAATTCACTTATACACTGCCAACAATTTCAACACCTTGTGCAACCACTCCATTCAAATTAATAGAAAAAATCCTGGCATACAAAAGGAGCACCACTTTCTTCACTGTTACAACCAAATGCAGCCTCCTCACACAATACATGGAGTTCATTACCATAACAGACTCATTTCGTCTGGAGGAATGTTATTTGAGATCTTTGCCTTAAGCAAATTGACTAGCACTGTGTTTAGAATCTTGGCGTGCAAGTTCAAGAGGGAAAGGATCTTCATTTGAAACACTACAAATAAGGTATTTGCACGTTTTGGGGGCATAATGTCCATTTTCAGCACCTTGACAAGAAGATGATAAAGTCCGTCAATCAAAAGTTGGAGTGTTTCTGTTAAGCGCTAAACCCAAATTGTATAGTCATCCTGCTAAATTCCATATCAGAGGCTGTCTTTATTTGTTCTGAGACACACCCTTAACTGGGTACTGGAAACCAGGATAATGCACCACAAACCAGAAAAAAATATCACTGTCCCAGCACAGGTACAAACTCACAGTAGTGCCTGTCCACTTCCTGTGGGGAGAGCATGTCAGTGAAAAATTAGAGCTGTGGCTCCTTCTTTCAGTAGAAAGGGACCAGGCCTCATTTTTAAGAGGGTGCATGGATCCCAGAGGCAGATGGAGTGTGTGACTCCCCCTCGGTGTGTGGGAGTGGCAGGGGGGCTTCTGGGACACCTGTTCCCCTTTCCAAGCTGGCCCCTTCAGGGGAGCACTGTCTGTATACCACTTCATGTTGGCACACTGCATACCTTCTGATGACTTGTTTGCCCTGGCACCACATCTGTAGTATGGTTTGAGTTTCTGCTGGTATGTCACTCCCAACTTGAAGCTATATGGTTGCTTGATTAGAAGGCACCAATCAATAAAAAAGCTATTAGTATATCAATTGCGAACAAGAGAGCTGGTCTTTGTAGTAAGGCACATTCAGTAAAGTCAATGATATCGGATACAGTGTTTCAATATGAGAAACCCATATTCCTTGGCAAAATGCCACATGTGTGGTGGCCATTAGGAAAAACTGTTGAATAATAGAATACAAACTTAGCATTCCGATGAAGCGTTTCACAAAATGTCACTTGGAGAAATTCTAATTCTGTCTTTTCCTGCTTAATATGCAAACAAAATATTTGCCACTAAGCTATTCTTTTAATGAAATAGACAAATACCTAACTTTTACATTTATATATGAATAGGTCCAAGCCCAGGTATTATATCTATTGCCCCATGGAAACAAGTATACCTGATTGGAAAATGGCTTGGGCATCTACTTACTTGTTAAATAGATATAGATTGCTATTTCAATGAAACCCAGCCACAGTCATGAAACTCAACTTAGAAACAGGAGACCCCCATAAGAAAGTGTAAAGAAGCAACTATCCAATGTGATTTCTTTAACCAGTACACTGTTGAAAGTTGCCAGCTGCCACCAAGTCTCACCATGACCCACTCTTGGAGTCAGGTGTGATAAATCCCTCTGAGAAGTGCATTTCTATTTTAGTTTATTGATTACAAATTAGCTAGACCATATCCTTGACTTCTCTTCGTAAACTACACCGCAGGTACCAAAATGCCTTTTATATATGAACATAAATAAACATTAAATTGAAGTCACACCAACTAATCAATTTCTATACTTTAGGAGAAAAGTGATCATGGATTTACCATCACCCAGTGCACTTACACAACCAGGAACCAGGGTGAACATATTTCACAGTTTTCTTTTCACAGCTAATAACTATGTGTATGACTGCAATCACTGAAGCAGTTGGTTCTATATTAAAGAACATAAGAGCCTACAAGGGGTTATCAAGAAATGTCCACACATCATTTTTTTTAAGTCAACTTACATTTGAGTTCTATAATAATGGCCTGCACGATTCCCAAATCATACTTCACAGCCTCCTTGCATCCTCTGAGAGTTATTCTTGTCTTTTGTGAGACAGGCTACATAATACAAGGAGACAAGCTTCCTCTGCATTAGTGGACAGAACAGTACATAAATATAGCAAAGACATGTGAATCTGTGAGGCTGTGAAATATACAGCAAAAACAGATGCTCTGAAGTGGAACACTGCATACGTGTAGGATTGTGTTAGCATATTCAATGCATACTTGAGTGGTACTAGTCATTAACATCTTAACTTAAATGGTGTATACTAGCACCATATACGGGTTGGTGGAGGCACATCCCTATTGTCACAGTCTGTATGTTAAAAAGGGGGGCGGGATTCCGTTAAAAATGAATCCTCAAATTTCCGCAAAAATAGACATGTCTGAGTGTGTTCCGCATGCAATGTCTATGATTAGGGTGCTTAAATCTGGATTATTGGCAAAGGGATCTTCCATCAAACTTTCTTGAATTAAATAATGCTATAGAAAAGCCCAGGAGTCTGCATTATTGTGGCATGACAGCTGTTAGAAATTGGGTTACTGGTTGACTGTGGTGTAAGCCCTGGTCAAGCAGCAGCCACAATCCTAGTCAGGGTAAGGCACAAGGACACCTCAAACTAATCGGTGCTCAACCCCCTGGTAACTTGGCACAGAGCAGTCAGGCTTAACTTAGATACAATGTGCAAAGCATTTGTGCAACACTTGAAGGAGTAAACCAGTAAAAATATCACACTAAAAGATTACCACACCAAGTTATAACAATAGAGCTGAATGTAATGAACAACACAGGACCAAAACAACAAGAAATCCAATTAGTAGATCCGGAGATATGAATTTTGAAAGAATAATATAGTTCCTCAAAGCATAACGCACCAACCGGGGAAATCTGTTCGCGCTAGACCTCGTGAAATCCAAAAGTTCAAGCTGACCACGATGGAGCGCAGGTCGGATAAAGCCCCAGATTAGTCCAGATCAGTTGCGGCTCCTGGTGGGAGTGCTGAGGGGCAGTGGGGTGAGGCGGGGGAGAGGCAGGGTGGGAGGTAGTAAACTCCGGCGTGTGGCCAAACAGAGGTAAGTACATAAATAAATAAATAAATAAAACGAATTACGTTGCGCGCGCTGCAACGCCAATGTACTTTGTTTTATTTATTTATTTATGTACTTACCTCTGTTCGGCCGTATGCCAGAGTTTACTACCCCCACCCCACCGCCCCGCAGCACTCCCACCAGGAGCCGCGACTGGTCCAGATGAAGTTATACTCTCAAGTTACGTTTTGTGCCAAGAGCCCTTTCGCGTTGGAGAAGGTTTTTGAGAGCAAGGAGAACGTCGCTGGTGGTGGTCAATGTGGCACGAGGAGCAGGCTGGGCACTGCCGATGGGAGGGATGGATCCTTGTGATGGCAGTCCACGCGAGCGAACGATGCAAGCTATGCGTACATACGAACTTGTGGCCGCTCCCACTTATTTTCCATGTGAGCAGTGTGGTTCCTGTGCGAACAGGCCCGTTTGTGGTCACCCAGTGCCCAAAAGCTTGAATTCAACCCACACCAAGGGACTGGGTCCCGAGAGGCACCTCTTGGTGGTCAGGAGCTGGTTGAAGTTGGGTCCAGGAGCTGTGGAGAGCCTGTTATGTACCTGAGGCTCAAATAAGGAGGCCAGCAGACTAACACTCAAAGTCACACTGGGGTGCTGGGTTCAAGTTGGAGGTTGCAGGTCCAGTTCCTCTTCTCCTGGCAATCGGGCAGCAGGTGAGCACAGTAAGGCAGCAGCTCCTTCAGAGTAGCAGCAGTAGGGTAACAGTTATTTCAGAAGCACAGCTGCCCTTCTTCCTGGCAGAGTATCTACAGGTCCAGAAGTGTACTGAAGAGTGGGTCTGAAGGTCTTATTTTTATACCCTAGTACCCTGCTTTTAGAAGGTGGGAGAAGGTTCTGGAAAGGTTCTTTGAAGTGCATGGGTCTCCCTGCTTCCCCTGTCCTAGATCCAAGCTAGCTGCAGTGAGAGTACAGGGTTGTTAGGCCTATTGTGATTAAACAGGACACAGCACCCAGTGATGTGACCTAAGACAGGCTGCAGGCACAAAGGGCTGAGGTCAGGAAAACGCCAACTTTCTTAAAGTGGCATTTTCATAATTGTGTTGATATATTTGACTTTACCATTAAAGAGGGTTTATCATGGGGGGCGTGACGCGCACGCAGACAAGATGGCCGCATCTGCTTAAGCTCCGGAGAGCCTCCGTGAGGCCGTCCGGTTTTCCAGTGAACGGAGTCCTGGAAGGGCGGTTTTAACGATGGATATCGGCAGCGGAAGGTAGCGAGGGCACTCAGGAGAATTTGCGGCGCATTTGGAGCGCTTTTGGTGCCTTTTCCAGCAGCATCTGTGTTCTCCTCAGGGTGGCGCCTAAGATGGCGGCGGCGCGAGGAACACGGGCGCATTAACCCTCACAACTTGGAGATTCCAGGGTACAGTGATTGACAAAGTAAGAGCGCTTCGCCTGAATCGCATACCACGCTGCTGCTGAAGGATAATATATGCTCTGAGGCATTTGCAGCTAAAGTCCATTCAGATGAAGTTTCTTTTAAGCAGCGCTGAGAGGCTGTATGTGTAAACTGACAGTGGCTGCTTATGGGAAGTTCTGCTTGCCCTGAGGGGATCTCCAGGGGTCAAAAGAATGCGAATATTTGCAGCGTTGTTTCACCTGTAAATAAAGCGCTGTTCTTTTCTGAGGCGGTATGTTTCTCCTGAGCGGCAACACATTTAATATGGAAGCTCCTTGAATGTGCGCTGATGTGCGATGTTGTTCTCTTCACCAGCTATGTGGAGCATTGTTTTAACACAGGATCATCAACAACCCTTTTGCGCTTAAAACCTGACTGGAAGTTCATAAGGTATACTGCGATGATAACCTTGTCTACCAGTTTTGGAGAGGCAGAGGATTAATACCTACTCCTCAATGAGCTGGTTTTGCTACGGTGATTTTCTGCAGCTGCACCTGTTTCCTCTACCACTATCGCGGGTTGGACACTAGTCTCTCAGTGGCGCACACTTATTTAAGTGCTCTTTAACCACGAGGTAGAGGTTGCTATCTGTCTGGACAGTGACTTTTTGTAGGGCACAGTTTATGTGTTTGGTCATTGTTCTTTGTCCTCTGAGGGACTTGTTCCGCCATATTTCCAGGTAACGCTCTGGTGGTCTGGAACAGGGAGTGGTTGGTAGTGCTGTTTTTCTTTTCACCTATATTTGTCTTTTCCAATGGCAGATAATATGGGCCTCCCTGTTAAAGATAAGGATGCAAAAGGTGCTCTTAAGAGATCTAAACAAACGTCTCCCCTGCCAGAGGTAACATCTAAAGATTCTACTACTACTTTAGACACAATACTTCTATGTCTAAATACGGTTCATGATATTGCGCAGAGTACTAAAACAAATACAGATCTACTTCAGGTTGAAGTTGCAGCGATTAGAAGTGACTTCAAAAGTTTGTCATTACGTGTCTCAAATGCAGAATCTCGCATAAGCGCAGTTGAGGACACATCTCATCAGCAGACCAGGCAGGTACAGAACTTGGAGCGCTCTATGGCTTCTTTGCGGAGAGACCTTACAGAACAGGAAGATAGGAATCGTAGGAGTAACCTACGTATTTTTGGTCTACCAGAAGATGCGGAGAAAGGTGCTCCTTCAATGCTTGAGTTTCTGCTGGACTGGATCCCTACGGTTCTCCATATCTCTTTTCAGAAAGACTTTGAAATAGAACGGGCTCATAGAGTTCCCTCTTTTCGCCCTAAGTCCTCGCCGCATCCTAGGCCTATAGTGTTCAAGCCTTTACGACACCAACACTCAGAACTTATTTTGTCTCAGATGAGGAAGATCAGATCGATCACATGGGAAGGCCACAGGATTGCTATATCTCAGGATTTTGCTAGAGATACTGTCATCAGGAGAAAAGGTTTTTTAAACCTTCGGCGGAGACTTCTGGACATGAACATTCCTTTTTCCTTCGCTGGTCCCTCACGATTCAGAATAACTGTTAAAGGTCGATCTCAAATTTTTTATGAACCATCAGAGTTAACAACTTTTTGGGATAATCAATCTGAATCGCGAATGGAATCTGACTCTCCCTCAGTCTCCTCTGGTTCTTGAAGGGATCATTGCTTTTATGGCTGGACTCTAGTATTTTCTGTGCCTATTTTTCCTCTTACAGGTTTTGAGGCCTCTTTTTCCTGTGGGAAGTTGGAGGTTCCCTTACTTCATCCACGGTTATGGGCCCTTCAAGTTTATCTTTATTTTTTTTTATTTTTTTTGTGTATTAACCTTTCCTTGCAGGTTCATCTTTCCGCTTATAACTTATAACGATATCTTTTTTGGGGGAAGGTTGATGTCAAATAAGATTAGGCCCTTTTCTTAGTGTTCTTTATTCAAGATATATTAATTGCCTTTTGTAGGTATGTTCCATTAATTCCTTTTCCTTTGCAGGTTTTTAAATGAAGCAGTTATAGTAATTTCTATTTCCTCATTTCATTGTGTATTGATAGCTGGTGTGACGCTCTTACAGTTCTCATTATCTAGTTTCATAGCGTAATTTATTCCCTAGGTATGGCTGAGGATTACTATGTGGCTGCTTATCTAAACATTAACTGTTTTTTAGGTGATATGTTTATTGTGACAGCTGGATGCCCTTGTAGAATCCTTTTTTCCGCAGGCGTTAAGAGTGTATCTATTTAACTCTTTCTTAGATATGTATTTTATAGTATTTGTATGACACGTAAAATGTGACTCGCTATTCAGGTTTTTATCAAATGGTAATGTTGCGAGTATACTCATTAATTCTTGCTAGTCGTCTTCCCCTTTTTATCAATCATAAGGGTGTTCACTCATATCCTGGATTAATTTCTTATTGTAGGAATAATATAGTACATGTTAGCTGATTTGTAATTTGTCTGATGTTTATTTACACAAACATTGTGTAACCTATAATAATGAATGGATTATGTTATATACTGTTTTTACCCTATCCCTTCTATGGCTAGTGGTAAACAATGGCCTCTTCTTGAAGGGATCATTGCTTTTATGGCTGGACTCTAGTATTTTCTGTGCCTATTTTTCCTCTTACAGGTTTTGAGGCTTCTTTTTCCTGTGGGAAGTTGGAGGTTCCCTTACTTCATCCACGGTTATGGGCCCTTCAAGTTTATCTTTATCTTTTTTCTTTTGTATATTAACCTTTCCGTTCAGGTTCATCTTTCCGCTTATAACTTATAACGATATCTTTTTTGAGGGAAGGTTGATGTCAAATAAGATTAGGCCCTTTTCTTAGTGTTCTTTATTCAGGATATATTAATTGCCTTTTGTAGGTGTGTTCCATTAATTCCTTTTCCTTTGCAGGTTTTTAAATGAAGCAGTTGTAGTAATTTCTATTTCCTCATTTCATTGTGTATTGATAGCTGATATGACGCTCTTACAGTTCTCATTATCTAGTTTCATAGCGTAATTTATTCCCTAGGTATGGCTGAGGATTACTATGTGGCTGCTTATCTAAACATTAACTGTTTTTAGGTGATATGTTTATTGTGACAGCTGGATGCCCTTGTAGAATCCTTTTTTCCGCAGGCGTTAAGAGTGTATCTATTTAACTCTTTCTTAGATATGTATTTTATAGTATTTGTATGACACGTAAAATGTGACTCGCTATTCAGGTTTTTATCAAATGGTAATGTTGCGAGTATACTCATTAATTCTTTCTAGTCATTTTCCCCTTTTTTATCAATCATAAGGGTGTTCACTCATATCCTGGATTAATTTCTTATTGTAGGAATAATATAGTACATGTTAGCTAATTTGTAATTTGTCTGATGTTCATTTACACAAACATTGTGTAACCTATAATAATGAATGGACTATGTTATATACTGTTTATACCCTATCCCTTCTATGGCTAGTGGTAAACAATGGCCTCTTTGGCTGCTACTTCATGTTCCCCCCATATATGGTTCTGGTCTCTTATAGACTTCCCCTGGTGGGGTTATTCTTTTTATTTTTGCAGTTTGTGTTTTTCTCCTCACCTTTTCTTTCTCTCTTCCATTTCTGTATCTTTCTTGCTGTACTGAGTTCTTTCTTCCTACGGACTTCAGCCTTACTCTCTTACTTTTATGTGTATAAGTCTTCTTCCCGTGTCGTCCATCTCATGCAAAATACATTCCTTAGTGTTTTTCATTTACTGACTCTTCTTATCTTTACTGATCTCCCTTATTCATGGCTGGCTTAAATGTGATGTCACTTAATGTGCGTGGTTTGAACCACCCAGTAAAGAGATCAAAAATTTTGGATTACTGCAAAGGCCTTTCTACTGATATTGTGTTATTGCAAGAAACTAAGATAGCGTATAAGGAGGCTTTATTCTTGCGTAAGCAATGGGTTTCTGCTGTGTCGTGCTCAGAGGCTTTTGGGAAGAGGAACGGGGTGGTTACTCTTATTTCTAAAAATTCGGGATTGTCCATTGTCTCGGCTGAACATGATCTTGAAGGTAGGTGGCTGCTTACGCAATTGTCTAATGGGTCATCTGATCTCTATATTATGAATATATATGCTCCCAATAGTGATGACCCTTCTTTCTGGCGAACAATAACCAAGAAGCTTTCCGAAATACCTATTAGTGATAAAGTGATTGTCGGGGGAGATTTCAATCTGCCAATGGATCCTATCTTGGATACATATTCTGCATTCCGATTCCGTCCTCCCAGGGCGAACAAACAAATGCTTAACATGTGTTCTTCCCAACGACTCATTGATGTGTGGAGAATGCATAATCCCACTGGCAGTGACTTTACCGTTTTCTCTTCTCCTCACTCTAGCTTCTCTCGCATTGATTATCTCTTGGTTCAAGCAAATATGTTGAAACATACTACAAATGTGATAATCCACCCTATAATTGTCTCTGATCATGCCGCAGTCTCTTTCACTCTTCTTAATCTCACAGATAGTTGCGGACCGCGTACTTGGCGTCTCAATACAGAAATCTTACAGGACGACAAAGAGGTTGAGTTGCTTGATGCAGCTATACATAATTTTTTCCGAGAGAATGAATTATCCGTGACATCTCCTGTAGTATTATGGGATGCTTTCAAATGTACCCTTAGAGGCAACATTATTCAAACTATGGCACGAAGAAACAGTATTATTAAAAAGAGCTTCTCTCGATTACAGACAACATTAAACAAAAAGAATCATTGTATAGAGGTTCTAAAGATAAAGTGATACTGCAAGAAATCAAAAATCTTAAATATAAGTATAATTCTATCTTGACCAAGAGGGCACACATTGGGGTACAATTACAAAAATCAAAACGCTTGTTACTAAAAAACCGAGCAGGTAAAGTTCTGGCAGCTACTTTAAAATATCAGGACACTAGTGTTCGATCAACTCAGATTACCTGTATCACAGACACGGCGGGAACGCGGAAATTCTTGACTAAAGATATTTTGGAGGTATTTCGTGACTTTTACTCTAATTTATACACCCCTGAACACCAATCTTCTCTAGCGCAGTGCCAACAATTTCTGACTTCTATTCCTACTAGTACCATTGCCGACACGGATATTATTTCTCTAAGCAAACCGATTGAGTCTGAGGAAATTGTTCAAGCCATTAAGGCAACTAGATCAGGGAAAGCGCCAGGACCGGATGGTTTTTCTATAGAGTTTTAAAAAAAAATTAGTTCTTCTCTAGTACCACGTCTGCAACAGGTTTTTGATGCCTTTGTTTCTTCTGGGAAGGTTTCGGGTTCGGCAACGGAGGCTACTATAGTGGTTATTCCCAAAGAAGGTAAGGATCATTCGGACCCTAAAAATTTCCGCCCAATCTCTTTGCTAAACAAGGAAGCAAAAATGTTTGCAAAAATGTTGGCAAAACGATTAGAGTCTCATATTCCTACTCTCATTCATCCCTCCCAGACGGTTTTGTCAAGGGAAGATTAGCTAGGGATAATATCTGCACTTTCTGCCATATCTTAGAGAAGGCTAAGAGTTCTAGTTCGCCGGCGGCAGCTATTGCGCTTGACGCCAAGAAAGCTTTCGATAAGGTCTCGTGGCCTTTTCTTCAGGCTGTACTTCAATCCCATAACCTGGGGGATGCATTTATTGGTATGGTTATGTCCTTGTATACTCAACCTAAGGCTAATATTAGAATCAATGGAATTACCTCACCCTTCTTTGATCTAGGCCAGGGCACTCGACAAGGTTGTCCATTGTCACCACTTCTTTTTTTACTGTCTATTGATCCGTTACTTCGCCTACTTAATCTTAATCAGGACATCCGGGGGTTTCAATTTGGTTCACAGCGCATTAAAACAGCTGCGTATGCGGATGATGTTCTTATCTTCTCTGAAGATATAGAAAGAGCAATTCCTGCTATTTCCACTATTATCAAACAATTTTCTCTTGTCTCAGGATATACTTTAAATAGAGACAAAACCGAAATGTTTCCTCTTAATCGGCTGTGCTTTTCCTCTCACATGGGAGATGCAGGATTCAAATGGCAGTCTGAGCGGCTTAAATACTTGGGAATTTGGTTTTCTGCGAATTTGTCGGATACTATCTCTTACAATGAATCTCAGGTACTGGATAAAGTTAAAAAATTATTGGAGGCTTGGTCGCCTAAGTTCATCTCATGGTGGGGACGGCTCCAGTCATTAAAAATGATGATAACTCCTATTGTCAATTTTGTGTCATCCATGCTCCCTGTAAATCTCTCCTCTTCCTTTTTTCATGAGATAGATGTGATCACTTCTAAATTTCTCTGGAGCGACAAACGTGCTAGGATTGTATGCAAACAATTAAGGAAATCTTATGATATGGGTGGTTGTAATTTCCCAGATTGGAGTTTATATCAGTCAGCGTTTTTAGCCTCTCAGGGGGCCTTATGGTTTCCTTCTGATAATAGACACATTCCACCATGGTTATGTATTGAACAACATTTGTGCTCTCCCTTACCCACCTCAGCTTTGATGACTGCGTCTACATTGACTTTTCCTTTCTCGGGACGTATCATAACAGACACGATTTTAGCATTGAAAAAGATTGATAAGAGAGTTTCTTTACACATTCAAAATTCTAGGTGGTCTTCTTTGTGGCACAATCCCAAGATTAAGATTCAGTTGGACGCGGAGACAAGGTCATATTGGGCCAACAAAGGTGTTGCATTGGTCAAGCATCTTTATAATGCTAACAATGATCCTTTGCCTTTCTCCTCGTTGGCCCCAGCTTATTGTCTTAATTCTATTGATTTCTACTAATTTCTTAAAATTAAAGTAGCTTTGTCCAAGAGTACCTTTCATCCAGATTCGCATATGGTCTCTCTCCTACAGCTTTGGGGTAAGGTAGGACATATGGCTTCTAGGATATATACATTTTTGTTCACTTCTCTGTCATCATCCTCTACGGTCACACAGCTCAAATGGATGCAACATTTTGACGCTGATGTAGTCAAACATATTACATCGGATACTTGGAAAACTATTGGGAAACTCTCCCTACGGAATAAAGTTGCTCCTTCTCTGATTCAATCAAAGTTTTTTACTATCAACCTTCTACATTGGACCCCAGCTCGTCTATATACACTCAAACTTAAAGATGATGATCTTTGCTGGAATTGTAAAAGTGCTGCTGGTACTCCTCAACATATGTTTTTTGAGTGCTCCCTTCTCCATGCGTTCTGGGAACTCATCCATAAGCATTTATTATTAATTTTTGATATTCAATTTGAGCTTTCCTTTCCTTTAGTCTTGTTGGGTCCTTGGGCAGCTCCATCTCCACTTCCTTTAGATGAGTTAGATTTTCAACTCTTGGATTTACTGGTATCCATAGCTGTTAAAATTATTTTGTCAGAATGGAAATCATTTAATGCCTTATCGTATCATACATGGTGGGCATGGGTATCATTTCTCCGTGGTGCTCACACTTCGGTGGAGGAGAAACATTATACTCCCTCCATTTCCTCTGGTGTCTGGAGATCGCTTGATAAATATATCCATTTATCCTCTCAGGGCCTAATCGCTCAGTACCCCTTTTCTACCGCTGGTTGATTTTCCCTCTTTATTTTACTAAGGCTGGAGTCCCTTTCTCTCTTTCTTTCTTTCTCTCCTCTTCTCTCTTTCTCTCTTTTCTCTCTCTTTTTCCATCAGTCTCTTTTCCTTTTTCCGCTTACGTTCTCTTTCTTTATTTTCTTTTGTGTGTTCGTCCCTTGCTAGTTAATGTAATACAAATGAATTCACATGAATAGGTTCTTATATTCCTGCTGGTTTTAGATTTTACCCACTATTTATCATATTGCTCATATTTATGTGTTTGTTAACTATTTATTGGTCAAGATGACTTATATGTATTACATGCTGTAGTACCTTAATTATTTATACTCTCTCTCTTAAATTAATAAAAACTGTTGAACAAAAAAAGAGGGTTTATCATTACAATTTCATAGGCATCATACATTAGATATCTGCCTTCTCTCATTTAGGAAATACAGCTTATTAAATGTAAAAGAAATCTCCAATGTTATCCAATGGGAGGGGTAGGCCTCACAGCAGTGAAAAACGAATTTTCGAGTTTTTCACTGTCAGGACATGTAAAACTTAAAAAAACATGTCTTACCTTTCGGTTACAGATCACCCTTCCCTATGTGCTACCTAGGGCCTACTTTAGGGGAGGCTTATATTTAATAAAAGGGGAGTTTAAGGCTCGGCAAGGGATTTTAAATGCCAAGTCAACATGGCAATGTGACACTGCATTTAGGCTGCAATGGCAAGCCTGGGACAAGTTTTAGAGTACTACTTAGGCCGTGGCAGAATAAGTGCTCCAGGCCCACATTTAATTTACAGGCCCTGGGTATATGGTATATCACTCTACAAGGGACTTAAAATTAAATTAAATTTGCCTATTAGGTATGTGCCAATCAAACCATGTTTAAGGAGTGAGCACAAGCACTTTAGCACTGGCTAACAGTGATAAAGTGCACAGAGTCCTTAAGGCCAACAAAATGGAATTCAGCTAAAAGGGAAGGAGGAAGGTAAAATGTTTGGGGGTGACCCTGCAGAAAGGGCCACTTTCCAACAGCGGGTCTTCAATGTCAATGGCCCAAATCTTACTGAAATGTGTTTTGACCTCTGCCACCTGTTCAGAAGTTCCTTATTTTACAAGTATAACCAACAAGCTCAATCCCCTTGAACGTCTGAAAGGTGTGATGCTCACTTGCATATCTTAAACAAGTTTGCTTCATTATGATTAATTTACTAGTTAGTTCATCAGTCTTAACTCCAAATTGTTTCATTGCCTCCTGTGTTAGAATTTTGAAACCTGCTTTAGGATCTGCTCCTTTTGCAGATGCCTATATAATGAATACTATGAATTAGAAATTAGGTACCAATCAACAGATATAGAATCAGAATATCTGCTCCTTACAAAACAGTTTTTGAGTGTCCAGGTTGAAGTGACATATAGACAGTTATATGGAAAAGCACTTTGGCCATATATTGAAACAGGCACCTAGTTGCATCATTAAGTCCTATCTTCTTCTGATCAGTTCACTCCCATCCAAATGGCATCCCAAGGTCATCAATGATTTTACTGGTAAATGGCATGCCCAATGACACCCACTGCACCAAAGTAGTATTGTACGTGATCAGAAGGATTCCATTAATCCCTAATCATACGTTTTGTGCTATTGCCCAAGGGACTGTTGGTCCCATGGCTTTGTGACTCAGCACATTTTAGTGTGCTCTAATAGGCTCCAAGAGTTCATATATAGTGCTTTGTCATTGCACCCAACCACAAATGAAGATGGCCCCTCTCTGCTGTGAGTAGAGAGATTATCCACTGGTCTCCTTCAAAGTAAGTCCATTGTCCACCACCCAATAATCTGCTAGTGCTGACAAGACAGGATAAGACTCTTCTCAGTCTGCTACTTCTATAGATACCTGGCAGGATAAGCTTGCTTGACCACATTGATGTGCATGCTCCCTGTTACAACCAATATTTTGCATACAGATGACACTGGCTTATGGACCTATGTCAAATCTGACTCCAGGATCCAGGCTTGCTGTCTTGTGAACACCATTCTCCCAGCTACAGCACAATGAAGCATCTTGTAGTACTCCTCTGTGTTGCTCGTGCCTCCACTTTCTTGGGCTCACAGAGCACTGTCCATCACCTGGGTGGGATTGGCTCTCTACCACTGTTACGATCCTTCCAGTTTGCTTGGAGCACAACTTTATCTCTGTGTTATATATTTCAATCAAGTGAAACTAACTTCTCCAGCATTATTTAAGATACAAGCCAAACTCCCAAGGCAGAACAACTTACTTCAGGTGTTATCATACTTCCCAGGTGGTGTGTTCCAAAGCCCTTCCAGTAGCAACAATGGGTTTGTCCAAAAATCGATATTCTTTCAGAATTTCACTACTGTAAGGGGACATCAAAATCAACTGGCAGCTCTCTAAATCAGACCCATTTAGATGTTGTCGCACTAAACATCATGTGCATAATTTTTGATAGCACTGAATTTCTTTCAGGTCTTATTTACTTAACTAGGTCATAATTCTCCAGCAGTACAGCCTGTGACTTGAATGTCTCTCTTCATTTGCTTCTGTGTCGACGAACTTCCTCTTTATCTGATTTCTTGTTCTGCAATAAAGCTCTATTTTTTTTTACCATACCTCATCATTTGTTTCTATGTTTTCCAGCAAAAGTCCCATTTGCCACCAGACGGGCTGATGTAGAGTTTGGCATGACAGATATCCCATCGCCTTATGACAAGTACCAAATGAATTAGTGCACTTGTAATAGAGTGGACCGTACAGCCACCACGTTTGGGATGGAGTAACCTGTCTGCTGAACTCGAACTATTGCCATCTTAATCTCTGCCTTCCTTCTTTTAGCCCATTTTCATATCTCTTATACAGTCTTTCTTACCTTATTCAACATTTATGTTACTCCCTTGGCGGGATTACTGAGGAATCTAGGATTCATTCTAATCTCCTATGCTGATGACACTCAGCTCCTACTTTCCTTTGATATAACCAATCCCAGTACTCAGGCCACCTTTTCGGAGGGTATGAAGGTTATCGCCGACTGGATGAGTGACAAATTCCTCCAGCTTAACGCAGGAAAATCGGAGATTATGCTATTTGGAGAAGCAGTGTTGAGGTGAACTCCAAGCTGGTGGCCAGAGGAATTGGGCCCCGCTCCCACTCCGAAAAAGGTGGTTAAAAACCTGGGTGTCCGCATAGATCAGAAACTAACACTAGGAGAACATGTCAACACCATTGCGGGGGCATGCTTTCACACACTCGATCTACTTCTAAGAGTCTTCCCTTTCTTACTCTCTTCTACGCTGAAAACTCTGATCCAGGTATTGGTGTTAAGCCGCCTGGACTACTGCAATGCCCTGCTGATCTCAGCCAATGAAGTGTCCTTAAATAAATTGCAGGTTGTCCAGAACACCGCGGCCCGTCTAGTTGCCAATGCCCCTCCCAGAACGGCTTCCCTACCCCTTTTACAACAACTGCATTGGCTCCCAGTGCGGAAGCGGATTAATTTCAAGATCTGCTGTATTGTCTACAAATCTCTGCATGACATGGGTCCCAGCTACCTATCAGACAAATTTGTAAGGTACCTGCCTTCCGGGTCCCTTCGGTCAGGTTCAAAATCACTACTTTACACTCCACGATTTAAAAAAGCTCGCTTGGGTGGTAGAGCTTTTTCCTACCTTGCCCCCCTCTACTGGAACCAGCTCCCCATTCATATGCGTCAATGCTCTGACTACCTGACATTTAGAAAGTTGCTAAAAACCTCTCTGTTCTGATGTGTGTCTTCCTGGTTGACGGTAGCAGTCACAGCGCGGAGATACCCCTGCTGGGGTGATTCGGGCGCTTTATAAGTTAATAAATATCTAAAATCAAATATTTCTTAAGTGATGACTTTCAGTTTGGCTGTAAAAATATATTGCCATGTGTTTGACCTGAAATTCTTTCTTAGGTCTTATGTTCTTTTTAATGTGAAAATTGCCTTTTATACTGCCCTGTATATTAAGTTTAAATAGATTATAGCAGAATTGTGCTTGCTTTGGGCCCCTTTTCACTTTCCTTGAAGCATTTTGTATCTGACATAATAATCAAATATTTTATCAACTGTCACTTTGTTTAGCTGTAATAACTATGTGAATCCTGCGGGGTCTCTTTGGGTTATTCAATACAGAAAAAGGCCACGTCACAATGTAAATGGTTCAGTCAGTTGTTTGAAAGTTCATTGAATTGGAGTCTCATGTTAAGGTCCTTAAGAATTTCCATATTTACTTAAGGTATTACTCTGATTTTAATTTCAGTTATACTTGCTTTTTTGACAAATTAGGTTGTTGGTTGAGTGGGGTGTTAACCATTCTCAAGCAACAGCCACAATCCCTGTCATGGTGAACCACATAAGTAACAAAATCAACCTGTCCTTAACCTCTGGTAGCTTGGCACAAAAGCAGTCAGGCTTAACTTAGAGGCAGTGTGTAAAGCATTTATGCGCCACACAAACAGTAATAAAATAATAACACAACACAAGAAAAATCCCATATCATTCTAGAAAAATAGACCAAATGTTAATAAATTATTTGACACCAAAGTGATAAAAATCCAATCAGTTGAACTGGAGTTAAAAACTAGGGCGTAAAAGATTAAAGCGTCAACAGCGGACATCTAGTCACACAAGATCGGATTAAAGTCGAAAATATGTCCGACCACTATGGAGAGCAAGTCAGATACAAAAAGCGGATTGGGCCTGATCAATGCTTACCTTTCAGCAAAAATTCATCTGAGAAGGTAAAGATCAGTCGGGCAAGGTTGCAGGTCGTGACTGAAGAGGAGGCGTTGTTTTTGGGGAGCCGCTGGACGAATTTGCAGTGAAGATTTCAACCACGTTTGGACTTAGTCTCTTTTATGGAAGTCAAAAATCTCCAGGGAGACAGAGGCTGTATCCGACAAGAGTTACACAAGGCCGGATACCCTATTGGCAAAGGACTGCTGAAAGGATTTGCTGCTGTGGAGAAGAATGCAGCAGGAGCTGCCGTGAAGTCAGGTGACTGGCAAAGCACCTTGGGCGGATAGATGAGTAGAGTGGTCCCCGTCTCCTCTTGGTTCTCAGACAACCCCAGGTTTCCGAGCAGGTTTTAGCCAAACCTTTTCCAAGTCCCAGATTTTGGATTTTGGCTATCTGGGCATCTTTAACACCACCACATAGGGTCCAGGACTGGATGGGCACCACTTGGTGGATTAGGACTCACTCAGACTAGGTCCAGGCGCAGGTTCAAGATGGTAAAAGCCTTTTCTGTCCCTGAGGCTCCGATCAGTTGGTCAGCCAACTAGCCCTTGGAATCACTCTGGTAGACCTGGGTTCAGCAGTGGAACAGGGCTCAAACAGCAGGTCTGGCCTCTGAGGATTCAAGGCAGGCTACTGGGAGCAGAGCAGTCTTCTGGAGGACACAGCAGGCCACAGCAGCAGGCAATCCTCTTAGAGTTCTTCCACAGGTGCAGAAAGTAAACATAGGATTGGGTCTGAAGGTCCTATTTTAATGCCTTCTTTGAAGTAGGAGAAGTTTCTAGAGATTTCCCTTGGAAATTCTTGAAGTTTCCTGTCTCTCCTGCCCTGGCTTCAGACTGTCTGCATGAACAATGCAGTGGTAACAAGTCCTTTTAAGGCAGGGCACAGTCTATTCAGTTAGAAGTGGAGCTGTGCCCAGCTCAGCCCCCCATCCTGTTAGTGATCGCCAATCCAGGAACACACAATCCCTCTAGTGTGTGGCTGTCTGGGAAGAATAAACAAAGTCAAACAGCCAACTACACCCAGTCATGAGACCCAGGAAGAGGCTGCATCCACCACATAGGGCAGGAAAATGGCAACTTTTTCAAAGTGGCATTTTCAAAATTGTAACTTAAAATCTGACTTTACCATTAAAGAGGTTTTAAATCACAATTTCTTAGACACCAAACATAAAATCCTCACCTGTTCCAAATCAAACGTTAGAACTTATTTAGTGTAATAAGGCAACCAAATGTCATCCCAGGGGAGATGTAGGCCTCACAGTAGTGAAAAACAAATTTAGGAGTTTATTTCTACCAGGACATGTAAAACTTAAAAGTACTTCTCCAACCTTTTACTTACAATGAATCCTGCCGAGCGACTACCTACGGCCTACCTTAGGGATGACTTATATGCAATAAATGGGGAGTTTTGGGGTTGGAAAAGGGGTTATATTGTCAAGTGGAATTGGCAGTTTAAAACTACATTCAGGTAACAAAGTTTTTAAGGGCTACTTAAGTGGGTGGCACAATATGCTGCTGGCGTACTTGTAGCATTTAATTTACAGACATTGCAATGGCAGGCCTGAGACAAGTTTACAGGGCTGCTCATGTGGGTGGCACAACCACTAGTAGCATTTGATTTACAGGCCCTGGGCACACCAAGTGCACTTTATTAGGGACTTAGCAGTATATACCAATCATCAGTGCTTAATTTGTAAAATATGAAGTGCAGGTGCTCCAATGTTTGTTGGAGGCCACACCTACTTTTCTTCGGCACCACCCATTTTCTCCACTGGCTCCACCCACTCTTTTAGCTCCACCCACATCCTCAACTGGCACTGCTAAAAGTCGGATGTAATACCCGTTCCCCTCCCCATTCAGCCTAGTGTACCCACTGGCTAGGGTTCGTCCTCCTTGTCCACTACAACCTCGGATTTCATTTGCTTCTGTACAAGTTTTATTCACAGGGCTGCATGGATAGGGAATATATATATTGTAAACTCAATCCCTATTGGGCATAGGCAGGACTGGGCATAGGTCTCACTGCTAGGCCCTCATTTGTATTAAAAAACCCAATTGCATTTAGGGTACACAGCAAAAGGGCCTAAAGGACTAGCCTTCGATTATCTATGTGGCAAATGCAATATCCCCACACGACCCAAGTGATAACCACATACATGCATATTTCATCACTGATATTAATCTGTTGAGTTCCAAAAATAAAGGGCATCAGCAGTGCCAGGCTTTAATGCCAGGCTCCTTAAAGCAATCTTTGCATACATACCTTTGTGTTTTACTTACTGTCAGGCATCACTGAATGGTTATAGAAGTGTGCATTATTTTTAAACGTATGCTTATGTATTGCCTCAAACATTTACTGCTTTGCTGAACATGAACGTAAAAACAAGCATTGGAAATCATATATTTTCATGCCTATTTGATTGCAATGCAGTTTGTACATGAACGACTGCACAGCAAGGTTCGATGTGGTTGCAACAAATCTTTCAATGATTAAGTGACGTTATTGTTTATGTTAATTAGATCACTGCATTTTTTTCTAAGCATGTTTCCTGCTTTCTAGGGTCAAGTGTGTGCATCGTGGAGCTTGGCTTGAGAGGCCAATATGACGGACACTCTTTAACGGAGCTCCGTAGTAAACATCCCAGAGCCAGCTGCGACAAGGAGGGGATCACTTTTAGACCGAAGTTGCCACTGAGGCGTGAGATCTGCAAACAGGCTGCTGAGAGGACAGGACGTGCCAACTGAGGGTGGCGTTGCTTGGTGGCAACCGCCTTGGCCCTGAATGACTCTGGAGGTGCCTAAGACGTGTCCTGTGAGACGCCTGCTGTTCCTCTGTCACCGCGGGTGGGGCCCATCAGGATTTGTTGGGGCAGTGGCCGCACTGATTTCATCGCTGGCTGAGGGAACCTTCTGGTGCGAGTCTTGTGGACAACGTGCCATGGTACTCACCTGCACTGACCTCCCCTCGGCCACCCTCCTGCCAAAGATGCGACCTTGTGAGCAGGAGAGGACGCCCCCCGGTACAGTCCTGTGTAAGATTGGTATCCCTAGCCATCGTGGTCCAGTCGCACATTCGCACTATGAGTCATGATAACTAAGACATCACAATGATGACCTACTCTGTGAGGTCATATTGCGTACTTGCGGGCTATTGGAATCCGAAGGAGTAAGGTGAGGAAATGGACTGTCACCGGACCCCTGTAATTCCGATGAGTCAGGGCCCGCCCACTACCCCACCACGCTCCCCCAAAAAATCAGCGTTTTTTTGTCCAACTTGTACTTAGGCAAACAAAGCAAGGGCCCGACGAGGGCCGGCCAGGCATTAGGCATTGGCAATCATGCATGCATATTGGCAATTGGCTAGTTGCAGTGTGTGTTTAAACCTTATCTCTTTTAAAGAGTACTTTAGCAGCGCTGCGCAGCGCTAGGTAACTTTATTAATTAACTGATGATGCAGATGCAGATGTACTACTTACTGTGGTGGTGGGAGTGGGACACGATGACGCACGACGGGCCGGCGATGCACACACAGCCTGCCTGCAGTGCACTGTCTCATGATTAGGGGGCAGTAGTTGGCAGTGTGGCACACAGTACTACTGGCCACTGATCGATGCCCCGGCCTGCCCTCAACACGTCGCCACGGTCAGCCAGGTCGTCGGGTGGGGCCGACTTCGATCACTCGTCGTGGTGGCACTCAGGTGGTGGTATCGTGCTGCGCGCGCTGCGGTGGTTATGCTGGGGCGTGGCAAACTGGCAATGACGCAATGTGGAAAAAAATCTGCACACGTTGCCGCCGGCAGCCGCACGCACGCACAGCCGCCCCTACCTCCATCATAACCAGCCCAAATCTCGGCCTGCCCACCCACAAGCAAGTTAGTGGCACTGCCTGGCAACACTGAAGCACAAGCACTAAGGCAAGGCCGTGGCCCGCGGGCCGCCGCGGTGCACAGCGCAGTGCGCGCGCCACCATTATTATATTTATATTAAATTTCTTTTATCAGATGATGATGATGAATGTCAAATTGTCAATGCATGAATGAATGAAATGCGCCAGCGGATTACTGCCTGTTCTAAATTGGGATACATTGTGGAAATGCTTAAGGTATGAATTTGCTGCGTATTTTTCTTTGCGTGTGTGTAGTGCATATAATTCAGAGAAGATGATAGCTGTACGGTACCTCGTACCTGGCTTCTTGTCATGATGTCACTGCGCAGTGCGCAGGTTCCGTTATATGAATGTTGAATGAATCACGTTTCGCCGGTTTCGGTTTCATTTTGAACAAGGCAGCCCGGGCCCAGGCCGGCACTGACTACTGACTCTGACTGACTCACACGCCGGCCTGGCCTGCGGCTGCGGCTGCACAAAGGAGGTAAATTGAAAAATGTGATGCATGTGCGTCACTGAATGCGCAGCAGATGCGTGTAGACTGTAGACCCGGCCCTGTCAATTAAGTGCCGGTGCTAAGCACCGGCAAGCACCGGCACAAATTAAGCCCTGCCAATCATGGAGAACCAATCAGAATTACAATTTACACAGGGAGCACTTGCACTTTAGCACTGATCAGCAGTGGTAAAGTGCCCAGAGTCCATAAACCAGTAAATTTTCAACACAGTGTTTTTTCATGTACTATTCTATTTGGCAATTGGACTTACTGAGTCATGCATGCACTCAGGAACACACACATATGCACACACTAACAAGATGTAGACTCACTATCGACTTCTATTAACGGTCAGTTTCTAATTCCAATTCCACAACAAGGCTACACCTACTGTGATACTAAGTTATGTGGTGCATAGTTTCAATATGTAAATGTTTCTCGATTTAAAACAATTAATCAATCTATAATTTAAAATACTTATAAATACGAAAAAGCATTATGGGGGCCAGAGCACAATGATCTTAGAACCCTCAGACCTACATGAATTTTGAAATGGTACAAGTACCCCTCCATCATTAACCTTGCCCTGTCTCCCCATAAACACATTGACACAAACACTGACTGCTTACAGAACGGTAAACAAGTCCAATACACCTGCAGAAGAACAACTGGACTTCAGTGTGATGTGTGCATAAAAGTCGAAAGGCAAAAGTCACAGTGCAACACATGTCTCTTCGGGAAAACGACTCTCGAAGCTGAAAACTACCTAACCACTGTGTAAGAGAGCACACCAAGCTCAGATAAAGAAGGATCTAGAGGCAGCTCACCCTGTGGAAGTGACATTTCAACTAAACTACATATTTACCGGCTAATGCTGCTACTATGCAAAGGCAATATCTACACACACTCACAACCCTACTTCAAAGTATTTGGAATGAAAATACGATTCACCTTGAAGATACCTCTTGGTATATGAAGACACAATCACCTCCACAAAACAGAAATGCGCCTCACAATACCCAGCAACCTAAATCCTCAAGGGCACCCACATAAAGTCAATCAGTAAATCTGCCCCCTCCCGAAATAGCCTAGCATTGAGTCAAACACTTGGTCAACTATTAAAGATGAACGACTTTCATGGGAGTTGCACAGCTTTAGTTTAGAATAAGACCCTGCGAGCGAACTGCAGCAGGAAACCTCCACAAACAGAAAATCGAGACAATACAATAGTAAATATTGCTCCCTAACACACAGCTCAGAGAAATAATAACCAAAAGGGACAATTATCCAGGATGATGGCATGCACTAGACCTCCTAGAATCACAGTCACCAGTAACTGCATCCATGGACACACAAAACAGAAAAGTACAAAGAAAATGCCAGATTTCACCAAAGAAAAAAAGATAAACCTGTTCTGAGTGATTTGGCCTCCTGTCAAGCAATTACCTCAGTTCTGGGAAAAACCAATAACTCAACAGAGAGTCGCATAGAATAACACCTATAACCATTTCAGGTCCAAGGTTCAAAACAGTTGAACCATGGCACCAAATCAGATTGACAATGAATCAAAAACTCTTTCCAATAGGGCCATGCTGGATGGCTACCAGTACAGCTCCACAGAATGCAAGCCACGTGTAGGAATGTTAAATACTGAGGCTGCAAATCCCACAAAGTAACACATCACAGAGATTTCCAGGGCAAATATCTTCAAATAAGACAAGGATATGCATAGATTATCATCAATACTTTATGGTGACAAAAAAATGGTGGTTGGCCAGACCAAATTGACACACTGTTGAAAGGCTAAGCTATGATCGCTTACACACATAGCAGATGTAGGATAGAGGAACATAATAGGATTCATGTTATGGCCCTTGAACAGTGGCAGCCGGTAGGTACAACTTAGGTGGGGGGCTTCAACACACACATTCACACATGCACCCATGCATTCAAAGGCAGACATGCACGCACACACCCATTCACAACACTCACTCACAAACACACATACATTCATAAATACAGGCACGCACTCACCAAAGAGTCAATAAAAACACAACACTTACCTGATGCAGCTCTCAAGGAGGGAAGCCTCAGAGGTGCAAGGAGGGCTGGACCTTAGCTCAGCCAATGAGGGGAGGCAGCAGTCCCTACCTCATCACAGTGTAGGATGGTGTCACACAGACTGCTGACCCCACCCCACCCCACGCTGTAACGAGTGTGAGTGAGAGACACCAGGTTCAGGGGCCTTAAAACTGAAGCGCCAATGTACGAAGCAACCACTGACGCTTCCCCTCATCATGACATGAGGGGGACGGACTCGAGGACCTTTGCGGAACTGAAGAGGTCACGCCCACGATCCTGTTCGGTGGAGAGTGCAGACGCAAAATTGGCTCAGGTGTCTGTTCTACCTGAATTTATACCATACATACATTTAACTCAGACAATTGTTGTGTACACCATGCAGGGCTTAATTTGCACCGTCACTTAATTGACAGGGCCGGGTCTACAGTCTACACGCATCTGCTGCGCCTTCAGTGTCGCACATGCATCACATTTTTCAATTTACCTCCTTTGTGCAGCCGCAGCCGCAGACCAGGCCGGCGTGTGAGTCAGTCAGAGTCAGTAGTCAGTGCCGGCCTGGGCCTGGGCTGCCTTGTTCAAAATGAAACCGAAACCGGCGAAACGTGATTCATTCAACATTCAAATAACGGAACCTGCGCACTGCGCAGTGACATCATGAGAAGAAGCCAGGTACGAGGTACCGTACAGCTATCATCTTCTCTGAATTATATGCACTACACACACGCAAAGAAAAATACGCAGCAAATTCATACCTTAAGCATTTCCACAATGTATCCCAATTTAGAACAGGCAGTAATCCGCTGGCGAATTTCATTCATTCATGCATTGACAATTTGACATTCATCATCATCATCTGATAAAAGAAATTTAATATAAATATAATAATGGTGGCGCGCGCACTGCGCTGTGCACCGCGGCAGCCCGCGGGCCACGGCCTTGCCTTAGTGCTTGTGCTTCAGTGTTGCCAGGCAGTGCCACTAACTTGCTTGTGGGTGGGCGGGCCGAGATTTGGGCTGGTTATGATGGAGGTAGGGGCGGCTGTGCGTGCATGCGGCTGCCGGCGGCAAAGTGCGCAGATTTCTTTCCACATTGCGTCATTGCCAGTTTGCCACGCCCCAGCATAACCACTGCAGCGCGCGCAGCACGATACCACCACCTGAGTGCCACCACGACGAGTGATCGAAGTCGGCCCCACCCGACGACCTGGCTGACCGTGGCGACGTGTTGAGGGCAGGCCGGGGCATCGATCAGTGGCCAGTAGTACTGTGTGCCACACTGCCAACTACTGCCCCCTAATCATGAGACAGTGCACTGCAGGCAGGCTGTGTGTGCATCGCCGGCCCGTCGTGCAACCTTGTGTCCCACTCCCACCACCACAGTAAGTAGTACATCTGCATCTGCATCATCAGTTAATTAATAAAGTTACCTAGCGCTGCGCAGCGCTGCTAAAGTACTCTTTAAAAGAGCTAAAGTTTAAACACACACTGCAACTAGCCAATTGCCAATATGCATGCATGATTGCCAATGCCTAATGCCTGGCCGGCCCTCGTCGGGCCCTTGCTTTGTTTGCCTAAGTACAACAAGTTGGACAAAAAAACGCTGATTTTTTTTGGGAGCGTGGTGGGGTAGTGGGCGGGCCCTGACTCATCGGAATTACAGGGGTCAGGTGACGGTCCATTTCCTCACCTTACTCCTTCGGATTCCAATAGCCCGCAAGTACGCAATATGACCTCACAGAGTAGGTCATCATTGTGATGTCTTAGTTATCATGACTCATAGTGCGAATGTGCGACTGGACCACGATGGCTAGGGATACCAATCTTACACAGGACTGTACCGGGGGGCGTCCTCTCCTGCTCACAAGGTCGCATCTTTGGCAGGAGGGTGGCCGAGGGGAGGTCAGTGCAGCTGAGTACCATGGCGCGTTGTCCACAAGACTCGCACCAGAAGGTTCCCTCAGCCAGCGATGAAATCAGTGCGGCCACTGCCCCAACAAATCCTGATGGGCCCCACCCGCGGTGACAGAGGAACAGCAGGCGTCTCACAGGACACGTCTTAGGCACCTCGAGAGTCATTCAGGGCCAAGGCGGTTGCCACCAAGCAACGACACCCTCAGTTGGCACGTCCTGTCCTCTCAGCAGCCTGTTTGCAGATCTCACGCCTCAGTGGCAACTTCGGTCTAAAAGTGATCCCCTCCTTGTTGCAGCTGGCTCTGGGATGTTTACTACGGAGCTCCGTTAAAGAGTGTCCGTCATATTGGCCTCTCAAGCCAAGCTCCACGATGCACACACTTGACCCTAGAAAGCAGGAAACATGCTTAGAAAAAAATGCAGTGATCTAATTAACATAAACAATAACGTCACTTAATCATTGAAAGATTTGTTGCAACCACATCGAACCTTGCTGTGCAGTCGTTCATGTACAAACTGCATTGCAATCAAATAGGCATGAAAATATATGATTTCCAATGCTTGTTTTTTACGTTCATGTTCAGCAAAGCAGTAAATGTTTGAGGTAATACATAAGCATACGTTTAAAAAATAATGCACACTTCTATAACCATTCAGTGATGCCTGACAGTAAGTAAAACACAAAGGTATGTATGCAAAGATTGCTTTAAGGAGCCTGGCATTAAAGCCTGGCACTGCTGATGCCCTTTATTTTTGGAACTCAACAGATTAATATCAGTGATGAAATATGCATGTATGTGGTTATCACTTGGGTCGTGTGGGGATATTGCATTTGCCACATAGATAATCGAAGGCTAGTCCTTTAGGCCCTTTTGCTGTGTACCCTAAATGCAATTGGGTTTTTTAATACAAATGAGGGCCTAGCAGTGAGACCTATGCCCAGTCCTGCCTATGCCCAATAGGGATTGAGTTTACAATATATATATTCCCTATCCATGCAGCCCTGTGAATAAAACTTGTACAGAAGCAAATGAAATCCGAGGTTGTAGTGGACAAGGAGGACGAACCCTAGCCAGTGGGTACACTAGGCTGAATGGGGAGGGGAACGGGTATTACATCCGACTTTTAGCAGTGCCAGTTGAGGATGTGGGTGGAGCTAAAAGAGTGGGTGGAGCCAGTGGAGAAAATGGGTGGTGCCGAAGAAAAGTAGGTGTGGCCTCCAACAAACATTGGAGCACCTGCACTTCATATTTTACAAATTAAGCACTGATACCATGTGAGTTAATTTCTCCAATTGCGATGCTCTTCTATTAATAAGGGGATGAATGTCATACTTTAGTTTCAGGTCATGGGTCTCATACCATTGCACTGCACCTGAAAGTCAATGATATGCAGAGCAGGCCAACTACTTTGGGACAGTGAGGTTGCAACCTCCCCAGAGGTCTGGCAGGCTTTGCAACGTTCTTTAGTGTGTAAGATTTTGCTTCGGACATCATTCCATTCGACGACAGTCATGCTCTTAGTGACAATTTATGCTGCACATTTCGGGGCATATTTACCACCCCCTTGCGCCACCCGTACGTCACTTTTCCCATGTTAAAAATGACGCAAAAGTGGCGCAAGGGGCTTGTACATAAGCCCCTAAATTTCTAGCGCAAAAAGAACGTTCTTAAGATACCCTACTTTGCAGGAAACAAACCTTTATTACAAGGTGCTCTTAAATCCATTTTCAGGCGTAAGCAGATATTTTCTGCCACACTGGCTTTACAAGTTCAGCAGAACATTGTGCACGTGCAATATTTTACTCCTTCTGTGAACAGGGAAAAGGGCTCACACCCAAAAGAGGGGAAAATAGTGTTTGGCGTGTGAAGGACGATTTCTGAAGTTTTCTCTCAACGCAAACCCGTTGTTGGGGCGGGGGGGGGGGGGGTACGGGGGTGATCCCAGACCCAGTAAGCACCGCGCCCCGCGGCTATTACCAGGTGATGGAAGTCTGATATGATTGTTGGCCAACGTGAAATGAGGGCCTTTCTGTTGTTCTCCTCTGCAATGACATTGTGCAGAGGAAAGCTCTACAAAATATAAACTTGCAGTAAGTCATTCTGCATACATTTGGCAGAATGAAATTATGAAGCAACTATGCCAGCTGCGTGAGGCCTGTTTGGCTTTGCCTGAATTATATTAGCTTGGAGACTTTCCCGCTGTGCATGGAGAAAAAGGTGAACAGGAACACTCTGCAATTTCGTGAAGAGTTGCAAATCGGAAACTTCTCAAGAAATCGAGGCTGACATAAAATAACGTGGACTTGAACGGTCAAGTGCATATATTTGTAGGCATTGCACTCGTGTTCTGAAACGATTCCAAAGTTACGTCTGTGCAGTTAAACTTCAGAAATATCTATGTTCATTATGTTGCCCAGGTATAGAATCCATATTAATAATTGAAAACCCCTGCTTCTGCAGTCATGCATGATAAATCTCCTCCCGAACGTCAATTTGTTGGAAGGCGAGTCAGAAGGATAAGAAAGACAAACAACCATCAGAGCATCAAGCAGGACCTCGTGAACACTATGCACTGTTTGTCATCAGGACACTACAAATGCGCCGGCGTGAAAGCTTCTGCAATCAATCCCGCCTAATTTACAAACTGGAGGACCCTGGGAGTGATAGTCATTTCATATTTTACGCACCCACTGAGGTTACTGCAATTGATTCAGCTCTATCAAGTGCTGTTATGACTTTGAATGCACTTGACAGCTTTTTTGCGTTTGTTTTCAGAAGTTGTAAAAGAAGGCATTCAAATTTCCAACGTGGCCACCTGGGTACAATTTGCAAAGGTTATGCAGGGGAGCTATGGATCCGCGGCTCAGCCAGACATGCTGTAACTTAGCGGCTCTTCTCAACTAAAACACTTGACTTGCTCTTTTTCTGAATATGTAGTCGGGCTGACCTTGACAGCATCTTACCATCTCTGAACCAGGGCAAGGCAGAATAAGGAAACCATGCTGCACAAAACTGAATGCAGAAACAACACTGGGGAGGGCGAGGTGGGAAGCAACAGGGGGGGGGGGGAGAAAGCAACATGGATGGCACGCTTAGGGAAAGAGACAAGGAGGAGGGAAGAGGAGGGCACAGTTAGGGGTCAGCAGTACGGGAAGTCGGGAAACATTGGGGAGAAGCACACGGGTGAGTACAAAAGGAAGAGAGGCGAGGAGAAGCATCCAGGTGACAGAAAGCAAAACAGAGAACAGGGAGGGAGACAACTCAAAAACGCATGCACACTTAGGGGCTGCTTAACACTAAAAAAAAGTTGTACTTGAAAAGCAAGCAGTGGAGTTGAAATGCCAGCCAGTCAAAAGAGATGGTAACGAGGCAATGCTCCATGGGGAAGACAGACTCACGAGTTTCAAGCTGGGACATGAAAAGGAAACAGTCAAACGAGAGTGACAGGAAAGCCGACCAACGCTAAGCAATGATTGGCCTCAAACCCACTGTATGTTCTTGATAAGTCACGATATGTCTTGCAAAAGACAGCACATGCACTGTCTAGTAGGATCAATCTAAAAAAGGATGTAATCCGAGCCCAATAGACAATGAGGATACCCTCAGCACAGCAGAGGTTCAACAGCACATACATTTAACTCATAAAATTGTCACAAATACCATGCGAGTTAATATCTCCAATTGGGAAGTTATTCAATTAAAAAGAATGAGAGAATGGATGTCATTCCATAGTTTTCAATGTATGGTTCCTATATTATTGCACTATGCTTGAAAGTCCAATGATATGCAGAGCAGCCCAGCTACTTCCGCACAGTGAAGTTGCAATCGTCCCAGAGGTCTAGCACGCTTTGCAACTCTATTTAGTTTGTAGAGATTTTGCTGCAGACATCATGCGACAATCATGCCTTTAGTGAAAATTTATGTTGCACATTTCAGGGCTTATTTACAAGAGGAGGCCCCGGGTCCGGAATAATGTGGAGGTCCAGAACGTGGATAAAGAGATAAAATTGACGGGGCGGGGGATATCCCTTTTTAAGGACAGTTCCCCTCACACACCAAAGGTGTCATGCTTCATCATAGGGGTACCTCCTCGCGTGAGGAGCCTAGTCTGGGTTTGAGCATTAGGATGACTATTTCCCCTATACATCCTAATGAGGTGGAATAATAGTTATCTTATTTCATCAGTTTGACCAATATACCCATCTTTCCACCTGCTCTGCTAGCGGATACCCATTCCTGCTGTTCCCCTTCACAGGCGCCTGACTGGTTTCCACAGCGAGGGTCTTACGGACTATATTGCCCTTCTAGACACCTTCGCTTCCATCACCTTTGGCATTCTGTCCCCCCGCCGGCATTCGTCCGGTCCTGCCGCTCTGTCCACAGGCGCCTCTCCAGTTTCCTTAGCGACGGTCTTCTGGACTACATTACCCAGTTTTCCACCGCTTCCGCCGGATATCCGGTAACGCCGGTTGTCCTCCAGGTGTTGCCAATCTCCCGGACGTCTCTTATACCGCACCATGCTGGTGCACGGTCTCCCTGCCCCTGGACCACTGCCACACTTGCGGAGGACCGCACCCCTGGCGGTAAGTTCAGTGCACTCGCGTGCTTTTCCCGCCACTTCGTCACCGGTCTTCCCAGACCTTGCTGACTTAGCTTTTCTTTCTCCCACTCCAGCTTTACTTAGCTAGAGCGTAGCGCCGCTCTTTGAGTACCCATCGCACCAATAACTACCCCCACAGACACTGGCCCTTTAAAGGTTACGCCTTGCGCAACTCTTCCTTGTTATCTGATATGCAGTAAATTGTCTACCAATCTGCGTTTTACCCACCAAGCCTTCATAACTGTTCCGACTAGCGCGGGGCCATAGTTTATCTTACCGCTCTCTCTCATGCAGACAACCAGTCATGCAGAGGTCTTTACTTGTTATTCCATTTGCGATGGTCCGTGGGCTCATCTCCACCCAGCCACCATGAATGTCTGACTTTCGTCCTGAGGCTGTCCTTGCCATAAACCATTTTTAGAACACTATTTTTAGAACCCTTACTGCCACGTTACTGCCACACACGCCCTGACAGCATGGTTTGCTCCTATAACCTATCTGCCCTGTACAGCTAAAACTATGTATGTCTCTTACACGTTATCTCCGGCTGAGCGTTCTATTTTCTTAACTCCCTCTGCCCTTCTAGGGTTTTCTGTTTTTAACTGCCACGTACCGTTCTCTACAGGTCGTGGCTCTGCTACCATATGGCTAAATAGCCGGGACAGATGCAGTAAACTCCAGATACCCCAAGTGGTGAGTTACGTATGTAAGCTGATTGCATTATGGCACACTCTAAAAGGCAGCAATAATTGTTCGAATGCATGATTAACAGAGGTCCCAATGTGTGTTTTAGTGATAATGTGTTTGCACGTATGTGTGTGTTTGTATATATATGATTTGTTTTTCATTTTGTCTCCGACACAGGGTACATGTCGAACGTACTGAACAAAGAACAATTCCCTGGTTCAGTATGACATAATTACACATTTTGTTTTTCACGTATCACACACTTACATATATTTTAATTCGCATTGCAGTAGCTACATTTCCGACCCTGAAGAAAGCCATGACACTGAACTAGGTCTGACAGGCTGAAACATGTTGGTCTTGTAAGCACACAGCGGTCTTGAATCCTGACCCCTGTGTTCACAAGCAATTCTCTGGTTTTTAATCCTGACACCGGGTAGCATTATTAAAGTTGCAACAGAGCTAACCCTGTAGCCAGTTTTAATTCACTTTTATTATAGCACTGCATTTTTTTCAATCACACGAAGCTCTCATAGGGTCTTAGTACACCCGACCTCCCAAACTAAAACATCCCTGAGCTCCTCCCTCGTAGAGAGGGGGTTGTAGCCCGCCTGAGGACTAGGCTCCTCACGCGAGGAGGTACCCCTATGATGAAGCATGACACCTTTGGTGTGTGAGGGGAACTGTCCTTAAAAAGGGATAGCCCCCGCCCCGTCACTTTTATCTCTTTATCCATGTTCTGGACCTCCACATTATTCCGGACCCGGGGCCTCTTTTTGTGAAATATATATATTGGTGGGGAGTCGGTCCCCGCAGGTCCTTAAAACTCCTCCAGCCCTCTGTGTGATTTATTAACAGCGCAGCGGCTCAGCTGCGGGCTTTCTCTACTCTTTTTTCAGTAATAATCCCTCCTTAGGGAGAATTACGCTACTTCCTTCTATCATGGCTGAAAGCACCGGACTAGCTTTTGACGACACAGTGCTTGCTGACATTCTTACTACACCCAGTATTTTAGAAACACCAATGACACAAACACTTGCAACCGCAGACGAATGGCAAAAATTAACCAACCTGAAACGACTGTACATTAGAACCAGTACACATGGCGCAATTATGACAGAATACCTCCGGGGTAATTGTGCTCCGACAGGACTCATAGTCAGTAACATCCCTAGATTGTTCCTTGACAACCCCTCCTTCCTTAAAGACTGGTCCCTCATTGCATGGCGATGCACGAGGGACTGGTTAATCCTGATCATTAGCACAGCCAAGAAGGAGGCGGAAAAGGTCTTGGTACAGATACAGACACTGGAAACTGAGATCAAGGTCATCATTGGGGCCACGGTTTTCAAAAAGAACTTGGACGAGACCAATAAAACGACCAAAGAATACAAAGAGACTCTGTTGTCAAGTAAAATCACAAAATTCAAGAAGGATCTAGCCAAATGTACCATGGAAAAGGTCTATCCATACACTGACGCTTCATATAAACCACCGGAATATCATAGAGCAGGCCGTAGGTATGGTTCTAACTATTCATCCTCTGATAGAGAAGACACCTCCAGCGATTCAGATACGAGTCAGGGTTACACCGACCGTAAACCACAATACAACAATCGCAGGAACTGGCGGGGACCACGAGGAGGGAACCAATACAACCAATGGTGGCCACCTCATCCTTGGAACTACCCTGGTATCCCCTTTTTTGGACAGGGCCAACCGGGCCCCCTGATGAATTTCCAACCTAACCAACCAACAGGCTATGGGCAGCCTTTTTTAGACTAAGGCCGTGGCCGCTCACGAGGCCGCCGACGGACCCAACAACAGGTGCATTGGAGCCCCCCGATCGACCAACGGAATACGAGGAGCATGACGAGGAGCGGCCAACAGGCGGGCCCGAGCTAGGGACCAGCTTGATAGTAAACCTAAGTAAGAGATGTCTGACACCTGATGAGACTGCCGTCCTGAATCGGGGCCTTGGCTTCGTCCCCACTAACTTCGGGGATCCATTTTTAATCCAACAAGAAGTGCATCAATTCTTTAGGAAAATCAGGTTACATTTTTTCTTTGCGGGTAAAGAAACAGGCACAAACGAAACAGAGATTCAGAACACTAACCTACGCCTTAAATCGACATTCAATCCACCAATTGCAGCACTCCCAACTGAGGTGGCTACTTTTGAAAAAGCAGTCCTCAAAGACCTTGCCCTAGGACTATCATCATCAACCAGGGCCTATGACAACATCTCACGGAGAGAAAAAGAAGCTCTCCAGTCACTCTCCTCCGACAGAACCATCACCATCAAGAGCGCCGACAAAGGCGGGGCAACAGTAATACTAGATACAGACACTTACAGAACAGAGTGCCTACGACAACTCATAAACAACACCGCATACCGGCGCCTAGAGAAAGACCCGACGGAACGAATCATGGATATTATTTACAAATTGACAAAAGAAGCGCTAGAAAACAACTGGATTACCAACAAAGAAGCCGAATTCCTGTGTACCAAATCACCAACAGTACCTTATTTCTACATATTACCCAAAATTCACAAACCACAGCGACCACCCCCCGGCAGACCGATCATATCTGGAATTGGTTCTGTGCTAGAACCATTATCGCAGTTTGTTGATTTCTTCCTCAGACCACTTGTGCGTGGTATGCCGACATACCTGAAAGACACCACAGACGTCCTGCGTCTGTTGGAAGACATAGAATTTGATCCCACCACTGATTACCTAGTTTCATTAGATGTAGAATCACTATACACCTGCATCCCTCAAGACCAGACTTTGGAAAAAGTGGATCAACTACTAACTCAATTTCCACCAGACACCGTTACACCTATCCCATTCATTATGGATTGCACAAAACTGGCAATGAAAGAGAACTTTTTCCAATTTGAAACCCAATTGTATCTCCAAATCTCAGGAACTTCCATGGGCAGCACCTTCGCGCCAAGTCTAGCGAACCTCTACATGCATATGTTCGAGGAAGGTGTTGCCCTTGGTAGAGACAATCCCTTCAGCGCACAGATAATCATATGGAAGAGATACATAGATGACATCCTCGTCACCTGGCGAGGAGACGAGACCTCCATCCGACTCTTCCACAACTGGCTGAACGAACAGAACGAGTATCTACTATTCACTTGTGACTACAGCAAGGTAGGCCTTGCCTTCCTGGACCTTTGGATCTACCCGTTAGGAGGAACACTCGAAACTGAACTCTATCAGAAGCCAATGGCTCGCAATGCACTGCTCCAATATGAAAGCTACCATCCTAAGACATTGCGTGAGAATCTGCCTTACGGGCAGTTTTTAAGACTCCGACGCAACTGTTCCAACACGGAGAAGTACAAAGCCCATGCCTCAAGGTTATGAAACAATCTGTTGGACAGGCATTACCCAGCTGCCTTGGTGAAGAAATCCTCCAAAAGAGCTTTGAATAACAACAGGGAAGCCTTACTAGAACCACGACCTGAAAAAGCAAACACATCCAAATTGGTATGTGTCAATACTTTCAGTACCCTCTCTAATGTAGTCAAAAAGTCTGTACTACATAACTGGAACATTCTGAATAAAGGACACTTGACTCTTGAAAAACCCCTTTTTGCGCACAAAAGGGGACGCAATCTCAAAGATACCTTGATCCACACAAGACCACCACTCGCTAATACACCAAGAATCAACACCCTTTGGAATTTACCGAACGTCCAAGGTCACTATCCATGCGGCAATTGTGCCGCTTGCGCTCAAACTAGGGTAACAAAGAGCATTGACATAGGAACAGCCAGACCATGGGTATTACAACATCACACTAATTGTAATAGTGAACGGGTCATTTACCTAATGACATGTCCGTGCGGACTAAGATATGTCGGGATGACTACCAGAAAGGTGCGTACCCGCATCCTAGAACATAAGAGCACGATTAGGTGTGCGAAACAAGTGACTAAACTTACTAAACACTTCTTTGACTTGAAACACGGCGCAGACACACTCAGTTGGACTGTCCTTGACAAACCTAACGTCAATGCTACCACACCAGGTTTGTCAACGAAACTGTTGAGGTTGGAGCAAAGGTGGGTGTACAGGTTGGACACGGCGGCCTCTGGGCTTAATGATGACATTCCCTGGTTGGCACTGGCATAACCATGGCCCTAGATCGACACCATCTGATGCCTCCTTACAACTCCACTTCCGGCTCTGCTTACCTCCAACCATTAAATACGCTCTGCAGCCACAGTTGCTGGGTTAAGCACAAGGATGACATTTGCCCCGTATACATCCTAATGGTGTGTATTAACAGTCACCTTGTTCCATGAGTCTGACCATAACACTTAGCACTCCATCTGTGCGGACACTTGTTCCTGTTCGCCACATGATTTTGCAGCTCTGTTAGTCTGTTACCACTTACTATGCACCTCCGCCACACAGCTGGGTTTGAGCATTAGGATGACAATTTCCCCTATACATCCTAATGTGGTGGAATAATAGTTATCTTATTACATCAGTTTGACCAATATACCCATCTTTCCACCTGCTCTGCTAGTGGATACCCGTTCCTGCTGTTCCCCTTCACAGGCGCCTGACTGGTTTCCACAGCGAGGGTCTTACGGACTATATTGCCCTTCTAGACACCTTCGCTTCCATCACCTTTGGCATTCTGTCCCCCCGCCGGCATTCGTCCGGTCCTGCCGCTCTGTCCACAGGCGCCTCTCCAGTTTCCTTAGCGACGGTCTTCTGGACTACATTACCCAGTTTTCCACCGCTTCCGCCGGATATCCGGTTACGCCGGTTGTCCTCCAGGTGTTGCCAATCTCCCAGACGTCTCTTATACCGCACCACGCTGGTGCACGGTCTCCCTGCCCCTGGACCGCTGCCACACTTGCGGAGGACCACACCCCTGGCGGTAAGTTCCGTGCACTCGTGTGCTTTTCCCGCCTCTTCGTCGCTGGTCTTCCCAGACCTTGCTGACTTAGCTTTTCTTTCTCCCACTCCAGCTTTACTTAACTAGAGCGTAGCGCCGCTCTTTGAGTACCCATCGCACCAATAACTATCCCCCACAGACACTGGCCCTTTAAAGGTTACACCTTGCGCAACTCTTCCTTGTTATCTGATATGCAGTAAATTGTCTACCAATCTGCGTTTTACCCACCAAGCCTTCATAACTGTTCCGACTAGCACGGGCCATAGTTTATCTTACCGCTCTCTCTCATGCAGACAACCGGTCGTGCAGAGGTCTTTACTTGTTATTCCATTTGCGATGGTCCGTGGGCTCATCTCCACCCAGCCACCATGAATGTCTGACTTTCGTCCTGAGGCTGTCCTTGCCATACACCATTTTTAGAACACTATTTTTAGAACCCTTACTGCCACGCTACTGCCACACACGCCCTGACAGCATGGTTCGCTCCTATAACCTATCTGCCCTGTACAGCTAAAACTATGTATGTCTCTTACACGTTATCTCCGGCTGAGCGTTCTATTTTCTTAACTCCCTCTGCCCTTCTAGGGTTTTCTGTTTTTAACTGCCACGTACCGTCCTCTACAGGTCGTGGCTCTGGTACCATATGGCTAAATAGCCGGGACAGATGCAGTAAACTCCAGATACCTCAAGTGGTGAGTTACGTATGTAAGCTGATTGCATTATGGCACACTCTAAAATGCAGCAATAATTGTTTGAATGCATGATTAACGGAGGTCCCAATGTGTGTTTTAGTGATAATGTGTTTGCACGTATGTGTGTGTTTGTATATATATGATTTGTTTTTCATTTTGTCTCCGACACAGGGTACATGTCGAACGTACTGAACAAAGAACAATTCCCTGGTTCAGTATGACATAATTACACATTTTGTTTTTCACGTATCACACACTTACATATATTTTAATTTGCATTGCAGTAGCTACATTTCCGACCCTGAAGAAAGCCATGACAGTGAACTAGGTCTGACAGGCTGAAACATGTTGGTCTTGTAAGCACACAGCGGTCTTGAATCCTGACCCCTGTGTTCACAAGCAACTCTCTGCTTTTTAATCCTGACACCGGGTAGCGTTATTAAAGTTGCAACAGAGCTAACCCTGTAGCCAGTTTTAATTCACTTTTATTATAGCACTGCATTTTTTTCAATCACACGAAGCTCTCATAGGGTCTTAGTACACCCGACCTCCCAAACTAAAACATCCCTGAGCTCCTCCCTCGTAGAGAGGTTGTTGTAGCCCGCGTGAGGACTAGGCTCCTCACGCGAGGAGGTACCCCTATGATGAAGCATGACACCTTTGGTGTGTGAGGGGAACTGTCCTTAAATGGGATATCCCTCGCCCCATCACTTTTATCTCTTTATCCACGTTCTGGACCTCCACATTATTCCGGACCCGGGGTCTCTTTTTGTGAAATATATATATTGGTTGGGATATGAGCACCTAATGAGCAGTGGTATTTAGTTGGGTAAATGAAGGCGCCACTCGGGAGAGATAACACAAATATTTGATATTTACTTGCTGTATTGATCACGGTGCTGCAAGGTGAAGAGAACCACTGACCTCCTCAAAACACAAAATGGCCTTGGCCAATTGACAGATATACAAAGGAATTCCTCAGCACACGTCTGTTATGTCACAATATACATAAACATGCTTGATGTGAGCATAAGTAAAATACAAGTAGGTAAGTTCTTATTTCTTTTTTCCTTTTTATTTTCCGATGTTCAGACAGCCGACACGTGTTTACGTCGCTTACATGGTAATTAATCCCGCGACTTTATCAAGGCTATTGTCTTCCTGTGTATAACCTTTATTAGTGGTGTTAATTCCAACCCACACTGGGATTCAATATCTCGCGACGTCTCACTTCTCAATGTTAAATCCAAGGGATCCCTGTATGTCCCAGAAGTCCAGAATCTTATTTCTTAGTAGTTTGATCCCACACACGGACGTCGCTCCTCGTGTTGCCGAGTACGGTGCACCGTACTCGGCAACACGAGGAGCGTACGTCCGTGTGTGGGATCAAACTACTAAGAAATAAGATTCTGGACTTCTGGGACATACAGGGATCCCTTGGATTTAACATTGAGAAGTGAGACGTCGTGAGATATTGAATCCCAGTGTGGGTTGGAATTAACACCACTAATAAAGGTTATACACAGGAAGACAATAGCCTTGATAAAGTCGTGGATTAATTACCATGTAAGCGACTAAACACGTGTCGGCTGTCTGAACATCGGAAAATAAAAGGAAAAAGAAATAAGAACTTACCTACTTGTATTTTACTTATGCTCACATCAAGCATGTTTATGTATATTGTGACATAACAGACGTGTGCTGAGGAATTCCTTTGTATATATTGGTTGGGAGTCGGTCCCCGCAGGTCCTTAAAACTCCTCCAGCCCTCTGTGTGATTTATTTACTTATTTATAAGAGACCTGCACCCCCCGTGCATCACATTGTTTTGATGCTCCGGTGGTGCAGGCCTCTCAATTATATCTATGAGGCGACACAAAGCCTTTGCATGGCCTCATAGATATGGAGTAAAGGCTAGGCAGTGCAATGCGCTGTGTTGCCTTACCATATGTCAAGAAGGTGTTCCATTGGCATTGCCTTGGGTGTTCCCATGCAATACCCATGGATTTTAATGCTGCCCCAGATGTACAAAGTCAGTAAACCTGGGGCAGCACCACAACCTCAAGCCTCCTAAGAGCAGGTGTAACGAGGAGAAATGTTTTCATTTCTTCTTGTTGTTTCCTCTTTCCAAGTGTGCTATTCTGCAGCACACATAGAACAAGGACAACGCCTCTCAGGATTGTTTTAAAGCAGTTATGTAGGAAGGTGCCCCTTCCTGCACAAAACAATCCTACCAACATCGTAGACACCTATGCACCATGGTGCAAGGGTGCCTGTGTTGGCGCTAGGCACCAAATTGTGCGTCAGCGCTGGGTGAAAGGACAGGAATGCACCGTATCTCGTAAATATGGTGCATTTCTGCCCTTTCAAATTGGCATAGGACAGAACAGCAAAAAGACTTGTGACTCTGCCCTATGCCAATTTTTTGTAAAAGAGGCCCTTCATGTCTAACTCAAAAGGAACATTGAGAAGAAAACTTAGGGGCATATTTATGAGCCTCTTGCGCCACCTTAGCGTCACTTTTTGTGACGCTCTGGCGGCGTACATCACAAAATCGTATTTATGAGGTTATGCAAAGCTATTTTGCATGGCGTTGAATGGCCTCATGGATATGGAGTAAGGCAAGGCAGTGCAAAGTGCTGCGTTGCCATACTCTGCGTTAGGTAGGCGTTCCATGAGCATTGCTGTGGGTGTTCCCACGCAACACCCATTGCTTTTGACACTTCCCAAGATTTACGAAACCGTGTAAACCTGAGGATGCGCCAAAACCTTACCCCTCCCCAGGGGAGGCACAACAAGGAGCAATAACTTTATTTCTCCTCGTTTTTTCCTCTTTCCATGTGTGCTACATTCTGCAGCACATACAGAAAGAGGAAAAGCCTCCCAGGAATGTTTTTATGCACGAAGGGGCTCCTTCCTGCACATAAACAATCCTGCCGACAACACAGGCACCCATACAGCATGGTGCAAGGGTGTCTGCGTTGGTGCTAGGCTGCCAAAATGGCAAAAAGGACAGGAACGCACCATATTCGATAAATACGGTACATTCTTGCCCTTTCACTTTGACTTAGGGAAGAGCAGCAAGGTGACTTCCTGCACTGTCCTATGCCAGATCCCCATAAATGAGGCCCTTACTTTGCAAGAAACAAGTATATATTACAAGGTGCTCTTCAATCCATATTCTTACTTAGGCAGGCATTGCCTGCCACACTGGCTTTACAAGTTCAGCAGGACATCAACCACTTGCAACAATTTCTCCCTTCACATTTCTCTAGGAAATTTGGTAATACACAATATGTTCCACAAGTACAGCACATGCACTGTCGTAGGCTCAACCTAAAAAGGATGTGTAAACACAATCCTCAGCACACGTCTTTTAAGTGCGAGCACTCGAGAACACGGTGCTGATGTGGGGACCTACACGTCCTTTTTAAGTGCTCTAGGTTTGTCTCATGACGAAGATCCACGGTTAAATGCGACGTGGACATCGGAACATAGATTTTAATTTTCCAGTGGGATGGAATTATCACCACTTATAAAGGAACTTTTTGGACTCTTGTAAGCCTTGAGAAAGTCGCGGGACAAAATTCCTTTGTGCGACGAAACACGTGTTGGCTGATGCAAGAACAAAGAGAATAAAGAAAAGAAACCAAGCACGAAAATTTCTCTGTATCATTTATGCTTGACTAAAACAAATTGGATAATTGCATATTACTTAAAAGACGTGTGCTGAGGATTGTGTTTATGTTTATGTTGGTTTTCGACCACGTGTTTGGGGAGACTGGTGGTTCTTCTCACCTTTCAGCACCGTCCATATAAATTTCTCAGAAATCTAAATAGAGTGTAAGTGCTACTCATTCTTGGAGCGCCATTTTACCTATAACCATACCACTGCACCGTCGTGAATTAGCATAAAAAGGATGTGGGCCAAGCCAAATAGACAACGGGTACTCTTGGCACTTCAGCGTTTCTAGGGAACCTCATAATGCAATTGAACTTCATAACATCCTGTACGGCCTGTGCAGCAGATCATAATTTTAGAGACAGTCAGAAGGAAACATCAGTAGTAAAGTTGATTTAATGGTATATCTATGTTTATGTTTATTTCACATGTAATGCTCACTACAGAACTAACTTGCTTCTAGGTGGTGAGGCTAAACAGTACTTTGCGGTTAAGATGGAGAAAGGCAACTGGAAACTTTGCATGATAGAACGAGGGAAAGTAAAGAAACCTGCTTAATGAACTACATGGAAGAGCAATAAATAATAGATAAAAGAAAGATATAAAAACTGGCTACAGGTTGCAATATGTGGTCTTGGTTCTTGACCCGAGGCAGGTTAGAATTGGTGGGTCTTGAGTTTTGATCTGAACTGCATCAGGAATTGGGCTTGGGGTATGTCCCTTGAAAAGTTATTCTAACTGCGAGTAGCTGTAACAGCATATAATCTGTCAGCCCACTTTTTATGGTCTGGTGTGACAGTGCACCTGTCGCAAAAAAATGATGCAAGACTCCCCAAGAGAGAGGCTTCAGTTCGAACTACATGTTGCAAAGCAGGAGTACAGGTTCTTATTGGGCAGACGTTGTGTCCTTCCACAAAAAAGTGCTTGCACTCCACACAGCTGTCATAATTTTATTTATTTATCCAGCTGCCTGAGCTTGAATTTCAGTGGCACACACACAGCTGTAACACTATTAAAGTGTCTTAGATAACTAGATAATTTGTGGTATTTTTCTCTGGCAGCAACACAGATGGGAGGGCAGCAGTTTTTAACCTACATGGATTTTTAGGTCTAGCTTGACAGTGCAACTGGCACCTGACCTTTTAAACCATCTTTTAAATCTTATACTACAATTATTTGCTTACATATCCAATCCCAGGCCATTTCCCTGTACTGCTTAACATTATCAACTTCAATTCAGCTTTATTTGTGCTCAAAAGGCCACAAAAGCACATAAAATCATTCATATTATCATACAATATTCTTTTAAACCCAGCACTACTGGCATTGCCAATACTTGTTGCATTTAGTTTTTAGTGTACATAGGAAACATTCAGCTTCTGACAGCCTGTTGTGATCCAAGCTGTATTGCTCCATGTTAGAAATGGGATCTCTGGTTGGCTAAGGCTTGCGCCAAAGCCAGGCAGAGACCACCACTCTAGTCAGGGCGAGGGAGTTACACGCCAAAGATAACCCCTGCTCACCCCCTTGGTAGCTTGGCACGAGCAGTCAGGCTTATCCCGGAGGCAATGTGTAAAGCGTTTGCGCACGCACACAGCAACAACATACCAGGCACACCACAAAAAGGAACTCCACACAAGGTTATATCAAAAATAGCCTTTGTATTATCATAAAACACATTAGAATAGTACTCACATAATATACATCGTGCCACCTGGCACGGGGTCATATTTACAAGGGATTATTTACACCTGACAGGGCCAACTGGACCACTGTCAGAACCAGCACAAAGCGAACTTAGTAAAAGTAAGACATATAAACGTACAACCAGTAATCACTGGTAACCACTGTACTCAGCATCATCCTGTAACATAAACCACATTATGCACAGTATCCCATTAGGCGCGAATTACATTCTGCGCCAACCTCACCAGCATAAACACATTATGCAATTATCTCATAAGTCTAAACGCATTAGACAATAACCTCACACATAAACGCATTATGCCTAAAACAGGGTGCGTAAATCATAGTACATGAATCACATTTCCTAGCACCACATAAATCACATTTAGCACATAGTCTCCTAAGAAAGACCATAGTAGAGGCATAAATTACATTAGGGCCTGGCGCCCTACAAACCTCCCAGTCCCCCTGGCCAACTGGCCTTCTCAAAGGGGCTCAAACGCCCTGTGTCCAGAATGTCAGGGCTGCTGCCTAGCAGCTGAATCCAAAGTGCGCCACTGCGCAAACCTAAATGTAGCAGCTGGCACTAAGTGCTGCGCAGCTGTGAAAGTATGGGGCAGAGGAGTGCATCGCACTCCTAACTTAAAAGACATGTCCCCCAAAGAACTGTGGCCTAAATGTTGCAGCTGCCCACTACTTGCTGGGCAGCTGTGAATACACAAATAGGCCCTGGCACAACTGTGCCCTAGAGGCCTCACTGGGGTGCCTTAAATGAATGTGCCCCAACGTTGGAGCGGGTCCGCTCATGGCAGTTAGACACTGTGCCTTCACTGGCACCGACAACCTGTGCCCAGAAATGCCCCCAAGCCCCACTGGGGCCCATAACAAAATAAACACTGCCCCTCTTGTTGGAGCGGCCCGCTGCCAGACGGGGCCGCTCTGACTCTGTGCCTCTCCCAGGCACTACGTAACTCGAGCCCCGCTCACCAGCTGGGGCGAAGGCAGGACTCTCCTCTCTGCGCTGCGGGACCGGCAGCACTTCTCTCGCGGCGCGGGGCTGGGGCAGACACGGCGCTTCTGCCTCCTCTCCCGGTCGCGCTGTGCCTGCCCGCGGGACTCCCTCTTCTCTACAGGGGTCCCGCCTGGAATACCTCTTGGTCGCGGCCTGCTCCGGTCGCCTCTCTTCACCCGGGCCCCCCTCCTGGGACCCGGGACTTTACGGCGGAGCCCGCAAGGCCCCAGACGCCTTTCCCCTCTTCTTGGCGGCGCCGTCCAACGCGGGGCTCCCTCAGCTCACGGGAGCACCGGACACTTCCGGCCGCACTTCTCTTCCCGCTTCCGTCCGTTAAGGCCCCGCCCACAACCAGGCGGGCCGCGGACCATGGCGGCGGTCTTCTCTCGGCGGAAAGGAGGGGGAGGCTCCCTCTTAGCTTAAATAAAGAGAGCAGCGGGGTGGGCACCCGCGTTGAAGGTCAAATAAGCGGGGTGAGCACCCGCAAGTAAAATATAAAAATAAGCGGGGTGGGCACCCGCTCGATCACAGCAATGTGGGGGGAATCCCTACGCTGGGGATTCCCCCAGGAGCGATGGGCAGTTTGACGCTGCTAGGCTCCAGCGCTCCCCTCTCCTAGGGGATTTGAAAGAAAGCGCACACGAGGCGCTGTAAGGCAGAAAAAGGTCCTGGGTCTTGGAAAACAATTCTCCCAGGTTCAAGGGGCATAGCTGGGCCCAGGGAGGCCAGCACACAGGGCCCTCCAGCAGGGAGGTAAGCCCCCATGGCGGTTCCTCCTGGGCCCCAGCAGCAGCAAGCCCCCCAGCAGGATTCAGGAACTGGACAAGAACATTTTCATGGGGTCACAGCCCCTATATTTATATGCCCTTTTCCTTTGTGTCACAGCACAGGGCTTGGGGATACCAGTCAGAACTGGTTTAGGGAGCTTTGGAGCACTTTGTTTTGCTCAGCTCCTCTCTCCTTTGTCAGGTGGGGGCTCAGGGATTAGACGCACCACAGGGGGCGGAGCCAGCATTGTGGAGGGAAGGCACAGCCCTATTCAGGTCCCAGGTGCAACTCCTCCCTCCCATCTGCATGCAGATCTCTCTCTATTCAGCACTGTGCTGACTCACCCTGCCCCTCCTGGAGCCACACACACCTCCCAGCCCCTGTCACTCACAAGCCAGACATGCAATTCACATCAGGCAGGCAGACACAGAGCACACATAAATGCCAACTTCTAGAAGTGGCATTTCTCCACCAGTCACCATAAGTCTGCGCACACCATTGCGCAGCATTTATTCATACAAATTCATACATACTAGACTTGACCACACTGCTCCTCTCATACCAGGAATTACCATGGACACACTTATCCCCCATGCATTCCTATGGGAGGGCAGGCCAATCTCACCACAAGTACACAGAGAGCGCACGCACTTTCCACTGGACCACAGTGCGAAAGTGCTCAGAGGCCTAAAATCACCAACACCAGGTTACAGACAAGGCAAAAAGTTCAGGGGTGAACCTGCCAAAAAGGGCCAAGTCCAACACTCCATTTTTCTCTGCAGCTATTTGAACACTGCAACTGTCAACCATTTGTAGGTAAGACAGAAAGGGGCATATTTACAAGGGCATTGGCAGAGTGAGGCGTTAGCCTTCCCAGCTTAACGCCTCACTCTGTCACTTCCGAAACACAGGGATGCACCATATTTAAAAGAATATGGTGCAGCCCTGCGTTTCCCCCTGCACTGGCGCTACACTTAGCAGCCTAGTGCCAAGGCAGGCACCCTTGCATCATAGTGCAAGGGTATCTGCGTGCAGGGGAAGATTGTTTATGTACAGGAAGGTCCCCCTTCCTGCAGATAAACAATCTTTAAATGCCGTTTTGTAAATTCTATGTGTGCTGCTTAATGCAGCACACATTGAAGTTGCAAAACGGCATTTTAAAAAAATGATTGTTGATGTGCAGGAAGGGGGACCTTCCTGTACATAAACAATCATTGGCCTTTTGCTGTTTTCGTGTGTGCTGCGTTGTGCAGCACACATGAAAACAGCAAAAACGAGGAGAAATGAAATATTACTCCTCGTTGCTCCAGGGTAAGACCTAGTTTTCCCTAGTTTTCATGCTGGCGCTGCCTCCTATTTACACCTCCCTTGTAAATAGGGGCCAGCGTCAGAATCAATGGGTGTAGCGTGAAAGTGGGCCTTATTTACAAGGCAGCGTTAAGCCACACCAAGTGGCACCAACTCTGCCTTGTAAATAAGGCGAAGCCCCTATCGCCACAGGAACGTTGTAAAAAGTGACGTTCCCGTGGCAATAGGGGCTTGTAAATATGCCTTAAGTCTTGAAAGTTTTTTGATCTTAAATTGGAAGCAGATGGTTTTTCAGGTTTGGTGATATTGCTTTGTGTTTTTAAAAAAAATGTAAAGATCAGTTTCCCTGCAGCTTTCTTTTTTAGTACTATGAATCCAGTTAATTTAGTGTTATAACTCAAAGTGAGCATTTTATTCTTTATCGCAGATGCTCACATCATGACACACCTTGATCGTTCGATGCTTATTATGAACGGGACACAGTGGGGTCACATATTTTATCTGTAATCATTTATTACCAAAATGCATTGATGTATTTTTCCTGTTGTGAGGTTGTTGTTAGAGCACCACTAGATTGTAAGAAAGAAATTAGGCGCTAATGTTCATACAATTATGATAGACTCTCCCATACTATAGACAGATTGTAAGAAAACAGGCCATTAGTTGTGTGGCCTGCACAAATAATGGGTCCACATTTGTACTCCACTGGGAACTAAACACCCCATTGTAGTGCTTGACTTTCACACGGTAGTGAAGCAGAGCAGTCCAAGGCCTACTCAATTGAGGAGGTGTTGGCTAGTGATCACCATTCACTGGCACACAATAATAACACTCAATAAATGATTGTCTAGTCTGTGCTTTTTCTTTTGGAAAAGGAAATGTACATTTATTACATACACACTAATCAAGACTGCACAGCAATTTACAAATATACATAAGGCTGATGAAAATACCTTTTGATGACATTTTGTAATAATCTCCGACCCCCTAAAGAGGTTAGGTTCGCCAAACCACATATCAAAAATTACCATCTTAGGAGTAAATACAATAATCAAACGGAACCATAGCTGTTACTGGGCTGCTCAAAACAGCTGCGCAGCCCTCACACATGTGCCCATGCGTATGCACACATGTTCACATTTAACCAACCAAGTGCGTCTTACCCTTGCTGCGAGTGGCCTTCTCTTAAAAGGCAGACACTGGCGGTAAACTCGCGCAGTCCATTTACCATGAGTTTATTGAGGGCGAGTCACAGGTTATGAGACTCTCCCACACTAAGAAGACAAAAAACCAGGTGATCAAAAAGCAAACAAATATAGGCGAATTAGATCAGCAGAACCCGCCTTCTCACGCAGATCATGCTAAATGAAGTCTTCATCTTATAGTATAGGCCATAGGTTGTAGTTGTAGTAGGCAATGGCCATTAATGTGCCACAGCGGTGCTCTCCTTTGAACATAGCGATACCAAAGGGGATGATGGACGGAGCGCCCGAGCCAATCAAACACTCACCCCCAGTCAACTGATCTGGGTTTAATCCATCATCATTCTTTAGCTCACTCCACCACCCCAGTTCAGACATGGCCATATGCAAATCAGTCTGACCCTGTGCCTCATGGGAACAGTCCAGCCCGAACTGCCAAGCCATGTCTTCCCTGGACCGGAAACAAGCATCCTGGGACCGGTTTCTGGCTATTCAGCCATCATCAGCCAGGCTAGCTTGAATCCAGAGGCAAAGTGAGCAAGGGACCCACGTCTGGGCATACCCTGCCAACTTAGGGCAAACAAAGCGATACCAAAGGGGATGATGGACGGAGCGCCCGAGCCAATCAAACACTCACCCCCAGTCAACTGATCTGGGTTTAATCCATCATCATTCTTTAGCTTACTCCACCACCCCAGTTCAGACATGGCCATATGCAAATCAGTCTGACCCTGTGCCTCATGGGAACAGTCCAGCCCGAACTGCCAAGCCATGTCTTCCCTGGACCGGAAACAAGCATCCTGGGACCGGTTTCTGACTATTCAGCCGTCATCAGCCAGGCTAGCTTGAATCCAGTGGCAAAGTGAGCAAGGGACCCACGTCTGGGCATACCCTGCCAACTTAGGGCGAACAAAGCGATACCAAAGGGGATGATGGACGGAGCGCCCGAGCCAATCAAACACTCACCCCCAGTCAACTGATCTGGGTTTAATCCATCATCATTCTTTGGCTCACTCCACCACCCCAGTTCAGACATGGCCATATGCAAATCAGTCTGACCCTGTGCCTTATGGGAACAGTCCAGCCCGAACTGCCTAGCCTGGCTGATGACGGCTGAATAGCCAGAAACCGGTCCCAGGATGCTTGTTTCCGGTCCAGGGAAGACATGGCTTGGCAGTTCGGGCTGGACTGTTCCCATGAGGCACAGGGTCAGACTGATTTGCATATGGCCATGTCTGAACTGGGGTGGTGGAGTGAGCTAAAGAATGATGATGGATTAAACCCAGATCAGTTGACTGGGGTGAGTGTTTGATTAGCTCAAACGCTCCGTCCATCATCCCCTTTGGTATCGCTTTGTTCGCCCTAAGTTGGCAGGGTATGCCCAGACGTGGGTCCCTTGCTCACTTTGCCAGTGGATTCAAGCTAGCCTGGCTGATAACGGCTGAATAGCCAGAAACCGGTCCCAGGATGCTTGTTTCCGGTCCAGGGAAGACATGGCTTGGCAGTTCGGGCTGGACTGTTCCCATGAGGCACAGGGTCAGACTGATTTGCATATGGTCATGTCTGAACTGGGGTGGTGGAGTGAGCTAAAGAATGATGATGGATTAAACCCAGATCAGTTGACTGGGGGTGAGTGTTTGATTAGTTCAAACGTTCTGTCCATCATCCCCTTTGGTACTCCTTTGAACATGACCACAAAAAGCATTCAAGGACATGTCTTAATGGGAGGACTTTGATAGACCCTGTCTTTAGCAAAGTCACCTTTTTGCCATTATCACATGAGATGTTCATCTATTTCTGGACCCTATGTTTGCTGCTATCAAGTCTCTATGCACCATGACACTGTCATTTAGTGCCGCAGTGCCTGTGCTCCGTCCCAAATATGATACTGTAAAATTGGTTTGACCCAATTGGTTTATTTAACCATCCTGTAAAGCATTGTATGTTGGGACAAACACTACACCAGTGGCTTGGAAGTGAATGTCATAACAGGGCTGCAGTGTGTATTTACACAACCCACATATATGACAAAGATGTATGACTTAAGGGATCACCATTGCTCTGTAACTGGGCTGAAGTTGAAAAGCACCACAGTGACACATTTCAGGGAAAAGTGCCTTTGATAATTTGGGAAGCCAATTTTTATGTATTTCATGTCATCCCTAAAGCTTGCCTTGTTAGCCCAAAGGACTTTGCGCTTTATATATAGAAGTGTGGCATAGTACATATTGGGCATAGTATACCCTTAAAGAAAATAATCTTCCCAAAGCTATTTTTACTCTGTAGCTAAAGTTACGTTTTGCAGGAACATTTGCCAGGATGATTCCTATCTCTACTAAAGAAAACACTAGAACAAGCTGTGGCAAAGCCAATAGGTCTGGCATTTGCTCCAGCATTTTGCATTTGTAAGTTCTTGTTTTGTTTTGTTATGGTTTTTACAGAACTTTACTGTTGGGCAAGCTGCTGGTCCCTCCTCAATCAAAACAAACTGGCTAAAAATAAAAGTATTTTTTGGTCTCAAAAGCACATATTTTCACAGTAGTCACAGTTTCTTAATGAAACTACATTGTGTGTGGAAATGCTCCTTGTGAAAGAGTCAAATGCTATCACTCTTAGTGAAGTTAGCCAGTGGCTAAATTAGTCTGACCTTCAGCCTTATGCTGTAGTGGGTGGAAGAACAATGCAAATAACACAATAATAGCCAGTGAATGAAGAGGGCTGGTTTTAAGACCCTATAAGTAAGTGTATTATACATATAATTTTATTAAAGCCTAAACATTCTTGGCTAATACCAGGCCTAAAAATTATTAAAAGTTATTTTTCACTAAGTTTCCAAAATCAAATTCAATGGTAAAAGTAGATGCTTGATAACTTTAGTTAAAAAGTGTCAGCAATTCGCAGAGTACTCAACGTTTGAAGATGGCTATTAAAACACATGTGAGGCATAGGCCTTTAAGGCTAGGGCGGACAAGCCTTTGGCAGCTGTGGTGCAAAAGGAACTAGCCAGCCTGGGACAAGGGTGGACTTCTGAGTCATGACAGGCAGCAGAAGCATTTAAACATCATGAAGACATTAGGAAGCTAGCTGGCAACGTTCGTGTTGTATCGTCTCTTCACTTGCCACTAGTTCATTCACCATTCGTGTCCCTCATCTTTGTGTTTTTCTTCCTTTACAATTCCTCTGTATTCTGACCTCTCATGCCTGTTATGCTGACCCTTCCATCTAGACTCTGTTTTGGCTTTGTCATAGTGCTGTGTTTTCCCCTTTTACTGCACAGATGAGCCCTGAACCCATTCCAAGTTTGGGGTTCACCGACTTCACTTCCATTTGTCTTAGTTTTATTGTGGCCCACCTTTTCCAAGCTGGTAAGTATAGATGCATTTTATATTTGTATTCTGAATATCCTGTGCTTTGCATTAATACTAAAAAGCTGCATGTACCTTTTATGATTAGCGGCTCATTCTACCACCTGAGAGTATACATGCACACCCGTACTGCAACTAGAAACGCAACACTGGAGAGTCTTAGGTGTGATGTCTCTCTCTCTCTCTATCTCTCTATCTCTCTATCTCTCACTTTCTCACTCAAACCCATTACCCTACCCCTCTGGTGTTTGACACTGTCTGGTATGTCCTCCTTTGTACAGACACGGACACACTTTTGGGAGTGAGGTTAATTGTCGTCAGAACTTGTTGAATAACATTTGAAACACCTGACCATTTGCCAGTCCCAACCTACGACATGAATTCTGATTCCAAGCCATCACAGACTATGGCACAGGAAATTTTGGACATCCAATAGGATCTAAGTACCGCTAACAGTGAGACGGCTTATCTGTTAAACCAGTTATATAAAGTTTTCCAACACCCAGAATAAACGAGTATGCCTCTCCAGCTCACGCCATTTGGGAATCTCAGCGCAATTCTATAATGACATGCCCCGTGTTCAGACAGCTGAGAGGAGTAATACCTATCACCCCCAGTTGAGTACTCTAAGTTTTACAGAATCAACATTCTTCACATTTTTTACGCTTTTATCAATAGATAATTGCCAAAATAAACACATATTAATTTCCATATTCAGGAGTGTCAGGAGAATGAATTCATGCAGCATTACATGTGAAAACAATAGAAGCTACACATGGTTGAAATCATTAAAACAATCCTGAACATGTCACATGAAACTACATAAAAATTTGAGGGTAAAATATTGTATGTAAAAATTAGTAAGCTTTAAAATGACGAATTTCAAAATCCCCCCAAAAATTCCCTCTTGGGCGCCATACAACAGAAGCTAGAAGCCAAAGTGTCTTTAAAAGTAGAAGCCAAGCAAGAGAACTGATTTCCATCATTCATCTACACAGGAAGTGACCACTGGGTTTCCTATCATCCATCTGCACAGAAGTAACATCACTAGATTTCCCATCATATATCTGCATTGTAAGTGACATCACTGGTTTCCCATTAAAATTGTCATTAAAAGAAGAAGCCAAGGAAGAGGACTCATTTACTACCAAAACCATCTTTAAAAAGAAGTCAAGCAAGAGGACTCCATTTTCCATTGCCCATCTACACAGTAAGCAACATCACTGGATTTCCCATCATTCATCTGCACAGGAAGTAAGACCTGGCTTTCCCATAATCCATCTGCAAAGGAAGTGATATCATTAATTTCCCACCCACTGTACCCTGCGTTCTTCCCTCCTCCCAGGACTTGTTTAATGGGAGCTACATGGTGTGCAGCATGTGCACCACTGGGGCTGCTGTCACACCAAGGACAATACCATCTGTGGACCAGGCCCAGTTCCAGGACCCCAGGTTATCTCCCTACCCACCACTACCCTGTGAGTGCATCCTCCATGCTCTTAACCCCAGCCGCCACTAACTACACTGCTGCCACACCGCACCATGCAACACAGAAGGATCATTCACATGCTCCTCCTGCAAGTTCTCATGTACTCTCACACACCCTACACTCACCACTCCCACACCAACAGCATCCAGCATCCCACTCAGTGCACTCACACAATTCAGCCACCCGCTCATGCTCACAAAGACCAAACACTACCCATACAACACGCCGCACTCGCATGCATGCTCCTCAACACCTGCTCGCTCACCAAACACGCCACAGAGATATGAAACCTACTGCACTATCATGCTCTGAACCTGCTCTTTCTCACAGAAACATGGCTAAATCCAAGCTCAGTACCTGACATTTCTGTAGCCATCCCTGCCAGCTACAAGATCACCAGGCAAGACCATCAGCACAAGCCTGGTGGTGGAATTGCCATCATATTCAAAGATACCATCATCTGCATCACCTACACGGACAACCCCACCAGCTACATGGAACACCTCACATTCAGGATACGCATCACATCCAACTTCTCCCTGGGTGGAATCCTCATATACATAACACCAGGACCCCACACCAATTTTGCCAGTGACATTAGGCACTTCATCGCACCCCTCACCATCAACGCCAGCACTTTCATCCTTCTCTCCTCCCTGAACTTTCACCTTGAAGAACATACCAATCCAGACTCTACAGTCCTTCTAGAAAACCTCAGAAACCTTGGCCTCACCCAGCACGTTACCAAACTCACCCATACCACCCGACACCTTTAGACTTGATATTCTCCTCAATCAGCAACATCACAGTCGACAAGCCAGCAACTGTGACATGGAAAGACCATGCCCTTGTCAATTTTAGCATACCCATCCTGCACCACCACAGACCTACCACCACTGGATCCACCAGCCACAGCTAGAAAAGCATCTCAGAAGAAGTGTGGGCTTCCGCCCTTTCTGAGCACGTAAGCCACAAAGTCATCAAGAACCTCAAGAGCTGGATCACTGCATGCACAGACACCCTGGCTATCCTTAAACACGATCCAATGGCAAGAGCTCGACCATAGGCCAGCTGGTACACAGACGAACCCATGCTGAAGAAATGCCACTACAAGCACCTGGAGATCAAATGGAGAACAAGTCAAGGCATCGCAGATAAATACATCTTCAAACCCACCCTAAGATGCTATCACCAGCAGATATGGGAAACCAAGTGCAAAGCATATGTAGATCACATTGAAACCAACACTAACAGCAGTATTATCATTATCAAAGATTTCTCCACGTTTCCTGCTGCCTCCTTCAACATTGTCCCCTCACAAGACCTTTGCAACAAGCTCTTGGAATTCTCTGTAACTAAAGCACCTCCATATACAGTAACTTCGACCCTCATCTGTACCGCGACACCATCGCAACTCAACTTCCCATCACAGCCAATGAACTAAACCAGACCTTGTGGCCTGCCGTCACCATCATCAAAATTCCTGCTACCATAAAGATTATCCACTTGGGGGCTCCATCTGACCCTTGCCCCCACCCTGCCTTCATCAAAGGACTCCTACTGATCAATGAAGCACTAACACCCATCCTCAATGCCTCCATCGACTCAGCCATATTTCAGGACACCTGCCACCATCATGCTCCTTATCAAGAATCCATTTGCTGACCTAGCCTCGCCTTCCAACTACAGACCCATCTTCTTTTTCCTCCTACCATACCTGGCAAAGTTCTTCTTGGAAATAATGAACCAGTGCTTTCACAACCACCTTAGTGACAACTAGCTCCTTGATGCCACGCAGTCTGGATTCAGGCCCTACCACAGTACCGAACCAGCACTCATCCCTGCAACAGATGACATCGGCATGATCCTTGACAGAGGAGACACTGTAGCCCTCATTCTCCTGGACCTCTCTGTAGCATATGACACAGTCTCACACCCTATCCTTATCAGATGCCTGCATGAGATTAGCATCCAAGGACCTGCTCTCCACCACTTCCGCTTCTTCTTAATGGATAGAACACAAGTTGTCAACCTGGCACCTTACCACTCAGAAGCCAGCAAACTCAACCGTGGAGTGCCTCAAGGTTCATTGCTCAGCCTCACCCCTTTCAATGCATACATGATTCTTCAAATGGCTCCCAAGCAACACTAGAAAAAATGTCACTCACGTCCTAGTCACCAGCAAGTTGGACTATGGGAACACCCTTTACCTGGGGATCATCAAGCATCTCACTGGAAGATTACAAGCCATGCAGAAATCAACAGCCAAACCCATCCTCAACCTCCCACACAGGAGGCACATCCCACCTCAGGGAACTCCACTGACTCCCGATAAACAAACAAGCTCAAATCAAACTCCTCACACACTTATTCAAGGCGTTACACAACATAGGCCCCACCTACCTGAACAGTTGTACTCCTTCCACCAACCACCCAGACATCTGTGCTCTGCAGGACTTCTACTCGTACACATCCTACTCAAACACAGAACTGGATCAGAAGGATGGGCGTTCTCTTAAATAGCTCCTAAAGCATGGAACAGCCTCCCATTCCACACAGAGCCTACTCCTCTCTTCTTGAATTCTGCAAGAAGCTGAAAACCTTACTTTTCAATTATCCAACCTGCCATAAGCAGGATTAGGCACACACACATACTCTGTGCCAGGATACCCTCCTGGGTAATAGCGTGCGTCACAAATGCACATAACATAGCATAACATGACATAACATAGCGTAGCATGGCATAACATAAGAGAACATAACATAAAATAACATAACATAACATAATTGTGAGAAATTGGGCTGTAGGTTGAGGGGGGTGATCCACAAAAAGTGACCAAATTAACCTGTGCTTAACCCTCTGGCAGAGTCGCACAAAGGCACTTAGAGGCAATGTGTTAAGTGTTTATGCAGCACTTAGAAAGTAATAAACTGAAAACAAAACACAAGAAAAACTCCACAATTTAGAAAAATAGGTGAAATTTGATAAATTCTGTGAGACCAAAACAACAAAAATTCATTCAATAGAACTGGAGAAGGGCAAGTTTAAAGATTTAGATAGAAGTAGCGCCAAAAGGCGCAAAGTGCTAACTGAGGGTATCTGGTTGTGGTGGACTGTTACAAAGTCATAAGTTCAGGTCAATCATGGTACAGCACAGGCCGGGGACAGGACCAAAGTTTGGCTCGCTGAGGATTTTACTTTACATCCCTGGTGCACGGTCAGCGTGGTGTTGCTTTGCAAGTCTTTGCGTTATCTGGCATTGGTTCCGAGGAGCTGTGAGGGCTGCAATGTAAGGACCTGTGTTGAGTTGCGTCACACTGCATTTTTCCAATGAGGAGCTGCGAGGGCTGTGATGCGAGGTCCTGCATTAAGTTGCGTTATGCTCTGTTGGGTCTGATGAAACTATGCTGTGAGGCTTTCCAAGGCTTCGTGTTCTCTCCGCTCCAATTCGGATGAGGCTGGCAGCTGTGCAACGAAGCTTGGCGGGGTTTTGTGTTGCTCAGGGTTGATTCGGATGGAGCTTTTAGCTGTGTGGTGAGGCTTTGCAGGGCTTTGCTTTGCTTCTGGACTGACCTGGTGGAACATTCAGTTAGACCAGGAAGAGCTCTCTCTGATACCAACCAAGGGCTCAGGATCTAGGGAGATACCATTTGTGGATCCAGAACTCGCTGCAGCAGCGGCCATCAGGCCTCAGGCTGGTCAATTTGCAGGTCTAGGCAGGTCCAGTAGAGCAGGGCAGCTGGGCAGTTGCAGGGAGGCCTCTGGAACTTGTTATGTCCCTGTAACTCACACATGAGGTCAGTCAGTTGACTCTTGGATTCACTCAGCCTGGGATGAAGGGACCAGGTCCATTCTTCCTTCTCAGCAAGCAGGACATGCCTCAAGCAGCAGGGCAGCAGGCGTCCTTCTTGTGTAGTATCCACAGGTCCAGGAGTGTACTGAAGTGTGCGATCTGAGGGTCCGATATTCATACCTGGCCAGCTGTGAAGTGGGAGAAGCTTCTGGAGTTTATCCCTACAGGGGTGTCTGGAATTTCCTGCCTCTCTGCCCTTCTCCCATTCTGTCTGGGGGCATAATAGGCTAGTGTGAAGTTATTTGTGTGTAAGCCGACCCAATGACTTTGAAATGCAAATGTGTTAGGTTACATCTCAGCCCCCATATCAAGTCTGAGATGGCCGATCATGCCAACACCCAGGCCCACCTTTATGATACTGTCTAGGAAGAATACACAAAGTCCAACTGACAACTACACCTAGTCATGTGACCAAGGAACAGGCTGTAGGCACCAAATCGTTAGGACAAAAAAATGCCAACTTTCCAAAAGTGGTATTTTCAGAATTGTGGCTTAAAATTTGACTTTACTATTAAAGCGGGTTTTAAATTACAATTCATCAAACACCAAAAATAGAGTTCCTTCTTGCTCCCAATCAAAAGTTATCACATATTAAATGTAATAAGGTAACCCAATGTTAACCTATGGGAGAAGTAGGCCTCACAGTAGTGACAAATGAATGTAGTAGTTTTTCACTACCAGGACATGTAAAACTGAAAAGTACATGTCCAACTTTTTAAATACATTGCACCCTGCCCGATGTGCCATTTACAGCCTGCCTGGGGGTGGCTTATGTGTATTAAAAGGGAGATTTAGGCCTGGCAAAAGATTTAATTTACCAGGTTGAAATGGTAGTTAAAACTACACACATAGTCTGCAATGGCAGGCCTGGGACATGTTGGAAAAGACTACTTAAGTGGGTGGCACAATCAGTGCTGCAGGTCCACTAGTGACATTTAAGTTACAGGCCCTGTGTACCTGTAGTATCACTTTACAAGGGACTTACAAATAAACTAAATATGCCATTGGTTGTAAGGAGAGAGCACAAGCATTTAAACACTGGTTAGCAGTGGTAAGGTGCGCAAAGTCCTAAGGCCAACAAAAACAAATTTAGCAAAACAGACAGAGTGAAGGCAAACGGTTTGGGGAAAGACCACCCTAAGTCTGACAGGTCTAACGCATGTCACCCCCAGCAGCAAGTGGGGAGGACTACCCAACCTCCTGGAAGTTCTCAACACTAAGGCAGAAAAACCTGGATGGACCATCAGCACTGACATGGTCAGACCAAGGGTGGTGTTCAACCGTAAAGTCAATTCCTTGTAGAGAGATGGATCACCTCAACAACTTGGGATTCTCACCCCTCATTTGCATGAGCCATCTGAAGGGCATGTGGTCTGTCTGAACCGGGAAGTGAGTCTCAGTATGGTCTCACCATTTTCAGTGCCCAGATCACAGCAAAGGCTCCCCTTTCAATAGCACTCCACCTCTGATCCCGGAACTTCCTGCTGATGACGGCTACTAGTTGGTCTAGGCCCTTCTCATTCAATTGTGCTAAGAGGGCACCTATGCCATGCTCTGAAGGGTATGTCTGCACAGTAACATTTGTGGAGAAGTCAGGAGCCTTACACATGGTGTCTTTGAGGTGTCTTTGAGGGTGTTGAAGGCTTTCTGACAGGCCTTTGTTTAGATCACCTTTTGGGCTGCTTCTTGGAAGTCATCTCAGTTAAAGGGGCAACAATGGTGCCATATCCCTTTGCACGCCTCCTCTAATATCCGGTGAGACCCAGGAAGGTCCTTACTTCTGTCTGGGTTTTGGGTGGGTGCCAGGCCAGGATAGTCTAAATCTTGGCCTGGTGGGGTTGCAACTTGCCCAATCTGCCAGGTGGCCCAGGTGTACCACAGTTCCCTGCCCTATCTGGCTCCTACTGTCCTTGATAGTCAGGCCAGCCTGCTGCATTGCCTGAAGCACCTTCTGGATGTGGTACAGGTGTGCCTCCCATCCCGAATACAAAATAGCTGTGCCTTCTAGGTAAGTGACAGAGAATGCCTCCTTCCTAGCCAGGATCCTGTTCACTAGCCTCTGGAAGGTGGCAGGGGCATTCTTTAAGCCAAAGGACATCACCAGGAACTGGAAGTGGCCCTCTGGGGGCGAGAATGCTGACTTCTCTTTTGCCCCCTCAGCCAGAGCAAACTGCCAGTACCCTGATGTAAGATCAAAGGTACTGAGGAACTTAGCAGTGCCCAGCCTGTCAATTAGTTCATCAACTCGAGGGATGGGGTGAGTGTCCGTCTTGATGACTAAATTGAGTCCTCTGTAGTCTACGCTGAAAAGTTCTGGGGTACCATCTGGGGTGGCATTGGGCCCCAGCACAACTGGGCTGGACCAGGAACTCATGAAGAGATCAATCAACCCCAAGATTTTTTTAAATATATATAAATTCTATTTTATTTCTTAGAATATAAAATTACAACTATACTACCTTTTAATGCAACATGATTTCTTGAGGATGCTAATCGATACAAAAAAATATACCATATCTAAATGATATGCTTGCCTGATCAAATAAAAACCTGATGATACATCACAATGGGCTAAGAAGTAGTCTAATTGACTGGGAGAATTAATTACACAAGATCAAATTACCTGCATTTTTATTCAAAATTCCAGAATTATCAAAACTAGGTTTAGAAGTCAAGTATACCACACTTTATGTGATTTCCATATTACTCAGGCAAACCTCTACAAGGGGTATAGTCAAATACAGGTCTGCCCAAAATGCTCTGGTATAACTAGTGATGCTATGCATATATTCGTCAGCTGTCCAAGCTTGAGAGAATTCTAGACCGCAATTTCCCTTAAAATAATAGCAATACAACTATCTTCGGTTGGAATGAAGCCCTGCACAATCTTACTTGGGAGTAGCATAAATGAGTGGAGGTCTTATACAATAAAGATTTCAAATTGATTATTGCAGAGAAATTGAAAACAGATAGAGCACCTTCCTGTGATGAATGGTGGAGGGAAGTAAATGCTGCTTATGAACTGGAATATCAAATAGTGAAAACAAGAGAGTCCCTAGTAAAGTTTCAATACAAATGGGGAAGCTGAGTACCTACCTCATAACCCGTGAATGTCCTTCCATTGTGAAATATTAATTTCTGTTATAATTGGTAAAAAAAGATCTGTGAATGATTGAACTTATAATGTATGAACTTGAGCTCATTTTTTACTTTGTAATGCTAACCCTATCGGATCTTACCTTGACACAATTAAAAAAAATTAAAAAAGGTCTCTGTTTATTAATATAGGAGGGACCAGGTTGAGTGGCTGAAAAATGAGAAATAATTACTACTAAGTTGGAGGGAGGGTAGATACATTTAAGGAGGCGTTTAGGGAAGGACATGTAAGCAAAAAAAAACAACTTAAGAGTAAGACGACTACAAATTAGAACATTTGCAGCCACATCTACAATGACTGTACTACTGGCAAAACAGGCACAAATCTACACCCGCTAAGCCGAGCACCACACATGGCCATTCATAGGTAGGGCAACACATTGTCATAGATATCGCTAGAATCAGGAAAAGTCTCTACCAGCACATAAGAAAAATAAGGAAAATTAAAAAGCAAAAATATTTTTATAATTAAAAAAATGGCTAGGATAATAAATGTGAAAAAACAATACAAAATGTAATTTATTTACATGAAATATATGCTTAATATATTGCTTGCACACATTTACATAAAGGCATCAGTTACTACCAAATCAGCTTCAACTTCAATAGGGCTGCAAAGACCTGTGAGGTCTCCACCATACCCATCAACACATGTAATTAATGATTCAAATAACCATTCCCACACAGCCTGCCCACATTCGAAAGCAACACACAGACATACAAGAATTTATTTCACCATGTTGGTGAATATCTTTGTTTCTTTGCCCATCATTTTGAGCAACAATTATTTGAAAATGAGAAAAAGGATTTTCATGCAAGGATTAGCATGTCAGAAGAAGCTATCATTGCCGGATGCCACTTCTAACCTGAAGTGATCCTTGATCTTGTTGACGATTGGGAGCAGCATCTCAAATCACTTACAGGCCATTCGCAGGCCATCCCATCACATGTGAAAATACTGGCTGCACTGCATTTCATGGTTGCTGGGTCCTTCCAGTGGGTCAGTGGGGATACTGTGGGGATCTAACAGTCAATCTATTTACAATGCTTACAACAGGTACTCAGGTGCATCACAAGCCAGCTGCCCAGTGTATTGCTATGCCAAGGTACGGCCAGTAAGGAAAGTTGAATGTATTATCCATGGGACCAGCAGTAAAAGATTTGGAACAGAAACACAAAATCAAAAGGCTAAACTCACTGCTGTTCTTCCAAAATGTGTGTTATTGATTAATATTCATTTTGTCAAGGGTGCCATGTCACCTGCGTTACCTAATCAGGCACAGTCTCCTCCTGACTGCCCGCTAGATGACGGGCTAAGGATAAGAAACTTTTGGACCAACCTAGGACAGCTACCTGGTCATCTCATCTGGGTTGGGGGATTGACTTTAGTTTTTTATTGGACTTCTGACTTTTAGTTTATCAGTGGACTTTAAAAAAGGGCATTTCTACCATCTCTTAGGACTTTTTTGTTGCACTGCTGTAATTTGCCTTATGTTTTTTCACTTTTGCCAATGTAAATAGAATTGACCTTGACATTCCAAACAAGTTAGCAAGAAATGGTAAGTAATTTCTTTATGTGCATGATTAATTAAAACCGTTGCAACAATATTCACATTTTTATAAAAAAAAAAAAAGGTCAGGCACCTAAGCAATGTTGACAACTATGCTTAGAAGCCTGACCTGACTTCCATCTCTTCATGTACAAATTTAAAATCACGTCATGCCTTTAAGAAAAATGTGCATGGTTAAAAACGGTAAGAAAGAATTCAACACACAATAAAACCAATGTAATACAAATAGTGAGTGAGCAGCTTAAATGTCTATCGATAAGTTCGTTAAACAAATAGTGCCCTTCAGTTAGGTTACCAAAATGCTTTCCTAACATACGGGAGCTGAGGTTATTAAAATCCATAAAGTGCATTAAGTTCTTGTGTGCAAATAACTCCTAAAGGACAGTTGTTACTGCAAAGTTCTAACACAAATATGTCAAGGTTAGGAAACATCCTTTACCCCGCAGGCAGAACCACGACATGCCTTTACTGCGCAGTCACTACCCCGACTGTGATGTTACCACGCATTCCTTTACCTCACAAGTCATTACAACTGCTTGCTTTAGGGGGCGCATTGTTGGACTGGAGTTGGGTTTTACGTCCAACACCATTCCTACTGATACACTGACTGGAGTTGAAATAGTACTGTATACTATTCCAAAGTCCAGTGCCCCCCTAAGGCAAGTTGTTGTAATGTAGCAGCGGTCCGTGCAGGTAACAGCGGTGGGGCCAGGTAAGGGGGGATTTCGAGGGACGATGCAGAGGGAAAATTAAATAAATAATTATTTTTCCCTCTGCATCGTCCATCGAAAACCCCTCTTACACGGCCCCACCGCTGTTACCTGCATGGACCGCAGCTGTTGTAATGACTTTCGTGGTAAAGGAACGTGTGGTAACGTCGCAGTTGGGGTAGTGACTGCGGAGTAAAGGCATGAGTGAGAAATGAATGCAGGGCTCCGTCATAGATCCGTCAAGGTTTTATGCCAAGCAGTGTCCATCAGTTATGGTGCAAAAAAAATATCACCTACAATAAGGCAAGGTCGTATGACAGAGGCACGCATGGTTAAACCATGTGTGCCTCTACTACGCTGCCAAAACAAAGAATGCGTCTGAACAATGCATTCCTTTTCCACGCATGCCTTAACCACGCATGCCTTTACCTTGCAATTTCATGGTAATGGCATGACTGGTAAAGGGACATGTCTGGTAAAGATCAAACCTGAGCTCCCCCCCGCCCTGAGCCCTAAAAACTACCCAACCCTCCCAAAGCCCTAAAAACTACCCTGACCTCCCCCTGAACCCTAAAAACGACCCTGACCCCAGACCCTAAGAACTACACAAACCCCCCAGAGCCCTAAAAACTATCTCTTCGCCCCTGGAGCCCAACAAACTACCCCAACCTCCCTGAGCCCTAAAAACTACACCAACACCCCCAAGCCCTAAAAACAACCTCGACCCCTTCTGAGCCCTAAAAACATCCCCGACCCCTGAAAACAACCTCAACCCCCGAGACCTAAAAACTACCTCCCAACCCTGACCCCTAAAACCTACCCCAACCCTTAAAAACTATCCCCCGCCCCCAAAACCCAGCCCCAGCCCCACTTACCAGGCCGCGTCCTCTCCTGATCCTTCCTCTTCCTGTGCCCACCCAAACCAGCATCTAGACCGTGCAATGCCTTAACCACGCATATGTGTGGTTAAGGCATATGCAAGGTTAAGGCAAGCGTGGTTCTCCTTGTGGGGAAACGGAACGCGTGACTCAGCCCACGTTGTATTGGGCATTTTCCATGAGGGAAATATCACCATTAAAATCCGTAAAGTTCATTTAGTTCTTATATGTAGTGCACCACCAAGGAACAGTTATTAATACAATGTTGTGTGACGATTTGGACAGAGAGCCTAGACCGCAGGCACTCCTGATTGCTTCATCTGGCCTCAAGTGGTAGTCAAGCCGTTTAATCTTCTTTTGACTCCAGCCAATAATCTTACTAGATGGCAGTTGAGCTGTACATCGTCTTCAGCGAAGCACACCATGACCGCCTGCCTGCAGCTGCGGATTCCCTTACAGTTAAAAAGAGGGCGTAAAAGGGCTCTGCGTTCGCTCATGAGGACTTTGCATGTACACAGCAGATGAATTATATCTTCTCCCTCCTCCCCACATAGGCGACAGCATGACCTTTCAGACATACATTTCTAAGGTGGAACAAAGAGGGGAGAATGCCAAGTCAGTAAAGCAAATATTATTCCTTTGCAACTTTAGTGAACCCATTGCCTAAGTAGTGCTGAGGTGCAGCCTTGGTGTAACTAAGCAAAGTGAACCAACCATGCTCCCTTCCAGACAGTGTGCTTTGTCCTCTGTCAGGGAGACTCATTTAATGGTTTTGTTAATTAATCATTTAAAGCTCTCATGTGTACCTGGCGCTTCCGATAGGTCCTATAGGCCTAATTGCTTATGTAAAAAGGCGCTTACTGGCAGGCGCGGTCAGTGGTAGGAGTGCCGGTCGGGCGGTGACGTGGGGCGGGGGAGGGGCAGGGTGGGGGGTAGTAAACTACGGATTAAGGCCCAATACAGGTAAGTAAACATTTAAATAAATAAAACGAATTTCGTTGCGCGCACTGCATCGCATTTGGCGATGCAGCGCTCACAACGAAATTCGTTTTATTTATTTAAATGTTTACTTACCTGTATTGGGCCTTAATCCGTAGTTTACTACCCCCCACCCTGCCCCTCCCCCGCCCCACGTCACCGCCCGACCGGCACTCCTACCACCGACCGCGCCTGCTTACTGGGCTATATTCCTTGGTCGACAATTCAGCCCACAAGTAAGCATTCAGGGTTCCTGGATGTGCTCCCTTTATCTTATACCAGCAATTAATGTATGCTCCCTTGCATCCCAACCTCAGCTTTTGCAAGCCAAACTCTAACCCTATTTGGGTTCGGGACATATATTTAGGTAAGCTGAAGATCATTGTTAGTGCACCTGTTGCAATCCCGTCCAGTGTGGATGTATCTCTCCCCCTCATCGACTCACTTCCGTAGGTGGTTGTTGGCATGAGTTCTGTCTGGATCACTTGGAGTAGTGGGGTGAGGCTAGAATTGGCTACTTTGTTTCTTAGGTGTTTTAGAGCCACTGCTAAAGCATTACCTCTCCTTTTCAGCACTTCTTTTTGAGCGGTGAATGAGCCCTTGCTGTCTACTTTGACGCCTAGGTATTTGTAATCCTTCACCGTCACCAGTAGTTGTTTGGCCAGATACCAACGATGTACCCCTTTTGGAAATCAGTCCCAGGATGCTTGTTTCCGGTCCAGGAAGGACCTGGCTTGGCAGTTCGGGCTTGACTGTTCCCATGGGGAACAGGGTCAAGATTGATTGCATATTGCTGGGTCCAAACTGGGGAGGCGTGGTGAGCAAAAGAACAATGGATTAAACCCAGATCTTTGTGACTGGGAGTGAATGTTTGCATTGTTCAGCATTCCGTCCATCATTTGTTCCTTTTGCCCAAGAGGAGGAGGCTCCCTGCCCTGGGGGAGCTTGCTCTTATGCTTCTCACATAGATCAGAGAATTATCACCTTGGAGATGGTCATTTTCCAAGGTAGATCTGTTCCCCTGAGCTTCCTGCTCCACTTGTTCAAATGTTGAGGTAGATGATTCATCACTTAAGGGCAGCTCAGCCTTATAGGCTGCCAGCAAAGTTTTAGTTGCTATCTTTATGCCCGTCAAAAGTAATTCCATCGTAGATGGCAAAGTTGATAATTTCTCCATGATTGAAACACAGATACAACTTATTTAGGTTAACTGCATGTCGGTTTGAGCCCACTAAATAAGATTATTTAAATCAGCCAATTTGTCATCAATGTTGGAAACATAGATAGCCAATGATTTGAAAAGCGAGAGCTAAATGTCCATCTTGTCTGATTGATATTGCATAGCTTTGACTGATAAATGCGTGGTATTAAATAATGATGTCCATATATTGCCCGTCTAGTGTTGTTTGGCCTTTGTAGAGTCCTCTATAGATATCTTGCCATTATCTTCAAGAGATGGATCAGGTGTATATGAGGCTAACAATTCTTCCTGGTCTTGCGTTGTAAGATAGGAGATGTCACAGTCCGAGACCTGTGAGTCTGCTTTAATTGGGGGCAGATCGTTCATGGTGATACTAGAAAAGGCTTTACTTGGCGATTGAGGAGTAATTTGCTTATGATTGAAGTGTGAGATGACAATGCTTGCAGATGTGGATCCTAAGGTTGAAGGCTCTATGTTCATGTTTTTGTTGTTATGTGTTTTTTACTTATTCGGCACAGAGTGCGCTAAAGACAGCATCAGGGATTGACAACTTTCCATTGTACTGGGTGTACTGGGTGAGAGCACGTCTACTGAATAGGCCATGATTGCTTCCCTGCTCATTGAAGGGAGGCTCTTGTTAGGAGGAATTCCTGCAAGTTTGTCTATTTGTGTTACCTTGAAAGGGCTGCTGCTTGTCCTTAATGATAACTCCTCTTGTCGGCCATCTCCTCCTTGGGTTCTACCTTGTCATCGGACACACTGGTGTCCTCATGGTTCTCCTAATTCATTTGTCTTGCTGGCAGATCTGATCTTATTTGGGCCCTACTGCCAGGCCCTTCTATTGCAGAGGACACACTGTTTTCCCTCTCTTTCCCGATCCTTTTGCAAGCCCTATTGTGTTGGTCCACAATCATTGGGTGTAATGGGGATGGGAGCCCATTCACCCCGCCATTACTTGAATACAGTACTGACCCAGCATCCTTTATGGAGGAGAACTTCGAGTATATCTTTGGTTGATAACCGGATGTTGTGGCCAATAGTGGAACATCCGAGGCTTGATGCAGAGGGGAAGCTAAAAGGACCTCTTCTACATGGGCCTTCTTTCTATTTGTGTCACTTGTCTCTTGACAGGTCATTTTCCTTTTCTTTATTGTTGAGGAGATCTGGCACCTTACTCTCCCCATTATCATTCTTACTTCAAAATGTATCTGTGCCTAATCTAGTGATGCCTTTTCCTTTTAGAATACCTCCCTCATTTTTCCCACACTGTGGGGGTCATTATGATGGCGGTGAACCCGCCACCCTCAGCCTGCCGGTGGCGGGTTCACCGGCATCGTGCTGCCATTCTCCGCCAGCCAGATAAGGATGACGGGCGGCATGCTGGCGGACGGAAAGCCCGTCCGCTATGGGTCATACATAGGCAATAGTTACGATTGCCTGTCTGACCCACCCCGTATCCACAAAATGGTGGCGTTGCAAAGCAGGCATCGCCCGCCAGATTTGGATGCTGCATCCCCACCAGCCTGTGTATGGCGGTTCAACCGCCATTCAAAGGCTGGCGGGGATGTACTTTGGGGGCCCGTTGCGGGCCCACCTTTTGCAGGGGCATGTTACTTTTGCACTTAGGTGCCCCTACAGTTCCCTACACCAGGTGGCAGGCACTGCGTGGTGCCTGCCACGTAGTGCAGGGAAATGCACAACATGCATTTTTATCATTGCGGCGGGTGCAGCAGCCAGCAGCACCCACCGCAATGAAAAACATGCACAATGCGACCGCATTGTAAGTAGATGTACAGGACCACCGCCATATAGGCGGCCGGTCCCAATTCCCGGGACGATGGCAGAAGGACATAAGTCCGTCTGCCATCATAATCACCCCCTAAATTATCAAGCTCAAGTAAGCGTCTGCCTGTGGTGATTATGACAAGGCTTTTCAAGCGTAGGTATTAGTAGCAAAGGTAGCAATAAGACAATCAGTAAAGCAGACAGTAAAGCAAACGTTCAATCCAGCAGAAATCAGCATGAACAGTAGGTGAGATGCCTTGTGCTGCTACTCGCAATTAACTTTTTGATTGCTGTTGTGTTTTTTGGGACTCAGGGCTCTGTGTTCCGTGTTTAACACAGTACTTGACTACAGTTTTTCATTGACCTGGCCCCTTCCAAATATCCAGGCTCCAGGCTCTGGGAAGGATACTGCAGAGTCAGCAGAGACTGAAACCAAGCAACAACAGACAACAACCAGCAGGGAGTAGCGGGGACGCAAACCGCACCACAGTGTGGCTGCTTTCACCACTCACCGCTTGGTCCCCTCTAGCTGCGGTAGTCATAATGCTGACTGCACTAGGATGCCTGTTACCACTTCACCGCCTGTTTAGGAATGGCCCTGGGTGCAGGTTGTGCTAAGAATTCCCGGTCTTTACAGGGTCCCAGGTTATTCCTAGATCTTCATGCTCCCGGCCACTGCCCTCCGGGCCCCACTCACCGCACTCTCTCCTTGCGACAAGCCTGTTGAGGGGTGCTGGGGGGAGGAGCCGGCAGATGTATTGGCCAAACTAGGGTGGAGGGTGCCACACCCTCCACCGCAGTAGTGGGGGCCCGCTGTGCACTCCAAAGGCCCAATGTGCTGACAGTGGGCAAGGCAGGGTAGGGCAGGCAAGCAAAGAGAGGTGGGTGGCTCAGAGAGCATGGCCCGGTGCAGAAGTGGCGCTGAAACAAACAAGCCAAGACAGCCACAACCACAGGTCCGCCACTACCACAGGTCACCTGGTGCATAAATCTCCATTCCATTAGCCTGCTTTTGGAGTTCCTTTTGGGTTTCCTTTTGGCGTTCCTTTGGCTCCTTTCGGCTAAGCGCAGCCTTCTGCAGCCGCTACAGATTCCAATGAACTAATGTGCGTGCGTGCACACATAACAGCATTTAAAAAACATAGGTAGTGTGGGCCAAGAGTTTTTCACTTGGCCATCCAAGGTGGTAGATTTGAGGGGATGGCAGATGTAGTGCTAACACGGCTTGTGGATGCTGTTGGTCTGACGAGTTATTGCGGTGCCTCATTTCAGTTCTAGTCATGCCTTAGCTCTGAAGTTTGACATTGCTTGCTATGGCGTTTATCATCTGCCCAGCCAAGGCATGTTGCCTCGCACTCTTCTTCCTCAAAAAATGAAGGGTTTCCCAGTAAATCTTTACCATATCTGGAAGACTTTTCTCAGGGATCTCCAAGGCAGGGGTGTGCCTCTCAAATATCCAAGGGAGTCCGTCCTGGTGGTCTGCAATGTAACACAGGGTCACGCCCTTGTGACACTCCATTGACATGTTGTCCTCTTTTCTAAGGCAGGTATGGATCTGACATGACCCAATGGTTATATGGTCCATTATCATGCTGCATCAATCCACCCGTTTTCAGATTCCCTGAGAATCTCCAGGTCAAAAGATCATTCTATCAAGTGGCTCAGAGGGGCAGGGAATTTTTGGAGCTGTGGAACCCAAAACAACTGATTCCTTTGTATTGTATTGTAATTGCATTAATATTGTGATTCAAACTCCTGACAAAGGACTCAAAACACATTTGTGAACAGGCAGCATGCTACAGCATGGGAGTGATGTGGGTGGAAGAGTGTGTTGCCTGTTATGTGCCCTAGAGGCATAGTGTATGATGCCATGAACAAGCCTCACAATAGTGCTCTTATTGTGGTTGTGGAACCTGTGCTTGAATTTGAAATTACTACTGCTGACCCCCCCCCAGCGCCTTGAGACCCTCACGGGTGAGTAGCGTGCTTACAATTCCCCTGATTGACTTATTACTGGGACACTTAAGCAAGATGCTTGAGCGTGGATGCCCCGGTTACTTACCGGTAATCTTCATTACTCCGAGTATAGTCTTCCTCACCACATGAGTTACGGAGTGAGCTTCAGCTCCACACCAAAACCCTCCAAAGCAAAAGTTAGCCTCCCATGCCTCTCATCCCTTCCCAACATGGCCGACCCATATCACCCCTGACCTCCAATAAGAGGGGGCCGGCCCACCCCACTTCCTGTAGAACTACCAAGCCCCAAGAACCACATTAAGCCGATAGCCAAACAGGGAGGGAGGGATGGGAACTCATGTGGCGGGGAAGACTATACTCAGAGTAATGAAGATTACCGGTAAGTAACCGGGGCATTACCTCCTCGTAAGTCTTCCTCGCCACCAGAGTTACGCAGTGAGCACATACCAAAGCCCATCAGCTTCATGCAAACTCACAAGAAACCACAGACAAAGGGGCAATGCAAAAACAAGAAGGTGTAATCCAAAAACAAACGTTCGGACACCAACCAAGAGGAAGCACAGACAGCGAGATCAACAAGAACCGGAAGGACCAGTTCAGAGAACTGCCCAGCAAAAACATCAGCAGAGGACAATTCCACACCACTCCGTAGCGAACCAAGAACAGGAGCGGGGAGGACCAGGTGGAGGCCCAGCAAACAGACAGACCCCCGGGAGACTGACCCGGCACCCGGGCAGACACCACAAAAAACGGTGCAACAGAGGCCAGCAAGAGAGGCCGCGCAACCCAGCAACACCGGGATGAGAGAGAAACCAAAAGAGACAAACAAGCTGACCCAGCAGCAAGAAGACGCCGGAAGACCCAAACGGAGCAACCCGCCCCACGGACACCAAACAGCAAGAGAGCAAAAGCCATCCCAGACCAACGACCGGAGGGAAAGAAGGCAAAACATTCTCCCGGGAAAGGGTGACAACCGATGGGACCCAGGGCAGGAAAGGCAGGAACCGGACGCAACACAATCCGGAACAGCAGGACCCGCAAGAACGGAAGAGAGTGCAGAAGAACTCAGCACCCCCCAACCGACCATCAGGGACACCCCACCAAGGCGAGGAACATGAAGTCCAAGGATCCCAGGGGCACCAACGGACCCACCAGAAGGGCCAGCAACACCAACGGAAGAACCCAGAAAGGCGCAAGGCAAAATGACCCAGGACGCAGCAGGGAACAACCTGAAGCAACCAGGCCACCCAAGGACCCAAACTGGCAACAGAGGGCTGCGGGACGCCAGCAAGGTTGCTCAAAGAGCAGAGACGGCCAGGTTCACACAGAAAGGAAACAAAAACCCCCTCACTGGGAATACTGAAAAAGAGTCAAAACTCCCAGAAACACAAAAGCGCGAACAAGGCCCGAAGAAAAAAACAGGCATCAGAGCGCCATACATGAGCATCAGCCCAGAGTCGAGACAGAGGGACACACTCACCCTTTGTTAGGCACGGGGAGAGCAGGAGAATAGCACAGAAACACAGGATGCAGTGCGACGGAGCAGAGACACAAACCCGGGACACCAGCCCCGAGGACAACCGCCCCAGCCGAAAGGCTACATCCAAGGCATCAGTGTGCCATACATGAGCATCAGCCCAGAGTCGAGACAGAGGGACACACTCACCCTTTGTTAGGCACGTGGAGAGCAAGAGAATGACACAGAAACACAGGATGCGGTGCGATGGAGCAGAGACACAAACCTGGGACACCAGCCCCGAGGACGACCGCCCCACCTGAAAGGCTACATCCTCTCCCCGCAACCAACAAGAAAAAGACCCCCAAAGGTGAGAAAACAAGACAGAAGAGAGGCCGGGCATAAGCCCCCAAGCAACTCCATCGCCGCTAGGGAGCATCCCCGAGACAGCAGGCCCAACCAAAGAAGCCAAAAGATGAAGACGAGACAGAACCCCCACAGGAAACAGGGGGACCCGCAACGGGGAAGGAAGATCCGGGAACACCCAGAACTCCCGGACGGCCACCACCCCCAGCAGAGGAAAGCAAGGGCAGTGAACCCAGCCGGGGAACCACCACAGAACACATGACAGTTCATGGCGAACAAAACTAGTGCCAACAAAGGAAGCGGATGAAAGCGGAAGCAGGGAAACCGGCCAATGGAACAACATTGCATCCAGCAACCACACCCCCCAGCACCGGAGGAGAGCGCAGAAGCGAGGCAGGCCAGAACCCAACCCCTCTGCAAACAAAACCACTGTCGGGCACCCAAACTGAGCCGTCAACAGATGGAACATGGCCACACACAGGGAGAAGGAAGCCAAGGAGGGAAAAACCAGTGCAGGCGAAACGCCCCACAGCACACCAACCCCGCTCAGAGTGAGAACACGGGCAGCGTGCCAAACGCAACCGGTAATCCCAGGTGGTGTGCCAGCCAGGGACTAACCAGGCCCAACCCTGCTGAACCTATGAGATCAGACAAAACCAGGCACTCTCAGGGCGGTACGGCCATATGGGCCCTGGAAACGAGGCAGGCCACCACCAACCGCAAGACCATCCGGACCAGAACAGGAGGACCCCGAAGGGCTGGGACCACCCCCAGACAAGTCAACGAACTGCACACAAATCCCAGAAGCAGGACCCGCAACCCGCTGGCAGGCGAGCACACCGACCCAGCACAGATTAGGAATCCAACGTCGGCCCCCAGTGCCACAGGCTGGCAAAAGTTGAAACCACCTGGGAAGGGGGCACCAGAGAGGAAGACCCCTGGAGAGGGAGGACTCCACCAACCATCAACCCCAAGCGGGCCGAAGAGACAGGACCACCAGCAGACCATAGAACATGGAACCAGGAGCCCCCGGTGACAAGAGAAGGAACACCAAAGACAAAAGATGGAAGTCGGCGATGCCGGGACCCAAATAAGTGAACCCCAGTTGACAGCCGAAAACGACAGGCAGTGAGCAGCAAACAGAGCCCTCAAGCCTGCAGTGGCACAGTATGTGCCCAAAAAGCAAGGAACACACCAGCCATGCCCAGGTATGGGAACATCAACCGGGATGAAGATGGCCATGCCACAGGGCCAAGGCGCCCCTGAACAGAGAAAGGCCACCAAAACATGACCTGCAAGAAGAGTACAACCCAGACCTCCAGTGCACCGGAGTACCGGGCACCCAGCCAACAGCACATGGCATGCCCAGGCGGACTCCCATTCAGCTACCAACCAGGATTGACCCTGCATAACATCTGAGACCAGATGAGAACAGGCGCAGTCAGGGCAGAATGCCCGTAGGCATAATCGGGAAAGAAAGACAAAGGACAAAACCTTGCCCACAATCCCAGACCGAGGAGGCCAGGGCCCAACACAAAAGGTCACCGAGGCCAATAATGGAAAGAAAAGCACAAGCTCAGATGCTGTGGGGACAGGAGACAGGACACGGTGCAGAGCAAACGAACGCACCCAGAACACCGACCTACCCACAATGATCCAGGCCGCGGACAAAAGCATAGGGAAAAACAAAAATGGACAAACACAGCCGCCAACGGCCGCAACCACCAACAAGATACGGACAGTCCATACTACACCCCACGACCGGACACATACTCACAAAATGCATAGAAGAAAAGTGAGTGCTGCCAGGCCGGAACGCAAGCAACATCACGAGACTCAAGGGAGTAGCCAAAAAACGGCAATGCCAAGCAACAAAAGGGCAGAAAAAAACTGCAAAGACCCCAACGAAAGGGAGGGTGAGCCAGAAATGAGTAACTGCGCACCATTGCAACCCACTCCTCCCCGCCACCAGAAACACAAAGTGCGCCGGGTGCCCACGGGCAGAACCACACGGACCCACCCAACACACACTAATGACGGAGGAATAGGCTCAGGGAGCTGCACTCATGGCAACAACAGTGCAGAAGAGAAGAAGACAACAGGAGCAACCCCCAAGGAAAAAGATGCACCATGACCAGACTACAGTGAGCCAGCACGCGTCACTGGGAAGCCACACTGCGTGTGCAGTTACACCCGAAAGGTCCCTGGCTCGAGACCGGGCAGAACAGCCGCCAGCTGGATGCACACAGTGCATGCGATTACTGCCACACATCATAGGCAAGAAGAGATAATAGAGGCTGACAAACCCCCAGCAACCAGACGCTACACGCCCCGGGGCTTAGTACATGCCCCAGGGACAGAAAGCGACCACCGAGGAGGGAGGAGGGAAGTCAGAGTAGGGTATGTCCGGCCGCCAACCCCCTGCAGAGAAGTGGGAGGAGGGAGGGTGGGGCCACAGCAGGAAGGTGAGCCCGGAAGAGAACCTGAACCGAAAGGGAGGAGGAAGAGACCGATGCACCGCAGCGCCGGCCGGAGTCAAGCATTAATGCCGGAAAACGTGCTCCAAACAGGGAGGCCAACCAGCACACACACTCGGGCAAATAGCGAAACCACCGGGAGCGCCAACAAGGAACACAAGTAAACCCCACAGTGGGACCCAGGACCGCAAAGACCCCCCCGAGACAATAGCTCATGGGCCCACCCGCTGCCGGACGGAACGCTGCAGCCCATGCACCCCCAGGCGCAGAGCACCCAGCCCACTGCTGCACCCCCTGCACAGCAGAGCCCCCGGCCCACAGGACGCCAGCGGACCTGAGCGTCCCGGAACGAGCACGAGAGAGAGGCCGTGGCATGACCTGCTAACCGCCCCAAGGGCCTAGCAGCCAGGATGCCGCCGGCGAGCCCCGAACAGTGCTCGTACCTACGAGGCACAACAAGGGACAGAGAGGCTGCGGGGCCCCGACACAGCCCCTGCGTGTCAGGGACACCGCAAAGTGCTGAAAGGGAGGACGGAGGGAGAACCAGCCGCAAGCACACCACGCCAGGCAACCCACTCCCGGCAGAAAAGCCAAGCGGGAAGCAGGCCGTGCGAGGTGCCGCCCCCTGGGGACAAGAGGACCGGAAGTCGGAAAAACCTCCGGTCGCCCCACCACAGTGCATCGGCAAGAACAGGAGACGCGCGGGAGAGCGGCAGGGGCCCCAGGTCCCAACAGAACACCTGCGAATACAGCATGTCCCAGAAAGATGCGCAGGGCCGAAACTCAGTCGGTTGCCCGCGACCCAGCAAGGGAGCAGAAACGGCAAAACAACAGGTGAGCCCGCTAGGGCATGGCTCAACAAACACCGAGGAGCCTGCTACCACCAGAGCCCGCTAGTGCAGGGCTGCAATAAAGACAACAGTGCGAGGGCCGCTAACCACAAGGTGGGAGAAACACCCAATGCATGAGCCCGCTCATGCAGGGCCTCAACCCCAGGGTTGTGGGACCTGCTAGAGCAGGACCTCGCCCCCACTTACCTGATACAACATCACGCTCTGGAGAATCTGCAGCGCAGAACACAAAAACAGGAAGTGGGGTGGGCCGGCCCCCCTCTTATAGAAGTCAGGGGTGATATGGGTCGGCCATGTTGGGAAGGGATGGGAGGCATGGGAGGCTAACTTTTGCTTTGGAGGGTTCTGGTGTGGAGCTGAAGCTCACTGCGTAACTCTGGTGGCGAGGAAGACTTACGAGGAGGTAATGTGTGATATATTGGAAGTGTCCTGAGTACCTTGTGCCCTAAGTGGGAGCTGCACTGGTGTCATGGATGCATGGCAGAGCTTTTAAGCATGCAGCTGAGCCTATGCACGGGTTTGGGAGAAAGTGTGAGAATAGACATGGTCATGGATGTGACTTATTAACATTGGCTATGACAACAATTCCTACAGCACCTCAAATATTTGTGTTTTGTTTAAATTCTCGTACGTATTATCACTGATAGTTCCTAATTAGATTGAGTCCTTGTTTGAGATTCCAAAAAAGTAAAGATCTGTGTTCATGAAGACTCAAGAATTTGGCACGGAGGAAACATATGTGTGCCATAAGCATTTGCCATATACAAGTGAGGAGATGTATGTGTATGTATTTGTATGTATTTGGCATTTGTTAAGCGCGTGTATCACCCGTAGGTCTCACAGCGCCAGCAGATACTCAGAGAACCAAGAGAGATGTCTTGACAGAGCTAAAAAAGCCAGGTTTTAAGAGTTTTGCGGAACCTCTTATGATCGGGTTCCAATCGGAGAAGTAGAGGCAGGGTGTTCCAAGTTTCAGGGGCAGTTTTGGAGAAAGATCTGCCCCCGTTCCTTAATGTACGCACTTTTGGTACTGTTAGGAGTTATTTACTGGTGGAGCGCAGGGTTCTGGTTGGTTGGTATTTTATCAATTTTTTGGCTAGATATTTTGGCCCTTTGCCGTTAAGGGTTTTATGGACCAGACAACATAGTTTGAAGTTGATCCTCTTTTTTATGGGGAGCCAGTGGAGGATCTTCAGACTGGGCGCAGAGGGGGTGCGGGGAGGGAGGTTTAGGACTAGTCTGGCCTCAGTGTTCTGTAGGACCTGAAGTTTTGACAGCTGCTCTTCATTAATGGAGGCCAGCAGTGCATTTCCGTAGTCTAGACGGCTAATGATTAGTCCCTGTACTAGGGGCATGCGAGACGATAGGGGAATCCACTTGAAGATTTTCCTGAGATTACGCATTAGACCGTAGCTGGTACATACCACATTGTTAATGTGGTCCGCCATGGAGAGTTTACTGTCTATTTTTATACCCAGATTTCGGGCTGCTGACTTGGGTGGGGGGCAGGATCCCAGAGAAGGCGGCCACCAGTCATCTGTCCACAATTTCTGTGCGTCACAGAAGAGCATGATTTCAGTTTTGCTTGCGTTGAGTAATAAGTGGTTGCTTGACATCCAGTCGTTTATGGCCATCATGCACTGTTTGAATCTAAGTTTGGTGTCAGTAGGATCTGGTCCAAGGGTGATTAGTAGCTGCGTGTCATCAGCGTATAACACTGTTTCGAACCCATGTGCTTGGATTATTTTTGCCAATGGGGACACATATAAGTTAAAGAGTGTGGGGCTTAATATGGATCCCTGGGGGACTCCCTTGTCAATTACCTGGCTCTTGGATGAAATATCTCCTATTTGGACCTTGGGGGACTGATCTGTCAGGTAGCTCTTGATCCAGTTTAATGCTGGGCCCTCGACACCAAACTCCAATAGGCGCTCCAAGAGGATGTCATGTGAGATGGTGTCGAAAGCAGCCGACAAATCAAGTAAGATCAGGATGGCAGATTGTCTTGCGTCAAGAGAAAGCCTGATGTTGTCAACCATCTCGAGTAGGGCCGTTTCGGTGCTATGAAAGGCCCGGAACCCTGATTGGGATGGGTCCAGCAGATTGTTGCTTTCCAGATGTTTATATAGTTGACTGTTGACCAGTGATTCCATGATTTTGCCAAATAGGGGCAGAAGGGAGATTGGTCGGTAGTTAACAAGCTGTTTTGGGTCGGCTGTTGTTTTTTTTAGGATTGGTCTGATTATGGCCTCCTTCCAGTGTGAGGGTCCGGTGGATTGCGATAGTGAGAGATTGAACATTTTAGTCAGATTGGGGAGAAGAGCCGGTGCGATTTTGGATAGGATCTGGGAGGAGGCTGGGTCGGCTGGTGATCCAGATTTAATTTTATTTAGGGTGAGGGCTACTTCTTCCTCTGTGACAGTGTGAAATTCTCTGAGGGAGGTTGTGTGCAAGGGAGGAGATTTATTGCCAGCCTGTTTAGATGGTGTATCGGCTGGTTGGGGAAACAGTTTCTAAATGTCGTTTATCTTGTTTACAAAAAAGGATGAAAGGGAATCAACCCACTCCTGGGAAGCAATAAGCGATTGCTGGCATGAAGAGGGATTGGTGAATTCCTTTACTATTTTGTACAGCTCTTTATGGGAATTGGAAGCCTGATTTATTCTATTTCCAAGGTAAACTTTTTTGGCCGTGGCTATATGGTCCATATAGAGCCGATGCATTGTTTTGTAGTGCTGTCTGTCTATTGGGTTTTTTGTGTGTCGCTATTTGCGTTCAGCTTTTCTGACGGTGAGTTTATACATTTTTAGGTCTGGGGTGAACCAGGGGGAGAGTTTATTCGGGCACCTAGTTGTCTTTTTAGGGGCGATTGTGTCTAGAGTCGTGCTGATGGCAAGTTCCAGATCTTTAGCTGCCTTGTTTGGGTGGGCTATCTCCGAGGGGGAGAGGGGAATAAAGTTAGTGGAAAAAGATTCTAAGTTTATCTTGTTCCAGGATCTACTTAACTTTTTTTCTTTCCTGGGATGAGGTTGAATCGGTTTCCCGTGGATTAGAAACCTTATTACATGGTGATCAGACCATAGAACTGGGAGTAGCTGGTCGATCACTACGTTAGGCGAGTTTGTGAATAAAAGATCTAAGGAGTGACCGGCGATATGGGTGGGGCCTATCACCAGTTGCTTTAGGCCCAATGTGTTTAAACTGGTGATGAGATCTATTGTGTGGGGATCCAATGGGAGTTCAGCGTGGTAGTTAAAATCCCCTAGTAGGAGGAAATTATCCGCAGCCAGGACGTGTGGCGAGATCATCTCTGTTAGATTGTTAGTGAAGTGGGCTTTGTTACCGGGTGGCCTGTAGAGGAGGGCGCCTTTCCAGGACTCCTTGCTGACATGCTCTATTGTGAAAATACATATTTCGCCCCATTCTGCCAGGTGGGATTCTACAGTATGCATTTTAATATTTTCCCTGAAGGCAATCGCTACTCCGCCACCTCTTTTGTCTTTCCTGTCTAGTCTTGTCAGCTGATAGTCAAGGGGAAGGGCTACAGCGAGGTCAGGTAGTGACGAATCTTGGAGCCAAGTTTCTGTAATAAAGAATAGATCAGGTTTTTCTGAGTCCAATAGGGACCAGATTTCTAATGCGTGTTTTGGGAGGGAGCACGCATTGCAGTATAAGCTGGTCAGGTGCTTGGGCTTTGATATTGTGGAATTGGTTTGGGGGCATATGGTACTGCAGTAGGCTATTTCAGGTTGCCTGCTGAGTAGAGGGAACTCGTGTGTTGTATGACCCGTCATCGGTAGGGTGGGGACACTGCCAGCCTCCCTGCGGGGTACTTTGTTAAAGGAGTGGAGTTCCTGGCTGGTGTATTTAAGGATGGCCATCACAGGCTAGTGGGAAGGACTTCGCAGGTGAAATGGGCAAGGTGTCTGGCGTCTGGCGGCGGTCAGGCGCGGACGGGCGCAGACGGGCTTGCCTTTGGCGCGCCGCTGCGCGCGTCCGCTCGGCGCAGTTCCTTTTAAGGCAGGAAGTGAGCGGGACAGCAGCAGCTTGTGTGGAGCGCTGACCGGCGCAGATAAATCTGTAATGAGCTGTAAAGTGTGCATTTGATGTGTCTGCTGCTGCAGCGTGAGATTAACGTTTCTAGGTTCCCTGCTCAGGTCTTTGCCCTTTCCTGTCTCTCTGAAGCCCCAGCCCAATCGCAGCATCTTTTTGTTTCTTTCACTTGTTAATTTGGTTATAGGTCTTGTTCAATACATGTGATGAGTTGGCTTACAGCCAGTTGGATACGGTCCTTTACCCCTGATGTCCTAAGGCATTACCTACGATTGCTCTCTAGCTGGATAAACAAGTTACTTGCTTTGTAAAATTGCCTTGCCAAGGTTAACAGGTTGAAATGTAAAGGCTTACTCTAGGAGGTCCTAGAGTGGTTTGAACTCAAATGCTGTACAAAAGGAGCAATTAGACTCAGCAAATATCACAGGTGCATTGGACATACAGGGAACCTCTGAAAGCTGAACTAATCTGAAAGACTTGTATCAGATTTGCCTTCGACCATTGATGGAAGAATGCCCGATATGGAATCTCTACCCATGCTGTTGAACAACAACTGTCTCTGTTTATTGTAATTCGTGATAGCAACACACTGTACTTTGCTAGCTTCCTGTATATGAATGTAACATACCACTGATAGCACTCGCGACCACAAACCTTGGAAGGCGGTAAGGCAGGGCTTTAAGTGGGCTGGGTCCTGCCGGTGCTCACCACCGGCAGTTCTAAAAAGCAGGTGGCGAAACGAGTCTCTATCGGGCTCTCCATTTTTCCCATCACCGTCAGAGTGAAACAAAATCTTAACTCTGCAGCAGTACCACCCTTCACTGCCTTTGAGGTAACTTCAAAGAAACTCCTTAAAGTTCTTTTATGGTCTCATCATTTCAGAACAGAAGTATTTTCAATATTATATGGTAATCTTACTTTTTGTATTATAATCTGGATTCAATCACAGAAGCAGCAAAATGCCAGTCAGGCAGCACACTATGCTAAGCACAGATTTTTAGTTTATGCGTTTTAAGCCACGCCCTTAACTGCATCGGCCACGCCCCTTTGAGAGAACCCCCCAGTTTTTTCATCCCACTTAAAGCCCTGCCGTAAGGACATCAGTTACGGGTGAATACAGGCAAGTTGCTTGCCTCCCTAGCATGGGATGAAAGGGCAGTAGATAAACTCAACAAGAGTACATTTTGTGTGCCTTCTAATGCAGATGAGTCTTGTGCTAAAAGTCACAAAACACCAAGGTCCATTTCCAAGAAACTCAGCTTGTCAAGCCAAGAAGGGACAAACACACAGAAGAAAAAACAAAGTGGAACAGCGGCATGCTGGCACAACGTTTAAAGCCACTCCTAGACTGACATATCTACAATCAGTGATGGTGTTACCATGGCGTTTTTAATGATTTTCTTCATTGATTAAATATAGTCGAGTGGTAAAAATGTCTGGCGAGTCTAATTAAGGACATTTTAATGCTGAAGTTGATTTCTGTCCTCTGCGTATTGAGAGCTTTGGACTTCCACGGCCCTGTAATAGACTGAAATCTTACTTCTCTAACAATCCATTCTTAGGTTGCAGTGAATACATGTTTGCTAGTTTTAATAGTTTTTTGTCCTTACACCACCTCACTCTTCTCAGTCTGCTTTACAGCCATGATGGAGATTGCTTTCGTGGGCCAGCATTTTGGAGCTTCACCCCAAGCAGTTTAAGAGAACGTGCAGTGCTTAGTTTGTAAAAAAAAGAAAAAAGTGCCAGGGCCTTTGTCAGGAAACCACTGCAGCTTGCACCACCCACTGCACCTGTTAGCTCTGCCAATGACAGTATCAACACAACTACTAACCATCACACTCCTACAAGTGTGAGAATTCAGACTATTTTAGGCCACCCAAAGCTATAATAATGGCGTAAGTGGCAGGTAGTGTTCTTTTTTAATGTATATTGGCTTATGTCTGTTTGACAGCTGATTTTGAGAAAACAATAGAGCACATGTATAAATAACAGACTAACATAGTGTCCTTATTTGCAGAAGGGGAAGCTGCCTGCAGCTAAACACCAAAGCCCCAATGGGACATGCATGATGAATGAATGGATAGCTTACATGTATAAAGCACAATTATACACAAAAGAGTGTTCTGGCACTAGATAGGTGTAAACTACAGAAGGCAGGAGTTCAGAACTGGGACTTTGCGAGTAACAGCCAGAAAGATATTCCGATGTTTGGTACCAAAATAGGAAAGCAGCGACTACCTAATCATACTCTACGAAAGGAAGGAATCTATAGTAGATTGGCAGTGGTGGAGCGAAGAGTGAAGCTGGGCCTGTATGCAGTCAGCCTAAGCAGAAAATGAGGATCAGACTTATGTATTGCTCAATGCACAAACCTAAGTACTTTGAAGAGGGAGTGTTAGAAATTGGGTTACTGGTTTACTGGGGAGTTGATGTTCTGGTCAAGCAGCAACCACAATCCTAATCAGTCAGGGTAAGTCACACCCCAAATGAACCTGTGCTCAACCCCCTGGTAGCTTGGCACAAAAAGCAGTCAGGCTTAACTTAGAGGCAATGCGTAAAGTAGATATGCAGCATACAAACAGTAATAAAGTGAAAACACAACACCAGAAAAATCACAAATCAATTTAGAAAAATGTAGTGAATTTTAATAAATTATTTGACACCAAAACACCAATCGGTAAAACCGGAGTTATGAATTTTTAAAGGATAGATTGCAATTTAGTGCCTAAAAGCAGAAAGCTCCAACTGGGGCTATCTGGTCGCGCTGGACAGAGTCAAAGTCAAAGGTTCAGGCTGATCAAGATGGAGTGAGGGTTGGATACAAACCCAGATTCGTCTCGCTAAACGTTTACCTTCACAAATTTTGTGCCAAGAGTCTTGTTCACGTGGAAGAAGTTCACTAGAAGCAAGGAGAGCATCGCGGGCGGCAGTCAGCGTGGTGCGAAGAACAGGCTGGGCGTCACGGATGGGTGGGCTGGAGCTTCTTGTTGGTAGTTCCTTGTGGGTTGACGATGCTGCTGGGTGAAGAGATGGACTTGCAGCGTCTAGTGCTGATTTTTGGTGCGAGTGGCGTGGATCCAGTAAGAATGGGCCAGTTTGCGGTCGCAAACAGCCCAAAAGCTTGAATTTAAGAGCTCAGGAGCCACACTAAGTGTGCAGGACCTGGGAGGCACGCATCAGGGGTAAAATATATATTTTCCTTTCATCCGCATATATGTTACAAAAGAACAAGAAATGGAGGTTGTTCTGGGGCGATTGACCATCACATGGACAAGGTGGAAGTGCATTGATAGAATATGTGTTGGCAGGCTGGCCTAACATCAAGGGAATATGTTGCAGCCGGAATCGCAATAATACATATCTGTGTTGATAATTGGAAACTGATGTTAAATATGAAATCACAGAATTATCTATACTTGGTGTTAAAAGATTTTGATTAACCATAAACTTTTTGCGGTTCCTCTTCCATCTATCTCTGCTCAATCTGTCCAATAGTCTATATTTCAACTCTGTCCTAGGGAGCTCCACGCATAATTCGGAGTCTGTGAACAGATTACCAAGAGTAATAGCTTCTAAATTGGATTGTATATATTTTAACCACAATTATTCTTAATGCCCGATCTAGTTTCAGGCAATCTTTTAGAATGTCCCTGGTTAATTTGAGGTTTTCTTTTTTCCAGACTGAATGCCATAGTAGGATGGGCGCAATTCGGGTTTGGTCCGTGATATAGGCAAGCTGAAGTTCGCAGTGGACATTATATGAGGAACAGGTTTGCGGAAGAGAACCCAGTCTCCTCAGGAAGCTGTCCTCTAAAACTTGGAGTCTAGATATATCGATTAGACCCCATATAGCTGCCCCATACATTGCAACTGATACTACCTTTGCCTGGTAAATCTTTTTTATAGTGTCAATTGGTTTTGATCCAAGCGTTTTTACAAAGCTAAAACCCCTCCGATAGTTCTTTCCATTTGCAAACCCCTATTAGTTACCAGACTTTGCCAATTATTCTCCCTATCAAAGGTAACCCCCAGATAATTAAAAGTATCCACGACCTCAAGCGTTCGGCCTTCTATGTGCATTTTAGGATATTTCTAGAGCTTTTTGCCTGCAATGAGGACAAAGGACTTTGATTCATTTACTTTTAGGGCCAAGTTCCACATAAAGGTTGTGTACCCCCTATATGTTTTGGAGTGCATTGCCGGAACGTGCTAGCAGCACTGCGTCATCTGCTTAAAGCAAGATGGAAATAGGGGATTCGTTGACAATGGAAACATCCATAGTAGATCCCTCTAGGGCCCGCTCTATGGCATTAGTATATAAAACAAATAAAAAAGGTGCAAGGACACATCCCTGTCTTACTCCCCAAGTGATGTTAAAGTGTCTCGTGCACTCACCCTCTCTACCATACCTGACGCAGGCAGTAGTGTCAGCGTACATCCAACTAATAAAATTAATTATCGTTATATCGGCTACCATTTCTTCCATAATGGTCCACAGCTTAGAATGGGCTACACAATCGAACGCAGCTGACAGGTCTATAAAGGCCATATACAAGTGTCCTGTCTTAACCGTAGTATATTTGGCTATAATCAAATTAAGATTTAAGCATTGATCAATTGTCCCCTTTACTTGTCTAAACCCATATTGCGAGGGTATTGTAATATTCCTTTCTGTGGCCCATTCCTCCAGTCTATTTAAAAGGATCCAGCCCATTAGTTTGGCCCTAGAGTCCAATAAGGAAATTGGTCTGTAATATTTTGGATTGGCCCTGTCCCCCTTTTTAAAAATAGGTATTATGACTGTCACCCGTCTTTGCTATAACGTTGAAAACATTAGTAAGAAGTGGGGCCCAGAGTTCCTGGTTATCTAGGAAGAAATCTACCGGGACACCATCAGGTCCCGGTGCTTTTAGCCTAGTGGACTGTGTCAAGGCATGGTTCATTTCTTCAAGACTAAATGGTGAGATGCCTTGAAGGGGGGACACCGGTGGAACGATAGGCAAAGTAGGTGCCTCTCCAACATGCCCAAATACTGTTTCAAAGTGGTCCACCCAGGCATCTTCCATAACGTGCGTGTCTAGGGTAACATCTATGTGTTCTTTTAAAAATGGGGCATTTATTACGCTCCAAAACCCTTTACTATCACGCATCACTGCTGTGCTTTGTAATTTCTCCCATGCCTCCTCTTTCAGCGTCCGCAGTCTTGCTAACCTCGCCCCTTTATAGGTATGACGGAGAGATCTCACCAAGGTGATATCTCATGGGATTGATCGCAAAGCCATATGGAGTAGTCTTAAGGCTTTGGAACAAGCACCATCAAACCACCGTACCTCCTTCTGTTTATTATGTGTTTTTGGATGCAGTAAATTCTCTTTAATTTCTGCTAAAATGCGGTTAAAAGCAAAGGGTATTGCTGTATCGGATGGATTTAGATCTAAGCACTTTTCAATTTCTACTCTCATTTTAGACACAACACCTCCAATAAAATTTTGGGTATTGACTTTTTCTCATTTTAGAGTGATTCCATTTTTTTTCCCAGTAAGGGGTATGGGTATAGGATTCAGGATGGATTTTGGTCTTTGGGCGCATAGCATATATGTAGTGATCGCTGCGTGTCACTAAAAGCATTAAAGGTTATTTTTGTATGCAAGAAGTGTGCTCTAATCATTCCAGTAGTCAATATGTAATCTAACAATGAATAGTAGGTCCCAGAGGAAAACGTAGGATCTAACTGGCCTGAGGTATTGTTACAGGGGTTGATAATTTTGAGATTAAGAGTTATTAATAGTCTATTCGTGCTATCTCCGTAGTCATTGTGTTTAAAATGAAGAGGGCATTCCCCATTATTATCAATCATATCGCAGACTGTGGTGACCATCCGCCTACAATTATGGGCGTTAAAATCACCCATCCAGACTATGTCAAGATTTCTTGGGTGAGAGCTACTGAGCAGATTAATATCCCTTTCCAGGGGGCTAATACTGTTGGCATATTTATACCGAAATTGTTATTGTAAAATTTAATAATAATCCAATCCCGCCCTTCCTGCTCTTGATAGGCCTCACATAATAGTAGATGATAATAGGGGGGGATTGATACAAACTTCTTTATCTTAATCCCCACAGCATTAGACACTAGGGTCAATAATCCCCCACTATGTTGACCAGCAACAGATGGCACTGCATTGGTCTGATACGAAGAATACCCATCTATATGGATGACACCAGTTTCCCATGTTTCTTGGAGGCATACAATATCATGCTGTATTACCAGTGCTAGCCAATCAGAGTTGGCTCTTTTCTGATTGTACCCCGCTACATTCCAAGACATAATTTTTAAATAGTTTGGATCATTTTCTATACTTATCTCAATGTCAGTATTCTCTGCATCAGGCGGGCTTTGTGAGGTATTATTTAGTCAATCACATGCCTCCAGATCTCGTTATGGTGCAAACCTATTATTTAAAGGTATCAAAGGGTCCAGTTCTACAAAAGAGTGATTTGAAAAGGCCCTACTGTTGGGTGCCAAATGGGTGCGATTAAAGAGGGAATTGTGAGATGTCACTTTGACGTGTCCAGGTGTAATAGGGTTACAAGGTTTATAAAAAAAAGCCTAATGGCAATGCGAAGATCTCAGTGTCAAATGATGGAATATTGGGCAGTGACCTCAGCAGTTCACCCACCAGGTATTTGTTATTAAAATTTATAACAATGCAGTCCCCTCTTATTATCTTCTTTGAAGGCCCCACCCACTTTACTCTTCTTGCCATAATCAAGTGTTGGTAAATATCGGTCCCACCAGTATAAAATCTAGAGATCTAATGTAGGACCTTATGCATTAATTGCTCTGTTGTTTCCTGTTGACTGGGCTTCAAAGATGGGGTACTTGCTGGAGTAAGTATAAAAGGGCATGCAGCCGGAGGAAGCTCCAAAATCTCTCCATATTTGAGTGGGGGAATTTGCTGAGGAATTCGCTAGGGAAACGCGTATCCATGTTTCAGGATAGTGCCTACATGTCTTGATTCACTATCTCTGGTGCGGGTGATGACATGTCCATATCCGTGTCCACCTGTCCCTGTCTGCACCCTCGGTGTCCTTACTCCCTTATGGCCATCTGTTCACGGAGGGTAGGGAATTAATACTGTCACTTCCCACTAATGCAGAGTCTACCGGTTGGGGGTTCCGCTGCTCCGATCGGGATATAGTCCCGGTTAGTAGTTGTGAAACTTGTGATGGTAGATGGGTAGGAGCTACAGAGGGTAACTGACGGGTGGCAAGAGCCCGAGATGTGCTCTGGTTCCCATCCCCTGGACCAGCGACCAGATCACTTCTCATGAGCTGCACTAGGGACTATTTTGGTTAATCTGAGTATGATGGGTTGTAGATGGGTTGAAACAATTAATTCTAGTTTTTTGAGAAGATCATCGTGAGGAAAAGGTGGGACAGGCCCAGAAATAATGGGTATAGTTAGGGTCATGAGGTTATCCAAGTTATTTTGGCCATCATGGTTGATCGAATTTGCGATGTTAGCATTTTTAACCGGAATCCGTTTTTTAGCTCGTCCCCGTTTCTGTTGCCGGGTAAAGACAGGCCCGCTCTTGGACCGGTCTTGGCCGAGGCACGTGCCCCGGTGTGTCCTACGCTGCGGGAGCCCCCGTCAGTTCTTAGAGGTGCCTCTGGGGGCGTGAAGAATGGCGTGCTGGCTGCGCGATTGCTGGAGCCTCTGGGGCCTGTAGTTTGGCAGACCCCACCTCTTAGGCAAAGATAGGGTTGTCCCATGCTGCTGGAGCCCCGGCAGTTCTTAAAGGCGCCTCCTGGCGCGTGAAGAATGGCGTGCTGATCGCACGTATGCTGGAGCCTCTGAGGCCTGTAGTTTGGCAGCCCCCACCTCTTAGGCAAAGATACGGGCGTCCCGCACTGCAGGAGCCCGGGCAGTTCTTAAAGGCGCCTCCGGGCGCGTGAAGAATGGCGTGCTGGTCGCGCGATTGCTGGAGCCTCTGGGGCCTGTAGTTTGGCAGCACCAACCTCTTAGGCAAAGATACGGGCGTCCCTCTGGAGTCCTGGGTTCAAGGTGCAGTTTCAGGTCCAGTTCTTCTTCCCCAGGCAAGAGTGCAGCAAGTCAGCACAGCAGGACAGTAGTTCTTCAAGAGCAGCAGTCCAGCTGAGTGATAGTCCTTGTAGCAGCACAGCAGTCCTTCTTCCTGGCAGTGTAGCCACAGGTCCAGAAGCTTACTGAAATGATGGTGTCTGAGGTCCTTCTTTTATACACTGATGCCCTGGTTCACGGCACACTTTTGTTGCATTTATGCATTGGCGGGGATGATATATTATATCCGTGCACTTGCCGACATGTCTTCATGTCTCACTGCCTTCAGAACTGCCACGTGATATTTATAGAGGTTGCCGTGACATCTGTAACCATTTTGTTTCGGCACTTGGTTTGATAAAGTTTTCTGGCTTGTATACATAGAGTGAGGCGGCAATGCGACTATTATAGTCGATAAGGTGCGGGCCATTGAGTCGGTTGATACAATACACAGGCACCTTATGATTTTATTTTAATCAATTGAAATGTTACTCACGTTGACATTTTGTTTTTACTTTGTTTAACACCATTGGTATAGTGTTAATACTGTTGAGAATCATGCATTATTTATAGCTTGTGATGAATATTACCGATTTTGTGTGGCATGTGATTTAAATGCAACTGTGCTCATGTCTATCCCCTCATGGTTATATTTGTTTAAGAACTGTACCATTCCAATATGTCTGCCATAGTAATGGCCTTCCACTTCCGTTCTTTGGCGCTGAGTGACAGTTTATATAAGCCTCTCCAATTTGGTGTATGTTTCACGTGATCAAGATCCCCAGAGGATCGAAACGCGTTGTGAAATAAACTACAGTGGACATATTTTTGGTGGAATTCTTTGTATCCCTGAGAGCGCGCGGATTCGTTTTTGTGGTGTATTGGATTGCCGGTGAGCTCCGCCGGCGTGCGCGCCACTCTCCACGGGTCCCAGACAGTTCGGAAGGGGCTTTCTGGATGTGTGATATTTTTGAAGGACTGCGTTTGGACTGGCCAACATCCTTCGGAACACTGTGCGATTATAAGGACGTAACACGAGAGCAGAAGGAGGGATAACCAGGTAAGCGGGAGCCAGCGCTTTCCGTCCCTAGTGAGAAGGGGGGGGTGACGCCGATCGGAGGGTGGGCATCATTTCCAGATCCTGGGGCAGCGGGGGCCTGTGCAGACCACGGTACCGTAGATCACCCTTCGGAATGCGGATGCCAGCTCCTATTAATCTGCGTGTTACATACTGCATCGTACAATCCTTGGATTTATATCTACTCGCGGATACGCTTGAGCACTGATTTGATGTTTGGCAGAGAGAACCTGACATTATCAGGGGGGATACTTAGTTTCCACTTTTTGTGACAACATTGCTCCACTGGGTTTAGTGTAATATGGAGGAAGAAGAGGGACGCAGGGAAGCAGCCCGGACCATCTTTATGAGGAAAACTACACCAACAGTACAGACGGGCAGCAGAATTGTTGCCATACAACCCATAGAGGAGAAACTGCGCAAACTAGAAAAACTAAAGCGCACGGAGATATCAAAATGGTGGGAGGCCACATCACTGCAAAACTATGTTGATCAAAACATGGTACCAAGGGGCCTCCGAATATTCACGACTCCCACATATGAGACACCCAATCCGAAGATGCTGGAAGAGTGGTCCAGAGAACTCGTCACATAGCTCAAAACGGATGTTGGAAATTTTGATAAAATATGCTTGGGTAGATCGTGATTGTGTCCTGATTCAGATTAAGGAACTTATGGATGAGCTTGTGAAGCAAGTAGATGAGGCCACAATGAATAGACACCTCACTAATATGAAAGAGCGTCTCAAAAAATACGAGGATGACATTAAAGCGCGCAAACAGCGCAAACTTAATCGCGACTACGGTGATTACGAGAGTGGAAGGATCCTAACATTTAGTAGGAAATATGATTACCTTTTCACCCAACAAACCACACAGGAAGAGAGTGGGGTAGAATATGTGGAACCAGCTACTATAGAAGGATCAACGGCCAGCGAGAGTGAATCAGATGTGTCGGTGGAGAGGGCACCTACAGAGGAGCGCACTGCACGTACACGGACTTTTTTAGACAAATATCGGACCCTGCGCAGGGGGCGCCAGACTACGAGAGACATCCCAATCCCCAAAACGAGGGGCCAGAGAGGCCGAGGAAGGGGCAGAGGCAGAGCAAACGGAGGAATCGACGGGCAAGAATCTGACAACAATGGGAGAAGAGGCAGAGGACGTGGCGGCATGGGAACAAGACAAACGCGCACCAGAAAAGCCTACTGATGGATCCCACCATGGTTAACAGAACGATTATTAATCTCTCTAATAGACCTATGAGTGATGTTGAGAAACAGACATTGTGTTTAGGTCTTTCATTTTGTCCCTCTCAACCTTTTAACTACAATGATGCCAGAATAGATCTTTTTAGGTTTGTCCGTAAATTGAAGGTTAAAAAATGGCACAAATTGAAGGGAGTTAGGGCACGTAACGTCAGCGATACCCTGCCCACTACAGAACACACTGAACTCAACATAGGTGACATTGACACCTTGATCACCATTATGGAATTGGGCCTTAATGAAGAAGGTTCTGTCCCTAACACCGACACCACCACCATTAGGGGTCTACATGAATATGGCATCAACATTGATGACCCGGTACCTTCAGGGTTTAAGCCCAAATCGACATTTATTCCCATGCTACCACACGACAACATCGACACTTTTCAGGACTGCGTGGGTAGGGCATTTAACGAATTTAGACATAAGGCCAAGAGACTGGGACATAACGGTGAAAGCAACCTTACATTAGAACAAAGACGGGTCCTTGAGGGCCTCACTGAGGATGACAGCATTGTCATCAGACCTGCGGATAAGGGTGGCAATGTTGTCATACTTGATAGGGATATGTACATAGCGGAGGCATATAAAGAACTTGGTGACCATAGATTCTATGAAAAAATCAATATAGAGGCATACAATGAGAGTATTACTATCCTATGGGACATGCTGACACAGTGGAAGGATAGGGGTATCTTAGAATGGGAGGAGTTCAGCTACCTGAAAAAGGACTACCCTGTGCTACCGGTCCTTTACCTTCTACCGAAGATACATAAAGACCCGAATAATCCTCCGGGTCGTCCGATTGTTTCCTCACGTGGCAGTGTAGCCGAGCACGTATCTAAATACGTTGATCACTTTCTCAGGGATCACGTTAACACCTTACCCAGTTACATTAGAGACACCAAGGACTTTCTCAGCAAAATCGAGAACATCCAGTGGGAAGAAGATTTTCTGTTTATTACCCTCGATGTCCACAGTCTCTATACTATAATAGATCACCAACAGGGACTAGAGGCATGTGCACATTTTCTCAGGAGGCGACCCATCCGACTGTTGGAACACAGCCGCATGATTTTGGACATGATAGAGTATTGTTTGAAAAACAATATCTTTATGTTCAATGATATTCTGTATCGCCAGACCACTGGGACTGCCATGGGGTCGTGCTTTGCCCCGAGCTTCGCCAATTTGTTTATGGGAACCTGGGAGGAGGACATTTTTGCCGACCCCAATTTTTAGGAAGATCTCAGACATGTCTCTAGGTGGCTACGCTACATCGATGATTTATTCATTGTCTGGGCGGGTCCCAAAGATAGGGCTCAATTGTTCATTAACAAATTAAATGACAATGACCGCAACATCGTACTCAGTGGCAAAATCAGCGATAACACCACAGAATACCTTGATGTTAAACTGACGATACAACAGAAAAAAGTCCATACAGTTTTGTACAGGAAATCTACGGCTGGTAACAGCGCTCTCCATGCCCTCAGCAGCCATCTGGAGGCTCTCAAGTGGAGCATCCCTTACGGAGAGCTGCTGAGGGCAAAAAGAAACTGTAATACCAATGAGGCTTACGTCACTGAGCGGGAGGCCATTACTGAACGCTTTCAAGAAAGGGGCTACCCGTTATGGGTACTGAGAAAAGCAAGGGAGAGAGCTGATGCCATGGACAGATCATTGACAATTGCAGAGACATCGGTCCCCAACACCAACACAGAGGGTGGAGACGCTAGAATGATCATGACGTTTAGTACAGGGTCTAAGGACATCAAACGCATTGTGGCACACAATTGGAACATACTTAAGACTGATAGTGTCATCGGTGATAGCATACCAGATAGACCCAATATCACCTATAGAAGGGGCAGGAGTGTAAGCGATATGCTTGTCCACAGTGACATCACTATCTACCCAGACAGAAACTTGCATGGTCTTAAGGGATTTTTCCCTTGCGGCCATTGCAAAGCTTGCAGAAACAGCAAATTCCGCAACCAAGTGGTATATAATGGGATCAAGAAGGAGATATCCCAATTTCTCACCTGTAGCTCCATGTTCACCATATATGCCATAGAATGCCCATGCAAACTTTGGTATATTGGTAGTACCACCTTTATGGCCAAGAAGCGCGTATTGGAACATAGCAGAGCCATTACCAATTTAGACCAGAAATATCCCGTTGCTAGGCATTTTCAGGATATGCACTTTTCCATAGCTTCAGAGCTTAGTTTCTTCGTTCTTGAACAGGTGAACAGAGAGGCCCGGGTTGGCAACAGGGTTCTCAAACTGAGACAGCGTGAATCGAAACATATTATTAACTTCCAAACCAAGGCGCTTGGGGGACTGAATCAGGATGAGGAACTAGCTGTTCATCTTCGAGGGGAGTAACTGTACACCATCTTCCCGGCATAGAGATCGTGGGAGATGTCTAGATATTTTCTCCTCTCTTGAATGTTTATTAGCTCATTGACCTTTGCACTGCTTTTTCCACCTTGTACAGTATAGGTCATTTCTCTAACCTTAATGTTTTGGAGTATTCTGCATTGCGTGATGGTTTTATCTCTTTATATGCTGCCTACTCTCCTCTCTCTTTTTTCTTTTTTCTCTAGCAATTGAACAGACTTAATTAGATCTTATTACATATTATTATTTTTTAGTAAGGTCGTAATTTATTCTAGCTGTTGATATTAAGTCCTTGTATATTTTATAACTCATTTTTCTTTCTCTTCTTTTCTCTTACACTTACCTTTTTGTTTGTTTTTTTGTTTTTTACACAGGAGGAAAGGAAGGGGCCGACTCACCTGGATTCACCTGCACGGGCTGCCTACCCTTTTTCCCTATTATCACCATGTTGCACGAATGAGGCTTTTATCTGCATCAGCACCATAGAATTGAGTTGAGACAAGGCTCTGTCTTGACAGGACCATTTATATGAACAGCATCAGTACTAGGGCATTGGCCCGTCATGCTTTAACAACTGCCAACAACATTGGCCATGGTGCATAGCGCGACACATAGATTGTTTGCCATTTTTTATGGGAAGACTGTTATTCTGAGCCGCACCAGTACTTGGGCACTTGCCCTTAACTTCTTAGTAACAGCTTTGTCATGGTGTATTTCACGGCACACTTTTGTTGCATTTATGCATTGGCGGGGATGATATATTATATCCGTGCACTTGCCAACATGTCTTCATGTCTCACTGCCTTCAGAACTGCCACGTGATATTTATAGAGTTTGCCGTGACATCTGTAACCATTTTGTTTCGGCACTTGGTTTGATAACGTTTTCTGGCTTGTATACATAGAGTGAGGCGGCAATTCGACTATTATAGTTGATAAGGTGCGGGCCATTGAGTCGGTTGATACAATACACAGGCACTTTATGATTTTATTTTAATCAATTGAAATGTTTCTCACGTTGACATTTTGTTTTTACTTTCTTTAACACCATTGGTATAGTGTTAATACTGTTGAGAATCATGCATTATTTATAGCTTGTGATGAATATTACCGATTTTGTGTGGCATGTGATTTAAATGCAACTGTGCTCATGTCTATCCCCTCATGGTTATATTTGTTTAAGAACTGTACCATTCCAATATGTCTGCCATAGTAATGGCCTTCCACTTCCGTTCTTTGGCGCTGAGTGACAGTTTATATAAGCCTCTCCAATTTGGTGTATGTTTCACGTGATCAATATCCCCAGAGGATCGAAACGCGTTGTGAAATAAACTACAGTGGACATATTTTTGGTGGAATTCTTTGTATCCCTGAGAGCGCGCGGATTCGCAACAGCAGATTTCACAGCAAGGTGAGGTACAATGGAGTTAGTAGGGAATTGAGCCAGTTCCTTACTTGCAGTTCCACATGTGTGATATATGTCATAGAATGCACCTGTAAACTCTGGTATATAGGTAGTACGACATGCATGGCGAAGAAACGCATTCTCGAACATAGCAGACCAATTACCAATTTTGATCCTAAGTATCCAGTGGCACGTCATTTTAGAGAGAAGCACTTTTCCAATACAAGAGATCTGAGTTACATCATTCTAGAAAGAGTTGAGAGAAATCCCAGGGGTGGCGATAGAGTCTTACATCTGAGACAAAGGGAATCTAGGTACATCATAGATTTCCAAACTAAGTTCCCGGGTGGGTTGAACCAGGAAGAAGAAATGGCAGTACATTTGAAAGAATGACATCATTATCTTATGTGCATGTCATCACGTAGTCTTCTCCTGTTTTGCTTGTTGCATTCCTGTTCTTCTTTTATGATATTCAATCATGAAGGTTTTTATCTTTCACTGTCTTTAATATCAGCACAAGCTGACAGTTACTTGTTATAATGGTTCTTATTTCTATTCATGATATCCCATGATATTGAGTTCTTTGTGCCATCAGTATTTGTTATGATGTGTACTATATTTTAACCATTTGTTTTCTTTTTGTATTTTTTCAGGAGGAAAGGAAGGGGCTCATTCACCAACACTCACTTTCACGGGCCATCTACCCTTTCTCCCTTCTGTTGGGCACTGGAACACTTTGACTCATGTCGGCAACGGTGGTGAGAGCATTTGTGTCACATTTCATCTTCACTTTGAGTAATTGGCAGTGTTTGTTGCTTTTTTCTTCCCTCTTTCTTCCCCCTTTTCTTTCCTCACCTTGTTACCCACTTGGGTTTACATTTGACATATTGGACAATTTGGCACTTGCCAGTACTGGCCTTTTGGCCACATGTCGTGTTGTTGCCAACCAACAGTAGTATCAATAAGAACATCAGTGGATGGATATCTGTACCTTTACTGCCTGCAATGTGCAATGTAGATTTTTATGCAGTTTTTTGTGCAGTTTTACTCAAATAGGCACGGACACATACAGGGCAAAACATCAATTACCATGTTTACTTGACAATGTGTTTTTCTGTTTGATTTACATGCTGTGGGGATTTGATTAGTACGCTGGTCATATATGACAGCTATGCATTTGAAATGTATATCAAGAGCAGTGTTGTTGGAAGGACATATGTATTTTTTTATATTTGATGATGTGCAATGCCGATATTTGTGCTGTTTTATTTAATGTGCACGCACATACTTGTGGCATTTACAAACATGTTTATTTAACAACAAGGCAGTTTTATATTTGAAATGCCGATGCGCTTGTATTTAGTTACTTTACTATGAGGCATCTTATAACTTGCACAAGATGTCTGCCTAACTGGGATAGCATTGAGCCTCTTCTATGTTTATTACTTTCACCATTTAGTGTGCCGACATTGGTCTTTTCATTTCACGTGATCAAGCCTGTTGTCAGGCGAAACGCGTTGTGAATAAACAGCGGTGATTTATCGACACAGCGTCCTTCCTTTCTGAGAGTGCGTTTTAACGAATTTTCCTTGAATATATATATATATATATATATATATATTCACTGAAAAAACCATAGGTTTTAGGGAAAGATATAGTTAGTTGGACATTGCACTCGTACAAAACCCATGAAATTCCCCCGTTATAGTTAGTTCAGCTAACTATAACTCGCGCCCCCGCAATGCACTGCTGATGACGTCACATATTACATCACTCATGACATGGTCAGTGACATCACTGATGACATCTCAAATGACATCACTGATGACATCATCCACGTGATAATCTGCTGCACCTCCTCACACCCTAATATAACCTTTGATACACCCACTCTAAATTTCAGACTGCCATTCGCAAAACCATAGACACTCCAACACCAATAACTACATACCCACTCACTGATTCTTAGGTCTACACACACATCCACTCACTCACCCGTACAGTCACTCATACTTACGGTCACTCAGTACAGGACTATCATATGCACTCATTCACCTACATAGACACTCACACACCGCCACTCATCCATAGAGGTACTCACACACCTAGTCAGTCATGCAAATAAATAATCACACTGCCATTTACTCACCTATACAGTTATACACACACCAGCTCACTTACTCATACAAATACTAGCACATTCTTACGCTCTTATACAATCACTGATACAAGTACACACTCATCCATACAGCCACTCTCACAATCACACACTCTCACTTATAGCCATTTATATACTCCAACACACATATATACTGCCTTTCACATATGTAGTTACTCACACATGTACCACTGAGATATACATTCACTCACTAACACACCCATACACACACACACTCACCCACCAATACAGTCCATCACAGATGCAGTCTTGAAACCATGCACCCAGTGAATCACCCACTCACACATCTATGCACAGAGTCACACACACCCCACCCACACAAACACTCAGGCACCCATACAGATACTCAGACAACCAATCAATAACTCATATAGACACTCATGTAGCTATTCACAAACCCATGCAGCCGCTTACACAGCAACAGACAGCAACAGACAGATGGATACAGACACAGTTTAGTCACTAACCCATGCATTCAGTAAGATACGTTTAATCACTCACTTATAGAGTTAGTCACGCACCTACTAAATCATCCATTCAGACACTTATACACCCACTCATTCTTCAATACGCCTTTCCCTATATATATTAAACATATTTAAACTTTACAGAAACACACAGTCACTGGATGATGTCATCAGTGATGTCATCAGTGATGTCACTGACCATGTCATGAGTGATGTAATATGTGACGTCATCAGCAGTGCATTGCGGGGGCGCGAGTTATAGTTAGCTGAACTAACTATAGCGGGGGAATTTCACGGGTTTTGTACGAGTGCAATGTCCAACTAACTATAACTTTCCCTAAAACCTATGGTTTTTTCAGTGAATTTCTAAGGTTTTTTAAATGCTAATTTCTAACTATAACGTGCCTGAAACCTATGGTTTTTTCAGTGAATTTCAAATGTTTTTAAATGCTAATTTCTAACTATAACTTGCCTGACACCTATGGTTTTTTCAGTGAATTTCAAAGGTTTTTTAAATGCTAGTTTCTAACTATGCCTACAGAGGTAGGACATGTGAAGAAAGAAGAAAAAACGCACAGAAAGAAGCAAAAGAAATGCAGAAAGAAGCAACAGAAGTCCACAAAGACGAAGAAAAGTGCAGGCGGAAGCAAAAGATGTGCAGAAAGAACCAACAGAGGAGCAGAAAGAGGCCTTGTTGCAAAATCATCCTGTGCCCACAACTTTTTTAGATGGGTACTGGTGGTAACTGACTCTGACTAACCAGAGCCAGTGCTATGCTAAAAGACACTTAGAATACAGTGAAAACACCTACATACACTAGGGAACACTATGCATTGGGGTACCCCTGTGATTAGCATGACCTCCTCTGTAAGTCCCTAGTACATAATAGGGCAGGGGGGTTAAAACTACCTCTTAAAACGCGCTACGGGGCGCGTTTGCACAGTGGTGAAGGGAGGGGGGGCCTGAGGTGACATGTGTGCAAACGCGCCCCGTGGCGCATTTTAAGTTGTGGGATTAAGTCCCCTTGAATCCTGAGGGTCCCTGGGGCCCAACTAGCCCACCAGGTACCTAGAGTTAGGACCACAGAGCTGAGTTGCAGAGAGTCGTTCCGAGGCCATGCACCTTTTTACAACACTCTGCAACGCAGCTCCGTGGCGCTTACTGGAGGTACCTGGTGGGCTAGTTGGCCCCCAGGGACCCTCAGGATTAAAGAGGTATTAATTCCTCAACTTAAAACGCGCCACAGGGCGTGTTTGCACACATGTCACCTCAGGCCCCGCCCCCTCCCTTCACCACTGTGCAAACGCGCCCCGTGGCGCATTTTAAGTTGGGAGATTAACTCCCCTTGAGTCCTGAGGGTCCCTGGGGTGCAACTAGCCCACCAGCTACCTCCATTATGCACCACAGAGGTGCGTTGCAGAGAGGTGTAAAAGGGGCGTGGACTCAGAACACCTCTCTGCAACGCAGCCCCTGGCGCATACTGGAGGTTCCTGGTGGGCTAGTTGGCCCCCAGGGACCCCCAGTATTCAAGGGGAATTCGTTCTCCATCTGCAAACGCGCCAGGGCGCGTTTGCAGAGTGCTACACGGAGGGGCGTGGCCTCCGGCGCGATGCCGATCTTTTATTTATTTTTATTTTTTAAGAAGGGGGCTGTGTGGCCCCCTTCTTTTCTAATTTATTGGCCCTGGGGACCCCATCCCCCAGGGCCTGCCCCTATTTAAAAAAAAAAAAAAATTTGGAAGGGGGCCGCGTGGCCCCCCTCCCGAGGCCTTAATCGGCCCCGGGGGCCCCAACCCCCGGGGAATGGCCTTTATTTTTTTTTTTTTATTGTTTTGGAGGGGGCTGCGTTGCCCCCCTCCTCAGGCCACTTATGGCCCGGGGACCCCATCCCCCGGGGCCGGCCTTTGTTTTTTTTTTTTTTAAATTTTGGGGAAGGGGGCCGCATGGCCACCCTCCCGGGCCACTTGTTAGCCCCAGGGACCCCATCCCCCAGGGCTGGCCCTCTCCGTTGGGGACCGTGGGGGGGTCCCCAATACCCCCACGGTCCCGCCGGCTCCCCGCGTCCCTCAGGAGCCGGCATTGCTTTTCCACATGGGGAGCTGCTAAGATGCTGCTCCCCGTGTGGAAAAGCAATTTGCTTTGAATTTTGGAAGAGAGAGCAGGTTTCCTGCTCTCTCTTCCAAAATTCAAAGCAAGTTTGCTATGACAGGACGGGAGCCGCGAGGCTCCCGCCCTGTCATAGCAAACAGCAGTGTCCCGGGGGTGAGCACCCCGGGACACTGCAGGAGCCGACCCTGGGGGTGGTGGTCCCCAGGGCCATCACAGGCTCCAGGAGGGGGCAGCGGCCCCCTCCCAACAATTGCACAATTGGAGGTGGCGGTCCCCGGGGCGTGTGGGGGGGCTCGAGCCCCCCCACACAGGTCATTTAATTTTTTTTTAAAAAGCCCGGGGGTGGCGGTCCCCGGGGCTGCGGGAGGGCTGAGTGCCCTCCTGCACCATTTTAAAATCAAAGCCCGGGGGTGGTGGTCCCCGGGGCTTGGGGGGCCTTAGAGGCCCCCAAACAAATATTTTATGAACCCCCGCATGCCCCCGGGACTTGGCCCACCCGGGGGCCAAATAACAACGAAGCACGGAAGCCCGCGCTTCGTTTTTTTTTTTCACGGCGGGATCCGCGCATCCTAAGCGCATCCCGCCGATTTTTTTTATTTAAAAAAATGCTTTTTTTGGCCCTGGGGGTCCTTGTGGGACCCCCTGAGCAGGCCTAGGGGGTCAGGGTGTTTCTACCCTTCCCCCTTTTTGCGTTTTTAGCGATTGTTTTTCTGATTTCTTGTGCCTCGGTTCTACCGAGGAACAAGAATGCTGCCAACACTTCCTGGTTTGGAGTGTTGACAGCCAATTAGCATACAGCTCGTGATCGGGAGGGTGCGCGGACCCTCCGCGGCCATAGATATATATGTGTTTTTACTTTTGATTTTCTCAGCAACTACTGAACGGATTTACACCATTTAACAAAAGGGTTCTTTCTGAACCAAGAACTACCTCTTTGCCAAATTTGATGTAATTCCGTTCAGCAGTTCAAGCTGTAGCCTTGCATAAAGTTTCCTATGGGAAATTGATTTTTTGACTCTTATTTTTTTATTTCTCCGCAACTACTGAACGGATCCTCACCATTTTAAAAAAGGTCGCTTTCTGAACCAAGCGCTACCTTTTGCCAAATTTGGTGTAATTCCGTTCAGCAGTTCGAGCTGTAGCCGTGTCTAAAATTTCCTATGGGAATTAACATGGAGAAAACACGTTTTGGGACCCCCCTTTTTACTCGGCCCCCGCTTGCTGAATCACCCCAAAACTTTCAGGATACGAGCGGACCGGAGCGCCCCACAAGTTTTGAAACTTTCGCGAAGATTCGTCAATCGGCGCCAAAGTTATTGGAAATAGAATGTTGTGAATTTCCTGTGGAATATAGGTCCTAACTATAACTATCTACTGGCGACCGCCAGTAGATAATATATATATATATATATATATATATATATATATATATATATATATATATATATATATATATATATATTCACTGAAAAAAACCATAGGTTTTAGGGACAGTTATAGTTAGTTGGACATTTCACTCGTACAAAACCCGTGAAATTCCCCTGTTATAGTTAGTTCAGCTAACTATAACTCGCGCCCCGCAATGCACTGCTGATGACGTCACATATTACATCACTCATGACATGGTCAGTGACATCACTGATGACATCACTGATGACATCTCAAATGACATCACTGATGACATCATCCAGTGACTGTGTGTTTCTGTAAAGTTTAAATATTTTTAATATATATAGGAAAAGACGTATTGAAGAATGAGTGGGTGTGTAAGTGTCTGTATGGATGATTTAGTAGGTGCGTGACTGACTCTATAAGTGAGTGATTTAATGTATCTTACTGAATGCATGGGTTAGTGACTAAACTGGGTGAATGTCTGTATCCGTCTGTCTTTTGCTGTGTAAGTGGCTGCATGTGTTTGTGAATAGCTACATGAGTGTCTATATGAGTTATTGAATGGTTGTCTGAGTATCTGTATGGGTGCCTGAGTGTTTGTGTGGGAGGGGTGTGTGCGACTCTGTGCATAGATGTGTGAGTGGGTGATTCACTGGGTGGATGGTTTCAAGAGTGCATCTGTGATAGACTGTATGGGTGGGTAAGTGTGTGTAAGAGTGTGTTAGTGAGTGAATGTTTGTCCCAGTGGTACATGTGTGAGTAACTACATATGTGAAAGGCAGTATATATGTGTGTTGGAGTATATAAATAGCTATAAGCGAGAGTGAGTGATTGTGATAGTGGCTGTATGGATGAGTGTGTGCTTGTATCAGTGATTGTATAAGAGCGTAACAATGTGGTAGTATTTGTATGATTAAGTGAGTTGGTGTGTGTATAACTGTATAGGTGAGTAAATGGCAGGGTGTTTAATTATTTGCATGACTGACTAGGTGTGTGAGTACCTCTATGGATGAGTGGCGGTGTTTGAGTGTCTATATAGGAGTAAGAGTGCATATGATAGTCCTGTACTGAGTGACCATAAGTATGAGTGACTGTACGGGTGAGTGAGTGGATGTGTGTGTGTAGACCTAAGAATCAGTGAGTGGGTATGTAGTTATTGGTGTTGGAGTGTCTATGGTTTTGCGAATGGCAGTCTGTAATTTAGATTGGGTGTATCAAAGGTTATATCAGGGTGTGAGGAGGTGCATCAGATTATCACGTGGATGATGTCATCAGTGATGTCATTTGAGATGTCATCAGTGATGTCACTGACCATGTCATGAGTGATGTAATATGTGACGTCATCAGCAGTGCATTGCGGGGCGCGAGTTATAGTTAGCTGAACTAACTATAACAGGGGAATTTCACGGGTTTTGTACGAGTGAAATGTCCAACTAACTATAACTGTCCCTAAAACCTATGGTTTTTTCAGTGAATTTCAAAGGTTTTTAAATGCTAATTTCTAACTATAACGTGTCTGAAACCTATGGTTTTTCAGTGAATTTCAAAGGTTTTGTAAATGACAATTTTTAAATGTATTAATTGTTATATTTATTTTTTTGATACTGATTTACTACATTTTTTAAAACTATTTATTTTTATATATTTTATTTATTAAATTACATTGTAATTACATTATACATTACATTACAAAATATACTTTCTCAGAATGAATTACTTTAGTTTAAATAGTTTGCAAATAGGCAAAAGAGTTTTAAGTACAGTAGTTACAGTTGTTGCAATGGGCAACACAATTTCAAACACAATGCAACATTGAGCTCAATGTGAATTTCTAGTTAAATGCAATTAGTTACTTTATGGATTACTTTTCTAACCACAGGACTGGATCCTAGATTCAGTCCTGGGACATCTCCTGTAAACAGTTGAGTAAAAGCGTTTTGGTTACAGTAGTGATTTTTAAGGAATATTATTGTATTTTAAAAGTTGACACTTAGAAACTTTTTCACATAGAATCACCAATGTTATCCTATGGGAGGAAATTCACTTAGCAGGTAAGTAGTGTTATCGTTACTTTTTCTTACTCAGTGTTGGATCCTGGATCCAGCACTGGTGCATCTCCTGTAAACAGTTTAAAGAATGCGTTTAAGTCATACAGGCGATTTTTAAGGAATATTTGTAATTTGTGAAAATCGACACTTTGAAACTTTTCTGCTGAAAACCAGACAATGGATTCCTATGGAAGGAAATATAAGTTACTGGTAAGTACGGTTAGAATTACTTTTCAGGGTCAGTGCTGGGCTAAAAGATGCAGCACTGGGTTCTCTCCTGATAACAGGTGAGTAAATCGGAATTCGTAGTTCGGTTGATTTTAGAGGAATATTATAAAGTTCCAAAACTCCACACTTAGAAGAATTTCCAAGTGAAACCAGTCAATGTTAGCCTATGGAAGGAAATTCAAGTTACTGGTAAGTTCGGTTAAAATTACTTTTCAGGATCAGTACTGGGCTGAAAGATGCAGCACTGAGGTCTCTCCTGATAACAGGTGAGTAAATCGGAATTCGCAGTTCGGCTGATTTTAGAGGAATATTATAAAGTTCCAAAACGCCACACTTAGAAGAATTTCCAAGTGAAACCAGTCAATGATATCCTATGGAAGGAAATTCAAGTTACTGGTAAGTACGGTTAAAATTACTTTTCAGGATCAGTACTGGGATGAAAGATGCAGCACTGGGTTCTCTCCTGATAACAGGTGAGTAAATCGGAATTCGTACTTCGGTTGATTTTAGAGGAATATTATAAAGTTCCAAAACTCCACACTTAGAAGAATTTCCAAGTGAAACCAGTCAATGTTAGCCTATGGAAGGAAATTCAAGTTGCTGGTAAGTACGGTTAAAATTACTTTTCAGGATCAGTACTGGGCTGAAAGATGCAGCACTGAGGTCTCTCCTGATAACAGGGGAGTAAATCGGAATTCGTATTTCGGCTGATTTTAGAGGAATATTTGAAGGGAGGGGGCGGGGCCTGAGGTGACATCTGTGCAAACGCGCCCCGTGGCGCGTTTTAAGTTGGGGGATTACGTTCCCTTGAATCATGAGGGTCCCTGGGGGCCAACTAGCCCACCAGGAACCTCCAGTATGCGCCAGGGGGCTGCGTTGCAGAGAGGTGTTCAGAGGCCACGGCCCTTTTTACACCTCTCTGCAACGCAGCTCTGTGGCGCTTTTTAGAAGTACATGGTGGGCTAGTTGGCCCCCAGGGACCCTCAGGAATGAAGGGGATTTAATTCCCCATCTTAAAACGCGCCACGGGGCCTGTTTGCACACATGTCACCTGAAGCCCCGCCCCTCCCTTCACCACTGTGCAAACGCGCCCCGTGGCGCGTTTTAAGTTGGGGGATTAAGTCCTGGGGGGTGGGGGTGGCGGTCCCCAGGGCCATCAAGGGCTCCAGGAGGGGGGCCGCGCGGCCCCCCTCCCAACTATTTCACAGCCCCGGGGTGGTGGAGGTCAAAGAAATCTTTTTTAAAAAGAAGCCCGGGGGGGGGGGGGTGGCGGTCCCCGGGGCTGCGGGAGGCCTTAGAGGCCCCCCACATTAAATTTAAACTCCCCCCACCATGCCCCCGGGACTTGGCCCACCCGGGGGCAAATTAACATCGAAGCGCGGGAGACCGCGCTTCGATTTTTTTTTTTTCGGCAGGATCCACGCTCCCCGAGCGCATCCTGCCGATTTAAAAAAAAAAAAAAAAAACCTAGGGGGTCAGGGTGTTTCTACCCTGCCCCCTTTGTGCGTTTTGCGCACTTTTTACTGCTTTCTTGTTCCTCGGTTCTACCGAGGAACAAGATGGCTGCCAACACTTCCTGGTTTGGAGTGTTGACAGCCAATTAGCAGACAGCTCGTGATCGGGAGGGTGCGCGAATCCAACGCGGCCATAGATATATATGTGATTTTCCTTTTGATTTTCTCAGGAACTACTGAACGGATTTACACCATTTAACAAAAGGGTTCTTTCTGAACCAAGAACTACCTCTTTGCCAAATTTGGTGTAATTCCGTTCAGCAGTTCAGGCTGTAACCGTGTCTAAAGTTTCCTATGGGAAAATGAATGGGGAAAACACGTTTTGGGACCCCCTTTTTCTCGGCCCCCGCTTGACGAATCACCCCGAGACTTTCAGGGTAGGAGCGGACCGGAGCGGGCCATAAAGTTTGAAAATGTCGTGAAGATTCGTCAACCGGCAAGAGAGTTATTTCAAATAGAATGTCGCGGATTTCCTATGGAAAATAGGTCCTAACTATAACTATCTACTGGCGACCGCCAGTAGATAATATATGTATATATATATATATATTCTTCTTTCCCGTTTTCTTTTACTTCCCTTCTCCTGGGAAAAAGACGGAGTCGAACCACATTCGTGTAGTGCAAATGGTTTATTGACGCTCAACCATCACAACCGCCTGACGTGTTTCGGCCTGATATATCTATCTATCTATATGGATGTATGACTAAACAACTACTACTTATACAACGAATGCCTAAGCCACGAAGGCTAAACCACTACCAAAGCCAAACCACTACGTTCTGTACAACGACTTACTAAACCACGAAAAATAATCAATTTCCATATTACCCGAATCTACCACTACGTTCTCTTAAAGGCATGCTTGAAACACGAAAAAAAAATGTAATTATATTAAACAAGACTTTTTAATAAAACAATTTTCAGTAAATAATCTTTAAATTATCAATCAAATAATCGTTTATTACAAATACGGACAAACTTACAAAAAGACACTAATGAACGCTAAAAAGCAATAAAATATAAGTCCATCATCTTTTTTTTCATTTTTGACTAGAATGCTAACTAAATAAAATAAAAATAACACAAAATGCACTAATTAAAACGATAGTTAAAAAAGCAAGTTCTCACAGAAAAAACTTTTTTGTTAAAAACGAATTTCAGAACATATCTTCATTTGTAAAAAAAATTTACTTAATTAAAACATATAATAAACGGCCAGCCACCATTTTATAACCATTTCAACTGTGACAACTAGTCGCATCGAGCACAGATCAAGATCGCATCAGTGAAAAACAATTCAACAGTGCCATCTACTGGCCTAACACTGTTAATTAAAACAAAGTCTAATATCTCAACAGCGTGATTAAAATTAAATACCTTACATCCCGTTCCTAATTGCAATTATTTTAATATAATTACACTCGCATTTAAGATTAATTATTTAATTATTGACACTTACCTCTGGTTTATGAAGTCGTGGTTAATGTACAGTAGTGGTTAAGGTGGTCGTTGTTCGTGTACAGTAGTGGTTAATGAGATCGTGGTTCAGGTAAAGGTCGTTGTTGAGAATTCGTTGTTTAGTACACTCGTTGTTATGGATTTGTTGTTAAGGCCGTTTCCCATATATATTATAATATATGATCAAGGCTCCCGTGTGAGCTGAAACGCGTTATGCCGATTTTGCACTAAATAAACGAAAATAAGAACTTACTTTGTGGTCCGGTTCCGTTCTTTGGAGTATCCACCGAGAGTACGGAGACGAATGGATATATATATATATATATTCACTGAAAAAACCATAGGTTTTAGGGACAGTTATAGTTACTTGGACATTGCACTCGTACAAAACCCGTGAAATTCGCCCGTTATAGTTAGTTCAGCTAACTATAACTCACGCCCTACAATGCACTGCTGATGACGTCACATATTACATCACTCATGACATGGTCAGTGACATCACTGATGACATCACTGATGACATCTCAAATGACATCACTGATGACATCATCCAGTGACTGTGTGTTTCTGTAAAGTTTAAATATGTTTAATATATATAGGGAAAGGCGTATTGAAGAGTGAGTGGATGTATAAGTGTCTGAATGGATGATTTAGTAGGTGCGTGACTAACTGTATAAGTGAGTGATTAAACGTATCTTACTGAATGCATGGGTTAGTGACTAAACTGGGTGAATGTCTGTATCCGTCTGTCTGTTGCTGTGTAAGTGGCTGCATGGGTTTGTGAATAGCTACATGAGTGTCTATATGAGTTATTGATTGGTTGTCTGAGTATCTGTATGGGTGCCTGAGTGTTTGTGTGGGTGGGGTGTGTGCGACTCTGTACATAGATGTGTGAGTGGGTGATTCACTGGGTGCATGATTTGAAGAGTGCGTCTGTGATGGACTGCTTGGGTGGGTGAGTGTGTGTATGGGTGTGTTAGTGAGTGAATGTATATCTCAGTGGTACATGTGCGAGTAACTACATATGTAAAAGGAAGTATATATGTGTGTTAGAGTATTTAAAAGGCTATACGTGAGAGTGTGTGATTGTGAGAGTGGCTGTATGGATGCGTGTGTGCTTGTATCAGTTATTGTATAAGAGCGTAAGAATGTGCTAGTATTTGTATGAGTTATTGAGCTGGTGTGTGTATAACTCTATAGGTGAGTAAATGGGTGTGTGATTAATTTTTTGCATGACTGACTAGGTGTGTGAGTACCTCTATGGATGAGTGGCGGTGTGTCAGTGTTTATATAGGTGTATGAGTGCATATGATAGTCCTGTACTGAGTGACTGTAAGTATGAGTGACTGTACGGGTGAGTGAGTGGATGTGTGTGTAGACCTAAGAATCAGTGAGTGGGTATGTAGTTATTGGTATTGGAGTGTCTATGGTTTTGAGAATGGCAGTCTGTAATTTAGATTGGGTGTATCAAAAGTTATATTAGGGTGTGAGAAGATGCATGAAATTATCACATGGATGATGTCATCAGTGATGTCATCAGTGATGTCACTGACCATGTCATGAGTGATGTAATATGTGACGTCATCAGCAGTGCATTGCGGGGGCGCGAGTTATAGTTAGCTGAACTAACTATAACGGGGGAATTTCACGGGTTTTGTACGAGTGCAATGTCCAAGTAACTATAACTGTCCCTAAAACCTATGGTTTTTTCTGTGAATTTGTAAGGTTTTTTAAATGCTAATTTCTAACTATAACGTGCCTGAAACCTATGGTTTTTTCAGTGAATTTCAAAGGTTTTTTAAATGCTAATTTCTAACTATAACATGTCTGAAACCTATGGTTTTTTCAGTGAATTTCAAAGGTTTTTTAAATGCTAATTCCTAACTATAACATGTCTGAAACCTATGGTTTTTTTCAGTGAATTTCAAAGGTTTTGTAAATGTCAATTTTTAAATGTATTAATTGTTATTTTTATTTTTTTCATACTGATTTACTACATTTTTTTAAACTATTTATTTTTAGATATTTTATTTTTTAAATTACATTGTAATTACATTATACATTACATTACAAAATATACTTTCTCAGAATGAATTAATTTACTTTAAATACTTTGCAAATAGGCAATAGACTTTTAAGTACAGTAGTTACAGTTGTTGCAATGGGCAACACAATTTCAAACACAATGCAACATTGAGCTCAATGTGAATTTCTAGCTAAATGCAATTAGTTACTTTATGGATTACTTTTCTAACCACAGGACTGGATCCTAGATTCAGTCCTGGGACATCTCCTGTAAACAGTTGAGTAAAAGCGTTTTGGTTACAGTAGTGATTTTTAAGGAATATTATTGTATTTTAAAAGTTGACACTTAGAAACTTTTTCACATAGAATCACCAATGTTATCCTATGGGAGGAAATTCACTTAGCAGGTAAGTAGTGTTATCGTGACTTTTCTCACTCAGTGGTGGATCCTGGATCCAGCACTGGTGCATCTCCTGTAAACAGTTGAAAGAATGCGTTTAAGTCATACAGGCAATTTTTAAGGAATATTTGTAGTTTGTGAAAATCGACACTTTGAAACTTTTCTGCTGAAAACCAGACAATGGATTCCTATGGAAGGAAATACAAGTTACTGGTAAGTACGGTTAGAATTACTTTTCAGGGTCAGTGCTGGGCTAAAAGATGCAGCACTGGGTTCTCTCCTGATAACAGGTCAGTAAATCGGAATTCGGATTTCGGCTGATTTTAGAGGAATATTTGTATGTTTCAAAAATCGACACTTGGAAACTTTTTCAGCATAAAGCAGGCAATGATATCCTATGGAAGGAAATTCAAGTTACTGGTAAGTACGGTTAAAATTACTTTTCAGGATCAGTACTGGGCTGAAAGATGAAGCACTGAGGTCTCTCATGATAACAGGTGAGTAAATCGGAATTCGTATTTCGGCTGATTTTAGAGGAATATTATAAAGTTCCAAAACTCCACACTTAGAAACTTTTTCAGCAAAAAGCAGGCAATGATATCCTATGGAATGAAATTCAAGTTACTGGTAAGTACGGTTAAAATTACTTTTCAGGATCAGTACTGGGCTGAAAGATGCAGCACTGAGGTCTCTCCTGATAACAGGTGAGTAAATCGGAATTCGTATTTCGGCTGATTTTAGAGGAATATATGTATGTTTCAAAAATCGACACTTAGAAACTTTTTCAGCAAAAAGCAGGCAATGATATCCTATGGAAGGAAATTCAAGTTACTGGTAAGTAAGGTTAAAATTACTTTTCAGGATCAGTACTGGGCTGAAAGATGCAGCACTGAGTTCTCTCCTGATAACAGGTGAGTAAATCGGAATTCGTATTTCGGCTGATTTTAGAGGAATATTTGCACAATGGTGAAGGGAGGGGCGGGGCCTGAGGTGACATCTGTGCAAACGCGCCCCGTGGCGCGTTTTAAGTTGGGGATTAAGTCCCCTTGAATCATGAGGGTCCCTGGAGGCCAACTAGCCCACCAGGAACCTCCAGTATGCGCCAGGGGGCTGCGTTGCAGAGACGTGTACAGAGGCCACACCCCTTTTACACCTCTCTGCAAGGCAGCTCTGTGGCGCGTTTTGAAAGTACATGGTGGGCTAGTTGGACTCCAGGGACCCTCAGGATTCAAGGGGACTTAATCCCCAACTTAAAACACGCCACGGGGCCTGTTTGCACACATGTCACCTGAAGCCCCGCCCCTCCCTTCACCACTGTGCAAACGCGCCCGTGGCGCGTTTTAAGTCGGGGGATTAACTCCCCTTGAATCCTGAGGGTCCCTGGGGGCCAACTAGCCCAACAGGTATATCCAAAAGCGCCACAGAGCTGCGTTGCAGAGAGGTGTAAAAGGGGCGTGGCCTCTGTCCACCTCTGTGCAACGCAGCCCCTGGCGCATACTGGAGGTTCCTGGTGGGCTAGTTGGCCCCAGGGACCCCAGTATTCAAGGGGATCGTTCCCCCTCTGCAAACTCGCCAGGGGGCGCGTTTGCAGAGTGCTGTCAAAGAGGGGGCTTGGCCTCCCTCGCGATGCCGTTTTTTTTATTTTTATTATTTTTATTTTTTAAAGGGGGCTGTGTGGCCCCCCTTTTTAGTAATTTTTTGAGCCCTGGGGACCCCATCCCCCAGGGCCTGTCACCCTTTTTTTTAAAAATAAAATAAAAAAAGGACTGGGAAGGGGACCGCGTGGGCCCCCCTCCCGTGGCCAATTTCGACCCGGGAACCCCATCCCCCGGGCCATAGCCACCTTTTTTTTTTATTTGATGGAGGGGGGCTGCCTGGCCCCCCTCCTAAGGCCTCCTTAGGCCCGGGGACCCCATCCCCCGGGGCTGGCCCTATCCTTTTGGGGTCCGTGGGGGGACCCCAACTCCCCCACGGACCCTGCCGGCTCCCCGCCTCCTGCGGCATTGCTTTTCCACATGGGGAGCTGCTAATATGCAGCTCCCCATGTGGAAAAGCAATTCTGCTTTGAATTTTGGAAGCAAGAGCAGCTTTCCCTGCTCTCGCTTCCAAAATTCAAAGCAGTTTGCAATGACAGGACGGGAGCCGCGAGGCTCCCGTCCTGTCATTGCAAACAGCAGTGTCCCGGGGGTAGGCACCCCGGGACACTGCAGGAGCCGGCCCTGGGGGGTGGCGGTCCCCAGGGCCATCACTGGCTCCAGGAGGGGGGCCGCGCGGCCCCCCTCCCCACATTTTCAAAGCCCGGGGAGGTGGTGGTCCCCGGGGCTTGGGGGTCCAAAACGGACAACCATTTTCAATTTTGTTAGTGCCCTGGGGAGGTGGTGGTCCCTGGGGCGTGTGGGGGGGCTGGAGTCCCCCCACACAGGTTAATTTAAAAATAAAGAAGCCCCGGGAGGTGGTGGTCCCCGGGGCTGCGGGAGGCTCAGAGCCCTCCCGCAACTTTCTAATAAAGCCCCGGGGGTGGCGGTCCCCGGGGCTTGGGGGCCCTTAGAGGCCCCCCATACATAAAATAAACCCCCAGCATGCCCCCGGGACTTGGCCCACCCGGGGGCAAGTGCATCGAGCGCTGGAGACCGCGCTTCGATTTTCTTTTTCGGCAGGATCCGCGCTCCCTGAGCGCATTCTTCCGATTATTTTTTTTTTAAATGCTTTTTTTGCCCAGGGGGTCCTTGTGGGACCCCTGAGCAGGCCTAGGGGTTAGGGTGTTTCTACCCTGCCCCCTTTGTGCGTTTTGCGCACTTGTTTCTTTTTTTCTCGGCGGGATTCGCGCACCCTAAGCGCATCCCGCCGATTTTTAAAAAATAAATGCTTTTTCTGCCCAGGGGTCCTTGTGGGACCCCTGAGCAGACCTAGGGAGTCAGGGTGTTTCTACCCTGCCCCCTTTTACACTTGCGCACTTGTTTCTGTCCCTCGGTTCTACCGAGGGACAAAATAGCTGCCAACACTTCTTGATTTGGAGTGTTGACAGCCAATTAGCATGCAGCTCGTGATCGGGAGGGTACGCGGATCCGACGCGCCCATAGATATATATGTGATTTTAATTGTGAATTTCTCAGGAACTACTGAACGGATTGACACCATTTTAGCAAAAGGCACCAGTCTGAACCAAGGGCTACCTCTTTGCCAAATTTGGGGTAATTCCGTTCAGCAGTTCGGGCTGTAGCTGCGACTAAAGGTTCCTATGGAAAAATGAATGGGGAAAACGCGTTTTGGGACCCCCCTTTTTTCTCGGCCCCCGCTTGACGTATCACCCCGAGACTTTCAGGGTAGGAGCGGACCGGAGCGCCCCAACAAGTTGGAAGCTTTCGCGAAGATTCGTCAACCGGCGCCAACGTTATTGCAAATAGAATGTCGCGGATTTCCTATGGATAATAGGTCCTAACTATAACTATCTACTGGCGACCGCCAGTAGATAATATATATATATATATATATATATATACATGCTGTGGGTCACATATGTCAAACTTGAATAGCCCCACTCCCTAATCAAATTCTGCCACTTCCTGAAAACAATTCTTAAAGTTACCACCTATCCCCAGCATCCTTTTCCCCACAGTTATCTTTCACTACCCCATCAGCCAAACTCCCCATCATGATCTTCCTTGGCCGTTCTCTTCCCCTTATGCACACCCTTGGTGGTATGAGACAGTGGAGGTGTGAGCATGGTGGGTCTCACTGAGAGCATGTCCACTTTACTGCTGCTTTGGCTTCTCACTCAGACAGAGGGTAAGGCAAGTCCAGCATGGTCCAAAAATCTGCAGGCTTCTGGGGTCCATAGGTTGTAGTTCACTAGGCTTGGACAGATAGTAAGTATTCCAAAGCCTAGTTTAAGGATTAGCCTCGACTATCGGCAAATAACAGCAACAGGCTACTGTGGCGTCTACTTCAGTCACAGAGTTCATTTGTTACAGATTTCTTGAGCAATGAGTACCATATGCTTTTAGCCCTTTCCTTGTTTTTAAAGAATCATTTCTATAGCGACTGCAAGAACGAAAAAATGAACACCCTGGCATCGCTGCTTTTTGGCCTTTGTGACCTTAAGGGGGGCTGCGATCTTGCTCCATTACTGTAAAAGGGTGAAACAATTGGACACCAGTGCATGGACGTCAATTAGGGATTGCTTGGCCCCTACGACCCCTGGCACTGTCCTTGAGACCCCTGAGCTCAGGCTGCAAGGGGTAGCATATTGAACAGAGGAAGCACATCGTTTTCGTCTACAAATAAAAGCATCTGACATTTCCAGACTGCTCTTTCTGGGAACAAGTAACAGTTAAAATTTGTAACTGTTTCAATTTGTCCCGCTAGCTAACACACCCTACAAGGTCTTCCAAACCCATGACTCCACCAGTCAAGAACACCCTTCACCTGCAGGTTCTAGGAGGAGATACAGAACTGAGGAGTTAGCTGGACTGTTGTCAGTAGTGTGTGCATGTCTCCCTGTGCTACTGGACCACAACGCCAAACAGTAGTGGTGTGGGATTCTGAAGGGAGTGCGAACTGTGTTGCATTATCATATCTATGCAAGCAAATGTAATAATGCACTTTTGACACCTCTTGCAAACAGTAACATGTTCGATAGGGTTTCTATGGGGGGGGCTACCTGGCTAGATAGACCCTGGGGCCAGATGCACAAAGTCGTTTTGCAGTTGCAAAGCCTGCAATTCGCAACATTACTAGGTTTGCAACCGCAAAATGTCTTTTTGATATGTACTAAACCCATTTTGAGAGTCAGTAAATGGTTATTGCATCACAAAATGGGTTTAGACATGCATAACAAATCAGTAATTGGAAGGGGAGTGTTTGGCGTCCCTTCCAAATTGAAGTTCAGTAATGCAATGTATCCATGTTTTGTGGTTGCAAAACATTGAAAATTTACAGACTCTTGAGTTGGGTAGATAATCCATTTGCAAAGGGAACGGGCCCCTTTGGGAACTGATCCTCTTTCTTTGTGAATGTTAGAAGAAAGTTTGTTATGGAGCAAACAATGATTCTTTTAATAAAAACATTTTTAAAACATTTTTTGTATAAACAAAATCCTATTTCTTGTATATGTATATATGTGTGTGTATTTATATATAAATATATATATATATATATATATACACACACGCATATATGTATATATGTGCGTGTATATATATATGTATATATATAGTCATATTTTTATAATTGTTCATTTTTTTCTCTGAAAAAAACAAAAGGTTTGTGTGGGTGTCAGTGGGCGTACGAGATGTTCTATGGGGGTGATAGTGGTTCTGTGGATGGTGCCATCAGTGATGTCATTTGAGACATCATCAGTGATGTCATGAGTGATGTCACTGACCATGTCATGAGTGATGTAATATGTGAGGTCAGCCTAACTATAACGTTCCTGTAACCTTTGTTTTTTTCAGTGAATTTCTAAGGGTTTTTTAAATTCTGTTTCCTAACTATAACGTCCCTGTAACCTTTGTTTTTTTCACTGAATTTCTAAGGTTTTTCAAATTCTATTTCTTAACTATAATGTCCTTGTAACCTTTGGTTTGTTATGTGAATTTCTATGTTTTTTAACTAGTAGTCGCATTTGCAGAGTGGTGGAGAAAGGGAGCGGTACCTCTGACCAGCTCTCAGGAATCCAGCTGTAAGGGACATACTGGAGGTAACAGGAGGGCTTCTTGGCCCCCAAGGTCCCTCAGCAGCCAAGGGGACTTCATCCCCCAAGCAATAGTGCACCAGGAGGTGCATTTGCAGACTGGTGCCGAAAGGGGCATGGCCTCCGAAGTCCTTACAGCAATCGTGCTCTGTGGGACTTACTGGAGGTAACTGGAGGGGTAGGTGGCACCAATGGACCCTCTGGAACCAAGGGGACTTCATCCCCCAGCCAGCAGTGCACCATGAGGCACATTCACAGAGTGCTGGAGAAAGAAGGCATGGCCTCTGATAACCTCTCAGCAATCCTGCTGTGTGGGACTTACTGTAAGTAACAGGAGGGGTAGTTGGCACCCAAGGACCCTCTGGAGCCCTATTCGATGGATCAACCCAAAACTTTCAACACAGCAGCTGAACCAAAAAGGGGACGTTTCGTGAAAATTTCATGAAAATTCGTCAAGCGACACCAAAGTTATTGACAAAACAAAAAATGCTTTTCCTATGGAAACTTTGGTCCTAACCATTACTACCTACTGGTTATTGCCGGTAGGTAATGCGTGTGTGTGTGTGTGCATGTGTGTGTGTGTGTGTGTGTTAGAAATGGGGGTCTCTAGTTGGCAGAGGTAGGTAACTTTGACCAAGTAGGGGCCCTTGCTTCTAGTCAGGGTAGGGGGCTACACTCCTAAAATAACCCCTGCTCACCCCCTTGGTAGCTTGGCACGAGCAGGCAGGCTTATCTCAGAGACAGTGTGTAAAGCATTTGTGAACACATACAGTAATACAGTGAATACACTACAAATGGACACCACACCGTTTAGAAAAATAAGTAATCTTTATCTAGATTTAACATAAGACCAAACGACAAAAAATCCACAATACAGTAAAGAAAATATGACTTTCAAATGGTAGAAATAGCTTAGTTCAATGTAGATGGTAAATGCAACACTTTACTCTCAAAGTACCTTGGATGCGTAACGCAATATAAACAAAAGGGTCGCAGGGAAGGCGATGCGTCAGTTCCTTGCTTCGGGGGAGGTGGCGCACCTGTTCCTTACTGCAGTGCAGGGGAGGCGATGCATCTGTTCCTTACCGGAGAGGAGCGAAGCGTCTGTTTCTTACTGTGTCCCGGTTACGATGGAACAAGATGGCGCCTCGATGCGATGCGACGATCCGGTGCGATGCGAAAAAATGGCGTCTTTGTTGCGATGCGACAACTTGGATGCGATGCGTGCATGCCCGACGGCCGTGCGGCAAAATTGGTGGTTTCTTGAGCCGCGACAGGCCCTGCGATGCGCTTCTCTGGTGATGCGACGGCAACCTCTGCGGCGGCAGCACCCTTCTCCGGCGATGCGAAGCGCTTATTCGGTGATGCGACGGCAAACACCTGCGGCAGCACGCTTCTTCGGCGATGCGACGGCAACAGCTGCGGCGGCGACACGCTTCTTCCTCGTTGCACCGCGCTTCTAGATCCCAGCGACACGCAGACACAAGAGGTACCCAGAACAACAGCAGGCACCTCTCTGCAGGTAGAATTCCCAGCAAGGAAATTCAGGGGGAGCTGGGGGTGAAGTCTTTGTGTCCCTGAGACTTCAGAACAGAGGCAAGCTCAGCTTCAAACCCTTGGAGATCTTCCTCAAGATGATTAAAGTACACACAAAGTTCCTTTTCTCCTTTCCTTGGCAATAAGTAACCACTGCAGGCCAACCCCAAACAGTCACCAGCGCAGTGGCAGTCTCCTCCTTCAGCTTCCTTGGTTTCTCTCCTTGGTAAAGGTTCGTCTTGATTCCCAGAAGTGATCTAAAGTTCTGGGGTCTGGGCCCCAATATTTATACTCCAAAATCCTTTGTTCTCTGAAGGTAGAGTGTGTCTGTACCCAGCCCAAACCAGTTCTGTCCTCCCTGGTGCAGCTTCCTGGCAGGAGGTGGAGACAGCATTGTTGAAAGCAGACCTGGCCCACGTAGCTAAAAAGAAATCTCCTCCCCCTACTCTCTATTCTATGTAGGCTCAGGCAAGTGAAAGGAAATCTCCTCCCCTTACTCTCTATTCAACCCAGGTCCTATTCAGCCCAGCCCTGACTCATCAGACTGCTGGAGCTAAAGCCCTCTCCAGCCCCCTGTCACTCACAAACCAGACATGTAATACACAAACCTAGCAGAGGCATACTGGATGGTTAAGTAAGAAAATGCCTACTTTCTAAAAGTGGTATTTTCAACCACAGAATGTTAAAATCACCCACACTAAAAGATGCACTTTAACATTCTGAGTTCAGGCATACTAAACTTTATTTTCCTATCTTGTTCCTTGGGACAGTTATGTTTATAAGATGTTATAATCAAATTGCCCATTCTGGCCTATGGGAACATATAGCCTTGCAATAGTGAAAAACGAAATTGGCAGTATTTCACTATCAGGACATGCCACACACACCAGGGATTGTCCTACCTTTCACATACAATGCACCCTGCCCATAGGGTTACCTTGGGCCTACCTTAGGGGTGAATAACATGCAGAAAAGGGAAGGCTTAGGGACTGGCAAGTGGGTGCACTTGCCAAGTTGACATGGCAGTCCCAGACTGCACACAGGCTCTGCAATGGCAGGCCTGAGCCATATTTTACAAGCTGCTTCTGTGTGTGGCACAATCAGTACTGGAAGCCCACCAGCAGCATTTGATTTACAGGCCCTGGGCACTCATGGTGCACTGTACTAGGGTCTGACAAGTAAATCAAATAAGCCAATCATGGAGTCACTAATCCATTACAACAATTTACAATTGGGAGCACTTGCACTTTGGCACTGAACAGCAGTGGCAAAGTGCCCAAAGCATCTAGACCAGCAAAAATATAGCAAAAACATAGGAGGCAACAGTGAAAAAATGGAAGGGAGACACACGCCAATGGTGCCAGGTCTAACAGTGTGTATAAAGCGCCCACCACAAACCTGGCAGTTTGCTTACCCCCTGCAGGCCAAACACAAGGAAATGATGGACAGAGCACTGAAACTTTTCAGACATTCACCACCAGTCACAGATCTGGGTTTAATCCATCATCGATCTTTAGCTCACTTCGCCACCTCAGTTCAGACCGAGCCGTAAGCAAATCAGTCTTGACCCTGTTCCTCATGGGAACTGTGAGAAGTTGGCCTGGTATATGCTGTCCACTAATTAAAGTGGGCACCTTGCACCAGTCCAAACGACCCTTATTGATGATTAGGTTAAAGACAACCTTTATTGAAAGCTATCCTAGTGGTAGCTATGGAGAGCAGCCTTCAGGCTAAGTCTCGAAGGAATGTAAAGCAGCTTGTTTCACCAGATCAGAACCTCCCGAATGACCAAATGAAAGGAGAACCACACAAGGAATATATAAAATATATGTATTTATTACTAAACACTCTCTACTAACCTCTTTATGAGATTAGAGAACAAAGCACACAATATTAAATCACTAGAACGACAGTAAATAGCACAATACACAGCGGGCTCCAGGGGGAGACCGAACCATATACTAAGAAAGTGGTATAACAACCATGACTTGACTAGACACAGTGCCTAGAGCACGTAGAATTGCTGGGACCCCAAGGAACCACCCAAAGTAGTGACACATGGGACCCACGGAGGACTGGTGCAGTGTGAGAACACAGACGCGAGCTCCGTACAACTCTATGGGAAAGTCGGGGTTGGAATTTTAAAGATTAAGGACACTTCAGAGAGGACTTTAAGCAAACCCTTTCAAACACAGAAGGTTCTAAGGCCAGCACCTTTGCGAGTACCGAGGTACCCGTGTTACCTATCCCAGATGAGCCGGGTGCATAGGGGTCAAGTGTTGTCGGAAACCCTCGTCGTTTTCAATGGCGTGATGCGGAAAAGTGCTGCTGCCGGGAAGATGAAAAGTGTCCGGTGGAATCCAAGCCTGGATCTGAGATGAGAAGAACCTGAAAGCATAGGGGACAGAGTCTGGGTCACTTCAGGGTGACCCGGGGCACGATAGACGAATGCCCACCGATGTCGGGTACTTCAGGGGTGAAGAGGTGATGCTTGACTCTGCAGCCACGGGGACCAGGAGATGTCGACGATGACCAAAGTCCGGAGGTGAGCTGTCCCATGAAGGATGTCAAGTGCTGAGGGGACAGTGTCCGGATTGAACACCAACAAGCCTTGGCAAATGCAACCCACGCGGGCAGAGGAAAGAAGCTTCGGTGAGGACCAGCAAGGTCCTGGGGACTCTCCAAGCTATGGAGAGTCAGGGCACGTCTGGAGCAAACAAAAGCCCACGGAAAGTCAAAGTTACCTTCATAGGGACCCACAGGCCAATGGACCAGGGATCGCAAAGGGACCTCAAGCTGAATCACAAAATACCATCCCACGGAACACTCGTGGAGTGTAGGCTGGAAATCTTTGGTGGAATTCCTGCTCGGGATCAGGACTAAAAGTAGCCCAAAGCACAGCCTCAGGGATCGCCGAAAAGTATATGCTGCTGCAAAAGAACACGGTGCACAGGGGTAAGGGTTGCACGGTCCCCACGAGGGATACGGGCCTCAGAATTGCTGAGAGCGCAGATCAATCTCAGAGACCTTAGAAACCCACCTCCTGTGTTGCAGAAATCTTCGGAGTCCTCAGGAGCTTGGGAGATGAAAACCGGTCAGATGCATTTAGGTGCCTGCCTTGCAGGGGAGTAACTCCTTTACTCCAAGGGAGATTTCTTCAGTCGTCCAGCGTCGTGCAGATTGTTGAAGTACTTGGTTTCTGTAGCAGAGTTTAGTCCAGGTAAAATCTAAAGTCCTGTAGTCAGGGTTCCTACTTTATACCCAAGGAAGGGGTGGGACAAACTCTGGGGACCCACCTATGGGAGGGTCCGGACAGAGGGGTGGCTACACCCATGTCCTTTGTCCAGTTTTGCGCCAGAGCAGGAGCAAATGGCTCCTGAAACCGGTTTGAGCTGGACTATGCACAGGGACACCAATTGTGCCCACAGTGCAGACATCAAAGCACTCTGAGAGTGCACCCACCCAGACCCAATACACTAAAGCCTGTCTAGGAGGTGGTCACACCTCCTTGTGACAGGAAACCTATTGTCAAGCCTTCCCCTGCTCGAGCTTGGCTCAGCAGCAGGAGGGCAGACTCGTGTCTATGGCTGGCAGCATCCATCTTGTGATGCTCAGGTCGAGAAAGCTGGTACCGGGTAGACCGGTGCCCCATAGTAGTGGTACTACAAGGGAGGAATCATACCTCCCACCCCAGTTACTGGTGTGGAGGTATGATTCCAAGGTGTTTGACACCAAACACGACATGTTTCTAAGCAGCCGTTTTAAAGTTAGCATTTACCGCGAGGTTATAATGCACTTAAATATATATGGTTGGCTGCAACACAAACAACCCCGGAAAATAGGTTCCGAAGGCTGCAGAGTGGCTCTGCTCAAGCATGGGCACCCTCTCACATAAAACCCAGCAGCCTTTAGAATTGATAAGGCCTGCCATAGGGGTGACTGATAGGTTTATATGTGCAGTGATATAGAATAGATATAGTGAACCTATATCTAAGTAAGGGATGCATGCACCACCTTACACAGGCTGCTGTAGCAGACCTGTGGTGCCATTTTGAAGGGTCTCTCAGGGGTGGCATAATACATGCTGTAGCCCCTAGGAGGCCTCTGGGGTACCTATGCCCTGGGTACATGGTGTACCATATACTAGGGACTTATAAGGGTCCCCCAGTATCCAATCTGGAGTGTACCTAAAGTACATACACAACCAATTTAGGGAGATAGCAGATAAACTGGGGTCCTGATTAGCAGGATCCCAGTCAGACTAGTCAAAAACCAGCAAAACACCAGGAACAAAGTGGGGGTAACCATGCAGTCAGATTCCACCTTCCTACAGGAACAGTCCAGCCCGCACTGCCAAGCCAGGTCTTCTCTGGGATGGAAAAAAGCATCCTGGGAAACAGTTTTGGGGTTTCATCCCTCATCAGTAAGGCTAGCCTGAATCCAGTGGCAAAGTGAGAAAGGGACCCACGTCTAGGCATACCCTGCCAACTCAGGGCGAAAAAGCAAACACAAGGAGATGATGGAAGGAGTGCTGAAACTTTTCAGACACTCACCCCAAGTTACAGATCTGGGATGAATCCATTATTGTTCTTTAGCTCACTTCGCCACCCCATTTTGGACCCAGCCATACAAATCAGTCTTGCCATCATTTGGAGTGTTTTGCAATTTGCAACCTACCTCATGAAGAGTAATGAGGTAGTTTGGATTTTAAATTTGATTTTCGTGAACTGATCTATCAGCACATTGCTTGGTTTTGAACAATTCTATTCCATTCGCAAAACACTGGGGTGCAATTTTCAACCACTTTTTGTGAATCGAAGTTTTTTGCATCTGATCCACTGGGTTTATGTTTTGGGAAGGGTTAGTGCTTTTACTGTTGTCTGATTCTTAGCACCTAGGTTGCTATAGGTGTTGATATTACCAGTTAGCAGCACAAGCAGCAGGTATTGATATGCTTAATAATTTAAATGTGTTGTAAAAATAGATATTTTTTCAGGATGATGGATCAGTGGTAGACAACAGTCTAGTTGTGCTGCTTCACTGACACTCTCAGTGCAATATTCGCTGCCAAAGGCTTGTTGGATTGCCTTCCTGGCTCGTCAGTTGCTGCCAGGTTCAACTGCTTCATTTTGTCTGTAAGTCCACGAGTATCAGGTTACGTGTTATGGAGTGCTAGTGCCGGGTCCAGGCCAATAGGGATTGTGACTATCAGTTGCTGGTCAAAACGATCATATAAAGCTTTGCGGGGACTTCGCATTATGGAGACCTGGCAGTGCCATTTGTCAGCTCATCGCACTGGCCATATGTCACATATGGCAGAGACCCTTCTTAATTATAAGGCATATCCTCCATTCTTCGATAGTTATTTCCTCACAGCTGTCCTTGGTGATGGCATCACACTTAAAGGGAATGGATCAGTGTAGAAACAATTTTCATGGAGGAGCTAAGACTACACATTTGGCTGTCTAATTAAAGTTCAGTCTTGTTCAGTCTTGTACTAAATGCATGGAACCCTCTCATAACCAAGACATAATGTCAGACGTGGGTCCAACCAGCTATGATGTGTCACTGCCTTGTCGGGAATCAATATCTGCACTACCATGAGACGAGGAGAGAGGAATATATATATATAACGCTATCAGTTTTGTTTACTCAGCTAGCTCTCCATGGCAATCTTCAATCCTTATGATGATGGGGCACATTAATAAAAGTGTTTGACAAATCCAAGATGTCTGACACTTGGCAAGGATACTTTACACCAGTTTGTGTTTCTTTCTCCTACAGCACTACATAGCTGCCATGTTTTAAATGTTATTATGGGTGACATTTTCATACTTTCATTGTGATGTTACAACTCACTCATTTGACACTTTGAGTCACACTTTAGTACTACAGGTGTGAGAAATTGTGGAAATGAGCATCATACAGGTTCACTTAAATGATCTTTTTAAAAAGGGGAGAAAAATAGGTCCTCTACAACATCAGGACATATGTAGGCAGCCTCTCTTGACAGGATGCAGGCTTCTCCTACCGCTCTGTCTCCATGCCCTTTTGTTTTCTTGCATCAAGAAGTCCCACGCTAAGAGGCAGAACCTCCAGGAGCCATGAATATCCCACGAACTGCAAAAGGTGCCAGACCTGTTTTGCCACCCTTCCACCTGCCATGCAGCACAAATTGGACTAATGAATTTTCAATTTTCATCTCATCAGTTTCACTGCGCCTGCGATGGTGGTGCTGATGCTGGCCCTGGCTTACTTATTCCCCTGATGTGGCAATGACATTGTTAAAAACACATGAGAACTGCTTGCATCATCGCTGATATAAAGTCTCACCTACATTAGACTGGGCTGCACCTAACTCTTCCTGCCCTGCTGTCTGTTTAAGCCCTCCCTGTAGCAGTGCTGTACTGTCCCCACCTGCAGTGCGTATCCCAGTGTGGCCCATGCGGGTCCTATAAGCAGAGTGAACTTGTGGGGGAAAGTGCTGTTTTAGCCTAAAAGGAGAAGAACAATGCCGGGCACCCTTCACTAGAGCAGCTCAGCTACTCACAGACTACCACCACCTCAGTATGTTATAGTGTCTGACACCAGCACAAGCAGTCTGTCCCAGCTGCAACACTGCATAATAGATGTAAGAGTACTTCGATGCACATCCAATCTGGCCATGGCTAGGGTACACTAGGCACATGTGTAGCCAATAATTCACGTGATCTTCCTAGTAGAACTGATTAACTACGTAACTGGATGCAGCTCAGTAAACACATTGACAGATGCACTCAAGATCAGGGTCCTCTGCATGGTTGACAGCAAAAGTGTGGCAAACTGGCAGAGATTGGGCCTCAGTGATCATAAATTCACTCATCTGATAATACTGCAAACTTCTCTCCTCTATTCACCCTTCACCGTTACAAAAACTGCACCTTCTTTCTCCCCTTCTTGCTCCTTTTATCACCCTTACTGCTTCTTTCTCTTCAATCCCCATTCTCTTTCATATCTCCAACAGTTCTTTTGTCATTTCTGTTTCCTTTAGCTTTCTCTCCCCTCTCTTCTCCTTTCCTTGCATCACTTTCTGTATTTCTCTCCATTCCTGTGATCTTTCCCTTTTCTATCTGGCATTGACATCTTCTTTCCTTGCTCCCTCATTGTCTCCTTCTGACCCTTTCTCTGCTTTGTCCCCTGCCCCTTCCCCATCTTTAGGACCCTCTCTTCTTTGTTTCTCATCTCAGATACAATAACATGATGTCTATCCCAGTGTTTCTTTGGGAAAGAAAGTGCTTTTAATCAAACAACAGCGTTAAATACCAAACAATCAAATTTGTGAATACTGGATCAGGCCCCTGATGATTTCCCTGTGGGCACTACACCCCCTCCTGCTTTATGTTATCCCTCCCGCCCGGGCAACCCCATTGTTATATTCCCCTAGTAGTCTTTGGCAAGAGGCATGAATTGGGATTAGGGGTACATTATACTCCTCACAGGTAAACATTCACAATCAGTCAATTGTTTCTTACCCCAGTGTTGCACAATCAGTCACTTGGTTCTCACCAACATCACAGCTCTGCATGCCACTGATAGTGCCAAATCACACTTCACAGCAGCTGACAGGTGGGCTGACGCATTGTGGAAATTTGAGCACCGTTTTAGGTGCAGCTCTGGGTGGGGAACGTGAAGCGAGACGGGAGACCAATTGAAGCACAGGCATGATGTCCTTTAAGGGTCCTCAGAGGTCATACCTGAGACCCCTCATTTACCCCTTGTAACCCCTGGCACTGCCTTTGCTACCCCTGGCCTCAAAAGTGGCAAAATCAGTGTCAAGAACACAGTAGTAGTTTGACCTTATGAATCCTGGTTGTGGTGCCACTCTCTTTGTCTTCTGACAATTATTTAGTATGCTAATAGTGAATAATATCTTATTGTTATAATTATATTGTTCACTATTAGTGTAATAAAAATGAGTTCTTATTAGGATAAAGTACAGTGTTTGAAGTTGGTGTCGCAGGAAGCAATGCAGAGAGCTGGGTTTCTCTCACTAGGATATAGTTCAATGTGCCAGGCTAGTGCCCTAGAATGCAGTGCAATGTGCTGCATTACTTTGGCTAGAATGTAGTACAGTGTGCCAGGTTAATGTCCCTATAACAGTGGCGTAGCAAGGGAGGGGCGGTCCACCCCAGGCGGCACGAGTTTTGTGGGCGGCTGCCTCCTCCCGCTTATACCTGCCGTCTTGGGGACTGCAATCGCCTCCTCACGCTTTAAATTGCGGCCGTCGCGGGGCGGCAATCGAAGCAGAATCTTGCCAGTAAACCCCCCCCCCCCCGCTCTTTAATGCAGCCGCCGCGCGGCGGCAGACGCAGGATCCGCCACGGGCGGTCATAGGGCTAGCTACGCCACTGCCCTAAAAGGCAGTTTAGTGTACTGGGCTACTTTCAATAGAATGTAGTACAGTGTACCATGTTAGTGTCCATAGGATGCAGTGCAGTGCGATGGGTTACTCTGTCTAGGATGTAGTACAGTGTGCCAAGTTGAAGTTCCTGGGGCTTCAGAGCTGAGTGCTGGTTTACTGTTACTCTTTAATCTCAATTAGCTGTAATATGACCTTCCATGTCAGCTGAGTAAAGTAAAAATGTATGTTGTGCGTGTGCGCTTGCAAGTGAAAGTGTGTTTATGTGAGAGAGAGTGTGTGTAAGTGTGAATGTGTGCATGTGTAAGCATGTATGTGTGAGTTAAAGTGAAGGTCAGAGGGCATGTGATGTCACTTCCGCTACCCCTGGCTTTTTGGTGAAGTGACGACCATGCACCAGGGCAGCAGACGAGCTACGGGTGTTAGATTCACTTCAGCACAACTCCACATACTCTTCTCGTGATTGAGCCTACATTTTTGCCCACAGCTAGCTCTCAAGCATAAGAGATGCCATGAATTGACCAGCAGATGGAGACGAGTTTACGGGACTTCTCGGAAAAACTAAAGGTTAGGCCGGTTTGCATACGCGGTGTACTATATCATAATGATGTTAAAAATAGTTTACATATTTAGGAAATCAGTTGTAAATTTTGGGACTTATTTGGGGTCATAGTATTTACTGATAAAGGACATAAGTAGAGGCAAGTTAGGAAATCATTGATAAACTTTTAAGACTGAGTTTACACTTGATTTTTATAATGACGTCATTGTTAGGCAATCTTTCTAATTTTTAAAAATGACTCATTAAATAGGAAAGAAATCAAAAGAGAACTCCTTTCTTAGGCTAGCAGAGCACCGTCTGAATTTGCCCTAACCTACAATAAAACATCGTTCTAATCTTCTGCGTGCAGATATTTACTAAAAAAATATTAAGTGAATAATGGAATATTAGCACATTCTGCTTACACCTTGATTCTAAGGTGAAAACTGCGGAAAAAGGGCAGAGGAGGATAAATAACGACGCGCAATGTTTCTTTCATGCTGCATAAGTACAGCTAAATGAGCAATGTAAATCACACATTTATGGACATAATGTGCAGAGCAGGCTGACTGCTTGCTGCTAGCTCAGAGCATACTGCAGCCGCTCTAAAGTGGTAAATGATTTCATATTAGCAGTGGACAAAAAAATCTAATTTGTGTTTCATTGTCCATCTGTCTTACTAATGCCTTTGATCCAGTGGTGCTACTTTGCTTGCTAAATTAATGAATATTGGAAACTGTTCCTTGTTTTCCTCTTCGGGTGTTTAGTTTTAAAAAGTATTGAACTCTTTCGCCAAAGTGCTGTATATCAAGGCTAACGACATAAACTCCGAAGAAACATTTATGGCCAAAGTGCTCTTTTACATTAGCTCCATGCCCTGGAAAGACTGAATCTATACCGGCTTATCAGTATAAACGTTTGATGAACCCTTTGGTGATATGTAATGCGGGGACAACGTTGAAGACTTGTCCGGCACATCCCATTGATACAATCTGACAGTCCGGTTATGGTAAGTGTTGAAATATGTCAGGGTCACGGTCCTTAGACAAATAAAAATATGGAGCGCAGGAGCTGTACGATGAACATTGGGCACAAGAGAAGGCTGGAGCTGTGTGATTTTTTTCAACAAAATGTCGCTGTTTACAGCGCAAGCCCTCTGGCCTTCACTAATGTAGTTCTCGTATTTTCGATACAGATGTAAACACTTAATTGGTGCTATATCGGAATCCCTTGTTGCCCTGAGTTGTATCCTAGGGGGCGGCGGTATTGTTCTGGGCAACTGTGAATTTCCTGGTGTTTATGGGCCTGAAATAAGAGACACCTTTTCAGGGCTTGTTAGCAGAGCGGCGGGAATCTGCTACACCCGGACCGTGCCTGCCTGCATAGTGCCGCATGAGCAGAGCAGAAAGAGGCAGTGTGCAGAATACACTCTGCCCTCCTGCCACCTTCACACTACAGCCGAAATAAAAGACCCCAAACACATTTACCGCTTGCTCCAAGCAGGTGACAAATGTGTGCAGATTTTTCACTCACTTTTAAAACTCCCTATATTTAAATTACATAAAAATATGTTAATCTTTAAGGCCCTACACATTTCCACTCTAATAAGTTTACAGATTCAAGAATTTCAGGATTTCACAAATCTCTAAGATCACTTCAAGAAACCTGCAAGTCTCATCATCCATCAGTGCATCTGGAAAAGTTTTCTAGATTCCCAATCAGGCCAATGCACAGGTATTCTGCAAGAATGGTCTCAGTGCTACAGCAAGTTTTAAAACAGGCTTGTGCCAGGTCCAAGTTGTGGGTGTTTTCAATTAAGTGTGGAAGTTGTTAATGGGAGGGAGGTTGATATAGCAAACATTAGTAAGCACAGAAGGATCACCAGTGGGGTTCTCAAGAAAGGGAAGCACCATACATTGCTTCCAACTGGGTTGGACCATATCCTCAGCTAGAGACTGACTGTAAAGTCCATTAGGATGGGGGCTTAGTATTTTTAAAGCTTTTTATTATACACATGCAAGGGTTCATAGGTGAGCTGGATTTGGTCAAAGAAAGTGCTGCTAAAATAGGGATTTCATCAACATGCGAGAAAGAAGTATTGGTTGTGGAGCTATCTTGCATGGAGTTTTCTGCATCTGAGAAATTGGAATCAATAGACAGGCAATAAATGGCTCAGGATCAGAGATTCAATTTATTTATTCTCTCCAGAAAAAAACTGACAGATTGGACCACAGGGTTTGGGAGAAGTAGGATGGGCAGGATATATTCTCAAGACCTCCTTGTTAGTTTTTGTCTTTTTAATTATGGGGTTTTTAAATAACAAAATCCTTGAATTTAGAATTACTTTTTTGGTACTTTATAGTGCAATGTGACATTGATCTTTAGGTTGGACATAGATAGTGTTTTCACTATCTAGCCAGTTTCATATAAAAAAATAAATCATAACATATATATATATATATATATATATTCACTGAAAAAACCATAGGTTTTAGGGACAGTTATAGTTAGTTGGACATTTCACTCGTACAAAACCCGTGAAATTCCCCTGTTATAGTTAGTTCAGCTAACTATAACTCGCGCCCCACAATGCACTGCTGATGACGTCACATATTACATCACTCATGACATGGTCAGTGACATCACTGATGACATCACTGATGACATCTCAAATGACATCACTGATGACATCATGCAGTGACTGTGTGTTTCTGTAAAGTTTAAATATTTTTAATATATGTAGGAAAAGACGTATTGAAGAATGAGTGGGTGTATAAGTGTCTGTATGGATGATTTAGTAGGTACGTGACTGACTCTATAAGTGAGTGATTTAACGTATCTTACTGAATGCATGGGTTAGTGACTAAACTGGGTGAATGTCTGTATCCGTCTGTCTGTTGCTGTGTAAGTGGCTGCATGTGTTTGTGAATAGCTACATGAGTGTCTATATGAGTTATTGAATGGTTGTCTGAGTATCTGTATGGGTGCCTGAGTGTTTGTGTGGGAGGGGTGTGTGCGACTCTGTGCATAGATGTGTGAGTGGGTGATTCACTGGGTGGATGGTTTCAAGAGTGCATCTGTGATAGACTGTATGGGTGGGTAAGTGTGTGTAAGAGTGTGTTGGTGAGTGAATGTATGTCCCAGTGGTACATGTGTGAGTAACTACATATGTGAAAGGCAGTATATATGTGTGTTGGAGTATATAAATAGCTATAAGCGAGAGTGAGTGATTGTGATAGTGGCTGTATGGATGAGTGTGTGCTTTTATCAGTGATTGTATAAGAGCGTAACAATGTGGTAGTATTTGTATGGTTAAGTGAGCTGGTGTGTGTATAACTGTATAGGTGAGTAAATGGCAGTGTGTTTAATTATTTGCATGACTGACTAGGTGTGTGAGTACCTCTATGGATGAGTGGCGGTGTTTGAGTGTCTATATAGGAGTAAGAGTGCATATGATAGTCCTGTACTGAGTGACCATAAGTATGAGTGACTGTACGGGTGAGTGAGTGGATGTGTGTGTGTAGACCTAAGAATCAGTGAGTGGGTATGTAGTTATTGGTGTTGGAGTGTCTATGGTTTTGCGAATGGCAGTCTGTAATTTAGATTGGGTGTATCAAAGGTTATATTAGGGTGTGAGGAGGTGCATCAGATTATCACGTGGATGATGTCATCAGTGATGTCATTTGAGATGTCATCAGTGATGTCATCAGTGATGTCACTGACCATGTCATGAGTGATGTAATATGTGACGTCATCAGCAGTGCATTGCTGGGCGCGAATTATAGTTAGCTGAACTAACTATAACAGGGGAATTTCACGGGTTTTGTACGAGTGAAATGTCCAACTAACTATAACTGTCCCTAAAACCTATGGTTTTTTCAGTGAATTTCAAAGGTTTTTAAATGCTAATTTCTAACTATTACGTGTCTGAAACCTATGGTTTTTTCAGTGAATTTCAAAGGTTTTTTAAATGCTGATTTCTAACTATAACGTACCTGAAACCTATGGTTTTTTCAGTGAATTTCAAAGGTTTTTAAATGCTAATTTCTAACTATAACGCCCCTAAAACCTATGGTTTTTTCAGTGAATTTCAAAGGTTTTGTAAATGACAATTTTTAAATGTATTAATTGTTATATTTATTTTTTTGATACTGATTTACTACATTTTTTAAAACTATTTATTTTTATATATTTTATTTATTAAATTACATTGTAATTACATTATACATTACATTACAAAATATACTTTCTCAGAATGAATTACTTTAGTTTAAATAGTTTGCAAATAGGCAATAGAGTTTTAAGTACAGTAGTTACAGTTGTTGCAATGGGCAACACAATTTCAAACACAATGCAACATTGAGCTCAATGTGAATTTCTAGTTAAATGCAATTAGTTACTTTATGGATTACTTTTCTAACCACAGGACTGGATCCTAGATTCAGTCCTGGGACATCTCCTGTAAACAGTTGAGTAAAAGCGTTTTGGTTACAGTAGTGATTTTTAAGGAATATTATTGTATTTTAAAAGTTGACACTTAGAAACTTTTTCACATAGAATCACCAATGTTATCCTATGGGAGGAAATTCACTTAGCAGGTAAGTAGTGTTATCGTTACTTTTTCTTACTCAGTGTTGGATCCTGGATCCAGCACTGGTGCATCTCCTGTAAACAGTTGAAAGAATGCGTTTAAGTCATACAGGCGATTTTTAAGGAATATTTGTAATTTGTGAAAATCGACACTTTGAAACTTTTCTGCTGAAAACCAGACAATGGATTCCTATGGAAGGAAATATAAGTTACTGGTAAGTACGGTTAGAATTACTTTTCAGGGTCAGTGCTGGGCTAAAAGAAGCAGCACTGGGTTCTCTCCTGATAACAGGTGAGTAAATCGGAATTCGTAGTTCGGTTGATTTTAGAGGAATATTATAAAGTTCCAAAACTCCACACTTAGAAGAATTTCCAAGTGAAACCAGTCAATGTTAGCCTATGGAAGGAAATTCAAGTTACTGGTAAGTACGGTTAAAATTACTTTTCAGGATCAGTACTGGGCTGAAAGATGCAGCACTGAGGTCTCTCCTGATAACAGGTGAGTAAATCGGAATTCGTATTTCGGCTGATTGTAGATGAATATTTGTATGTTTCAAAAATCGACACTTCGAAACTTTTTCAGCAAAAAGCAGGCAATGATATCCTATGGAAGGAAATTCAAGTTACTGGTAAGTACGGTTAAAATTACTTTTCAGGATCAGTACTGGGCTGAAAGATGCAGCACTGAGGTCTCTCCTGATAACAGGTGAGTAAATCGGAATTTGTATTTCGGCTGATTTTAGAGGAATATTTGCACAATGGTGAAGGGAGGGGGCGGGGCCTGAGGTGACATCTGTGCAAACGCGCCCCGTGGCGCGTTTTAAGTTGGGGGATTAAGTTCCCTTGAATCATGAGGGTCCCTGGGGCCAACTAGCCCACCAGGAACCTCCAGTATGCGCCAGGGGCTGCGTTGCAGAGACGTGTACAGAGGCCACACCCCTTTACACCTCTCTGCAACGCAGCTCTGTGGCGCTTGTAGTACATGGTGGGCTAGTTGGCCCCCAGGGACCCTCAGGATTGAAGGGGATTTAATTCCCCATCTTAAAACGCGCCAAGGGGCCTGTTGTCACACATGTCACCTGAAGCCCCGCCCCCTCCCTTCACCACTGTGCAAACGCCCCCCGTGGCGCGTTTTAAGTTGGGGGATTAAGTCCCCTTGAATCCTGAGGGTCCCTGGAGTCCAACTAGCCCACCATGTACTTCTAAAAGCGCCACAGAGCTGCGTTGCAGAGAGGTGTAAAAGGGGCGTGGCCTCTGTACACCTCTCTGCAACGCAGCCCCTGGTGCATACTGGAGGTTCCTGGTGGGCTAGTTGGCCCCAGGGACCCCCAGTATTCAAGGGGAATTACTTCCCCTTCTTAAAACGCGCCAGGGGGCGCGTTTGCACACTGCTGCAGGGACGGGCGGGGCCTCCGGCACGATGCCGGTTGTTTTTTTTTTTTCTTGTTTTTTTTAATGGGAGGGGGGCTGCGTGGCCCCCCTTCCCTTGGCCACTTTTGGCCCCGGGGACCCCATCCCCCGGGGCCTGAGCAATTTAATTTTTTTTTTAAATAAAAAAAAAAAACGGGAAGGGGGCCGCGTGGCCCCCCTTCCCTGGGCCTGTATTGGCCCCGGGGACCCCATCCCCCGGGGCATGCCCTCAATTTTTTTATTTTTTATTTGGAGGGGGCTGCGTGGCCCCCCTCCTCAGGCCATTAAGGCCCCGGGGACCCCATCCCCGGGGCCGGCCTTGCCCTTATTTTTTTATTTTTTATAATTTGGGGAGGGGGCTGCGTGGCCCCCCTCCTGGCCACTTATGGCCCCGGGGACCCCATCCCCCAGGGCCTGGCCTCTCGTTGGGGACTGTGGGGGGTCCCCAAACCCCCACAGTCCCGCCAGCTCCCCGTGTCCTACGGGAGCCGGCATTGCTTTTCCACATGGGGAGCAGCTAACATGCTGCTCCCCATGTGAAAAGCTAATCTGCTTGGATATTGGAAGCGAGAGCAGGTTTCCTGCTCTCGCTCCAATATCCAAAGCAAGTTTGCAATGACAGGACGGGAGCCGCGAGGCTCCCGTCCTGTCATTGCAAACAGCAGTGTCTCGGGGTAGGCACCCGGGACACTGCAGGAGCCGGCCCTGGGGGTGGCGGTCCCCAGGGCCATCAAGGGCTCCAGGAGGGGGCCGCGCGGCCCCCCTCCCAACTATTTCACAGCCCCGGGAGGTGGTGGTCCCCGGGGCTTTGGCGGTCCGAACGGACCCCCATATTCAAATGTTTAGTGCCCCGGGGAGGTGGCGGTCCCCGGGGCGTGTGGGGGGGCTGGAGCCCCCCCACACAGGTCAAATTTTTTTTTTTTAAAAGAAGCCCCGGGGGTTGGCGGTCCCCGGGGCTGCGGGAGGGCAAAGAGCCCTCCCGCACCATTATTTTCTTAAGCCCCGGGGGTGGCGATCCCCGGGGCTTGGGGGCCTTAGAGGCCCCCACATTAAATTTAAACCCCCCACCATGCCCCCGGGACTTGGTCCACCCGGGGGCAATTAACATCGAGCGCGGGAGACCGCGCTTCGATTTTTTTCGGCAGGATCCGCGCTCCCTGAGCGCATCCTGCCAATTTAAAAAAAAAAAAATGCTTTCTACCCAGGGGGTCCTTGTGGGACCCCCTGAGCAGACCTAGGGGGTCAGGGTGTTTCTACCCTGCCCCCTTTGTGTGTTTTGCGCACTTTTTTACTGCTTTCTTGTTCCTCGGTTCTACCGAGGAACAAGATGGCTGCCAACACTTCCTGGTTTGGAGTGTTGACAGCCAATTAGCAGACAGCTCGTGATCGGGAGGGTGCGCGAATCCAACGCGGCCATAGATATATATGTGATTTTCCTTTTGATTTTCTCAGGAACTACTGAACGGATTTACACCATTTAACAAAAGGGTTCTTTCTGAACCAAGAACTACCTCTTTGCCAAATTTGGTGTAATTCCGTTCAGCAGTTCGAGGCTGTAACCGTGTCTAAAGTTTCCTATGGGAAAATGAATGGGAAACACGTTTTGGGACCCCCTTTTTCTCGGCCCCCGCTTGACGAATCACCCCGAGACTTTCAGGGTAGGAGCGGTCCGGAGCGGGCCATAAAGTTTGAAAATTTCGCGAAGATTCGTCAACCGGCAAGAGAGTTATTTCAAATAGAATGTCGCGGATTTCCTATGGAAAATAGGTCCTAACTATAACTATCTACTGGCGACCGCCAGTAGATAATATGTATATATATATATATATATATATTCACTGAAAAAACCATAGGTTTCAGACACGTTATAGATAGAAATTAGCATTTAAAAAACCTTTGAAATTCACTGAAAAAACCATAGGTTTTAGGGACAGTTATAGTTAGTTGGACATTTCACTCGTACAAAACCATAGAAATTCCCCGTTATAGTTAGTTCAGCTAACTATAACTCGCGCCCTACAATGCACTGCTGATGACGTCACATATTACATCACTCATGACATGGTCAGTGACATCACTGATGACATCACTGATGACATCTCAAATGACATCACTGATGACATCACTGATAACATCATCCAGTGACTGTGTGTTTCTGTAAAGTTTAAATATGTTTAATATATATAGGGAAAGGCGTATTGAAGAATGAGTGGGTGTATAAGTGTCTGAATGGATGATTTAGTACGTGAGTGACTGACTCTACAAGTGAGTGATTAAATGTATCTTACTGAATGCATGGGTTAGTGACTAAACTGTGTGAATGTCTGTATCCGTCTGTCTGTTGGTTTGTAAGCGGCTGCATGGCTTTCTGAATAGCTACATGAGTGTCTACATGGGTTATTGATTGGTTGTCTGAGTATCTGTATGGGTGCCTGAGTGTTTGTGTGGGTGGGGTGTGTGTGACTCTGTGCATAGATGTGTGAGTTGGTGATTCACTGGGTGCATGGTTTCAAGAGTGCATCTGTGATGGACTGTATGGGTGGGTGAGTGTTTGTATGGGTGTGTTAGTGATTGAATGTATATCTCAGTGGTACATGTGTGAGTAACTACATATGTGAAAGGCAGTATATATGTGTGTAGGAGTATATAAATGGCTATAAGTGAGAGTGTGTGATTGTGAGAGTGGCTGTATGGATGAGTGTGTACTTGTATCAGTGATTGTATAAGAGCGTAAGAATGTGCTAGTATTTGTATGAGTAAGTGAGCTGGTGTGTGTATAACTGTATAGGTGAGTACATGGGTGTGTGATTAAGTTTTTGCATGACTGACTAGGTGTGTGAGTACCTCTATGGATGAGTGGCGGTGTGTGAGTGTTTATATAGGTGTATGAGTGCATATGATAGTCCTGTACTGAGTGACTAAGTATGAGTGACTGTACGGGTGAGTGAGTGGATGTGTGTGTAGACCTAAGAATCAGTGAGTGGGTATGTAGTTTTTGGTGTTGGAGTGTCTATGGTTTTGAGAATGGCAGTCTGTAATTTAGAGTGGGTGTATCAAAAGTTATATTAGGGTGTGAGAAGATGCATGAAATTATCACATGGATGATGTCATCAGTGATGTCATTTGAGATGTCATCAGTGATGTCATCAGTGATGTCACTGACCATGTCATGAGTGATGTAATATGTGACGTCATCAGCAGTGCATTGCGGGGCGCGAGTTATAGTTAGCTGAACTAACTATAACGGGGGAATTTCTATGGTTTTGTACGAGTGAAATGTCCAACTAACTATAACTGTCCCTAAAACCTATGGTTTTTCAGTGAATTTCAAAGGTTTTTTAAATGCTAATTTCTAACTATAACGTGTCTGAAACCTATGGTTTTTTCAGTGAATTTCAAAGGTTTTTAAATGCTAATTTCTAACTATAACGTGCCTGAAACCTATGATTTTTAAGTGAATTTCAAAGGTTTTTTAAATGCTAGTTTCTAACTATGCCTACAGAGGTAGGACATGTGAAGAAAGAAGAAAAAACGCACAGAAAGAAGCAAAAGATGTGCAGAAAGAACCAACAGAGGAGCAGAAAGAGGCCTTGTTGCAAAATCATCCTGTGCCCACAACTTTTTCAGACAGGTACTGGTGGTAAATGACTCTGACGAACCAGAGCCAGTGCTATGCTAAAAGACACTTAGAATACAGTGAAAACACCTACATACACTAGGGAACACTATGCGTTGGGGTACCCCTGTGATTAGCATGACCTCCTCTGCAAGTCCCTAGTACATAATAGGGCAGGGGGATTAAAACTACCTCTTAAAACGCGCTACAGGCCGCGTTTGCACAGTGGTGAAGGGAGGGGGGGCCTGAGGTGACATGTGTGCAAACGCACCCCGTGGCGCGTTTTAAGTTGCGGGATTAAGTCCCCTTGAATCCTAAGGGTCCCTGGGGCCCAACTAGCCCCCCAGGTACCTACAGTTAGGACCACAGAGCTGAGTTCCAGAGATGCGTTCCGAGGCCACGCACCATTTTCACCTCTCTGCAACGCAACTCTGTTGTGCTTACTGAAGGTACCTGGTGGGCTAGTTGGCCCCCAGGGTCCCTCAGGATTCAAAGGGAATTAATTCCCCAACTTAAAACGCACCACAGGGCGTGTTTGCGCACATGTCACCTGAGGCCCCACCCCCTCCCTTCACCACTGTGCAAACGCGCCCCGTGGCACGTTTTAAGTTGGGGGATTAGGTCACCTTGAATCCTGAGGGTCCCTGTGGCCCAACTAGCCCACCAGGTACTTCCAGTAAGCACCACAGGCATGTGTTGCAACGCCTGTAACAAATTGTGCAGTTGTGTTTAGGTAGTGAAGAGGGTCGTGCTGGGGGTAGTGTTTTAGGGTTTAGGGTAGAGCAGTGGTGTTTGTGTAGTGTAGGGGGTCATGCTGGGGGTAGATTTAGGGTTTAGGGTAGTGCAGTGGTGTTTGGGTAGTGTAGGGAGTCGTGCTGGGGGAGTGTTTTAGGGTTTAGGGTAGTGCAGTGGTGTTTGGGTAGTGTAGGGGGTCGTGCTGGGGGTAGTGTTTTAGGGTTTAGGGTAGTGCAGTGGTGTTTGGGTAGTGTAGGGGTCGTGCTGGGGGTAGTGATTTAGGGTAGTGCCGTGGTGCTTGCATAGTGTAGGGGGTACTGCTGGGGGTAGTGTTTTAGGGTTTAGGGTAGTGCAATGGTGTTTGGGTAGTGTAGGGGGTACTGCTGGGGGTAGTGTTTTAGGGTTTATGGTAGTGCAGTGGTGTTTGGGTAGTGTAGGGGTACTGCTGGGGGTAGTGTTTTAGGGTTTAGGGTAGTGCAGTGGTGTTTGGGTAGTGTAGGGGTTTGTGCTGGGGGTAGTTTTTAGGGTTTAGGGTAGTGCAGTGGTGTTTGTGTAGTGTAGGGGGTAGTGTTTTAGGGTTTAGGGTAGTGCAGTGGTGTTTGTGTAGTGTAGGAGGTCGTGTTTTAGGGTTTAGGGTAGTGCAGTGGTCTTTGGGTAGTGTAGGGAGTCATGCGTGGGGTAGTGTTTTAGGGTTTAGGGTAGTGTAGGGGGTCGTGCGGGGGTAGTGTTTTAGGGATTAGGGTAGTGCATTGGTGTTTGGGTAGTGTAGGGGGTCATGCGGGGGGTAGGGTTTTAGGGTTTAGGGCAGTGCAGTGGTGTTTGGGTAGTGTAGAGGGTCGTGCTGGGGCGAGTGTTTAGGGTTTAGGGCAGTGCAGTGGTGTTCGGGTAGTGTAGGGGGTCGTGCTGGGGGAGTGTTTTAGGGTTTAGGGCAGTGCAGTGGTGTTCGGGTAGTGTAGGGGGTCGTGCTGGGGGAGTGTTTTAGGGTTTAGGGCAGTGCAGTGGTGTTTGGGTAGTGTAGGGGGTTGTGCTGGGGAGTGTTTTAGGGTTTAGAGTTTAGGGCAGTGCAGTGGTGTTCGGGTAGTGTAGGGGGTCGTGCTGGAGGGAGTGTTTGAGGGTTTAGGGCAGTGCAGTGGTGTTCGGGTAGTGTAGGGGGTTGTGCTGGGGGTAGTATTTTAGGGTTTAGGGTAGTGCAGTGGTGTTCGGGTAGTGTAGGGGGTCATGCTGGGGGTAGTGTTCTAGGGTTTAGGGCAGTGCAGTGGTGTTCGGGCAGTGTAGGGGGTAATGCTGGGGGTGGTGTTTTAGGGTTTAGGGCAGTGCAGTGGTGTTCGGGCAGTGTAGGGGGTCGTGCTGGGGGTGGTGTTTCAGGGTTTAGGGCAGTGCAGTGGTGTTCGGGCAGTGTAGGGGGTCGTGCAGGGGGTGGTGTTTCAGGGTTTAGGGCAGTGCAGTGGTGTTCGGGCAGTGTAGGGGGTCGTGCAGGGGTGGTGTTTCAGGGTTTAGGGCAGAGTGGTGTTCGGGCAGTGTAGGGGGTCATGCTGGGGGTGGTGTTTCAGGGTTTGAGGGCAGTGCAGTGGTGTTCGAGCAGTAAAGGGAGTCGTGCTGGGGGTGGTGTTTCAGGGTTTAGTGCAGTGCAGTGGTTTTCGGGCAGTGTAGGGGGTGGTGTTTCAGGGTTTAGGGCAATGCAGTGGTGTTCGGGCAGTGTAGGAGGTCATGCAGGGGGTGGTGTTTCAGGGTTTAGGGCAGTGCAGTGGTGTTCGGGCAGTGTAGGGGTCGTGCTGGGTGTGGTGTTTCAGGGTTTAGGGCAGTGCAGTAGTGTTCGGGCAGTGTAGGGTGTCGTGCTGAGGGGTGGTGTTTCAGGGTTTAGGGCAGTGCAGTGGTGTTCAGGCAGTGTAGGGGGTCGTGCAGGGGTGGTGTTTCAGGGTGTAGGGCAGTGCAGTGGTGTTTGGGCAGTGTAGGGGGTCGTGCAGGGGTGGTGTTTCAGGGTTTAGGGCAGTGCAGTGGTGTTCGGCCAGTGTAGGTGGTCTTGCTGGGGGTGGTGTTTCAGGGTTTAGTGCAGTGGTGTTCTGGCAGTGTAGGGGGTCTTGCTGGGGGTGGTGTTTCAGGGTTTAGGGCAGTGCAGTGGTGTTCGGGCAGTGTAGGGGGTCTTGCTGGGGCTGGTGTTTCAGGGTTTAGGGCAGTGCAGTGGTGTTCGGGCAGTGTAGGAGTCGTGCTGGGGCTGGTGTTTGAGGGTTTAGGGCAGTGCAGTGGTGTTCGGGCAGTGTAGGGGTCGTGCTGGGGCTGGTGTTTCAGGGTTTAGGGTAGTGCAGTGGTTTTCGGGCAGTGTGGCGGTCGTGCTGGGGCTGGTGTTTCAGGGTTTAGGGCAGTGCAGTGGTGTTCGGGCAGTGTACGGGGTTGTGCTCGGGCTGGTGTTTCATGGTTTAGGGCAGTGCAGTGGTGTTCGGTCAGTGTAGGGGGTCATGCTGGGGGTGGTGTTTCAGGGTTTAGGGCAGTGCAGTGGTGTTCGGGCAGTGTAGGGGGTCGTGCTGGGGCTAGTGTCTCAGGGTTTAGGGCAGAGCAATGGTGTTCAGGCAGTGTAGGGGTTTTGCTGGAGGTGGTGTTTTAGGGTTTAGGGCAGTGCAGTGGTGTTCGTGCAGTGTAGGGGGTGGTGTTTCAGGGTTTAGGGCAGTGGTGTTCAGGCAGTGTAGGGGGTCTTGCTGGGGTTGATGTTTCAGGGTTTAGGGGCAGTGCAGTGGTGTTCGGTCAGTGTAGGGGGTCGTGCTGGGGGTGGTCTTTCAGGGTTTAGGGCAGTGCAGTGGTGTTCCGGCAGTGTAGGAGGTCATGCAGGGGTGGTGTTTCAGGGTTTAGGGCAGTGCAGTGGTGTTCGGGCAGTGTAGGGGTCGTGCTGGGTGTGGTGTTTCAGGGTTTAGGGCAGTGCAGTAGTGTTCGGGCAGTGTAGGGTGTCGTGCTGAGGGGTGGTGTTTCAGGGTTTAGGGCAGTGCAGTGGTGTTCAGGCAGTGTAGGGGGTCGTGCAGGGGGTGGTGTTTCAGGGTGTAGGGCAGTGCAGTGGTGTTTGGGCAGTGTAGGGTGTCGTGCTGAGGGGTGGTGTTTCAGGGTTTAGGGCAGTGCAGTGGTGTTCAGCCAGTGTAGGTGGTCTTGCTGGGGGTGGTGTTTCAGGGTTTAGTGCAGTGGTGTTCTGGCAGTGTAGGGGGTCTTGCTGGGGGTGGTGTTTCAGGGTTTAGGGCAGTGCAGTGGTGTTCGGGCAGTGTAGGGGTCTTGCTGGGGCTGGTGTTTCAGGGTTTAGGGCAGTGCAGTGGTGTTCGGGCAGTGTAGGAGTCGTGCTGGGGCTGGTGTTTGAGGGTTTAGGGCAGTGCAGTGGTGTTCGGGCAGTGTAGGGGTCGTGCTGGGGCTGGTGTTTCAGGGTTTAGGGTAGTGCAGTGGTTTTCGGGCAGTGTAGGCGGTCGTGCTGGGGCTGGTGTTTCAGGGTTTAGGGCAGTGCAGTGGTGTTCGGACAGTGTACGGGGTTGTGCTCGGGCTGGTGTTTCAGGGTTTAGGGCAGTTCAGTGGTGTTTGGGCAGTGTACGGGGTCGTGCTGGGGGTGGTGTTTCAGGGTTTAGGGCAGTGCAGTGGTGTTCGGGCAGTGTAGGGGGTCGTGCTGGGGCTGGTGTTTCAGGGTTTAGGGCAGTGCAGTGGTGTTCGGGCAGTGTAGGGGGTCGTGCTGGGCTGGTGTTTCAGGGTTTTGGGCAGAGCAGTGGTGTTCGGGCAGTGTAGGGGGTCATGCTGGGGTGGTGTTTCAGGGTTTAGGGCAGTGTAGTGGTGTTTGGGCAGTGTAGGGGGTCTTGCTGGGGGTGGTGTTTCAGGGTTTAGGGCAGTGGTGTTCGGGCAGTGTAGGGGGTCTTGCTGGGGGAGATGTTTCAGGGTTTAGGGCATTGCAGAGGTGTTCGGGCAGTGTAGGGGGTCTTGCTGGGGGTAGTGTTTCAGGGTTTAGGGCAGTGCAGTGGTGTTCGTGCAGTGTAGGGGGTTTTGCTGGCGGTGGTGTTTCAGGGTTTAGGGCAGTGCAGTAGAGTTCGGGCAGTGTAGGGGGTCGTGCAGGGGTGGTGTTTTAGGGTTTAGGGCAGTGCAGTGGTGTTCGGGCAGTGTAGGGGGTCGTGCTGGGGGTGGTGTTTCAGGGTTTAGGGCAGTGCAGTGGTGTTCGGGCAGTGTAGGGGTCGTGCAGGGGTGCTGTTTCAGGGTTTAGGGCAGTGCAGTGGTGTTCGGGCAGTGTAGGGGGTCGTGTTGTGGCTGGTGTTTCAGGGTTTAGGGCAGTGCAGTGGTGTTCGGGCAGTGTAGGGGTCTTGCTGGGGGTGGTGTTTCAGGGTTTAGGGCAGTGGTGTTCGGACAGTGTAGGGGTCTTGCTGGGGGTGATGTTTCAGGGTTTAGGGCAGTGCAGTGGTGTTCGGGCAGTGTAGAGGGTCATGCTGGGGGTGGTGTTTCAGGGTTTAGGGCAGTGCAGTGGTGTTTGGGCAGTGTAGGGGGTTGTGCACGGGGTGGTGTTTCAGGGTTTAGGGCAGTGCAGTGGTGTTCGGGCAGTGTAGGGGTCGTGCTGGGGCTGGTGTTTCAGGGTTTAGGGCAGTGCAGTGGTGCTTGGGCAGTGTAGTGGGTCGTGCTGGGGTGGTGTTTCAGGGTTTAGGGCAGTGCAGTGGTGTTCGGGCAGTGTAGGGGTCGTGCTGAGGCTGGTGTTTCAAGGTTTAGGGCAGTGCAGTGGTGTTCGGGCAGTGTAGGGGAGTCGTGCTGGGGGTGGTGTTTTAGTGTTTAGGGCAGTGCAGTGGTGTTCGGGCAGTGTAGGGGGTCGTGCTGGGGGTGGTGTTTCAGGGTTTAGGGCAGTGGTGTTCGGGCAGTGTAGGGGGTCTTGCTGGGGGTGATGTTTCAGGGTTTAGGGCAGTGCAGTGGTGTTCGGGCAGTGTAGGGGTCTTGCTGGGGTGATGTTTCAGGGTTTAGGGCAGTGCAGTGGTGTTCGGGCAGTGTAGGGGGCGTGCTGGGGGTGGTGTTTCAGGGTTTAGGGCAGTGCAGTGGTGTTCGGGCAGTGTAGGGGGTCGTGAAGGGGTGGTGTTTCAGGGTTTAGGGCAGTGCAGTGGTGTTCGGGCAGTGTAGGGGGTTGTGCTAGGGGTGGTGTTTCAGGGTTTAGGGCAGTGCAGTGGTGTTCGGGCAGTTTAGGGGTCGTGCAGGGGCTGGTGTTTCAGGGTTTAGGGCAGTGCAGTGGTGTTCGGGCACTGTAGGGGTCGTGCTGGGGGTAGTGTTTTAGGGTTTAGGGTAGTGCAGTGGTGCTTGTGTAGTGTAGGGGTCGTGCTGGGGGTAGTGTTTTAGGGTTTAGGGTAGTGCAGTGGTGTTTGTGTAGTGTAGGGGGTCATGTTTTAGGGTAGTGCAGGGGTGTTTGGGTAGTGTAGGGGGTCGTGCTGGGGGTAGTGTTTTAGGGTTTAAGGTAGTGCAGTGGTGTTTGTGTAGTGTAGGGGTCGTGCTGGGGTTAGTGTTTTAGGGTTTAAGGTAGTGCAGTGGTGCTTGTGTAGTGTAGGGGGTCATGCTGGGGGTAGTGTTTTAGGGTTTAGGGTAGTGCAGTGGTGTTTGTGTAGTGTAGGGGGTCATGTTTTAGGGTAGTGCAGTGGTGTTTGGGTAGTGTAGGGGGTCATGCTGGGGGTAGTGTTTTAGGATTTAGGTTAGTGCAGTGGTGTTGGGGTAGTGTAGGGGGTCGTGCTGGGGGTAGTGGTTTAGGGTAGTGCAGTGGTGTTTTTGTAGTGTAGGGGGGTCATGTTTTAAGATGCAACGCTCCAATACCTGACCAGTCTGCACTACATAAAACTGCAAAAAAACTAAAAATAAAAAGTGTTTTGCACACTTTTGTCATTGGGCTATATGTGGGCTACATCTGGGTATTATTTGTGCTACATTTGGGCTCTTTTTTCACTGGTGGCAAGCTTGGAAGACTTCTTTGTTATGAAGTTTCCTAATTTCCTCATTTACTGCAGTCTCCTCAGTAGGAAATGCTTTCAGTTTTTACTTTGATTCCATCAAGAAGGCATTCAGATGTGTCTCACATTTGCCATAAATTCAGAATGTTAGCACTCTAGTTGCTCATTAGATCACTGTAGTAAAGCTACTGCTCACCAGGGAGTTAACTGGAAGTCTGCTGCTGGTATTGAAAGTGATTGTTTTCAGAATTTTCTAATGAAATAGAAGAGGATTTGAGATCTCACTTAAAACATGCCCTAATTTTCTTTCTGCAGCACTAACCATAATTTCTATTTCAAAAAGAACCCCCTCATTTTGTTCCTTTTTAAATTAAATGTTTTAAGTGTTACCGGTTTATTCCAATCAAGATGGCTTCAGGTGTGCCATACTTTTGTCATAAGTAAGGCTGTTAGCGCTCTAGTTGTTCTTTAGAACACTCTGGGAAGCTGCAGTAGAACACAAAGGCATCAACTGGCAGGCTGCTACTGTTGAAATATAACAGGAAGATATTTGAGATCTCACTTAAAACATGTCCTAATTTTCTTTCTACAGCACTAACCATAATTTCTATGACAAAATGAACCCCATCATTTTGTTCCTTTTTAAATTAAATGTTTTAAGTGTTACCAGTTTATTCCAATCAAGATGGCTTCAGGTGTGCCATACTTTTGTCATAAGTAAGGCTGTTAGCACTCTAGTTGTTCATTAGAACACTCTAGGAAGCTGCAGTAGAACACAAAGGAATCAACTGACAGTCTCTGCCCTTGTTGGATGTACATGTTTTACTGAGAATGTCAGACTTCATTCTCACATGACTGAGAAAGATAATGTGAATTTACAGAAAATATGCTCTCATTTTAGCTTCTGGAGCACCTTCCAAAACTGTATGGGTCAAGCATGTAAAATAGTTTTCTCTAAACATGATTCATGATATCCCAGCAGAAGGTTTTTCACAGGGTAAAATCACCTTAGAACACACCACAATTCCTGAAATTAGTATGGTACCATCAACAAATGAATTCTATTTTAACTAAAGTCTGTTATCACCCTTTATAGTTCTCCTTTTGGTAACCCTCAAGATCTTTGATTCACTACAATGCATTTCAATGGGGTACTATCATTTATATTGGTCCCAAGATGGCTGCCAGCAATTCCAGGATGAAGTGCTGACAGCCAATCAGATCTCACGATGACATGTGTGGTTAGGCTCCGCCCAGATATATATGTGTTTTCTTTTTCAAATTTCTCAGGAACTACTGAACGGATTTACACCATTTAAGCAAAAGGCACGACACTGAACCAAGGGCTACCTCTTTGCCAAATTTGGTGTAATTCCGTTCAGCAGTTCGGGCTGTAGCTGCGATGAAAGGTTCCTATGGAAAAATGAATGGGAAAACATGTTTTGGGACCCCCTTTTTCTCGGCCCCCGCTTGACGAATCACCCCGGAGACTTTCAGGATAGGAGCGGACCGGAGCGCCCCAACAAGTTGGAAACGTTCGCGAAGATTCGTCAGCCGGCGCCAACGTTATTTCAAATAGAATGTTGCGGATTTCCTATGGAAAATAGGTCCTAACTATAACTATCTACTGGCGACCATGATAATAGATATATATATATATATATATATATATATATATATATATATATATATATATATATATATATATATATATATATATATATATAGTCACAAAAAAAAACATAGGTTTCAGGCACGTTATAGTTAGAAATTAGCATTTAAAAAACCTTAGAAATTCACTGAAAAAACCATAGGTTTCAGGGGCGTTATAGTTTGTTGGACATTTCACTCGTACAAAACCATAGAAATTCCCCCGCTATAGTTAGTTCAGCTAACTATAACCTCGTCGTGCCATAATGCACTGCTGATGACGTCACATATTACATCACTCATGACATGGTCAGTGACATCACTCATGACATCACTGATGACAGCTCAAATGACCCCAGCACGATAATGTATACTTTAACCTCGTTTCAAAATGGCCACGAGTGTTTCCTTTTCACTATGATAATATGCGGGAGAAGTCCTCTCTCTACTATCATGCACTAATGTCGGTAGTCAGTGTGCTTTGTAAATATGGGTGATTTGACTTGCACTTCTATCGTGTGAACAAGGCATATCGCCGAAACGCGTTGCATGGAAGCTGATTAAAATTTCCTGAAAGCATTACCACATTGGATCTTGAGAGTGCATTATTGTCACGTCGCGATAAGGATTTGGGAAATATATATATATATATATATATATATATATATATATATATATATATATATATTAAACTCCAACTCCAGTTTCTAAGGTTAAGAAACGGACACCGACACAGGGGCTGGATGAGAGATAAGCTTCCTCGTTTATTACAATGTACGGCTGCTACACATTTCGGCACTTCCTGCCTTGCTCACACAACACCATAGGAAGAATGTTTATTGATTTGCCAATATCTTTGGTGTCGGTTGACGAATCTTCGTGAAATTTTCAAAACTAATGGGGCGCTCAGGTCAGCTCCTGTCTTGAAAGTTTCGGGGTGATTTGTCAAGCGGGGGAGGAGAAAAAAGGGGGGTCCCAAAACACATTTTCTCCATGTTAATTTACATAGGAAACTTTAGACAAAGCTACAGCCCGAACGGAATTACACCAAATTTGGCAAAAAGGTAGGTCTTGGTCTAGAAAGCGTGCTTTTTTTTAAAATGGTGTAGTTTCGGAAAAATTCAAAAAATAAAAATATTGATTTCTGAGCACCGAGAAGGATTTGCGAACCCTCCCGGGCGCGAGCTTCACTCTGATTGGCTGTCAACACTCCAAACCAGCAAGTGTTGGCAGCCATCTTGTGACTCGGTAACCGAGTCACAAGAAAAAGGGGGGGAAAAAAGTGAAAAATGAAGAAAAGGGGGCAGGGTAGAAACACCCTGACCCCCTAGGCCTGTTCATGGGGTCCCACAGGGACCCCCAGGCCCAAAAAAAGCATTTAAAAAAAAATGCTGGGTGCGTGAATCCTGCTGAGAAATGTTTTAAAAAATGAGCGCTGGCTCCTGCGCTTCGTTATCTGTAAGCCCCAGGGTGGGCCAGGGCCTGGGGGCAATGCCAAAGTCATATAGCGGGGGCCCGCGGGGGCCCCCGCAGCCCGGGGACCGCCACCTCCCTGGGGCTATGCTACATATATGCGGGGGGCACGCGGCCCCCTGCAGCCCCGGGGACCACCACCTCCCCGGGGCTTGTTTAATAAGAGGTGGGGGGGCCTCCCAGGCCCCCCCAAGCCCCGGGGACCACCTCCTCCCCGGGGCTTTATTTAATTACTTGCGGGGACCTCGCAGGCACCCCCAAGCCCCGGGGACCGCCACCTCTCCGGGGCTTAAATTTTTAAAAAAAATGTGGGGGGGCTCCTGCCCCCCCCACACTGCCCCGGGGACCACCACCCCCTTTGAATACGTTGGGAGGGGGGCCGCACGGCCCCCCTCCTGGAGTCCTCGATGGCCCTGGGGACCGCCACCCCCCAGTGCCAGCTCCCGCAATGTCCTGGGGTGCCCACCCGAGACATTGCCATTTGCTATGGCAGGGCGGAGCACGGCTCCGCCCTGTCAGAGCGAACTCTGCTTTGCTGTTTGGAATCGAGAGCAGGAAACCTGCTCTTGCTTCCAAAAAGCAAAGCAGAATTGCTTTTGGGCAAGGGGAGCTGCATGTCAGCAGCTCCACTTGCCCAAAAGCAATACCAGCTCCCGCAGGAGGCGGTGAGCCGGCTGGGACCGTGGGGGCATTGGGGCTCCCCCCACAGTCCCCAATGCTAAGGGCTGGCCCCGGGGAATGGGGTCCCCGGGGCCAGAAGTGGCCCGGGAGGGCGCCCACGCTGCCCCCTCCCTTTATTTAAAAAAATATAAATGGCCGGGTCCCAGGGGATGGGTTCCCTGGGGCCGAAATCGGCCTAGGAGGGTGCCGCACGGCCCCGTCCTTAAAAAAAAATATAAAATGGCCAAGCCCCGGGGGATAGGCTCCCTGGGGCCAATAGTGGCCCAGGGAAGGGGGGCCCGCGTCCCCCTTCCCTATATTTTTTTTAAAAAGAGGCCTTGCCCCAGGGGATGGGGTCCCTGGGGCCAAAAGTGGCCCAGGGAAGGGGGGCCACGCAGACCCCCTTCCCTATATATATTATCTACTGGCGGTCGCCAGTAGATAGTTATAGTTAGGACCTATTATCCATAGGAAATCCGCGACATTCTATTTGAAATAACGTTGGCGCCGGTTGACGAATCTTCGCGAAAGTTTCCAACTTGTTGGGGCGCTCCGGTCCGCTCCTACCCTGAAAGTCTCGGGGTGATTCGTTAAGCGGTGCCCGAGAAAAAAGGGGGGTCCCAAAACGTGTTTTCCCCATTCATTTTTACATAGGAAACTTTAGACACGGAAACAGCCCGAACTGCTGAACGGAATTACACCAAATTTGGCAAAGAGGTAGTTCTTGGTTCAGAAAGAACCCTTTTTGTTAAATGGTATAAATCCGTTCAGTAGTTGCTGAGAAAATCAAAAGTAAAAGTACATATATATCTATGGGCACGGAGGATCCGCGCACCCTCCCGATCACGAGCTGCATGCTAATTGGCTGTCAACACTCCAAATCAGGAAGTGTTGGCAGCCATTTTGTCCCTCGGTAGAACCGAGGGACAGAAACAAGTGCGCAAAGCGCAAAAAGGGGGCAGGGTAGAAACACCCTGACCCCCTAGGTCTGATCAGGGGGTCCCACAAGGACCCCCTGGGCAGAAAAAAGCATTTTTTTTTTTTAAATCGGCGGGATGCGCTTAGGGTGCGCGAATCCCGCCGAGAAAAAAAAAAAATTGCAAGTGTGCAAACGCACAAAGGGGGCAGGGTAGAAACACCCTGACCCCCTAGGTCTGCTCAGGGGGTCCCACAAGGACCCCCTGGGCAGAAAAAAACATTTTTTTTTTTTTTTTAAATTGGCAGGATGCGCTCATGGTGCGCGGATACTGCCGATAAAAAATCGGCGCGCGGTCTCCCGCGCTTCGATTATATCTTTGCCCCCGGGTGGCCCAAGTCCCGGGGGCATGCAGGGTTTATTTATATAATGCTGGGGGCCTCAAGGGCCCCCCAAGCCCGGGGACTGCCACCCCCTGGGGCTTTCATTTAAAATGGTGCGGAGGGCACTCGGTCCTCCCGCAGCCCCGGGGACCACCACCTCCCCGGGGCTTCTTTTTAAAAAAAAAAAAAATTCCTGTGTGGGGGGACTTGAGCCCCCCCACACGCCCTGGGGACCGCCACCTCCCCGGGGCACTAACAAATTTAAGATGGGGGTCCGTTTTGGACCCCCGAAGCCCCGGGGACCACCACCTCCCCGGGGCTTTGCTGATGTGGGGAGGGGGGCCGCGTGGCCCCCCTCCTGGAGCCTGTGGTGGCCCTGGGGACCGCCACCCCCCAGGGCCGGCTCCTGCAGTGTCCCGGGGTGCTTACCCCGGGACACTGCTGTTTGCAATGACAGGGACGGAGCCTCGCGGCTCCGTCCTGTCATTGCAAACTGCTTTGGATATTGGAAGAGAGAGCAGGGAAACCTGCTCTCGCCTAATATCCAAAGACAATTGCTTTTCCACACGGGGAGCAGCATGTTAGCTGCTCCCATGTGGAAAGCAATGCCGGCTCCCGTAGGACACGGGGAGCCGGCGGGACTGTGGGGGGTTTGGGGACCCCCCCACAGTCCCCAACCAGAGGCCAGGCCCCGAGGGATGGGGTCCCCGGGGCAAGTAGTGGCCCGGGAGGGGGGGCCACGCGGCCCCCTCCCCAGAAATAATTTAAATTTTTTTTTTTAAAGGGCCTGCCCCGGGGGATGGGGTCCCCGGGGCAAAGGAGGCCTGAGGAGGGGGCCACGCAGCCCCCTCCTTAAGAATTAATTTAAAAGTGTGGCCATGCCCCGGGGGATGGGGTCCCCGGGGCAGTATTCGGCCACGGGAGGGGGGCCACTCGGCCCCCTTCCCGTTTTAATTTAAAAAAAAAAAAAGGGGGTAAGGCCCTGGGGGATGGGGTCCCCAGGGCCCAAAAATAGTAAAAAGGAAGGGGGGCCACACAGCCCCATTCAGGAAAAAAAAAAAAAAACTATCGGGCCGCAGGCTTGCCCCCTTCCTTCACCACTCTGCAAACGCGCCCCTGGCGCGTTTGCAGATGGGGAAATAATTCCCCTTCAATACTGGGGGTCCCTGGGGCCAACTAGCCCACCAGGAACCTCCAGTATGTGCTAGGCTGCGTTGCAGAGAGGTGTACAGAGGCCACGCCCTTTATACACCTCTCTGCAACGCAGCTCTGTGGCTTTTGGAGGTACATGGTGGGCTAGTTGGACTCCAGGGACCCTCTGGATTCAAGGGGACTTAATCCCCCAACTAAAAACGTGCCACGGGCGCGTTTGCACAGTGGTGAAGGGAGGGGCGGGGCTTCAGGTGACATGTGTGCAAACAAGCCCCGTGGCGCGTTTTAAGATGGGAATTAAATCCTCTTCAATCCTGAGGGTCCCTGAGGGCCAACTAGCCCACCATGTACTTCTAAAAGCGCCACAGAGCTGCGTTGCAGAGAGGTGTAAAAGGGCGTGGCCTCTGTACACGTCTCTGCTACGCAGCCCTGACGCATACTGGAGGTTCCTGGTGGGCTGAGTTGGCCTCCAGGGACCCTCATGATTCAAGGGAACTTAATCCCCCAACTTAAAATGCGCCACGGGCGCGTTTGCACAGATGTCACCTCAGGCCCCGCCCCCTCCCTTCACCATTGTGCAAATATTCCCTCTAAAATCAGCCGAAATACGAATTCCGATTTACTCACCTGTTATCAGGAGAGACCTCAGTGCTGCATCTTTCAGCCCAGTACTGATCCTGAAAAGTAATTTTAACCGTACTTACCAGTAGCTTGAATTTCCTTCCATAGGATATCATTGCCTGCTTTTTGCTGAAAAAGTTTCCAAGTGCCGATTTTTGAAACATACAAATATTCCTCTAAAATCGGCCGAAATACGAATTCCGATTTACTCACCTGTTATCAGGAGAGACCTCAGTGCTGCATCTTTCAGCCCAGTACTGATCCTGAAAAGTAATTTTAACCGTACTTACCAGCAACTTGAATTTCCTTCCAAAGGCTAACATTGACTGGTTTCACTTGGAAATTCTTCTAAGTGTGGAGTTTTGTAACTTTATAATATTCCTCTAAAATCAACCGAACTACGAATTCCGATTTACTCACCTGTTATCAGGAGAGAACCCAGTGCTGCATCTTTCATCCCAGTACTGATCCTGAAAAGTAATTTTAACCGTACTTACCAGTAACTTGAATTTCCTTCCATAGGATATCATTGACTGGTTTCACTTGGAAATTCTTCTAAGTGTGGAGTTTTGGAACTTTATAATATTCCTCTAAAATCAGCCGAACTACGAATTCCGATTTATTCACCTGTTATCAGGAGAGACCTCAGTGCTGCATCTTTCAGCCCAGTACTGATCCTGAAAAGTAATTTTAACCGTACTTACCAGTAACTTGAATTTCCTTCCATAGGCTAACATTGACTGGTTTCACTTGGAAATTCTTCTAAGTGTGGAGTTTTGGAACTTTATAATATTCCTCTAAAATCAACCGAACTACGAATTCCGATTTACTCACCTGTTATCAGGAGGAACCCAGTGCTGCATCTTTTAGCCCGGCACTGACCGTGAAAAGTAATTCTAATCGTACTTACCAGTAACTTATATTTCCTTCCATAGGAATCTTTTGTCTGGTTTTCAGCAGAAAAGTTTCAAAGTGTCGATTTTCACAAATTACAAATATTCCTTAAAAATCGCCTGTATGACTTAAACGCATTCTTTCAACTGTTTACAGGAGATGCACCAGTGCTGGATCCAGGATCCAACACTGAGTAAGAAAAAGTAACGATAACACTACTTACCTGCTAAATGAATTTCCTCCCATAGGATAACATTGGTGATTCTATGTGAAAAAGTTTCTAAGTGTCAACTTTTAAAATACAATAATATTCCTTAAAAATCACTACTGTAACCAAAACGCTTTTACTCAACTGTTTACAGGAGATGTCCCAGGACTGAATCTAGGATCCAGTCCTGTGGTTAGAAAAAGTAATCCATAAAGTAACTAATTGCATTTAACTAGAAAATCACATTGAGCTCACCGTTGCATTGTGTTTGAAATTGTGTTGCCCATTGCAACAACTGTAACTACTGTACTTAAAACTCTATTGCCTATTTGCAAACTATTTAAACTAAAGTAATTCATTCTGAGAAAGTATATTTTGTAATGTAATGTATAATGTAATTACAATGGAATTTAATAAATAAAATATCTAAAAATAAATAGTTTTAAAAAATGTAGTAAATCAGTATCAAAAAAATAAATATAACAATTAATACATTTAAAAATTGTCATTTACAAAACCTTTGAAATTCACTGAAAAAACCATAGGTTTCAGGTACGTTATAGTTAGAAATTAGCATTTAAAAAACCTTTGAAATTCACTGAAAAAACCATAGGTTTCAGACACGTTATAGTTAGAAATTAGCATTTAAAAACCTTTGAAATTCACTGAAAAAACCATAGGTTTTAGGGACAGTTATAGTTAGTTGAACATTGCACTCAGTACAAAACCCGTGAAATTCCCCCGTTATAGTTAGTTCAGCTAACTATAACTCGCGCCCCGTAATGCACTGCTGATGACGTCACATATTACATCACTCATGACATGGTCAGTGACATCACTGATGACATCACTGATGACATCTCAAATGACATCACTGATGACATCATCCATGTGATAATTTCATGCATCCTCTCACACCCTAATATAACCTTTGATACACCCACTCTAAATTACAGACTGCCATTCTCAAAACCATAGACACTCCAACACCAATAACTACATACCCACTCACTGATTCTTAGGTCTACACACACATCCACTCACTCACCTGTACAGACACACATACTTACGGTCACTCAGTACAGGACTATCATATGCACTAATACACCTACATAGACACTCACACACCGCCACTCAGCCATAGAGGTACTCACACACCTAGTCAGTCATGGAAATAATTAATCACACTGCCATTTACTCAACTATACAGTTATACACACACCAGCTCACTTACTCATACAAATACTAGCACATTCTTACGCTCTTATACAATCACTAATACAAGTACACACTCATCCATACAGCCACTCTCACAATCACACACTCTCACTTATACCCATTTATATACTCCAACACACATATATACTGCCTTTCACATATGTAGTTACTACACATGTACCACTGAGATATACATTCACTCACTAACACACCCATACACACACTCACCCACCCATACAGTCCATCACAGATGCACTCTTGAAACCATGCACCCAGTGAATCACCCACTGATACATCTATGTGCAGTCACACACACCCCATCCACACAAACACTCAGGCACCCATACAGATACTCAGACAACCAATCAATAACTCATATAGACACTCATGTAGCTATTTACAAACCCATGCAGCCACTAACACACCAACAGACAGAGGGATAAAGATATTCACACAGTTTAGTAACTAACCCATGCATTTAGTAAGATACGTTTAATCACTCACTAATAGTCAGTCACGCACCTACTAAATCATCCATCCAGACACTTATACACCCACTCATTATTCAATACACCTTGGCATATATATTAAACATATTTAAACTTTATAGAAACACACAGTCCCTGCATGATGTCATCAGTGATGTCATTTGAGATGTCATCAGTGATGTCATCAGTGATGTCACTGACCATGTCATGAGTGATGTAATATGTGACGTCATCAGCAGTGCATTGCGGAGCAGCGAGTTATAGTTAGCTGGAACTAACTATAACGGGGAATTTCCACGGGTTTTGTACGAGTGCAATGTCCAACTAACTATAACTGTCCCTAAAACCTATGGTTTTTTCAGTGAATATATATATATATACAACAAAAGGAGGCCATGCCCCGGGGGATGGGGTCCCTGGGGCGGAAATCAGCCTCGGGAGGAGGCCGCACGGCCCCTTCACGGTTTTTTTACATTTTTTTTTTTTTTAAAAGGGTCAGGCCCTGGGGGATGGGGGTCCCCAGAGCCCCAAAAATACTAAAAGAAGGGGGGCCACACAGCCCCCTTCTAAAAATATATATTAAGAAAAAGCTGCCATCTCGCCGGAGGCCCCGGCCCTTCCCTGCACAACTCTGCAAACGCACCCCCTGGCGCGTTCTAAATTGGGGAATTAAGTCCCTTTGAATACTGAGGATCCCTGGGGGCCAACTAGCCCACCAGGTACCTCCAGTAAGTGCCACACAGCTGGATTGCAGAGAGGTGGTCCAAGGCCACGCCCCTTCTTACACCACTCTGCAAACACGCCTCTTGGCGCACTGCTGATGGGGCGATGAGGTCCTCTTGTGTCCTGAGGACCTCAGGACACAAGTGGACTTCATCCCCCAAGCAGCAGTGCGCCAGTACCCGTATTTGCAGAGTGGTGTAAAAAGGGGGCATGGCCTCGGACCACTCTCAGCAATCCAGGTGTGTGGCGCTTACTGGAGGTACCTGGTGGGCTAGGTGGCCCCCAGGGACCCTCAGGAATGAAGGGGACTTAATACCCCAACTTAGAACGTGCCAGGAGGAGCGTTTGCAGAGTGGTGGGGAAAGGGGGCATGGCCTTTGTCCACCTCTCAGCAATCCCACTGTGTGGGGCTTACTGGAGGTAAGAGGTAGGCTAGTTGGCCCCTAAAGGACCCCCAGCAGCGAATTGGACTACAATCCTCATCCACGAGCGCGCAAGGGAGCGCGTTTGCAGAGTGGTGGGCAAAAGGGGCATGGCCTGCTATGAGAACTTAGCAATCCTGCTGTGTGGGACTTATTGGAGGTAATAGGAGGGGTAGTTGGCCCTCAAGGATGTCATTGGGGGCCAACTACCCCTCTTGTTACCTCCAGTAATTCCCACACAGTGGGATTGCTAAAACGTCTTTGGGGCCCAGCACCCTTTCTCCACCACTCTGCAAACGCGACTACTAGTTAAAGAAGTGTTTGCAATGTAATAGGTTTCGTATTTGCGAGAATTAGAGCTATTGGCGTTGTAAATGTAAAAGTTTTTTTACTAATGTTTTTGGAGTGGAGTGGATGTACGTTGTGTGTAATGGAATTATGTGGTATGTTGTGCAGTGAAATTATGTGGATAGAAAGTATGTGGTATTTAGTATATAGGAATTATGTAGAGTGGGATTATGTGTTATGGAGAGTAATTATGTGGTATGGTAGTCTGTGTTGTGGAGTGGTAACATCAGGTTTATTCTTCCTCGTTTCCATAGAAGCTCAACTATGAACTCAGTGAGACAAAAAAAGAAGGAATCACTGAGGAGCACTTGTGGAATAGTCAGAGGTATGAGCAGAGCCACTGGAATTATGCAATTGTTTGGCTGCACCGATTTTCGCACAATTATACATTTTCTGATTTAGCCACATAATTCAACATCTACTCCCTAATCTGCAGATTTGAACAAAAAAAGCCTTGTTTCTAGCTCAAACGGCTCAAACGTTACCAGAAATGCAGCAACACTTGTTACAGCGTGGTGGAAGGCCCTTTGCAAACCTAGAATGGTCACCTGTTACTTATTGCTAAATGTGGGTGTTAAATTGGTACTAATGGTGTGCAAGCCACTCTTTCTTCCTTCTGCGCCTCTCTTGCCTCTTTTCTGCATTTCTGTTACTTCTTTCTGCACATTTCTTTTTTTTTCTGCACTTCTCTTGCCTCTTTCTGCAAATCTCTTCTACTTTCTGCACCTCTCTTCCCTCTTTCTGCACATCTGTTGCCTCTTTCTGCACCTCATTTGCTTCTTTCTGTACCCCTCTTGCCTCTTTCTGCACCCTTCTTCCCTCTTTCTGCACCTCTCTTGCCTTTTTCTGTACCCCTCTTACATCTTTCTGCACCCTTTTTGCCTCTTTCTACACCTCTGTTCCTTCTTTCTGCACTTCTTTTGTTTCTTTCTGCACCTGTCTTGCTTTTTTCTGCACCCCTTTTGCCTCTCTCTCCACCCCTCTTCCCTCTTTCTGCACTTCTGTTGCTTCTTTCTGCACTTATCTTGCTTCTTTCTGCACTTCACTTGCCTCTTTCTGCACCTCTATTGCCTCTTTCTGCAGTTCTCTTGCCTCCTTCTGCACAGTTCGAGTGCGAATACATAATTCATAGTTAATTTTCAAAAATCAAAGACAAGTGCCTAATCCGGCTTTGCATTGCAGGATTACAATCCATCATTCTAATGTTGGCAACGTAGGCAAGTGCCTTAACTGCAGCACTTATTCCTACTGAATAATTCAGTTAGCCATTACCACTGGCACATGTCTTACTAATTTCTGAACAATTTCATCAATAGTCATGCCTCTCTATTTGCATCTGGGTCAGCAAGTGCTCTCTTCTGCCATTCTGCCACTCCTTGCAAGGGTGGACACAGGACATATAAGCAAGAAAAAAATCAAAATACATAAAAAATCCCAAAAACACCATAATACAAAAGAAAATTTCAGATATGGTCATATGTTTCTGCCATGATCACTAGAGACAGGAATACAATTCCTCGTCACAGTTCAGCCCATTTGGTATTTTGTTATCAAGTGTAAGGATGTATCTTGTTTCAAGCTCTCGTATTATTTTAGTGTGATCGCCACCCCATCTGCTAAGTGGTACTGCATCTATTACAAAGTAGGTAACTTGTGTTGGAGCTTTCTAATGTACCATCTCACAATGGTGTGCTACAGGGTATGAACCATCCCCGTTCATTATTGCCCTCTGTTAGGAATGGGATTGCTGGTTGGCTAGGGCAAGCGCCTAAGCCAGGCAGAAACCACCACTCTAGTCAGGGCAAGGGAGTTACACACTGAAAATAACGCCTGCTCACCCCCTTGATAGTTTGGCACGAGCAGTCAGGCTTATCCCAGAGGCAATGTGTAAAGCGTTTGCGCAACACACACAGCAGCAACACGCTAGGCACACTACGAAAGAAACTCCACACAAGGTTATATAAAAAATAGCCTCTGTATTATCCAAAACACTTTAGAATCATAATCACACAATATACACTGTGCCAACTGGCACTAGGCAATATTCACAGGGGATTATATACAGGACAGGGCCAATCAGGCCACTGTCATAACCTTTTAGAAAGCACTAGTAGCAAATGTAAAACACAACCAGTAACTACTGGTACAATACTGTACTTAGCATCATCACCTGCAACATAAACACATTATGTCTGCATCACATTAGGCATAAGACACATTATGGATAACCACCATAAGCATAAATATATTATGCATAAATACCATGGGCATAAATCACATTTGGCAACCATCAGAATAAACACATTATGCACGCATTTGGCAGGGCACCACAGTAACACTAACTAGGTGCATACATCACCCTAGGGCCTTGCGCCCTCTCTACACCATAAAGCTGACCCCAGGCCAACTGGCCTTTCACTGGGGCTCGAATGCCCTCTGTCCAGAATGTCATGGCGGAATTGTAGGGCCTCTCAAGTAGCCCTCTGGCTGCCAATGCAGCTAAACTCTGTGCGCAATGCGCTGGGGGCGTGGGGTGCTTCTCACCCCTTTCTTAGCATGAAAACACCTATGCCCCCATCATTGCAGCTTCCCGGCACTGCGGTGCAGCTGTGAGAATGGGCCTTGGCACTACGGTGCCTGGGGAGCCCCTGGAGGAAGAAAACGGCAACCCTAATGCCTCACACGGTCTCCACTCACTGGGGCCCTCTCGTCAGGCACCAGAGGCTACGTCAAGGTAGGCAGGTAGGGGAGACTCCGACTCGGTCTCCCCCTCACAGAATGTAGCCCTTGGACCCCCAAGGCAGCCTCACAACATGGGTGGAAGGGAGGAAGAGCTCCGGGCTCAATCACCCGCTTCGAGCTGTCTCCGGTCCCTCTTTGGCCGGCTCCAGGCACCAACAATTTGCCTCAGTCGGTCCCACTTCACTGGACCCTCCTTTACCTGCGAGGCTCAGTCCTCGCCTCAGCAACAAGCGGGGCTCTACTCTGTCGTACAGGGAGCCCCGCCCATGGCCAGGCAACAGCCACCTGACTTCCTGCAGCACTGCTTCTTCCAGCCTCCGTGAAGCCTGCGAGGCTCCGGCACGACTTCCTTCTCGGCTGCGGGAGGCTCCGCCACCAACCAGGCAAGATGCCTGACTTCCGGGCCGCGGCAGTGCCTTTTGGCGGCTGCAATTGCAGGGTGGGCTCCCGCTGTTAAAACAAGCACAATTGTGGGGTGGGCACCAGCCGTAAAATCACACCAATGCTGGGTGGGTCCCGCTTGGAGGGGCACATAACAGCGGGGTAGGCTCCCGCCTTAAAATGACAATGCAGGGGAATCCCCATGTCGGGATTCCCTCCGGGCAAAGTGCTCCCCAGCACTGCGGAGCACGCACGCTCCTCGTCTCTTGGCAGGGCTGGAGTCCCCCCTACCTGGGGCTCCAACAGTAGAGATGTGGTGCTTCATGAAGCGCTGGACCACAAAAGCTTCATAGGGGCAAGGCTGGGCCAAGGCAGGCCAGCACACAGGGCTCTCCAGCAGGGAGACAGTGCCTCGTGGCGGTTCCTCCTAGGGCCCAGCAGCAACAAGTCAATCAATCAATCAATCAATCACAGAATTTGTAGAGCGCACTACTTACCCGCGAGGGTCTCAAGGCGCTGGGGAGAGGGAAGGGGGGGATGCTGCTGCTGGTCGAGACAGCCAGGTCTTGAGTAGCCTCCTGAAGGTCAGCAGGTCTTGGGTCTTTCGTAGGCTTAGTGGAAGGGTGTTCCAGGTCTTGGCGGCGAGGTGTGAGAAGGATCTGCCGCCGGTGGTTGTTCTTCGAATGCGGGGGACGGTGGCGAGGGAGAGGTCGGGCGGAGCGGAGCTGGCGGTTGGGGACGTAGAAGAAGAGCCGTCTGTTGAGGTAGGCTGGGCCAGTTTTGTGGAGTGCCTTGTGTGCGTGGGTGAGGAGTTTGAAGGTGATCCTCCTGTCGACGGGGAGCCAGTGCAGGTTCCTCAAGTGGGGGTGATGTGGCTGTGGCGTGGTACGTCGAGGATCAGTCATGCAGAGGCGTTTTGTATGCGTTGCAGTCGCTTGATGAGCTTGGCCGGGGCTCCCGCGTAGAGGGCGTTCCCATAGTCCAGTCTGCTACTGACGAGGGCCTGGGTGACTGTTCTTCTTGTGTCTGTCGGGATCCACCTGTAGATCTTGCGAAGCATGCGGAGGGTGTTGAAGCAGGGAGGAGGAGACTGCGTTGACTTGCTTGGTCATGGAGAGCGTTGAGTCGAGGATGACTCCCAGGTTGCGTGCGTGGTCGGTGGGTGTCGGGGCTGCTCCCAGCGTCGTTGGCCACCAGGAGTCGTCCCAGGCTGAGGTGTTGGAGCCGAGGATGAGGACCTCCATTTTGTCCGTGTTCAGCTTTAGTCGGCTGATCTTCATCCAATCGGCGACGGCCTTCATTCCTGGAGTTTGGCTTTGGCGGCGGGGGGGTCCTTGGTGAGGGAGAGGATCAGTTGAGTGTCGTCGGCGTAGGAGATAATGTTGAGGTCGTGTTGTCTGGCGATGCGTGCGAGCGGGCCATGTAGATGTTGAACAGTGTTGGGCTGAGGGACGATCCCTGGGTTACAAGTCACCAGGAAGCACAAAAAGCACAACACTACCTGGGGTCACAGCCCCAATATTTATACAACCTTTTCCTTTGTTTGCCCTTGGCACAGGGCTTGGGGGAACCAGTCTGAACTGGTTATGGGGGTTTTTGGAGCACTCTGTTTACAGGGCTCCTCTTCCCCTTTGTCAGGTGGGGGCTCGGTCATCAGACACACCACAGGGGGACGGAGCCAGCATTCACCTAGGCAGGCACAGACCTATTCAGGGTCAGGGGACTACTCCTCCCATTACTACAAATGCAGATCTCCCATTCAGCCTAGCGCTGACCCACCCTGCCCTCCCTGGAGCCACACACACCTCACCAGCCCCTGTCACTCCAGAGCCAGACATGCAATACACATCAGGCAGGCAGACACATAGCACACAGAAATGCCAACTTCTAAAAGTGGCATTTCTAAAATAGTGATAATAAATCTGTGCACACCATTGCGCAGCATTTATTATTACTATTCCAAACATACCAAACTTGACCACGCTGCTCCTCTCATATCAGGAATTACCACTGAAACACTTATCAGGGAATCCCCAATGCATTCCAATGAGAGGGCAGCCTCACAGCAGTGAGAAACCAAAATGGCTGTTTGACACTTAAGGTACATGTCCTACCTTTTACCTACAATGCACCCTGCCCATAGGGCTAGCTAGGGCCTACCTTAGGGGTGACTGACATGCAGTAAAAGGTGGGGTCACAGACATGGCACACACTTTAGGTCACGTCACAGCGGCAGTAACACTGCGCGCACAGGCCCTGCAATGGCAGAGGCCTGAGACAGGTTTGAAAGGCTACTTTGGTGGGTGGCGCAATCAGCGCTGCAAGCCCACCAGTAGCATTTAATTTACCGGCCCCGGGTATCTGAGATACCACTTTACAAAGGACTGACAGGTAAATTAAATATGCCAAACAGGTGTAGACCAATCTTACCATGTTTACTACAGAGAGCACCACGCACTTTACACTGGACAGCAGTGCTAAAGTGCCCAGAGTCCTAAAACCACCAACATCATGTCAGAAAAAAGGCTAGGAGGAAGGCAAAAAGTTCAGGGATGACCCTGCAAAAAGGGCCAAGTCCAACACAACCCCCTTCCAGCCAAACGCAGGGTAGACCAATCACCACCTTGATGGGCTTCCCTGCTTTGGGCGATAGAACACAGACGCGGGCCCGCAACTGCAGGGGCACACTCCAGTTCTACGCCATTCTGAACCCATGTGGTTCCCTCTGTCAAAGCTCCCAGGACCAGCTAGGCTACCCCACTGGTGCTCCCTAGCTGTCCACGGCCAGGACCAGGCCCTAGGCCATCCAGATGTCTTTGGTCCTTGCCATACCACAGAGTGGGGGGCAGTAACCCCTGGCACATAGTAACCATTCTACACTCTTCCTCTCATCAGTGCAGTTCTAACCTGCCACTGATCCTCCAACCTAGGGTCCGCACCCTCAGGCTGACCAGAGGTCATGGGCAAGGTTGTCCTCCCCCTACCTCTCCTTCTGGGGTTCCGTACTCTCCTAAGAGAAGCACCCCCAGAACCAAAAACTGTCAGGACGCTGGAACCAGACCTCCTACACAATTCTTCCACCAGTTCAGGGCCTTGACCCTGCAACTGATCTACCAACCTGGGATCTAAACCCTCAGGTTGCACCGGGGTCAGAAGCGAGGACTCCCTCCCTCTGAACCCCCTTCCAGAGTTCTGCACCCTCCCACCTGGAGTGGTACCCCTAGAAGCTAAATCGGTCAGGACACTGCTTACAGTTGTCCTTCCCTCCAGGTCAGGCAGAACCAGAACCTGGCCTCCCAACCCAGGGACTAACCCCTGCGGCTGAGCCCCTGCCCGGCGCACCAGAACTTCCTTGGGAGCACACATGCCCCCCCGAGGGTAACACATAACTCATGTGTCGTGAGACAGTCTGCCTGGCGCAGATCTCCCCACCCCTGTCCATCTGACAGTGCGTGAAGATACCCCAAGACAGAAGTGGTGTCACCATGGTCACTCCTAGGAGACTCAGCCCTTCTGGCTGGCCCCTGACCCACTGGTTCTTCCACTGGGAACTCTCTCCCCCTCTCACCCCTCAATCTGGACTTCTGCACCCTCCACTTAGGAGTGGCACTGCCAGACACCAGAACTGATGGAGGCCTGCTTACAGACACTCCACGGTCTCCTGACACTAGGAGATCCCCCTCAAATGAACTACTAGTACAGCTTAGGCTCCCTACCTGGTGTTCCCTTAAGGAACCATCCAGGCCCTGAGACTGAGGTTGGGCACTATCGGGACACATCCCAGTCTCACTCCTTCTCCTAGGAGACAGGACGTGAGGCCCTACAACCTTCCCACTACAACGGGACCTAGCTGGGCTACTCTGAACCTCTCCCTCCACTCTGGGCTGGAAGATACTTGAACCACTCCTCTTAGGGTCACTCCCCAATGCCTCTTCAGACCCTCTGGCAACCACCCAGAGGTCTGCCTCCCATGCAAGCTCCCTGGGATCAGAGAACTCACACTCCAACAGGTATTGGCGCAAGCCCGGAAAACAATTACTGAACATGTGCTCTCTGACAACCAGTTTGAACAGCCCTTCAAAATCATTTGCCGTGCTACCCATCACCCAATCCTCCAGTGCATCACAACACATATCCACAAACTCCCCCCAATACTGGTGAGACAGTTTCTTACTGCCCCTGAGCCTCAACCTGTATCCCTCTTCCTGGGAACCAGGCACCATACTCTGGGAGTGGGACTTCCTGCACTGGACTCCATATTGCTGCCACCACTGGACCCCACCCTCACTGGTGAATCCAGACAACTAAAACGGCACTCAGGGGATAATCTACCCTCCAGAGCTAGTTTCTCCCTGGCGAAGGCCCTCTCTGCCACCGCCATCCTCTCCTGCGCTAAGACCCTCTCAGTCTCTAGCTTTTTCTCTTCAAGGCTCATCGCCCTGAGACTCAAATCCTGAGCCAATAATGCCTTTTTCTCCTCTAAGGCTAACTTCCTATTCTCCAACTCCAATTTCTGAGCCTCTATGTTATCATGGCTCTTCTTCTGGAGTTTCTCTAAAGCCAGCCGATGCTCCCTTTCTTCTCTCCTATCCACCCACTCCTCTGGGGACAGGGAAAGGGATGGGGTGCTGCCCATGGCACTGGACCCAGCAAGGGACTCCCTATCTATGGGGTCCTCACTCTCTACTGGCGTCCCTGCCCTGTCATTTTCTCCCTCCTGCTCAAGCTCTCCAGGATGCTCACTGGCCTTCCTAGATTCCAACCAAGCCCTCAGCGCCTTTTGGTATTCCTCCTTCGGGGCAGACCTTCTCACTTGACACCCAAGACCCTGACAGAACCTCTTTAGGTCCTTCACAGTATACCTTTGCAACGCACTTACACTAACTGCACTTTCTGTCACAACAACTGCTGGATCATTGGGGTGAGACATGACTGACACTTTAGGGGTGTCACCAAAATTTAGCAGAGCAGGAAATCACAATTCAAAAATGACACTTTTAAGGAGAAGAAAAACTCAGGAAAAATAATCCCCAAACCTGTGATTCTCTAAATGCAGAGTTTGTAGTGCAACCAGTTGTCGCTGTGGTACTGCGCAAACGGAAGTCCTATCCTCACCGCTGACAACCAATGTTAGGAATGGGATTTCTGGTTGGCTAGGGCAAGCGCCTAAGCCAGGCAAAAACCACCACTCTAGTCAGGGCAAGGGAGTTACACACTGAAGGTAACCCCTGCTCACCCCCTTGGTAGCTTGGCTCGAGCAGTCAGGCTTATCCCAGAGGCAATGTGTAAAGCATTTGCGCAACACACACACACAGCAGCAACACACTAGGCACACTACAAAAGAAACTCCACACAAGGTTATATAAAAAATAGCCTTTGTATTATCCAAAGCACATTAGAATCATAATCACACAATATACACTGTGCCAACTGGCACTATACAATATTCACAGGGGATTATATACAGGACAGGGCCAATCGGGCCACTGTCAGAACCTTTTAGAAAGCACTAGTAGCAAATGTAAAACACAACCAGTAACTACTGGTACAACACTGTACTTAGCATCATCACCTGCAACATAAACACATTATGTCTGCATCACATTAGGCATAAGACACATTATGCATAACCATCATAAGCATAAATACATTATGCATAAATACCATGCGCATAAATTACATTTGGCAACCATCAGCATAAACACATTATGCACGCATTTGGCAGGGCCCCACAGTAACACTAACTAGGTGCATACATCTTCCTAGGGCCTTGCGCCCTCTCTACACCATAAAGCTGACCCCAGGCCAACTGGCCTTTCACTGGGGCTCGAATGCCCTCTGTCCAGAATGTCTGGGCGGAATTGTAGGGCCTCTCAAGTAGCCCTCTGGCTCCCAATGCAGCTAAACTCTGTGCGCAATGCGCTGGGGGCGTATGGTGCTTCTCACCCCTTTCTTAGCACGAAAACACCTATGCCCCCGTTGTTGCAGCTGCCCGCCACTGCGGTGTAGCTGTGAGTATGGGCCTTGGCACTACGGTGCCTGGGGAGCCCCTGGAGGAAGAAAATGGCAACCCTAGTGCCTCACACGGTCTCCACTCACTGGGGCCCTCTCGTCAGGCACCAGAGGCTACGTCAAGGTAGGTGGGGAGGGGAGACTCCGACTGGTCTCCCCCTCACAGAAAGTAGCCCTAGGACCCCCAAGGCAGCCTCACAACACGGGTGGAAGGGAGGAAGAGCTCCGGGCTCACTCACCCACTTCGAGCTGTCTCGGGTCCCTCTTCGGCCGGCTCCAGGCACCGACAATGTGCCTCGGTCGGTCCCGCTTCATGGACCCTCCTTTACTGGGGAACCTGCGAGGCTCAGTCCTCGCCTCAGCAACACGCGGGGCTCTCCTCCGTCGTACGGGGAGCCCCGCCCACGGCCAGGCAACAGCCGCCTGGCTTCCTGCAGCACTGCTTCTTCCTGCCTCCGTGGAGCCTGCGAGGCGCCGGCGCGACTTCCTTCTCGGCTGCGGGAGGCTCCGCCCCCAACCAGGCAAGATGCCTGACTTCCGTGCCGCGGCGGTGCCTTTCGGCGGCTGCAATTGCGGGGTGTGCTCCCTCTGTTAAAACAAGCACAATTGCGGGGTGGGCTCCCGCCGTAAAATAACACCAATGCGGGGTGGGCTCCCGCTCGGAGGGGGCACACAACAGCGGGGTAGGCTCCCGCCTTCAAATGACAATGCGGGGGAATCACCACGTCGGGATTCCCTCCGGGCAAAGTGCCGCCCAGTGCTGCGTAGCACGCACACTCCTCATCTCTTGGCAGGGCTGGAGTCCCCCCCTCCCTGGGGCTCCAACAGTAGAGATGTGGCGCTTCATGAAGCGCTGGACCCCAAAGGCTTCATAGGGGCAAGGCTGGGCCCAGGCAGGCCAGCACACAGGGCTCTCCAGCAGGGAGACAGTCCCTTGTGGCGGTTCCTCCTGGGGCCCAGCAGCAACAAGTCACCAGGAAGCACAAAAAGCACAACACTACCTGGGGTCACAGCCCCAATATTTATACAACCTTTTCCTTTGTCTGCCCTTGGCACAGGGCTTGGGGGAACCAACCTGAACTGGTTATGGGGGTTCGGAGCACTCTGTTTACAGGGCTCCTCTTCCCCTTTGTCAGGTGGGGGCTCGGTCATCAGACACACCACAGGGGGCGGAGCCAGCATTCACCTAGGCAGGCACAGACCTATTCAGGGTAAGGGGACTACTCCTCCCATTACTCCAAATGCAGATCTCCCATTCAGCCTAACGCTGACTCACCCTGCCCTCCCTGGAGCCACACACACCTCTCCAGCCCCTGTCACTCCAGAGCCAGACATGCAATACACATCAGGCAGGCAGACACATAGCACACAGAAATGCCAACTTCTAAAAGTGGCATTTCTAAAATAGTGATAATAAATCTGCGCACACCATTGCGCAGCATTTATTATTACTATTCCAAACATACCAAACTTGACCACGCTGCTCCTCTCATATCAGGAATTACCACTGAAACACTTATCAGGGAATCCCCAATGCATTTCTATGAGATGGCAGCCTCACAGCAGTGAGAAACCAAAATGCCTGTTTGTCACTACCAGGACATGTCACACACTTAAGGCACATGTCCTACCTTTTACCTACAATGGACCGTGCCCATAGGGCTAGCTAGGGCCTACCTTAGGGGTGACTGACATGCAGTAAAAGGGGGGGGGTCACAGACATGGCACACACTTTAGGTGTCACGTCACAGCGGCAGTAACACTGCGCGCACAGGCCCTGCAATGGCAGAGGCCTGAGACAGGTTTGAAAGGCTACTTTGGTGGGTGGCGCAATCAGCGCTGTAAGCCCACCAGTAGCATTTAATTTACCGGCCCGGGTATCTGAGATACCACTTTACAAGGGACTGACAGGTAAATTAAATATGCCAAACAGGTGTAGACCAATCTTACCATGTTTACCACAGAGAGCACACACACTTTACACTGGACAGCAGTGCTAAAGTGCCCAGAGTCCTAAAACCACCAACACCATGTCAGAAAAAAAGCTAGGAGGAAGGCAAAAAGTTCAGGGATGACCCTGCAAAAAGGGCCAAGTCCAACACACTCATATGCTGCAAGATTCGTTTGTGGACCTGCAATGTTGTGCTCCCCACATATTTTAAATTGCAGGTGCATGTTAGCACATAGACTGCAAATTCGGTCTTGCAGTTGTAGGCTCCTATGATCTTAATCTCCCTTCCTCCGAAGGGAGTCGTGTAAGCTGTGGTGTTCTGACCTTACTGCATGCCCTGCAGCGACTACATCTTTTAAAACCTGGGGGTGGTCTTAGCCAACTCTGTCCACGTTCCATTTCAGGACTACTTTTCACTACTGCATCTCTATCGGATGGGGCTCTTCGGTATGTTATGGAAGGGTGTCTCAGAAGTATTGTCCCTATAACTGGATCTGTTCTGACAATATGCCAGTTTTTAATTAGCAGATCCCTGAGTTCTTTGTTCTCAGTATTATAGGTGGTCAGAAATCTCATCTGGGGTTCAGTTTTCCCCTCCTTAGGTTCTTTCTGGGGAAATATAATCATCTCTCGTTTCTTTTTGTTTTCTGCCTGATGTGCTTCCTCAACCACTTTTTTATTGTACCCTCTTTCAATGAAATGCTGGGTCATTTCATCCTGGCACTTGATTAATTCAATTTTTGTACTGCAATTTCTGTTTGCTCGCAGCATTTCTCCATAGGGTATACTAAGTTTCGTGCGGTCTGGATGGAAGCTGGAGGCATGGAGGGTTGTATTTCCTGCTGTTTCTTTTATATGGAGCTTTGTTTCTAGTTTACCAGCCTGAACCTTCACTTCTATGTCAAGGAATGTTACACTAGTTTTACTGATGTTGTGCATGAATTTTAGATTGAATTCAGTATTGTTTAGATGCTTGACAAACTGTTCCGCAGAGTTTGTTGTGCCCCTCCAGATCACAAACAAATCATCTATGAATCTTACCCACATAAATATGAGTTGATCCCAGGCCTGCGCGTGTTCTCTGCGGAGCACCTGTTCCTCCCACGAGCCTACATGTAAACATGCATAACTGGGGGCGAAACAGGTGCCCATCGCAGTCCCACGCTGTTGTTGATATAGTTCTCCCCCAAACAGAAAAAAGTTATTCTCCAGGCAACATTTTGCCATGGACATTAACATTTGGGTATGATTAAATAGGCCTACTGGTCTCTCCCATAGAAAATGCTGCATTGCTCTCAAACCATCGGAGTGGGCAATACTAGTGTACAGGGTTGTTATATCAGCACATAGTCTTGTTCCATGGGTGTATCATAAATCATTTTCAGAAAGTCACTGCTGTCCCTTTTGTAGGATGGTAAATTTGCTACATATTGTTTCAAAAATAAATAAATGTATTTGGATGTGTTTTCCATCATACTTCCATTTGCAGAAATGGAGGGTTGTCCAGGGGGGCAGCTGGCATTCTTATGCACTTTTGGTATCAAGTACAGGACTGGTGTCTTAGGGGTGTCGTTCTTGAGGTACATGAATTCATCATGTAAAAGCAGGCCTTCCTTCATCCATTGTTCTAATTCTAGGGTATATTCGGCTTGCGCCTTGATCATTGCCTCCTGTTTGCACTTCTTATAACAGTCCCTCTGTCCAAGTTGTGTCCGTGCTTCCTGTAAATACATGTTAATGGGCCATACCACAACATTACCCCCTTTGTCGGAATTCCGTATCACCACATCTTTGTTCTTCCTCAATTTGGACACCAAATCATGATATTTCCATTCAATGGCAGTTCTCTTTTTCCGGCCTTCATTAGTACCCCTGTGGACTCTTTTCAGTCCCTCAATGATCAGCTCGTGAAACGTGTCTATGTTATCTTTCGTGGTGGTTGGTGTTATTCTCGATCATGGTCTGAATGGTTTAGAAGCAGCTTCCCCAATTTCAATATTATGTTCCTGGATGATATCTTGGATGGTTAATTCAGAATCAGGAGCCTCATTTTCAGTTTCTAACTGTCTAAGAATCTTAAAACTGAGAGATCCGCAATGGTTGTAGCTCCCATTGTTGTTGCCGGTTGACTCCTCTCTAGAATATATATATATCCTGATCCCAGTCCACAAATCACGCACTCTCAGGGCCAAGCAAAAAAGATGCAGTTGTAGATGCAAGAATGCAGGTTTATTTTACATTACACGTTTTGGCTGTTCGACAGCCTTGATCACATGTAAAGTAACCACCAATCGTGTGTCCTTAAAACTCTGCACAGTAGCAGCAAAGAAGGATTATATGAGCTGAAAAGCATTTTGGTCATATTGGAGTGTTGATATACACATGAATTGTAATTAACACAGACCTGTGTCCAATCATCAAAATGCATAAATATTCGAGGGTTTAAAGGTTAATCTCTGTTCCTCTCACAGTAACACATTTGATCAACAAAATTGGAAACAATAGAACACGTGCAGTATTCGAGCACGATTCAACCAAGATTTTGCCAAGGACTGATGGACTATGTCATATCCTTTTCGCAACAGCACGGTTATGGCATAGTACATCAGTCCTTGGTAAAATCTTGGTTGAATCATGCTCGAATACTGCACGTGTTCTATTGTTGATGAGGGGTGTTATCCCAAAACGGGTCCCAGGATGCTTGTTTCTGGTCCAGGGAGGACCTGGCCTGGCAGTTCGGGTGGGCTGTTCCCATGAGGCACAGGGTCAAGACTGATTTGCATATGGCTGGGTCTGAACTGGGGTGGCGAAGTGAGCTAAAGAACAATAATAGTTTTAACCCAGATCTGTGACTGGGGGTGAGTGTCTGAAAAGTTTCAGGGCTCCGACCATCGTCTCCTTGTGTTTGCTTTATTTATGAATAAAACAAAGGTAGGGTGGAACATAAAAGAAAACTAGCATCTATCACTGGCTCAAGTGTGTTGGAGCAAGTGGAGTGATCATTCTTGCAACAGAATTAAACCAGACCAATATGTGTGAATGCAGTGCACACAAGCGGGACCTATTGTCAAGGAGAGCAAATTACATATCCAAGTTGATCTAAAGAAAAATGCACTTTTGATATTGCAACAATAAAAATAAATCTAGGCTTGATTAGGCCCGACCTATTTGCTTTGCCAGTGCTTGTTTACTATTGATATCACAAGAGGCATGCGAAAGGTTTTTATATTTTTTATTTACAGGCCAGTTACAAGCTTCCAGTTGCAGTGTACACATTGGTGTGAAAAGGGAAAGTTGCTTTTCATAGATATTTGTGTTGGATTGCCATTGTACTAATAAAAATGGAGTACACTTAAAGTAGCCTTTCCCTCTTTAACTTATGCAACAAACCTGCTAGTAAAATTAGTATTTCTAGAGTGGTGTGTACGTCACTGCAGTAAACTACCATATCAATCTCCCATTCACTAGCATTAGATCCATTTTGCTTATACATGCCTTCAGTGTTTGTGTCCTATGGTACTGCTTTGCATTGAGACATACAGTTTAGAAACAATTCTAGTTTCTCTGACAAATTTCCAAAATATATCTGAGAGGTTTTAAAATAAACCATGTCAGTGGATGTACACTGTTTCCAGGTTTAATTGCATAGTAATTAACAATTAGGTGCCGATTATGATCTCGTTAGGAAAGCATTCCTACCGAATCGGTTCAGGAATGCTTTCCGGATGACTCGGATCTGTGGAGTCCGACCGAGTGATTTGGATGTATCCGGATGCTTCCAGATACGATTTGGCCAGACTCCCATTGAAGGAAGGGGTGGTTGGGGAAAACCTTGCACCCTGTGGTGGGCACCCCATGATGCCTGCCACACTGAGCATGGTTGGAAAGGGGGGTCCCTTGGATACCCCCACGGGCCCGATTCAAAAGGCCCCAGGTGAAGTGGGGCCTGCTATGGGCCCCCAAAGACAGATTCCGTCAGCCAGTTCATTCCAGCGAAACCGAATCGGAACGGCTGTCTGAATCGGTCATCGTACTCGCTCGCTCGGAAACCGAGTCCATAGAGCTGTACGATTCGGCTCCGAAAGACGCGACCTGTCCGAATGCCTTTCGGAACCGATTCCAACAGCCCTAACAGTTTCCAGGCATAGTAATCGGTTTTTAGGAAGTGTGTACGATTCGGTCTGAAACAAGGGTTCCGGATCGGATTTGGCAAACCCAAATCCGATTCAGAGCCCTTTCCGAATGACATCGGAATCGACCCCTAGGTGTCTCTGCAAATCATTCCTTCTAATCCACTGTTTAAATTAGAGGCAGCTCTACCAGGTCTGAGCAAGAGCCATCTTTATGAGTGTAAATAGTATATCTACTGACTTCTACATACTTTTCAGTGACGTTTGTTAGATGGCAGATAGCATGGTGCAACAGCTAATGGCAAAGATGCTAGGCAAGTGGATTTATTTTGGTGAGAAAGATCATCCAATATGTACTAATGATGATGGCTTCTATTGCATATAAACGTATGTAAACATATATCAGTCAATTACATAATTATTTTTCACCCAGAGCCGGGGTTTTGTATGGGCAAACTGGGCCCAGGCCCAGGGCGCCAATCTTAGGAGCTCATGGAGCTCTCTGCATGAAAGTCCTTGGCCTCAGTAGTTTAGTTTAAAGTTGTTGTAATCATTTTAACGTGTTGCAGTGGCTGTATTTAATACCCTTACTTCCCCCTCCCCTGCTCTCTCATCTATCTTTCACCACCTGCCACCACACACCAACACCCCCTCTCCACCTCAACAAATAACTTGGCACCAGCCTGACGGAGCTAAACTGTGGACGATTCAGGTGAGCTGGGGAGGTGCAAGATCTTTGTGTCAGAGGCATGTCACCAGTAGCAGCGAGGGCTGTAGACGCAGCATTATTTCATATTTTTTTAATGTAGCCAGCCAGGGACTTACCTATGAAAAGGGGGCCCCTGCCGTCTCATTTTATTTACCTGCAGCAGCGTGGGCGGCACATTTCTTCCCGCCCAGGGCGCACTTCGAGCAAGGGCCGGCTCTATTCATTTCACCGGTATGACTTGAGTCCGAACTGTGTATGAAGGCTGTTCATCTTTCGTGATAAAAATATTGGTAGTATGAAATGCTTAAACCCCTTCAGGAGATCTACCCATTTTAGGGATAAGTACTGTTATTTTTTCGAATTTGAACAGCGACATAGGAGACTACCTGCCAGATAGACGAGTATGGTAGCAGTGACGCAGAGAAGTAGTCTTTTTCTGATTTTACCAGAAAGAACTGAAAGAAATAACTGGGGAGAGGATGTGGTCTCACAGCTAGACTACCCGACTTTGGAGCTGGGAAACCAAGGTTCGAGCCTCGGGGTCGACTCCACATCCTGTGATTCTGGGCAAATCACTTAATCTCCCCGTGCCTACCAAAAAAATGAATGTGTCCTTGTATAATGTAACCGGTGCTCATGTGAAGTGCTCCAATACCTTCGGTTCGAGTTCGCGCTACATATATCTGCAAAAAAAGAAATCCTTAGATTGAGAAGAACCTGGGGGCATATTAGCAAGGGCTTTATCGCAGCTTTAGCGGCACTTTTTGCCGCTAAAGCGGCGATTTTTTTATCGCCCTATCAGCAAGCTGTCGCGAACAGGCGTTAGCGACAGCTTTTGGGCGATAGCGGACGGTTTTCCCATCGCCTTGCATGCCAGCGATAATTATCGCTAATGACATGCAAGGTAGGCATTCCCAACTAAAAGCGACTGAAAACAGTCGCTAACACAACTTCCCCTATTAGCAACGCAGGCGAAGCGATAAAAAACTTGCGCTAAGCGCGATTATCGCTAGAATTTAACACCTGCTAAAAACATGACTTACCTGTTTGTTCAATGGGAGGTGGATTGTCAGGCTAAGTCCCCCATGGCGTTAATGCGTGAATATCGCTGGATTTCCAGCGATATTCACACTATTCACCCTGCTATCGCTGGATATTTTATTGCATTGGAGATAAGCGTTGCTAATAGCGTGTTATCTCCGCGATAAAAATCCAGCGATACGCGGCGATTAAAAAAAGCGCGCTAAGCGCGGTTTGCGATAATTATCGCAAGTTGTTGCTAATATCCCCCTAGGTTTTTGGCGATATAGGGGAAAATATGGAATTAATGATGATGAGTATTAAATATTAAAATAATCAAACAGTATTTGGAGTTAGTATAGCAAGCGCTAATAAAGGACAAAAACAGCTGAACTGAATACTTTTCTGCAAGTTCATTAAAAGAACTGAGAAACGATTGTTGCTCTGAGCGCAAATGAAGAGGGGATGTGTGGCTGATACACAGTAGCACACATATCCAAACTCAGGATGGTGAATTTTGAAAGTTGTGGAGGTAAATACCCGCCCCCAATTGCACTCGGCAAGTTTGTGAAGAAAGCAAGCAAGCCCTAGGTACTTCAGGAGGGTTTGGGGTGTTTTAAAATAAGTTATCATTTAACAGCACAACATCCACATAAATTTGCTAAAAAGCCATAAATATCGAAGTGGCATTCATGAAATGCTACAATAAATACATAATATGGAAACTAAATCTTAGCCTCCCAGTGTGTTTGGATTTAACTTGCTAAAAATCAGTTTTGAATAAGGTAAAAATGTAAATTTTTTGACACAATTTCCTTAGCAAGTTTCTAAAATGGCATGAGTGATACAGGTAGCTAGGAAAATGTAAAACACAATTTCATAATATATAATATTTCTCAGAGCCTCTTTCTTCACATCTTCATGTCACTTTCAATATTTATTTTCAATTGCGTTCCTTGTTTCGACTATGAAAATCCGTGGGAGGCGAAGGGTGTAAAAATAATAGGAAGACAAAAATCTCAAGCAAGAAAAAGCAGTGTAAGACAGCAGTACTATTGGTCAGGTTACTGATATCTTATCGGTTCTGAAAGCTAACAGGGCATACGATTTATAAATGAGACGATATCAAAAGGCAGTAGTGAGTATTTGTTAAAAATCTGCTTCTATTTCTAAATTGAAAATGCACATATTTTGAAAAAAGCTGAATATTTCCATGAAAAAAAGATGTTTATCTTACTAGAATAGTACACTTTCACTTTTTTGTTGCTCAGCAGTCTACCTTCATTTAAGTCTCTTTGTAAGTTCCACTGCTAACATTGTGTCACTACCAAATTTGAAACCCAATAGTGTTGCTCTGCCATTGTTGATACTATTTCAACTCAGTGATATGCTTGTCTCACGTGATTCGCATGTTCTGTTTATGATTGAGACTTAGTTAAGATTTACTTTTATTCTTGGTTCCTACAGCCTTTGCTATCATAGCCTTAAATAGAAACTCTGAAGGGGAAGGAACCCTAGCCATAATGTTTGTCCTTAGTCTACACCGAGAAATCTATGACACAGCTCTATCATACAGATTACATATGGTTTATGTGAGACTTTCACACATATATACTATATTTTTACCTACAATAATATATACCTTTTATAATATCCACATTGTTGAATACACTTTTAAGCATTGTCACTACTCACTCCACCCTTCATGATGTGAATGGTGTTCTCGAAGATTACATTTTACATTTGGGTAAGGCCCAGTGCTTCATTTGAGCCAGTGGAAGCAGGGGAGGCACCCTGACACTCATTTTTAGGGACCAACACTAGTTTTTCCTCCTGACCGAGAGCAAGAGAGAGAAAAACACAAAAGGGAAAAAAGGAGGAAGAGAAAGGCGGAAAAACAATGACAAAGAAAGAAAGCAGGGATGAAAAAGTGAGACATAGGGGCAGGGAGTGTCTCGTGACATATGAAATGGGCATGAGACAGAATCTAGACTACACCGCCATTAGTATTCGGTACCTCGACATTCGATTGATGTGGTCACGGGATTCTGAGCAAAACTTTGGGCCACCACTCTTATTCTTTGACAAATCAGAATTGGTAATGACACAATTAAATTGCTAGGGCTAGGATATTCACATCGCTGCTCTCCAGTCTGTGCCTTATCCTACTTGTTCACATAGGAGCCTAACTTTGCCAGATCAAGAGACCCAGGGGGATATGTACAAGGAAGTGGTATAAGTATGTATAAGGGTTTTCCTGGTCTTAATTTTGGCGCTGCCTCCTATGTACACCACACTTGTACATAGGGGTCAGCGTCAAATACAATGAGTGTTGCGGTGGAACGTCCACCACAACACCCACTGCACGCTCCTTTCACGCTAACCATAGCGTGAAAGGGGGCTTTATGTACAAGGCAGCATTAAGCCACGTTAAGTGGCTTAACGCTGCCTTGTACATAAGGCTATCGCCACCACAACGTAGGTAAAAGTGACGTTCCCGTGGCGATAGGGGCTTGTACATATGCCCCCCAGTCTTCTTTTAATGAGCAATTAGACCATTCTTTACTGATCAAATCATTCTCATGTTACTTCTCTATCTGGCACTTGACTCTCTTAAATGTCCCTGTTCTGCTTCACCAGCCTTTACACAACCATCAACGAATATCTTTTGTGACCTAGTTTATGACAGATGTGAAAATGTGGTTTACAGTTTTGGTTGTTATATCTATTGTAATGCTGACCCCTTTTCTAATATGTATGAGACACTAGCTAAATTGATTTCTAATGATACTGCTCGAATAAAACAGGTTGCTGGCATTACAGATCTGCTTACTGGTGGTTCTAGAGATGTTTGTATTAAAACTCTGATTTGCTGCTGCAAAAAGGAATGGAAGAAAACGTGTGACCCAGATTGTTTCTCTAAGCGTTCTGCTCTAAAGTGTGCTCTCAAAAATCACTTACTATAATGTAAAGCTTTACATATTAATACCACTATGGCTAAAGCTTAATGTAGTTCTAAATAGTGGCTCACCGCAGTGAAACTCTTCATGAACCCCCTTTTTCATAGAATCTAGCCCTCTGTTCTTTTAGAGCCACACATTTTATCTCTTCTTTTTACAAAAATATTTTATTTTTTCCAACCTTTCTGCAAAAAATGTGAGCTTTAGTCATGTCCTTAATTCTTCCTCTAATTATACATTACTATTTAATAGGATTATTCTCGCTTAAGCACTGTCTGAGGCACTATTGCAGGTCAAATTATATTGGTTCAGCTGAATTTTTAAAGAAAATTACTGTTATTCTTTCCAGATTTTGATTTCAATCATTATTTTTTTTTTCCAAGGGACGAATGCTTCCCGATTCACTGTTAGGCAAACTATTATCTCTTTTGAGCTACCTTACCTTAGACTGATTTGTGGGCATTTCATCACGGGGTAAACACCGACTCACATATGAGGGCGATGTTTGCCCCCAGGTGAGTGCCCCTTTCTTTTTTTTTATACAGAGGTGCGCTTACCATTCCTACGTTCCCCTTCCCATTGTGCCCATGGGCATTTTACCACCTACAACAGCAGCACTGTTTAATTAGGAACTGCAGTGCTGGCGGGGAAATGTCCTTCTGCGAGAGTGATGTGACACAACCTCTGCATACCCCTTATACTCTGGTGATATGGTAAGTAAGGTAAGTCAAAAATGTATTGTTTGAAATTATTTAAAAACCATAACAATGTACTGTAGAACACATAAACAGTTAAAAACAGGATAAAATCAGATAAAAGCAATTGAGCAGTAGGAGCTTGTAGCCAATAGTTCCAATCTGCCTAGGGAGTATGTGCACCTCAAGTTGATCAATAGCAGGCAGGGAGACACCGCCCAGGAGTGCGTAGCCATGAACAACAATACGTCCAGCCTCACCATGTTCCCACTCATTCTAAATCAGGTTAGATTACTATGCTAACACACATTGCAGTGGGCGTGAGAATTCCAAGTCCTGTGCAGCTTTGTAGGCCCTGGTGAAAGAAGAGCCTGAACTCTTGTTCAAAACGTAAAGTGCAGGTTGGGCAAAAGAAATAGCCTACTAGGCCTGTTCCCCAGTGACCCTTGCCAGGCTGTACCAGCCTGTACCATAAAACAAGAGCGAACAACAGCGGTGACTTGAGTTCATGACAGGAAAGGATGCTTTTGGCTCCCAAACGTTCCATTGCAGTTCTTGCATTGGATTCCCATCCGAATTTCTTTTTCTGAATGCCCAACCAGATCCTTTAGGGGCCGCCTTGAGCTTGGCGTAATAACCCAGAAATCAGGCTTTCATAACGATCGGTTGTTTACTCAGACCAAATTCCAGCCGAATTTGATATGACTGAGTGGAAACGGTGAGACAAAACATGCTCCCATAGCATCGCATTTGCACCATAAGTTAATGTTGGCAAAAACTTGGCATCAATCACTTCAGGTATGGCTGTGAGAGAGATCCGGGCTGCGCATCTTTATTGCCAGTTTTTTAAAGCATGTCGTCAAATACAAGGCGGTTCCTGTTAAAGCAGAGAGCTGTGTTACCTGTGTCCCATGGTGGTTAAAGTGAAAGCCCAGGTACATCAGACTTGGGACTTGCTCCAGGGTTACCCCATTCATAGTGAACTTACATTTAGGGGTTGTGTTGTTGCTTCTGGCATCATATACCAAAATGTTCATTTTTGGTAAGATGGACTTTTTCAATATTACTGCTGTTCTGTTTTGGCAGTCTTCTAGAAGCTTCACTTCAATGCCTGATTTTAATAAATAAGAAAGATTTTTTACCATCTTATCAAAGGGCACTATAACACTGAGATAGCTACTCTGCAATAAATAATTACGTTTATATGGTGTACAAGGATATGGTGGCTTCCTCATCCTCCTCGGCCTTGCCACAGCTTTAGACACAGTTGTCCATGGAAAACATCTCTGTATTGTTCCGGTTTGCATGGCATGGGTGGGCTGGCTGAGTCCAGGAGTGATTCAAAACCTACCTACCAGTGTGTTAAAGTGGATGCCTCTAGATATTTGTCCCTCTTCCTGTGTTGTGGAGAGTCCATTAGTGTAGTCCTCAAGCCTATGATGTAAAGGATCTGCTTGAGGCTTCTGTGAGATGTGTTGGCTGACTTTGACATCTATATCCACCAGGACAGGGTTGACACGAAATTCTATCTTTAAATTATTTCTTTGAAGATTGACCACCGTGTAACTGTGCAGCTGCTATCAATGTCTAGATATATTTTCCCTTTCTCATGCTCAATATCTCAAAATCTGAATGTCTTTTATTCACAACTTATTCCACATCTTTGATCTGTGATATGGCCTTAATTCACTGCCCATTCCCTGTTTCTATGGTGAATTACCTAGGTTTTAGGGTTATACTATTGATTTATAAATGTATATTTGTGCATCTTGATCAAAAGTGAAAGATATTTTCCTTCTCCAACGCCGTGTGTCCTTTTGTTGAGTTTTGAACAATTACTCTTTGGCCCTCTCATGCTAGATTATGCATTAATTGTTTAGTTTCTTCCCAGAATACATTTTTTCTATTTTTTTTCTTCATCATGTACATTAATTGATATTCTCAAGTGCTTTGCTTGTGTACAGTGCTTCAGGAAATTAGAATCTAAATGCATAGAATGGTAGATGTGTAATAGTGAATAATGGGTATGTTTTTTACATAGGGGTCTTGAGTAGCATCAAAAAACAATGAGAGTGAAGACCTGTCTATGATGTCACTTCGAACCCCGAAGTGAAAGATATCCACATTATTCACTTTTTACCCGCTATAGTTTTATGTTATGTATGCCCCCAAATCACTTGCCCCTACTTTCAACTGCCATGAAGAGGCAGAGGAGAATGGGGGAGCCAAACATAACTTAACGCAAAAAGAACACTTGATTGACGGATTGCTGAACAATGTCAAACATTCACTTCTAGTACAGAGATCTGGGCTTAAATCCATAATTTCTTTGCCCACCATGCCATTCCAGTTTAAACCCAGCCATATGCAAATCAGTCTGGACCCGGCTCCCATTAGAACAGTCCAGCCCGAACTGCCAGATCCTCCCTGGCCTGGAAACAATCCTCCTGGGACAAGTTTTGGGGTATCATCCCTCAACAATGGATTTAACCCAGATCTCTTGACTGGGGATGAATGTTTGATTTATTCAGCATTCCGTCCATCATTTGTTTGCGTAGCACTTTTCTCCCAAAGTGAGATGGGAATGCCCAGACTTGCTCACTGTGCCACTGGATTCAAGCTAGCCTGGCTGATGAGGGGTAATACCACGAAACCGGTCGCAGGATGCTTGTTTCCAGTCCAGAGAGGACCTGGCTTGGCAGTACGGGCTGGACTGTTCCCATGAGGAGAAGGGTCAAGACTGATTTGCATATGGCTGGGTCTAAACTGAGGTTACATGGTGAGCAAAAAAACACTGGATTTAACCCAGATCTCTTCACTGGGGGTTAATGTTTGATTTATTCAGCATTCAGTCCATCATTTGTTTCCTTAGCATACGTAACTTAACAGCTTCTCCATGTCCACTATGTACAAAAAATGAAAAGTGGTCTCCTGCTGCCACCCCCACTATCCTGTGTGCCTTCCTCCCCCCTCTAAGCTGTGCATTCTGCTCTTCATTGGAGAAGAGAACCATTGCTGCGCTGACATACTCTCAAAGAACCGTATAAGAGCAGCTTGACATTTTTTTATTGCATTGCAACAGTGGGAAGATACTTTTGTTTTCCATAGTTTCTACACTACAGCAGCAAATAACCTGATTTAGAATCTATTATTCACGATAATTGCTCTCACAAGTGTCATACATAACATATAGAATTATACGTGGGTAACCGTGAACTACAGGGATGTTTTTTTACCCAGGGAATTTAAGTGACATCAAATAGACAATGAGTGTTATGATGGAGTATTTTAGGATGTCTTTCTGAATCCCTAGTTGTAGCACAGCCCTGTAGTTCACTTTCTACCCATCTATAATTTTATGTTATGTATGGTCTGAAAATCATCTGCTCTCTCCTCTGTGACCCATGTGTAAAAACTAAGGGACATATTCTCAAGGAGCTATCGCCGAGTTATTGGCACTTTAACGCATCCAAAGTTGCGCTAAATTTATTGCCCCATTCACAAGCTGGTGCTAACAGCCCATAACACCAGTTTTCCTGCGAAAGCAGTCGCAAAAAACATCGCCACAGATGACCCCGGCAACTAACGCTAATGAGATGCAGAGTAGGCGTTCCCGAGCAAAAAGCTGCGACAACACCACAACGCAACATTCTCAATGAGCAGCCACATCGGCAATAGGAACACAAAACAGGCGATACAGCACTTACCAGCAGGAAATTAACACCTGCTCTGACCTGGTGCAAAGTCGGACGTCAACCTGCACAAGAAAAGGGAGCCCAGCCCACAGCCACACCTGAAGAACAACAAATGCCATGGAGCCACTCACCATGCACCCGGGAGCCCGAGAGGGCAACAACACCCACCGTCACCACCCCCAGGACCGCCACCCCCCCAATGGACCCCCCCTGCCCCCCCCGGACCACCACGGAGGCAGCGCAGACAAAGACAGCGTACCTTCAGGAAATGCACCAGCCCCACAGACCAACCACCAGACAATGCCAATGCCCACTACAGGCCCAAAAGGACAACCATCCTCCGCATCCTGAACATCATTGCCCACAGGCTGATGGTACCAACACAGTGGACAACCAACATCCCTCCGCAGACAAAGCTGCTGGCTGTGCTGCACCTGTTGGCCTCTGGTATCCTCCCAAACAACAACCACCTGAGTCGGAGGAGTCTCACAGCCAGCCCCATCCAAGTTCCTCACACCTGTCCTGGATGCCCTCACCAGCTAGGGACCCCAGCACCCATACGTCCCCCACAATGCGCAGGAACAGCTGGAGACCAAGCAAGGACTATACGCCATAGCTGGATCCCCGCACGTGTCGGGGGCAATCGACTGCACACTTGTCCCACTTGTGCCCCCTGCCAACACCGCACACAATTACTGCAACAGAAAGCACACGCATCCCATCAACGTGCAGGCAATAGTCGACCATAGGAGACTCCTCACCAATGTCATAGCCAACTACCCAGGCAGTGTGCATGATCCCTTCATCTTCCGACTGTCCAATATCAACCAGCGCTTCCAGGATGGCACCCATGGGAATGCACTGCTCGTTGGCCAGTACCAAATGAACACACCACACACCTCAACCCCACAATCATGCAACTCACAACTCTGGCACTGCACACGTCACAAAATCACATACAACATGCCAAACAACATGCCCCCCCACCAGACACGACAGCACAACTTACTGTGGCAACCTTGGTTAGCCATGTACATGTGCCATCGACGGCATGGCACCTCAGCCACACAATACCGGAATGTGGGGAGAGGTGGGAACCAGGCATGTGCGAAGGAGGCAAGTGACCCATGAATGAATATGTACACAATGCCAAGGGTGGCGGAGATGTGCTGGACAGACTGCAGTTTGCAGACCACAGACATAGCCATGTCTACATGCACTGCTGGTGTTTGGAGTGTAGTGGACAGTGGACGCAACCACGTCACCCCAGCCAGTGGGGAAGATCACGGAAATGTAGCTTGTGACGCACCCCCCTGTAAGTGTGTGCGGAGAGGGCTGGCCCGGCGTATGCCAGGCCGGCGCAGGGGTGTGAATAAAAAGCACGTAGCTCTGGGCGTGGTTCTCTTCCAGAATGCCCAACGTGTCTGCCAGGGCGGCGCCTCCCACCCCGCCACGAGGCTGATGCCGTCGCCGTGAGCGGTGTGGCCTGCGATCATGTGTGCCTGCTGCACCCCGGGCCGCTGGTCCCCGGACCAGTCATGCCCGCCCCTGCGCAGCTAGGCCTCACTGCTCACCTGCAGACACCGGCGTGTGTCAAAGAGGGCCCACCATGTGCCGGCGCAAGCTCCAAGCCCGAGGCCCGCGACCTTCGCAGCCTCCTCAGACCATCACGTCCTCCGCGACACAGGCCCCCTTTACTCCTTTTTCGTTGACGTACTCCACTGCTGCCTCGGGCCTACACTACGCTCAAGTAGGTCACACATTTGGAACTGAGTCTTGATTATGCTATGGCAGAGTACACACTTTATGGCAGCGTTTATATCACTGTTCTCCCTTCGATGTGGTGCCACCAACTCTGTGCATAGCATCCCAACCACACATGTCTGTGGCCCCTGATGGCTACGCCTTCGGCCTACACTGCGTACGAGTAGGTCACACATGTTGAACTGATCCGTGATTTCTGCATGGCGGAGTTCATATCATTGTACGCAAGGAGACGAGTAAGAGGAAGACGTGGTTCAGTCCGGAGGAGAAACGGACCATTGTTACGGAGGTGTTCGAACACTGCCGACAACTGCCCTGGTGTCACCAACCCTGTGCATCGCGGGCCAACGACACATGGCTGTGGGCCCCTGCTGACCGCTGCCTCGGGCCTACACTGCGGTCAAGTAGGTCACACATTTGGAACTGAGTCTTGATTACACAATGGCCGAGTACACACTTTATGGCGGAGTTTATATCACTATAATCCCTTTGATGTGGTGACACAAAGTATGTGCATGGCATCCCAACCACACGTGTCTGTGGGCCCTTGATGACAACGCATTCGGCCTACACTGCGGTCGAGTAGGTCACACATTGGGAATTCAGTCATGAATCATTCATGGCAGACTTGACATCATTGTACTGGCTTCATCGCAGACTGCATCCCCTTTCAGCTCCGGTGCCACTAAGTCTGTTCCCCAACATCCATGGCCACTTTCTGGTTGAACTTTGGTGGCGACTGAGTCTATGGACTGGGGCTTGTCTTCATCATCATGTCGGTGATACTGAATTTGTGGCAAAAATGAGGCTGTGGCATTCCACTCCTCTATTTGCCACTTCCGGCCGGCTTCTGCCCTCTGCATCATGCCCTGGAGGACACCTTCCACTGTCCCCCGCAAACCTCCGCTACATTCACCTTCGACAACAACGAGGACCCGCTCACCTCGCGTGGCCCTATCTCACTGCACCGCAAGTCACTGTCCCGTGGCGGTGTGCCTGTGCCGGCCGCAGTGCATTAGGGACCACTAACTCTGTGCAGCTCAAGTAATGGCCCTGTCTGATAGCATATTGGATGGCCTCTAGGTCAATGGACTGGGGGTAATCAAGGCCATGTGCCTGTGGCCCTGCGCTGTCCGCTGCCTCCGGCCTCAACTGCGGCCCACCTGGGCTCACACATCAAATCGAGTCCTGGCCTGCCCGGACGTCGCATCACCGCAGGATGCACACTCCACCACCGCCAGGACCAACTCCAAACAACAGGTGCCAGAGTCGTAAGTGTCTTACTGCCAGACTATCAGAGTTGCTCACACCAGTCGTGGGTGCCATCATCAGCTTGTTCCCTGCTCAGCTCTTCAGGTGCCACTAACCCAGTGCACCACAAATCATGGACCATTCTGCTTGCATGTTGGGTGGACACTGTACTTTCCCCGGCTACCACCATGATGCTTCACAGTTATTTCTGTTATGCTGGTGTTTTCTGTTTCCGCTTTAATTGTGATCACTGTTCAAGTTGTTGCCAGCACCAACGACTCCATGAGGGCTGGCTTACACTCACCCCACACACATCCAGCACATGCGTCACTGTACATGTGACCATGCCAATAAAGGTGTCGAGCGCACGTGCCCTTGGCCAGTTCAAAGAACTATCTGAGTGTGTCCGTGTGCTCATGATGTATGCATTTGTGCCCCGGGCACTACAACATTACATTGTGCCGTGTACAGAGGACGCAGCCATGTCACCGCAGGCAGCGGGTGGGACATTGCACATGTAGCTTTGTCGTCCCCCACTCAATACGTAAGAGCAGTGAACTGGGCCGGCGTACGCCAGTCCATTATGGGGGTGTGGATGATCATCCCGTGGCTCTGAGTGTCGTTCAGTACTGGAAATGTGCAAAGGCATGTGTCTCTGTCGCAGTGTGGGTCTCCGTTGGGGAGTGTAGGTGGGCCCTGTTGGGACTTAGACACCCACGTATGTGATCTAGTTTGGCTTCCATGAGGTAGTACCCCACCCGCACATGTTCGGCCACTCCCTTTTGGCAGTCTGACACCTGGCCTTGGAATGGGATGTGTGCTTTGGTGGGCTGCTGGGAGCCAACCGGGGTGGTGGGTGCGTCCAGCTGTGTTGTCTGTGCAGGGGGTGGGGTATCCTCGATGCAGCGGTGCTGCCCTGCTCCTGGAGGTCGATTGCCTAAGATGTCCATGGACTGTTGTGGGGCGTAGTGTCGGAAGTGTGGTGGTCCTCTTCAGCATCACTGTAGAGTTGTCTGGTCTGCTCTGCTGGAGGTGTTGTTTGTCCCTCTGCAATGTGAAGGGGAGATGCTTGTTGACATTGTGTTGGCATGTATGTTGCCGCATTGTTCAAGTTTACATTCAGACTTTATGACAATGTACATTGTGACTGTTTGGGAGGGGGCGGACTATTTGATGCGGGTCAGTGGACATTTGGACTACATGACGTAGGTGAGGTTGTACACGTACATTTGCATCTCACAGTTTCCTGCTATGTCAGATGTGATTGGCCATTTTCTACGCACAGGCGGACCCAGTTGTGTCCTCTGTTCTGCAGTGTAGGTGTTGGACTGTGTACCACATTGTCGTCCATGTGGGTGTGCTGTAATTGCTATGTGTGTGTGCTGCTTTGTGTGGGAGTCACACCTGCAGCTGTGATTTTGCTGCCCCTTATCCCTTGGAGGCGGTGTGCCTTTGGCTTTTGTGCTTTTGAGGTGCTGTGATGCTGGCGACTTGGGTCATTTGTGCTCTTGGACGGTTTTTGTACTCTTGTGCATTGTTTGTCTGCAGATGTGTTGTTGACGTCAGTGGTTGTTTGTGCAGGTGGATGTGTCAGAGTGTGACCTGCTCCTTTCCGGATGTGGTCCACACTCAGCCACCTCAGTCTCGTGGCGTGCACAGTGTCATGGTGATTGTACTCCAGCCATGCTGCTGGTCATGTGGTGTCACTTGCATTGTCAGTGTGGCTCTCACATACGCATCTTTGCTGTGTTTCGCACGGGTGCATGTGTGTGTTGTGTAATTGGTGATGTGTGGAGTGGGACCCCTTTGGGCACACGGTGAACGGGGGCCTACTTGATGTTTGTATGTGTGCTGCAGTGTGCCACGGGGATCAGGGACATGACCCAGGGTTATTGTGGGTGTGCGGTGTGCTACACGTTGTTGTGCATGTGTGCCATTGTGCCTGTCCCCCCATCCCCACAGTCCCTGTTCGTTACTCACCCTGTTGCTGTTGTGTCAGGTCATGTTAAGCAGTGTCCGGACTCTCGACTCCTTGCACCGTCTCCACACTGATGACTGTGGGCGCCATTTGCTCCAGCTCCTCCTGTGGCGCAGGACTCCCACCTCCATTCGCCGTTGCTGCCTTCCTGTTGGCAGCGGGTTTCTGCTTGGTTTGGCTTTTCACATCGTGCCAGCGCATCTTGGCCTCCTCGGCACTCTGACTGCATTCACGATGGGATGCCATTTTTCCATCTGTATTGCCAATGACACGGTGGTGGTGATGGACAGTTGTTGTTGGTGCTCTGTCACCTCCGTGATGACGATCGGGTTTTCCTGCGGACTGTACCCCATCTTCCTCTTCCTCTTCTCCTTGGCCTTCCCCGACCCCAAGGTTCATTGCTGGTGGTCTGTGGGGCTTGTGGGGTTCGCGTTGACCTGGGCACTCATTCCGGGTGCATCCATGTTGCTGCGCAGTTTGATTTGTTTATGGTGTGTTTTTCTTGTTCAGCTTTTGTGGTGCATTTTCCCGCCAGACGCGTGGGAATTGCAGGCCTATCGCTGGTTGTCGCTGTTTTTTTTTTCGTGGTTGGCCTCATCGCAACTTTATTCGCGTTGGTGTTTCGCATTTTTTCGGCGTCGCCTTATTTTTAACGCGCTCATTTGACGCGTTATCGTGGGACTATCGCATGGTGACGCCAGGTTGAGAATGCTACGTTAACACGGCGTTGTTTTCCCGCGATGGACTGCGATGTGAGAAGTTGCGTTAAGCTAAACTTGCGGTGGTTATCACACGCTCTTGTGAATATGCCCCTAAATTCCTTACCTACCATCCTTAACCAGTCCTCAACACCTACCCCTGAAAATATCCCTGTAATTCACACTTTACCCATCTAGCATTTTAAATGCGAGGCACCCCAAATCATCTGTCTCTACTTCCAACTTATATAGAGTGACAGAGGATTAATGGGGCGGGATATGGAACATGTAAAAAATGGTATAAACAAAGTAACCTTCTGCCACCCACACCTCATGCTGTATATAACCCCATCATTTCAAACAAATTGTTTCCAAAACAATACCTGGCCTCATGTCTCCCACCATCCTCTTCAAGCCCACTGCCCAAACTAAAAAAAATTAACCTGGCCTCTAGCCACTGTTTCCCGCCACTCTCTTCAAAATGCTGCTCCTTCCCAGCCCGGAGACAGGCTTCCTGCTCTCGCACTGAAAGCAGAGAGCAAGGACTGAATTGACAGAGGTTCTGTGCTTCTCTCAGTACAGGTCTACAGGTACCTGTGCTGACAGAGAAGAAGGTGGTCAGCGCACGCACAGGCTGCCCACCTTCTCCCATCTCCTTAACAATTATAGAGACCAAGAAGAGTCCAAGGAAGGTGGTGAGACATCCAGCTGCCATTATGCCACGGCGCTCGGTCTCTGAAGACCTGGGCAAGGCTGTGAAACAGATGCGAGGCAAATCGGCTTCCCTGGGTGATGTGACTACAGTGGTTAACCTCTTTGGAATTTTTAGATTTGATGTAGAAATGTCGATACTTTTGGGCTTCAAATGTATTGTATTCACATTTTTATACTATTTATTTTGATGGGTTTTTTGCACTATTTTTAGTTGATAGTTAGATATATCTTTGTTTTTAGTATTGTTTTTCTTTTGGTCTTCATCACCTTCTAATGCTTGCTTCTATTTCTATTTTTAAGGCTCAAATACAATGTAACTATGTTGCATAATACAATGGTTAGGGATTTCTCACTTCACTAAGTTCCATACTTTTGGGTGTAATCATTGGACTGTTTAGGGTCTGCCAATATAGGTCAGTAAAAGCCCAGTTTATGTGCTGTTTTCAAACATATGCAGATTATCCACTTCTTTTCCACCACATTTTTTAAATTTATTTTTTGTAAATATTTTTATTAGGTTTTTCCCAATTATTTCCTCAAGGGAAACATACATGATTATAACAAGCGCAAATGAGCTTAATCAATCTATTAATACAGTACATCCAAACAAAGAGAAATAACATGAATACATAATACAAAAATACATCTGTTCTACGGTGATTAGTGCAATAAAAAGACCTTAGAGGGTAAAGTCCAAGGGATAGAAAATAGCTTAATAGCCATTACTAGGCATATAAGTACAAGACAACCATTGGGCAACCATTACACAGTCCCCGAACTCTCTCATCAAGACAAGCCATAGCAAAAGAAAGTGCTAATGTTCAAAAAGGCTTCCCATCAAACCCTAGGATGGATATAAAGAGAATAAATGCAGATCCTACGAGTCATGACTTCTTCGCTCTAAAGGGGCTGAGCATTAAGAGGAAGTGCCACAATCGTTTATTTGACAAAGGAAAAGTATATGAAAGAAGGCCTATCCTTCCCCATGAACCCATGATTGAACTGCAGCCCATTTTGACAATGGGGCCTAGACCTGTTCACCACACTTCCAGGCTTTCTTGCCTTTACGAGCATATAAACTTGTTTCAAGTTTGTAGATCAACAGTAATAGGCCTAGCCATTGATGGAATGTGGGGGAAGTGGATTACACCAGGCTGACGCAATGTAAATACGACCGACTGCCCTCATCACAAAGACGAAAAGCTGCCCTGCCCTGGTGACCATGTCAGTCTGTGTGCCCAGTATTATTAGCTGGGGAGTTATTGTAATATCCAGTCGCAGCTCTACTGATATAAACCTAACTATCTCTTGTTTCAGAGAATCAAGAGCCCGGACACGAGCCGAACATATTCACGAGGTCTGCCTCCTGACTATGGCATCGGGGCAGCTAATATCCGCATTCCCACCCCATTTGACAATCTTGGCCGGGGTGTAGTAAAGATCGAAAAGTATTTTGATGTGCTGCGCCTGCAGCCCTGCAGATAACAATATGGTACGCCCAAGTACTAAGGACTCGTAAAAACCGCAATCGACATAATCGATCCTCCTGGCCCATTTGCCTGCATGTTTTTCCAGGTCATCAGACACTCCATCACTAAGGTATTTGTGGATCTGATCAATAGTACATCTGTAAATACTCCCAATGATCTCCAATAGGCCTGATTTGACTAATCCCCACAGTCCCCTTCTCTTTTTAAGAAGATCGTCACAAATCTCAAGATGTTTGAAAAAAAACTTCCTGTCCAGCCCATAGTTTTGTTTTAAGTATTCAAATGAGGCAATTACTTCCCCCATATAAAAATCCCCTATCCTCCTACGCCCGCAACCTTCTACCTGAGGCAACAGGGGTCCTGTAACAATGATGGGAAGTGCAAAGGTCCCCCACTGGGGTATAATAATTGATTTTACAGAGTCCAGCTCCCTTCCATATATTCCTCCAGATTTTAATGGCGCATTGAGAGTCTTGAACCTGACTTTCTTAAAAACACTCTGCTCAATAATCCTTAAAAAGCTGCTTTCAGCCTCCTTGCCAAGGAATACCTCATAGATAGAGGGAATGTTACAGCCTGGGCTGCTTTATTCTTCGCCCACACCAATAAGAAATGCCATATATTGTAGGGCAGCCGCCCACTGATAGAACGACTCACCCCCTCTTTCTCTAGATAACATCAAGAATTTGAGCCCTCTTCGAGCTTTAGCATACAACCAGACAAAACTACTAACCATATCTTCCATCAGTTTGAACCACCGGTTTTCGAATTCCAAAGGAATAGCCCGGAATATATAAAGGACCTTAGGTAGAAATAACATCTTTATGACATTACAGCGACCAGCAATGGACATATGAAGATTATCTATCCTCCAAAGATCTCTTTTGGTTTTACAGAGGATCAGGGCTATATTAGACTCCACAATCCGCCCTAAATCTGCCATGATATTAATTCACAGGTAGACTGCCTCTTTGACAGTGTGTCCATTGCTAGATTGCACAAATGTATTAGCTACACCTGTGTCTTAGACTGATTTAAGGAATATCCAGACAAATTACCAAATTCCAAGGATTCTTTTACTGTCCCTTACATAAATATCACAGGGTCCGACGTAACCACTGCGATATCATAAATGTATGCTAAAATCTTAGTACACCTATCAAGAAACTGCATAGGCTCAATTAAGGCATTGTGCTCTAATCTCCTGATCAATGGATCTATATAGAGGGCAAACAGTAAAGGGGAACAGGGACATTCCTGCCTCGTCCCCCTCATGATTCGGATGGTTGTGGACTGACCCCCCCATTAACCTGAGCCTGGAGGTGGGATTATGATAGACCGATTGAATAGCCTGAATATAGCCACTGCCCGATTCTATACCATTTCATCACTCCCCAAAGATAGTCTCAGGCTACCCTGTTAAACTCTTTCTCTGGGTCTAACAGGGCCAGAGCCATGGCCTTTTCAAGGACAGCTAAAGCGTCAAAAAAAGTAATGATGCAGCGGAAAAGGTCAGTAGTTTCCCTCCCCGGATGAAACCATTCTGCCAGGAAGAGACTAGCTTGGAGATAACCTTACATAGACTGGTGGCGAAAATGTAAGAATAAATCTTTAATGTCTCTATTTGTAAAAGTGATGGGACTGTATGACCCAGGGTCTTGTGGAAGCTTTCCTTTTTTAAGAAATACCACAATACTAGTCATGCCCCAAGAATCTGGCATTTCCAATCCTTTCTGTACCTTGAGAAATATCTCAACTAGGTATTCTTCTAGAGCCGAAAAAAACACTTTATAAAATTCAAGAGGTATTCTATCGGTTCCAACTACCTTACTAGAAGGGAGTTCAGAGAGAGCCATAAAAACTTCATCCCTACTAGAAAGAGCGTCTAAAAAGGCCCTGCCCTTAGAGGTAACTTTATTTCCTGATATTAATCCCAAGTATTTGATTAAGTCGCCATCATTAAGCACCCCTTCCATCCTATACAATGCCTCATAAAAATCCAAAATATGTCACGTATACCAACAGAGTCCGTCATTAAATGACCCCTCTTGTCCCTAATTTCCGTAATCTCACCCTGAGTTAGGTTCTGTTTGGTACGTACCACAAGCATATTACCCATCTGTTCACTAAATTCATGGCACTCCTTTTTGTAGGATAAATACTTTTTAGTCACTTTACTGGCCGAAATACTGTTGGCCAATCTTGTTAGAGCAAGATTATGTTACTCTAGTGCTAGATCGTCTCCTCTTTCAACTGCCCCAATAAGTTGAGCTTCGGCTGCCGCCAATTCCCCATGCAGTTTTTTCAATAGCTGTACTTGAGTTTTCTGTTGATGAAGACTATAACTAAGTGTCTCTCCTCTAATCCCAGCTGTAAGAGCATCCCAGACTACCCCTGAGGAAGCACTACCTCAGCTATGATTCAGAAACTCTGGGATCCACTGATTCATATGTGCACTATACCGCTCATCATGCAATAAGCCTCTTTAAACATCCAAATCTGCCCTGGTCCTACACTCTAAACATCAGATATTTCGATGACCAGGGGTTTGTGATTTGACATAACTCTAGGGTATTTCTGAATTGAAACCCCCTGATCCAGACTAAGGGATGTAAAAAAAGTAGTCCAGACGGACATGCTTCCTATGGGGGCCGAAAAGAAGGGAAATCCGGGGTCAGATGGCTTTTTTCGTGCCAAATATCCGCAAGCCCGAGATTACCCGTGAGGCACTGTAGAGCCAGAAAGACCCTGGTAGACGGCATCTGCCTATTTAAGTACCCCACCCAGCAAGTTAATGTTCAAATCCCTGCAAGGTATTATTGGTGTGGGCCATGAGGCCAACTCAACATTCAGGAAATCAAACAAAGCCGGATCATCTAAGTTGGAACCGTATATTGAACAAAGTGTTACTGAGCTCCAATCAAATTGACATTCAGCATCACCCACCTGCCAAATTTATCAGAGAAGGACAACCTAACCCTACAGATATTTGTTTGGACTAAAACAGCCACCCCTACAGGTTTTTGTGCTTTGTGTTGTACATACCACTAGTGAAAACCCAAGAGCATCAAGAAGTTTTTTACTAGACCCCTCAATATGTTTTTCTTGCAAACACACAATGTCTTCTTTAACCGCTTAACCGCGGCGGCAATTCCGCGGCAGTGCGGCCGTTTAGCGGAGTGGGCGGGGCCGCGTCGGCCAACGGACATGCGCAGCACTACGGAGGTAGTGCTCGCGACGGCCGTTGGCCGACGAACGCAGCGAAGGGGCTAAGAGCTTTCAGATCTTCAGCCACAGTATGCCTTTTAGTATTATCATTCAGCCCACAAATATTAACAGAGTCAAAGCGTATCTTAGCTGTGCTAACCATAGAGACATCCTGTGTTATCTAACACTTCTTCCAAATAATTTTACTCTCCCTCTGACCAAAATCACCCTCAAAATAACAAGAAAACTACCCAGTGAGGTCATAATTCATTCTTTTCTCCCCATGTGGAATGGAACCCCCATCCCAACACCCAGCTGCACCCATCCCCCAAAACCCTCCCAACCATACCACCACTCCCCCCTATACCTATAACATGAGGCAAACAGGCCACCTCTGGCCTGACTAATGGCTGCTGTGCTCCCTCTCCTCCCCAGCTCCAAACTACCAAAAACTCATACATTCCCATGCGAGTAAGACTGAAGGAACAAAACAAAAAAAAAAACCCTGATATGAAGCAGATAACAATATCATCTTGCCTTTCAGAGTACCATCATACCATCAGACACTCTAATAGATGGGAAAACATCCAGCATCCCCGAAAGTATTTCATACATACGTAAATTAGATAGAGACAAGTGAGAATGACATTTTCAAGATTTACAGTCAGGTCCTTCCTGTTAATTAATCCCAATACCCCTTGGCCTTAATCTCTGAGGAGAATACTCAAACTCTATTTTTAAAAACAGTTTTAAGGCGGGCAGGGTTCACCAAATATGCTTCTGCCCGATCGCCTGTCATGGCTGAATCAATTGTTGCAATCGCCAACACCTCCTCACAGTCGTATTACAAAAACCTGGTTGTGTAAAAAAAGAGTGAACATCGAAGTTATGCTTAGAGTCAGGTTGAGCTATTTCATAGACCATTTGTCGAAGCAAAAAATTCCCCAAATAAACAATAATGGCTCTCGGTTTACTGGGACTTTCGGCCTGTGAGCATCTCGGCTTCATCAGCATCAGAGGAAATCGGTGTAATCTCTAGATTTCAACCTCCCAGTTTCAGGAGGCCAGTTCCAGAAAGGCACAGACTCTAGCAACTTTTCTTATTGCCCCCTGAAGTTTCTTAGTGCCTGGCCTTCCGCCTATCAGAACAAGTCTCCTCCTGGTGTTGCTTAATGGAACTATATATTAGAATCAGAGGAGGTTCTTATTTAACACTTACAGCAGCTTGAGAATCACCGCCCCCCCGGGGAGTCAGATTTTGGCCCCGAGGTTCCACGTAGACTTGCTGTGTAGCGGAGTAGTCCCAATTTAATGTGGATATCGACCCAGCCTTATTGGACAATTTCACAGTGATTCCAGTTTGGCTCTGGTCTTTGATCTTCCTTGAATGCCTCGCATGCTGAAGAGTCATACCAGGCCTGTCTGACTGACTGCTCAGGCTCGTACCAGAAATCAGCGACTCACTTTCTCCATCTAGTTCCACTGAGCTAGAGGTATAAGACCCAACAGTGAGGGACAAATGTGTCTGTAAGTTCCAGAGAATCGTCCAAAGTTTTCTGTGCACCTGCACCTTTGATCAAAGCTCTAACATCCTTATTATGTACTTTGTCCATGGTTGGGGTATATTTTGCTATCTGCCCCCACTCGGGCCTGCTATTTTAAGGTGTGGGATCCCTTCTGCCCAAAGGTTTGCATTGGCTGTTCTGCAAGAATGCTTGTTGTAATAGAACAGACATCTTCCCCAAGCTCAGTATTAACAGGATGAGTGCCTAATTGACCTCTATTCTTGTGTCCTGAAGCCCCGCTAGATGAAAACTGGGGCATTACAGTAAAAGCACCTATGACGACCTCCTAACTGGCCAGGAATCCCAGACTCTGGATATCTTGAGACCTAGTCAAATTTGGGACTGTCCTTACTGGGGTATTTTGTTTCATAAAGAGATTCTTCCCCAACAATGAATCTCTAAGCCCTTCACTGACCTGAGGGTTAAGATTCACCATCAATCTTTTGCCAAGTCCTTTGTCTGCTCCTTCCCAAGTAAAGCCAGTCTCACTAATAAGAGTGGTAATCCTCAAGTCACAAACAGAAGCCAGATCACTTTCTCTATCCCCAGTTGGATTCCCATTCTGTGAGAGACCACTAGAAGCCGTCCCTTCCTCCAAACCCATCCACCCAAGTAAAAGCTCAGATTTCAGTCAATCCTGAGCTGAAGCAGCAGTGGTTACTGAGAAAAATTCTGTAATAGAAGGTTGCGGCCCAAGAATGTGCTCGCTGACATCATGATTAATCCGCTCTGCTGCAGTTTGCATCTCGGTACCTTTGGTGTTTCTGGGCCCAGTTCTCTTTCCCTCTCCATTTCTGCCCCGCTCCAATACTGTTTTGAGTGTGGTAGGCCAGAGGGACGTGGTGTCACCCTTATTGCCTCAGTAAACCGGTTGACGGTGCAGATTTGGGTGGCATTTCAGACTCCAAAGACTCCGGGGATGCTAGCACCGCAAGCCACCTGGGCCTCATAAGGTAATGAAGCAGACTAGAATCAGTGTGACGCAGCATTCTCAGAGCATGGTCAACCACTCGGGCTGTAATTGTGATGATTGCCGACCTAATCTCAGCCCGAGGACATGCTTCTTTCCTTGTTTTCCATGCTGCCAAATACACCTCAGAGCGCCGATCGCAATGGCGACACATTTCACAGGGCTGATGTATGCAAATTCTCGCATCTGATACATCTTACTTGGGCCTGGGGGTTCGGGGCTGGGGAGGAGCGGCTGAACATGGTAGCTCACACAGGCATCATCTTGCCACTACATTTTCTACAGACACCTCTTGAGATTCTTTCAGTTTGCTTAGCTTCTGAGGGGTCTAGTATGGGCTGATGAGTGCAAAGAAATGCTATCTTTTGAGGGTAGCAGGTTTCACAACAGTATACAAAGTGTACATAGATACTTGCCATTTTGTTTCCAGATATTGTCCTGGCAAGCTTCTTTTCTAGATTGCATGTGGGGGTCCATTATCAACTCCTCCATTGAATATAGTGATTTGTACCACTTTCTAACCTCTTTCCTCAAGGTTGTTTTACAGTGTAGTTCCTCCTCCATGTCCATGAGATCTTGCTGTGCACATTTTTGCCATGCAAATCAAGACTGTAATTGAATATAGTGAAATCTGGTTATCCTCCCAGCCATATCATTTCTCAGGTTTCCCCAGGCTTTCAGCATGGTTCCCTCAGCCTGATCACCCCACCAAAGCATTACGGCTTGTCTCAGTATTTGACTTATTGTTGCCTTCATAAATTCAGTAGAACTGAGAGAATCCAAAATTGACTACCTTGCACTACCATATAGTGTATCCCATTTAAGCCTCAGGTTCTATTGAACCTTGGCACTGGCCTGAATAGACTTAAGACGTACCTTCTTATAAAATTAAGGCAAGACAAATTTATATAGAAAGGCCACATCCTGGTTTTCCATGTTTAACATACATTTGAACATCTGTTCTATACTGGAATGATCTGGAAGACAAATTAACATACAGCCGTTCTTAAACTGAAATGTCAAGCAGTAAAATAACAAATCTGGTAGTTGCAGGCTTTCCTTCTCTAAATTCCTTTTCATCTTCTTCCAGGATAATCTAATATCTTTGGATGCCCATATGAAGCTAGACAATTTGCTCTGAAGATTTGAGATCTGCTTTCTATCAAATTCTTGGGGTATAGTATCAAAAAGAAAGATGGGTTTGGGGAGAATTAACATCTTAATCAGGTTGACCCTACCATAGATAGTGCCATTTCCTTAATCTGACCTCAGTTTCTCTAGTGGCCCTACTTAGGTGCTTAGCAGGTATTTCTCTCAAATCCTGCATTATTAGTATACCCGACTATCTTACTGGTGTTATTCTTTATTGTGACAAAGTCTCTAGGGAGATGTTCAATTCCATAACTTCTGTTTCCCCTTCATTTAGTTCATAATGAGAACAAAAATCTAAATTCCCTTGCCAGTTTTTCCATCCGATTGTTAGTTCTTTTAGGATATGATGTGTATACAATAATGTCATTTTCCTTTCATAATCTTTATATCTAAAGGGAGCGACAAATTCATCATGTCTTATTAACTGAAAAGAGGATTCTATATATAAATTAAAGAGTAGGGGTTATAGTGAGCACCCTTGACATGCACCTCAATGTAACCGTGTATTTTCTGATAAAGTCTAATTCACTAAGACCCTTGCTGTCTGTGTTTTACAGAATGTTTGGATCATCTTAATGACTTTATAAGAAATAACAAAATATCTTAAGCATTCCAGAAAAGGCTCAATTAACATCTTTAAAGGATTTTGCCGCATCCAAAGTTATAACTGCTAATTACATTTCGAATGCTTCTGCCATATTGATTGTGTCTTTCAATAAATGCGTTCGGTCATATAAGTGTCTTCCCTTTATGAATCCTTTTTGATCTTTGTGTACCAGTTTTCCAATTTCTGAGGCTAATCTAGATGTCAATATTGTAGCCAGAATTTTATAATCTACGTTAACGAGATTGGCCTGTATGAGCTACATTCTCTTGGGTCATTATTAGCTTTAGTATTAATAATATTTGTACCTTATGACAGTTAATATCGAGTTCAATAACTGTTATTGGAATTACAGGTTCTATCATCAATATTTTATACAGTTCACCCAGTGTACCATTTGGACATGTAGTTTTACAGTTTTCAAGCCCCTTTATTGTATTTCTTATCTCAAATTCATTAATATCATTGGACAGCTTGTTTTGATAAGCTTTTCTAAAAATGGTAAGGACCTATCCGCTAGCCAACTTTTAACCTTCTCTTTCCCAATATTAACTCAATCCTCATACAAGCTTTGAAAATAATTCTCAAAAATATGTGCAATTTCTTTATTCCCAAAGACCTCATTGTTATATAAAGACTTTATATATTCCATCTTCTTTTGGCCTTTGTCTTCCAGGCTTCCAATTTTCCACTCTTTTCTCCATATCCAAAATGTCACTATTTTTCACCTAGTCTTCTAGCGCTATCTTTAACTTCTAACTTTATCCTAAGGTCTGTTTTTGCTTCTTCTAATTGCTCATCTGTTTCTGGGTTCCATACATCTGATTCGGAAATACTTATTCTAGTACTCTGATTCGATGTAACAATAACTGTTCCACTTTGTGCTGTAGTTACACCATTTAACTAGACCATTTGGCTCTAACTCATCTTAAGAATGCCAAACATTACTTATAGAATAGCTGTTTACATTCTGCTAGAAAAAATCTGTTTGTTAACTGACTATATTAATTCCACTTACAATAATAATCCATGATCTATCATCCATCTAGGAGGAAAATATTCATCCTTGAATGATAACTATATCCAAACCACTGCATAGTCCGATATTTGTGCAGGTATGTGCCTTGTATCTACAACTCTGTCTTTAATGGCGCTGTTTTTTGTTGTGAATGATACTGTCTGGAAAACAAATTGATGATAAATGTTGATGAAACAAAAACCTTGTTTTTCGCTAGAAAGAAAAATAATTTTGACTGGTTCCTAGGTAATGTGCGATTGGAGCAGGTTTGGGAGTACAAGTATCTGAGTGTTAGAAATGGGATCTCTAGTTGGCAAGGGCTTGCACCTTTGTCCAAGTAGGGACCCTTCTTCCTAGTCAGGTTAAGGGTGTTACACCCGTGAAGTAACCCCTGCTCACCCTCGTGGTAGCTTGGCACGAGCAGTCAGGCTTAATTCAGAGGCAGTGTGTAAAGCATTTGCACATAACCAACAGTAATACAGTGTAAGCACTACAAACGGACACCACACCAGTTTAGAAAAATAACCAATTTTTATATACTTAAGACAAGACCAATTATGACAAAAATCCACAATACTATACTTTAAAAATGAATGCTTGATAAGGTAACTTCTTCTTTGCAGGAATAACACAAAAGCAAAGTTCGTACGAGTCGGTAGCTCCGTCCGAGTCTACCACGATGCTGAAAACCACAGAGTCTAACAGTTCCAGCCGACCGCGTCGATACGGGCCAGCAGAGTCGTGAACAGACTCGGTCACAGTACCTTTCTCGTTGTGGCTGGTATGGAGTGTACGAGCCGGACGGCGTTCGTCGCGGTTGCGGTGCAAGACGGAGCGATGCAAGGTGCGGTGTCCCTCGATGCGGTGCAGGCAGCGGCTCGATGAGCGTCGTGCAGACGGAGTCGGTGAGTCCAAGGCGTGCGATGCAGGGTGAGACGATGCTCGATGCGGTGCTGACAGGTTGCGATGCAGGCGACCAAGCCGGAGTGCGGGAGCTGGCGTCGGACAGCGGTGCGAGTCGGAGCGGTGCGTCGCAGACGTGCGAGCGGTGCCCCAAATGCGGTGCGTTCACGACTCTTGAGCCAGTTGCAGCGACCGCGTCGGTCGGGTCCGGCTGGTTCAGTGAAGCGATGCGATGCGAACTGCGGTGCCCACAGGTCACGGTGCAAGCAGCGGCTCGGTGTTGGCGGCGTCGGTCGTCGCCCACGGTGAGACCAGGGTTGCGATGCGAAGCGGGGCGATGCGGTCTGCGGTGCAAACAGGTCACCGGCCAGGGATGGATTCGGTTGACGGAGTCGGTTGCAGTTCCCTTCCTCTGTGGCAATTGAAACAGCGTTCCAGAAGCGGTACCCAGAGGCTTGTGAATTCTTTGCAGTCCCTGAGACTTCTTAACAGGAGGCCAGCTCGGTTCCAGGCCCTTGGAGATACTCAGCACAAGTTTGTAGAAAGTTCCTTCCTTTCACTGCCCAAGGCAGAAGCAGCAGCTGCAGGCCAACCCAACAAAGCAACAACACAGCAAAGGGGCAATACTCCTCCTGGCAGCTCTTCCAGCTCTTCGTCTTGGCAGGTTCCTTGATTCCAGCGAGATCTAAATTCATGGGGTCAGGGCCCCAATATTTATATCCCAAATTCCTTTGTTCTCTGAAGGCAGAGAGGCCTTTGCCTAGTCCAAACCAGTTCTGGAGCACTTTGTTGACAAGTCTCCGTCCCTTCTTTCAGAGAGTAGGCCAGGGACATCAGACGCACCACAGGAGGTGGAGCCAGCATTGTGGAGGGAAGGCACTGTCCTATTCAGGGCCCAGGTGCAACTCCTCCCACCCATCTACATGTAGATCTTGCTATTCAGCCCTGTGCTGACTCACCCTGTCTCCTGGCATCCCCCAGCCCCTGTCACTCACACTCCAGACAAGGAATACACAACCTCGCAGAGGCAGGCTTGGATGGTTAGACAAGAAAATACCCACTTTCGAAAAGTGGTATTTTCAAACACAGAATGTTAAAACCAACTTCACTAAAAGATGCATTTTATCATTCTGAGTCCAGGCATACTAAACTCAAGTTTCTACCATGTTCCCGGGGTCAGTTAGGATTATAAGCTGTAATAATCCAAACTGCCCGTACTGACCTATGGGGAACAGGTAGCCTTGCAATAGTGAAAAACGAACTAGGCTGTAATTCACTATCAGGACATGCCACACACACCAGGGCATGTCCTACCTTTCGCATACAACGCACCCCTGCCCACAGGGGTACCTTGGGCCTACCTTAGGGGTGACTAACATGTAGAAAAGGGAAGGTTTAGGGACTTGCAAGTGTGCGCACTTGCCAAGTCGACATGGCAGCCCCAGGCTGCGCACAGGCTCTGCGATGGCAGGCCCGAGTTACACTTTACGGGCTGTTTGCGTGGGTGGCACAATCCAGTGCTGCAGCCCACCAACAGCATTTGGTCTATAGGCGCTGGCACTCGCAGTGCACTTTACAAGGGACTGACACATAAACCAAATAGGCCAATCATGGAAACACCAATCCATAACACATTTTATACAGGAGCACTTGCACTTTCCCACTGGACAGCAGTGAGGAAAGTGCGCAGAATCATTACACCAGCAAAAACAGAGTCAAAACCGGGAGGTCAGAAAGCAAAAGTCAGGGGAAACACGCCAAAAGATGCCAAGTCTAACACATGTCCCCTCCAGCTGAAAGTAGGGAGAACTACCCAACCCCATTGGAGTTCTCTTCACTAAGGCGGAAGAACCTGGACAGACCATCTGCGTTGGCGTGTTCTGTACCAGGACGGTGTTCCACCGTAAAGTCCATTCCCTGTAGGGAGATGGACCACCTCAGCAGTTTTGGATTCTCACCCCTCATTTGCATCAACCATCTGAGGGGCCTGTGGTCTGTCTGAACCCGGAAGTGAGTCCCAAACAGGTATGGTCTCAACTTCTTCAGCGCCCAGACCACAGCAAAAGCTTCCCTTTCTATGGCACTCCACCTCTGTTCCCTGGGGAGTAGTCTCCTGCTAAGGAAGACTACAGGCTGATCCAGGCCCTCTTCGTTCAGTTGTGAGAGCACCGCTCCCACACCATGCTCTGAAGCGTCAGTCTGCACGACGAATTCCTTGGAGAAGTCAGGTGCCTTGAGCACGGGCGCCGTGCACATGGCTGCCTCCAGGGCATCAAAAGCTTTCTGGCAGGACTCAGTCCAGATCACTTTCCTGGGCTGCCTCTTAGAGGTCAGCTCTGTTAAGGGGGCAACGATGGTGCCATAGCCCTTAACAAATCTCCTATAGTAGCCGGTGAGACCTAAGAAGGCTCTCACCTCCGTCTGGGTCTTGGGGGCTCCCAAGCCAGAATGGTGTCAATCTTGGGTTGTAGGGGCGCCACCTGGCCGCTTCCTACCTGGTGTCCCAAGTACACCACAGAACCCTGCCCGATCTGGCACTTACTGGCCTTGATTGTGAGGCCTGCACCTTGCAGAGCCCTCAACACTTTCTCAAGGTGCTGTAAATGTTCTTCCCAGCTGGAACTGAACACAGCAATGTTATCCAGGTAGGCGGCACTGAAATCCTCCAGCCCAGCCAACACCTGATTGACCAACCTCTGAAAGGTGGCAGGGGCATACTTCAACCCAAAGGGCATCACCCGGAATTGGTAATGACCTTCTGGGGTTGAGAATGCTGATCTCTCCTTGGCCCCATCGGTTAAGGCAATCTGCCAGTACCCAGACGTCAAATCAAACGTGCTGAGGAACCGGGCAGCTCCCAACCGATCAATGAGCTCATCAGCTCTGGGGATGGGGTGCGCGTCAGTCCTGGTGACGGCATTGAGCCCGCGGTAGTCCACACAAAACCGGAGTTCTGGAGTGGCACCGGGCGCAGCAGCCTTTGGGACCAAGACCACTGGGCTGGCCCAAGGACTGTGGGAGGGCTCAATCACCCCTAACGCCAACATCTTAGAGACCTCCTCCTTGATGCTGGCTCTGACCCGGTCAGTCAACCTGTAAATCTTGTGCTTCACAGGAGGGCTGTCACCAGTGTCCACGTCATGGGTACACCAGTGAGTAACACCAGGGGTCAGAGAGAACAGTGGGGCGAACTGTCCCAACAACTGGTGACAGTCCCCCTGCTGCTCCTGAGTCAGAGTAGGGGAGAGGATCACACCTTCTACTGACCCATCATGCTCCTTGGTAGACAGGAGGTCAGGGAGAGGCTCACTCTCCTCTTCCACCCCATCATCTGTCGCCAAGAGCATACTCACTTCAGACCTTTCGAAGTGGGGCTTGAGGCGGTTCACGTGAAGGACCCTCAAAGGGTTCCTTGGAGCTTGCAAATCCACCAGGTAGGTGACGTCACTTTTGCGCTCCACCACCTCATATGGCCCAGTCCACTTGTCCTGCAAGGCACAAGGTGCCACTGGGGCCATGACCCACACTTTTTGCCCAGGTTGAAATTCGACCAGAGTGGCATTATGGTCATACCATCTCTTCATTTCTTCCTGGCTTGCTTCTAGGTTCGCCTGAGCGAGTTTCCTGAAGCGGGCAGTTTGGTTTCTAAAGGCCAGCATGTAGCTAAACACATCCTGGGGAGTTTTCCTGGGAGCTGCCTCCCAGCCTTCCTTTACCAAACTCAGAGGTCCTCTGACAGGGTGGCCATACAGGAGCTCAAAGGGGCTGTACCCAAGAGACTTCTGAGGCACCTCCCTGTATGCAAAGAGTAGGCATGGCAAGAGGACGTCCCACTTACGCCTCATGGGTTCTGTTAGACCCTTGATCATGCCTTTCAAGGTCTGGTTGAATCTCTCCACCAGACCGTTTCCTTGTGGGTGGTAAGGAGTGGTGAACTTGTAGGTTACACCGCACTCCTTCCACAGGGATGTCATATACTTGGATATGAAATTGGTCCCCCTATCAGAAACCACCTCTCTGGGGAATCCCACACGGGAAAAGATCCCCATTAACGCCCGGCCCACCACTGGCGCCGTCGTTGTCCTGAGAGGGATTGCCTCCGGGTACCGGGTGCATGGTCCACCAAGACCAGGATGTACCTGTTGCCCATGGCTGTCTTGGGATCCAGTGGCCCCACAATATCCATCCCTACCCTTTCAAAGGGTGTTCCAACAACAGGAAAAGGTTGGAGAGGAGCTTTGACCTTCCTCCCACTCTTACCACTTGCCTGGCAAGTTTGGCAAGACCTACAGTGTGCATCTGACTGCCTTCGCATTTGGGGCCAAAAGAAGTGGGTGACAAGCCTGTCAAAGGTCTTGTCCTGCCCCAAATGTCCTGCCAAAGGCACGTCATGAGCCAGACCCAGTAGGAAGGTCCTGAAGCGCTGGGGTACCACCAGCACACGGGCTGTCCCAGGCTCAGTAACCTTAGGCTCACTGTATAGGAGACCACTCTCCCAGTAGATCAGATGTGACCCGGACTGATTACCAGCTGCCTGGTCTGCAGCCTGCCGCTGTAGACCCTCCAGAGTAGGGCACTCGTTCTGCTCCCTGCAGAACTCCTCCCTGGTGGGACCCCCCTCTTGCTGCCAATGGGTCAGCTCAGAGATGTCTCCCAGTTCGGCTACCTGTTCCCCTGTAGGCACCGGGCGTCCCCTCGAGGTCCGCCTCCTCCCGGTCCGTGGGAACTTCAGGGGCCGGTTTCCGCGCCCCCTGCCCTTTCTCTTGGCAGGGACTTGGGCCACTGTTCCAGGCTCCAAGTCCTCTTGATCACCCTTTCTGGCTGCCATTGACCGAGTAGACACGCATGCCCACTCTGGCAACCCAAGCATCTCCAAGTGAGACCTGAGCTCAACCTCCTTCCATAAGGACTGCTCCAGGTCGTTACCTAGCAGACAATCTACAGGCATGGTAGGGCTCACAACCACCCTCAAGGGACCTGATACCCCCCCATTCAAAGGGAACCTGCGCCACCATACACTGGCGCTCAGAGTTGTCTACAGCAACTACTTGGTGGAATGCCCCTGGGACTACCTGCTTCTCAGAGACCAGGTGACACCGGACTGAGGTCACACTGGCTCCAGTGTCTCTGAGAGCCTCTACCCTATTCCCATTGATGGTCACCCAGGTGCTATATTTCTTTGTGTTAGGGGGCACCTGGTTTCCTGGGACCATCTCACTGTCCCCTAGTGAGACAAGGGTCATTTCTGCGGGATCCCCACCCTCCTGTGGGCACCCCTCCTCCCCAAGCGCTACACTAGCCAACACTTTGGACTGTCCACCGGTGGGTGGCTGTGTCCCCTTTGGGCACTTGGGGTCCCCCTTAAAGTGACCTACCTGGTCACATGCATAACACTTGCAGGGGCCGGTCTCAACAGGCTTCCCTGTAGAGACCCCTTTCTTCTTATCACCGGGGGCTGGGAACCTTTACCCTGGGTACTAGTTTGGGGCCCTTTAGAGAATTCCTGTGCTTTACCCTTGTCCCCCCACCTTTCTGCTGGGGACCCTGCCCACCTTTGGCTGAGTCTCCCCAAACGCTTTCTTGTGGACCCTGGTACTCACCCAGCAGTCCGCTTCCATAGCAAGCTTCCTGGGGTCAGTTAGCTTACTATCCACTAGGTGCTGGCGCAGATCTGCAAAACATAGACTAGACAAGTGCTCCCATGCAATGAAGTTGTAGAGCCCCTGAAAATCTGTTACACTACTGCCCTTTACCCAACCATCCAGCGACCTGTAGAATACATCCACACATTCCAACCAAGTGTTGGCATCAGACTTCTTACTGGACCTGAACTGATCCCTGTACTTTTCAGGAGTAAGACCATACTTAGTGAGAAGGGCATCCTTCATGTCAGCATAGGTGAGGTGATACCCCTTACCCAAAGCTATCAGAGCATCCCTTGCTTCTTCAGGGAAAAGTGGCCACAATCCTGCTCCCCAATTCTCCTCAGGGACCCCATTCATGTGTATGGCTGCCTCATAACCCTGAAACCACCTTTGTATGTCATCCCCCTTCTTGAACTCCTTGCCTACATTCTTGGGAATGTGCACAATCCTGTCTGCCTTTCTGGACGAATTGCTGCCACCATCTGAGCCTGACTTACTCCTAAGTTCTAGCTCCTTCAGTTCTCTCTCATGCTCTAAGAGCATCTTCCTCTCCTCTATGGCCAATCTCTTCTCCTCCCGCTCACTCTCCAGCCTGAGCTTCTGCAGCTCAAACTGCCTTGCCTCCCGCCTGTCCTCCAGCTCCTCTGGGGACAGACTGCTGCTGCCTGACCTGGCGGGTTCCCCCTACCCAAAAGCATATCCACCCTGGAAATAGGCTCCTCCACCTCCTCACTGAGATTACCAGGCTGCCCACTGGCATGTCTGGCTGCTACCCAGGCCCTCAGCGCCTTCTGTAGCTCCTCCTTCCTTGTGAGGCCTTTAATTTGGACTTTCAGGTTTTTACAAATTGCTCGTAGTTCCTTTACGGCGTAGGTTTCCAACCTATCCTCCTCAAAGATAATTTCCAGAGATGCAACGGATGATGCAGCTGTGTCAGGCATGACAAAAGTAGTGAGTTGACAACTGGCAAGATCAAAAATAGGCCAAAAGAAAAAGAACCAGTATGTGGTACGTAATGGTCTGCGATATGGTAGTAGTGCACACCAATCACTGTAAGTCAAGTACAAACACAAGTCCTATCCTCACCGCTGACAACCAATGTTAGAAATGGGATATCTAGTTGGCAAGGGCTTGCACCTTTGTCCAAGTAGGGACCCTTCTTCCTAGTCAGGGTAAGGGTGTTACACTCGTGAAGTAACCCCTGCTCACCCTCGTGGTAGCTTGGCACGAGCAGTCAGGCTTAATTCAGAGGCAGTGTGTAAAGCATTTGCACATAACCAACAGTAATACAGTGTAAGCACTACAAACGGACACCACACCAGTTTAGAAAAATAACCAATTTTTATATACTTAAGACAAGACCAATTACGACAAAAATCCACAATACTATACTTTAAAAATGAATGCTTGATAAGGTAACTTCTTCTTTGCAGGAATAACACAAAAGCAAAGTTCGTACGAGTCGGTAGCTCCGTCCGAGTCTACCGCGATGCTGAAAACCACAGAGTCTAACAGTTCCAGCCGACCGCGTCGATACGGGCCAGCAGAGTCGTGAACAGACTCGGTCACAGTACCTTTCTCGTTGTGGCTGGTACGGAGTGTACGAGCCGGTCGGCGTTCGTCGCGGTTGCGGTGCAAGACGGAGCGATGCAAGGTGCGGTGTCCCTCGATGCGGTGCAGGCAGCGGCTCGATGAGCGTCGTGCAGACGGAGTCGGTGAGTCCAAGGTGTGCGATGCAGGGTGAGACGATGCTCGATGCGGTGCTGACAGGTTGCGATGCAGGCGACCAAGCCGGAGTGCGGGAGCTGGCGTCGGACAGCGGTGCGAGTCAGAGCGGTGTGTCGCAGACGTGCAAGCGGTGCCCCAAATGCGGTGCGGTCACGACTCTTGAGCCAGTTGCAGCGACCGCGTCGGTCGGGTCCGGCTGGTTCAGTGAAGCGATGCGATGCGAACTGCGGTGCCCACAGGTCACGGTGCAAGCAGCGGCTCGGTGTTGGCGGCGTCGGACGTCGCCCACGGTGAGACCAGGGTTGCGATGCGAAGCGGGGCGATGCGGTCTGCGGTGCAAACAGGTCACCGGCCAGGGATGGATTCGGTTGACGGAGTCGGTTGCAGTTCCCTTCCTCTGTGGCAATTGAAATAGCGTTCCAGAAGCGGTACCCAGAGGCTTGTGAAGTCTTTGCAGTCCCTGAGACTTCTTAACAGGAGGCCAGCTCGGTTCCAGGCCCTTGGAGATACTCAGCACAAGTTTGTAGAAAGTTCCTTCCTTTCACTGCCCAAGGCAGAAGCAGCAGCTGCAGGCCAACCCAACAAAGCCACAACACAGCAAAGGGGCAGTATTCCTCCTGGCAGCTCTTCCAGCTCTTCGTCTTGGCAGGTTCCTTGATTCCAGCGAGATCTAAATTCATGGGGTCAGGGCCCCAATATTTATATTCCAAATTCCTTTGTTCTCTGAAGGCAGAGAGGCCTTTGCCTAGTCCAAACCAGTTCTGGAGCACTTTGTTGACAAGACTCCGTCCCTTCTTTCAGAGAGTAGGCCAGGGACATCAGACGCACCACAGGAGGTGGAGCCAGCATTGTGGAGGGAAGGCACTGTCCTATTCAGGGCCCAGGTGCAACTCCTCCCACCCATCTACATGTAGATCTTGCTATTCAGCCCTGTGCTGACTCACCCTGTCTCCTGGCATCCCCCAGCCCCTGTCACTCACACTCCAGACAAGGAATACACAACCTCGCAGAGGCAGGCTTGGATGGTTAGACAAGAAAATACCCACTTTCGAAAAGTGGTATTTTCAAACACAGAATGTTAAAACCAACTTCACTAAAGATGCATTTTATCATTCTGAGTCCAGGCATACTAAACTCGAGTTTCTACCATGTTCCCGGGGTCAGTTAGGATTATAAGCTGTAATAATCCAAACTGCCCGTTCTGGCCTAAGGGGAACAGGTAGCCTTGAAATAGTGAAAAACGAACTAGGCTGTAATTCACTATCAGGACATGCCACAGACACCAGGGCATGTCCTACCTTTCGCATACAACGCACCCTGCCCACAGGGGTACCTTGGGCCTACCTTAGGGGTGACTAACATGTAGAAAGGGAAGGTTTAGGGACTTGCAAGTGTGCGCACTTGCCAAGTCGACATGGCAGCCCCAGGCTGCGCACAGGCTCTGCGATGGCAGGCCCGAGTTACACTTTACGGGCTGTTTGCGTGGGTGGCACAATCCAGTGCTGCAGCCCACCAACAGCATTTGGTCTATAGGCCCTGGCACTCGCAGTGCACTTTACAAGGGACTGACACATAAACCAAAAAGGCCAATCATGGAAACACCAATCCATAACACATTTTATACAGGAGCACTTGCACTTTCCCACTGGACAGCAGTGAGGAAAGTGGCAAGAATCATTACACCAGCAAAAACAGAGTCAAAACCGGGAGGTCAGAAAGCAAAAAGTCAGGGGAAACACGCCAAAAGATGCCAAGTCTAACACTGAGCATAACATTTTCTCATGATCTGAGGTGGGATAAACATATGGCCTCCTGGAGACTTGTACTTTTAGCTGAAGTGAACGACCGAAGAAGTTCAATCGCAAATTTGGTAGCTATACCTTTGAGTCACTAGGAAAAGTGATACAAGGCAAATTAATACCTCAGGCTCTTTATGGTGCAGAGGTGTTGCCAATGGATAGACGGGTTGCATGGATGGAGCAGAAGGTAATTCGTTGAAACTGCTTCTAGATTTACCAAAAAATGCTATGATACAAGCTATCAGAAGGGAGTTGAGAACAGTAGCCTGGAGTGCACTGGCAGATGCCAAAGCTTTGTGCTTCTATTTCTCAATTAAAAGCAAGGTCTCTGGGGAGAAATTGTCAGTGCTAATTTTACCAGAGGTACTGGCATCCTTCCCTACTGGAGGAACCCTGTGATAGAAATTTTAAAGTGCCTGGAAGTTCCTGATTTGCACACTGAGGGAGGAACACTAGCTCAAGTTAGTAATATAAACAGCACCCTCAGACAACAAGCGGGAGTACTGATCTTCGGCAAACACACCGCCCTCTGGAACGATTCCTGCTGGCCATCGGAACTCGGACCCACACCCGCACCCACACCAAATGACCACACCTGCAACCTCAGCATCATCCTCGACAGCAAACTCTCCATGAAACTCCAAGTCAATGGCGTCTCCTCAGCTTGCTTCCACATGCTCCACAAAATGTTCAAGTGGATCCTCATCACCTGCCGACTGGACTACGGCAACGCACTCTATGCAGGGTCCATCACTGAACTCATGCAAAGACTCCAGACAAACAAGAATGCAGAAGCAAGACAGATCCTCAACCTGCCCAAGAGAACCCACATCACCCAACACCTGAAAGACCTCCACTGGCTCCCAGTCCAGAAGAGATGCCACTTCATACTCCTGACCCATGTCTATAAAGCCCTCCATGACCTAGGACCCACCTACATGAACCATCGCGTCCATTTCCACCAACCCCCCAGGAACCTCCTCTCCGCACTTCTCGCACATATCCCCCTCACATGCCATACCAGAGGATGCTCCTTCTCCCATCTCACTTTCAAAACCTGTAACAGCCTCCCCTTCCACCTCCGCACTGCAGCCTTGCTGACTCACTTCAGGAAGGGACTCAAGACCTGGCTCTTTGACTGAAACCTGCAGCTAGCACCTGGATACCCTCTCAGGTGACAAGTAACGCTGTGCAAATATGTCATGATTGATTGAAAAAAACAGCAGTACCAGTGTAGAAAAGCAAATTATTAGTAGGTGGAAGTATGCACCTTCAGCAAGTAATAATACCGCAATCATTAATAAGGTCCAGTCAAGTCTCTATAAATTAATCCTTACTCAAACTTTGGTAGCTTGGCAAAAGAGCAGTCAGGCTAAATTAGGAGGCAGGTGTGTAAAGCGTTTAATAACAACAAAGCATTAAGGGCCAGATGTACGACCAATTTTAGCATGCGCAAATGGGTTAGCGACCTGTTTGCGCATGCTAAAATTGGTATGGCTATGTACTAACACAATTTTGCGAGTCGTGCGACTCGCAAAAAGTGTTTAGAGACTCGCTATTTGGAAGGGGCGTTCCCTTCCAAATAGCTACTTTCTAACCCATGTACTAATGTTTTGCGACCGCAATTGCGGTCGCAAAACACTCGCAATTACCACCTACTTTAAGTAGGCGGTAATGCATTCGCAAATGGGAAGGGGTCCCCATGGGGACCCCTTCCCCTTTGCAAATGCATGCGAAAATATTTTTTAAGGGCAGGCAGTAGTCCCAGGGACCACTGCCTGCCCTTAAAAAATGAAACGAAAACGTTTCATTTTTATTTTTGTAAATGCATCCCGTTTTCCTTTAAGGAAAACGGGATGCATTTAAAAAAAAAAGCTGCTTTATTAAACAGCAGTCCCAGACATGGTGGCCTGCCGAGCCCAGCAGGCCACCATCCCTGGGAGGGCCAGCCATTCCCAATGGGGTCGCAAAATGCGAGTGCCTCATTAATATTAATGAACCTCGCAGTTTGCGACCCCATTGGGAATCACAATCAGTGTATCGGACACTGTTGTACATAGTAAATTGCGACTCGCAATCGAGCGCAAATTACGAGTCGCAATTTACTAGGGTCGTACATCTGGCCCTAAATAATTAAAAGACACCATACAACACCAATTTATAACAATAGTGAACATTTTTATCTTTAAACACCAAAATGACAAAAATCCAATGTAAGGAACCAGAGAGTGGAATTTTTAAAGATTAAATAAAAAAGATGTGCATTCTAGCACCAAAAAAGTAAAAGCACCACTCGCGGGTATCTGGTCACTATGGACCAGGACAAAGTCAAAGTTTTAGGCCAACTATGATGGAGCGTGGGTCGCATAGATTAAGCACTAGACCCCAGTCAAGATTTTACCTTTGGACTTAGCCTTTTTCTTGGAGATTTATTTTCGATGTTGGGCCCTTGGGTTCCTCGGATCCGGAGTTCACTTTGATGACAGCAGCCTGCTGCAGCGCGATGCCTCGATGAGTCCATGGAAGTCTTTGTCCTCAGCGTTGATGGCGAGGAGCTCCAGAGCTTCCAGTGGGACAAACCAGTGCAGTCAGATTGATTCTAGAGTCGACCACGGTGGCTTGACTTTCGACGTCGAGTCGGTCTTCGTCTGGGGCATTTTACCAAAACTTTGTAGAAGTTTCCAAACTTTCAGAACTCCTACTTGGTTGTTTCCTTTCTGTTGAAAAGTGTCCAGCAGCACCAGCTACGGGCTCAGAAGCTCTGGATTGCCTCTTGTGGTCTGGGACTCAATCTCCCACACTGCACCTGGGCAGTCCAGGAAAATCCAGTTGTAGCTGGTCAGCTGGAGTAGTCCTCTTTATTTCTGCTCCAGATGGCTTCTTTCAGCATTATTCTACCTGTTGCTGCTTGGGGCGTCCACTCCTTTTCCTTGAATCAGGCACACTCCTTTCATTGTGAAACCTTGAGAGTGCAGCAGGTGCAGTCCTTCTAAGTGCAAGCCTTCTTTAGGTCCAAGGATTCAGCAGGGCAGTCCTCTTCTCCAGATGTTCCAGGCAGTGATCTGAGGGGCTCATGCGGTTCTCCTATATTTATTCTCCATTCTGGGCTGGCAAAGGGGGGGGACCACAGCCAATAGGGGTAAAGTTGTCACCCTCTGCTATGAACAATTCCTGTTGAGTGAGGCATATTTTTCACTCAAAATACACTCTTTTTACAAAAATCAAAATGGTGAACTTCTCTCCTTGGAGTGTGTGTCAGTGCAACCCAACCCAGAGGTGAGGCTAACATCTGACTACACTCCCCTTCCAGTCCCTCACCTAATCTAATTAAGCTGGCTCCAATCTGGCTGGGGATAAAGGAAGTGGGGGCTGGCCTGGGTCCTGGGACAACTTTTCTCCTGCCTTTGAAGTCCAGCTTATCTCCCCAGCCCACTTCCTTTCCCTGGCATCTCCAGGAAGCAGATCTCCTTCCACCAAATGGCTGTATTGCTGCAGCCCCAGGCCTCTTCACACCCATGCAGATGGTAGCTTGAGTTAGGTTGAGAAAGGCTGACCAATCATAAGAGGCTGCCACAGGTCTGCTTTGGGTAACTTCAGGATAATAGGTTCTCAAACTACATTCCTGTAATAGTTATAATAAATTTGAGCTTGGCAAGTTGTTGGATTTATTCTAAACATTATTTTGATACTTTGAATCATATTGCTAGCTAACTCCCATCAAACCTTAGACTTTATTAAGTTTAATAAAGCCCTTCCCATGTTAGTCTAGGGGGCTAGCAGCACTACATTCAGGGAAACAACTTTGGCTGTTTTTCCCCACCAGGGATGGAAAACATATTTTATATATTCCCTGCTTTTTATAACAATGCATCCTGCCCTTGGGGCACCCAGGGCAGAGTTCAGGGGTGACTTGTATGTAATAAAAAGGTAGGGTTGGACTTTGGAAGTACTTTTAATTCCCAAGATGAGTTCGGAAACAGTTTGATTTTAAAACCAGCCTGCAAGGCAGGTCTGGCTTTAAAATGACACCAGACACCACACCAGTCCACACCTAAGTGGATTTAGTCCCTTGGGGTCTCTAAACCTACATGCCCTACCATATACTAAGGACTTGCAGGAAGGTTGTCCTGGCCAATTAGAATTATACCAATTACCATATACCTTTCATGGGCAGGCGACTGGCCCTGGTCCTGGTTAGCAGAGCTCAGGGCACTTTCAGAGTCAGTAAACACCAGCATCAGTCATAAAAATGGAGGCGAATAGGGCAAAAAGGATGACTTCCTGAACCAGTCAGCAATAAATGGGGTGATCACACAAAAGAAGGCACTTTCTCACAGGCCCTAATAGTTTATTAATAAAAGACCTACTACTGACGCAAGTGCATGCACTCCCTTTGGTGCACATTAAAAATAACAGACACTTTAAGGGGAAGAACGTGAGTGAAAGCTCTTACATACTATATTTATGATATTTATTTATTTATTTTATTTAATGCAATTTTATATAGCGCAGACTCTACCCAAAGGTGTTGGAGCGCTTCACAATAGAACCAAGTACGTTACATGAGGAAATTTACATACTTACACATTACAGATACAAACGAGATAGAGGAAAAAGTAAAATAACAATAGGTGGCAGTCACACAAAAATCAAAAACACAATAAGATTAGGATCGTACAGGCATAGATTACATATTTACAACATTGTAAGAGCTTCCTTAAGGGATGTGAAAAGGGATGTATTAATTCTGGAAGTGTCTTTGGTAGAGAAGAGATTTGAGGTCAGTTTTGAAAGTCCGGGTAGAGGTGGTGGTACGGAGTAGTGGAGGAAGCAAGTTCCAGATTCTGACCGCATTGCCTGAGAAGGATTGAGCCATCGATCTTTCCCTTTTGAAGGTGGGGGGGCTCAAGCAGTAATTTTTCTGCATTACGTGAAGGTCTAGAGCCTCCAGAGAATTTAAGTTTATTTGCCAGGTATCGAGGGGAGGAAGTGTGCAAGGTTTTGTGGGTGATACAGGCAGTCTTGTAGATTGATCTTGCTTCAATGGGAAGCCATCGAAGAGAAAACAGTATGGGTGTGATGTGGTCACTTCTTTTGGCCCCAAAGACAAAACGAGCCACTGAATGGAGTACGGATTTGTGAGGGGAAAGGTGGGATTTGGGGAGGCCAGCAAGCAGAGAATTGCAATAGTCCAATCTAGAGAGAACCAGAGATTGGACCAAGGTTTTTAGGTATTGCTCCGGTAAGAAACGTCGAATCCCCCAGAGAAGGCGGAGTTGGTAACGTGCATTCTTTGCAATGGAATTGATGTGGGAGTGTAGATTGAGCCTTTTGTCAAGTATGACACCAAGGGATTTAGCACTGTCGACAACGATAGGTTTGTTGTTCAGTAAGTTTAGTTTATTCATCCAAAATTGAACAGGAGGAGGAGAGAGTGAGGTAGAGAGGAGGAGGAGGAATTCAGTTTTGGAAGGATTCAGAATGAGTTGATGAGCTAACACCCAGTTTTGAATAGAGTTGAGAGTAGAGTTGAGGACTGAGATGTCGTTAGAGGAAGACACCTTAAGGTAGATTTGGATGTCATCAGCATAGAGGTGGTAAAGTATCCCAGATTTCCTTAAGAGATTTCCCAATGGTTCCAAATAAAGATTGAACAAAGTGGGTGCGAGTATAGATCCTTGAGGGACGCCTTGACCTACCGCCATTGAAGACAAAAGGCTGTTCACTATTTTAACCACTAGAGACCTGTCCGAGAGGAAAGAAGCAAACCATTTAAGCACTGTGCCTTCCACGCCCATTCTCTTTTTTAAAGTGTTTAGGAGAGTGTTGTGATTAACAGTGTCAAAGGCTGCAGAAAGGTCTAGATGAATCAGAAGACAAGACTCCCCTGAGTCAAGTACACGCAGGGCATCGCCGATCACTTGCAGCAGGGCTGTTTCAGTGCTGCAGTCTTGCATGAAACCAGATTGGAATTCGGCGAGAGGATTGTTATCCTTAATATGTAGGGAAAGCTGTTTCGCTACACATCTTTCTGTGATTTTCGCAAGAAAAGGGAGGTTGGTGATAGGGCGGAAACTGTTGAGGTCATTCGCATCAGCGGAGGGTTTTTTAAGAAGTGGGGTAACCTGTCCTGTGTTAAAGGCAACAGGAAGGGAGCCTTGGCTGAGGAAGAGGTTAACCAGACTGGTCCAATAGGAAAGAGTGTGGGTGTAGAAGTCAATGGCGATGTCACTAGGGATGGGGTCGGAAGAATGGTTAGAGGGTTTTGTTTCAAGAATGCATTTGAGGAGGGCATCTTCAGAGATGACGTCAATGTTCTGCCAAGTGATTTGCGCTCCTCTAGGGGGGTGTGGGGTGAATGACCTGATCCGCAAGTGAATTCACTTTTTCATCAAAGAATATAGCGAATTCTGCTGCTTTCTTTGGAGTATCGTCAGGCTTGAAGGTTGAGGGAGAGACGTTTGTATTCTTGATGAGGCCAAATAGTTTTTTGGGTCTGTTTTTGGCTGAGTCGAGGAGGGTTCTGAAGTGTGACGCTTTTTCATGGAAGATGTGTTTGTGGTATTTTGATCTTGCCTAGCGCAGAATAGAGAGATTAGGGGTGGATGGTGATTGTCTCCATTGTTTCTCCAGGAGTCTCAGGTTCTTCCTTTCTGCATAAAGGGATTTATTGAACCATGGAGCAGAAAGAATAGGCCTTTTCTTTTTGCTTTGAAGTGGAGCAACATTATCAATTTCGACTGCAAGGTTGGAGAGGCATTGGGAGGTAAGAACGTTGACATCCGAATTAGGGTCCAACATTGGAAGTGATAGTATAGCAGAATCGCAAAGAATGTCAAGGTTAATATTTTCGGTGTTACGGAACCAGGTAGTAGTCCTTTTAGGCTGGCCAAGAGTTACAGAGTGAGAAAGGTGAAGAGCGAAGGGGATGAGGAAGTGGTCGGACCAGTATACTGGAATAGGGACAGCAACAGTTAACATATCTGCTTTGGATATAACAAGGTCAAGAATTGAGCCCTTCGAGTGTGTTGGTTCCGTGCAGTGTTGGATAAGATTATTAACTGAGAGAAAAGTGGCAAGCCTATTGGCAGCTGAGTCTTCCAAGGAGCCCGTGTGGAGATTAAAGTCTCCCAAAAAAATCTGTCTGTCACTTTGAGAGTATTGGTCGCTGGCGAAGTCGGTGAGCTCCTCCAAGAAAGAGGAGCAGTCACCGGGCGGGTGATAAATGGCATGAAATCTGAAAGGGGAGCAGTGTTGCACTTGAAGATCCAGAGAAAGGCATTCGAAAGTATGGAAAGAGCTGTTAGGAAAAACCTTGAATTGAAGGGAGTTTCTGAAGATGATTGCAATACCTCCCCCAACTTTATCTGTTCTATTGTTTCTAATGATGGAGTAGTCGGTGGGTAGCAGAAGAGCAAAAATAGTATGGGAGGTGTCGTTGAACCAGGGCTCAGTGAGGAAAAGAATGTCAAGATTGTGAAGAATGATGGTGTCAGAAATTCCTAGCTTGTGTTTAATTGCAGATCTGCAATTGTGGAGCAAACAGCGCAACTGTGACAGGAATGATTTGGTGAAGGGGGCGTTTGGGCTTGTAGTGGGATAATGTTCCTGTATGAGGGTGCCAGGGTAGAATAAGGCTGATGTTTAGTTCTGGCAGAGGAGAAGGTCGGGATAGTGCACAGAGTAGACGTAATTGGAGAGGAGAGGGGACGGAGGATGGTGTTAGAAGTCTTATAACTAGTCAGGAAATTAGTGATGTCTGCAGATGACAGATTATGTGTGGCTTTTTTGGGGCGCGGGAGCAAGGTATTCCTCGGGACTTTGGGGAAGTGGGTGCTTGCCAGGGGAAATTGGTTGTTGGGAAGGTAGAAATTTTAGTAGTTAGGAGTGAGATGGTGGCTTCAAGCTGGGAGATTGAGGAGATGAGAGATCCTAGTTTGTTTTCTAAAGAGAGTAGGGCTGAACACGGAATGTTGGAAGGATCAATAGGTTCCGGAGGGAGTGCAATTGGCGAGGGAGGGCGGGGAGAGGTGGGGGTGAGGAAGGAGTAATGGGGTGCAGGAGTGAAAGGTGGAGATAGATGGTGGTTGAAAGAAGTTGTCGGTGCATCTGAGGTGGACAGAGAGTTATCTTTGCAGTTGTGGAACAGAGGAGAAGAATTGAGTTCAAATTTAGGAGGAGATGGGTGTGGAAAGTGGAGGGAGGGAGGAATGCGGGGAAGGGAAAGAGGGGAGTCATGGAATGGCAGGAAGTTAGGGGAAAAGAGAGGAGAAATCTTACTTATACCTCTGCTTGGTGGCCAACTAGGCCCCAATATCTGTAATTTAACACTGCCTGATAGCAATAGTCCTGCAAATTCAACCCCAACCTCCCGTTTTGAAAAGAGGCACTTCTGCACCCAGTGGGAAGTGAAGGTGAAAGACTTGTCGATGGAAGAGGGTGTGACAGGACGAAAAACTCAGCAAGCGTATTTTAACAGCGCAGGACATGGGGCTAGAAACTGGACAGAGTCTGATGATTCTTACCCAAATCCCTGGCTTGTGCACCAATGCTCATAGATGACTGACTGTGATGGGCTGCTGAGTATGACTTAAGGGCATAGGTAGTCCACTTTAATATTGTTTATGCCATATCTTCGAGGTCCTCGAGGGTATATGAAGAGAAGCAGCATCTTCATATTTTCTAAAATATTCCATATTGACATATTCCTTTTTTGCAATTTGTTTTTTCCCATTTGGAAGTGATTTTTTTCTTTTTTTAACCTGGCTTACTGCAACCTAACATGAAGAAAAGTTTTCTGTTATTTGAAATCAGGACCAGTGCACAGATGGCACCCTAGGTGAAGTGAATTTCAACAACCCTTCTCTGGTGGTAATTGGGACATATTTTATCACTCAGAGGGAGGGCCTTCTGGCTTCTGCCTTTGGACCTCGATACGGGTGCACCAGCTGGGGATGCGATCATTATTGGACTTTTTCAAAACTGATACCCCTTGTATCAGTATTTAAAATGTGAGATAAATATTGCCTATAACAAGAAGTACCCTTGTAAATGGGGCATAACATGTGGATTTAGGTGCTTTGCGTACCTAAGTCCGCATGTACCAGTCTTTCGGACCATTTCTTACCAGTAAATGTTAACCTGCTGAAACTCAGATGTGGAAAATTGCGGGGATGCAGTACTCACTGTGAAATTTGTGATTCTGTTTCCTGCGCAAGCATATGTTTGTACAGGGATTGGGGGAAAACAGCCCACTCGTATTGAGAGACATAGGCAGATGTGCAAAATGGTTGTGATGTGATTTTCTTCTACAGTGTTCAAAATAAGTCTCATATGACTTACAAATCTGCTACAATTGTTTGGCTGTTTCTCATAACACCATTTCACATTTTCATCATGGTAGTTAAAAGATAAAGGCTGAAATAAAAAACATCAAAATCCCTCTTGTGTACACATCTTGAGACATAAGGTGCAAAGTGACGGTTAGGTACCGTTTCTAGGAAAATCTGTCAAACGTTTCAGCCTGGCTGTCTGGCCCTACTAATTACAGAAAATCTTTTAAGTAAACGTAAGCTTCAGCGAGCTTAGCGCTCGATTTTCGCTAAAGTCATTAAGTTAAAATGTATCTAAGAAAATCTTCATCTAATCTGTTTAATATTGCTAAAAAGAATGCAAATAATCTCCCTAAAGTAGTTCTCCATTTACTGTTCTAATGAGTATTACCTTTGCATCAGTGCGAACATCTGGCAACAACAAAGAAACCCGCTGAGAATGTATGGTTTCTTGCTTGCGGAGGACGTCCACGTGATCCTTTCTCTAACAGTCGGATAACACTATTTCGAGATCAAGATTCATATCCAATATTTTTGGTAATGTGCCATATTAATATTTTTTTGTTTGCCCATATAATGTTTAGTAACTCCATCCATACTATGGTGCCTATATGTTTTTTTTTAGAAACCGATTTTTTTAAGGTTAATCATTTTTATCTAAATTACTTTTGTGCTCATAAGTAGCTTCATGATCTGTGACAATTGTACATTGCCTTTCTCTGTTTCCCCATCTTCTTGGTAAAATGAGTGTTCTTTTTTTTTTTTTTAAATGGACATTCTAATTTCTGTTTATTTATTTCTAGAATTGAGGGTTATTAGCCATAAATATACTGCTTTTGTTTTAACTTCACATATATAAATGTTATTGGGCTGAACAGCTATAAAAGCACTTAAGAAACCATCATACTTTACAATATACATAAAATCGTTTTTATACTAATACAGTAAAATAAGATAAAACTATTAGATCCATACAGTTACTATTCAATGTGTAAAATAGAGCATTATTCCATGTGCAAAGATAGTTTCTCAGTACACCTCTAGTGCCCAATAATGGATCCTCGAGGTTAACAGGACTGGTCTCAAAAGGCAAATAAAGAGGGGAGAAAGCATAGGATGTTATGATAATTTAACTCCATTAGGTCCTATTCCCTCACAAAATGCCTATTGTAAATCCTTTCTTTAAGGCAGTATGATCTTCTAAAACAAAGAATCAAATTTAGACTGCAAAGATGACCTACTAAATTGCAATCTTTTTTGTCTAAGCCTCCATGGATGTAACTGAAAGTATGACACCGCAAACACAATAGGCTGTCTAACATAGCTTCTCAGGGTCCTAATTACTACTTTGTAGTCCCTTATTGCCAAATTGCAACACAATGGGAGAATCCATTTCCTTCTGTACCCAAGATATGTTGGACAAAAATGACAGCATCTTCAATCATTTCAATAACCTGTGTACAGAAAGGACAAATCCATCTGACTCCTTGGAAAAACACTGCCATTTTGCCGTAACAGAGCAAAGTGCCAGAATCCCCAGCCGAAATTTCATAAAAAGTGTTTTGGCTTGAGGGGGGTTCAATCTCGTCCATGAAGACTTCTGTATTGGATATAATTAATTGGTGTTATTTGCAAGTAATTGTACCTAATATTGACATTTTATAATAAAAATAATTAAATCATATTTCAATTTCATCCATGTTGTCAGTACCAAATCAAAAGCAATACAAAAAACTTGCTTCTCTAGGTGATGAAATAAACTGCGTTTTAGCCAACAGAAATTACAGGAATCGAATAGTCCTCATTTACCTCGTTGTACACCTTTTACTAAACCAACCATCCCTTGGCTATAAGAGCTGGTAAAATTTCATAATGGAATAATCCCTGGGCGGCAAAGACACTGAAGGTCACCATGGAAGTTATATTTCCAGTCTTGAGAATTAGACTAATATATCATTGCTATCAAGTGTGTTAATCTAATTAGTTTAATGGGCGGAAATGAAGACTACAGCACCCAGACTACTTTAGATTGTGGTATGAAATGTCAGGACTGAGAACAAGATGACATTGATTGAGGTGGCCACCCTAAACTTCAAGGGCAGGCAAGCACCACAAACAAATGATTTGTTGATTGCCTCAAACAAAAGATCACGGATTAAGGGGCTCATTACGATGGCAGAACGATCGCCACCGCCGGGCCAGCGGTGGCGATCGTTCCGTCATCACAATGAGATTTACCCACTGCCATATTAGGGTGGCAGTGGGTATCGCGGCGGACGCAAAGTCCGTCCGCCGCTTTTCCGCCGGTGGCAATCGCACTGATTGCCTGGCGGACGGAGAAGGGCCACTAATATGGTGGCGGTGCCTAGCAGGCACCATCCGTCATATTAGGATGTGCCTGTGTAGAGGCCTTTCCATGGTGGCGATGCCGCCATGGAAAGGCTGGTGGGGATTGGGTTTGGGGGCCCATTGCGGGCCCCCCTTGGGGGGAAGGGGGTGTCGCTGCACTGGGGGGTACCCATGGTACCCCCCCTGCATTTCCATGCACCAAGTGGCAGGCACCGCATGGTGCAGGGAAATGCGGTGCAAGCACCTTTAACATTGCGGACGGTGCTGCAGCCAGCAGCACCGCCCGCAATGTTAAAGGCCCAGGATGCGCCCGCCAGTATGGCGGACACATCTTAATCGCAATGGTGGGACCGCCGCATGTCTGGCGGGCGGTCCCAATCACCGCTACGGTGGCGGGCGGACCAAGTCAGCCCACCATCGTAATCAGCCCCTAAATTACGTTAAACAAAAATTTTAAATCTAAAGGAAAATTGAAGAGTATTCTGCAATTGTTTAGGTTTGACTCTAATGTGCGACTTCAAGAATGAGTTTTGTGAATAGAAAGCGTAAACTAGACCATATCAACAGCAGACCGAAGATGACGAATAATTCTGACACTTGTCATTATGTCTGCACTAGTTCTTTGAACAACTGGGAACCAGAGAAACAATGCAAAATGATTAAACAATGAGCATGGCATTTGACTTAGGTAAGGAGCCTACCAGCGTTGCTGTGAATATACTGAATTCTTTCATTTTAAATATTTTATTATTTGCTAAAAACAACATTCAAACTAAAGATTTTGTGGTGATTTAGTGTTTCCGTTCTGCCCAATCCGTAGGTCCACCATCCCATTTAGAGGTTGGAGAACCACCAGGTTTTCAACTGATGAGCATAAGCTGGCTTTATTGTACGAGAGAGACCCATTCATCTCAGAGCACAGGATAACAGTAGTTGACAACCGTGGGGACCGATTACGATGTTGTTTGGAAACTGTTCCGAGCGAATGGCTCTCGGACTCATTTCCGAATGAAATGGGTCCTGCGAGTCCAGATGACCGATTACGATGTTTCCCAACATCGTTCGGTCGGACTTGCATTGACTTCAAGCCTTTGTTTCGAACGAGAGCACAGGCTCCCATTGAAAAAATGGGTGGTTGGGGAAAACCTTGCACCCTGTGGCGGGCACCCCATGGTGCCTGCCACATTGTGCATGGTTGGGAAGAGGGTTCCCTTGGGTACCCCCACGGGCCCCATTCATATGCCTCTCTGTGAAGGGGGTCCGCAACGGACCCCCAAAGACAGATTCCGACAACCGTTTCGTCTCGGGCAGACTGAATCAGAACGGCTGTCCGAATCGGTCATCGTAACCGCTCGTCCGGAAACCGTGTCCATAGAGCTGTACGAATCGGCTCTGAATGACTCGGGCTGTCCGAATGCCTTTCGGAACCGATTCGGACTTCTCGAACGGTTTCCAAGCATCGTAATCGGTCATTGGGAAATTTGTACGATTCGTTCGGAAACAAGGGTTCCGAATCAGATTCTGCAAAACCGAATCCCATTCGGAGTCTTTCCGAACAACATCATAATCAGCCCCTTAGTCAGGTCAAGGCACCTGCCACTGATTTTTCCTGCACCGACTAATTTGTGAGGCATGGAGTTTGTGGGCAGAAAAATAGAAACATGCCCTTCATACACAGGAAGAAAACTTCCTGCTCATAAGGGTCATTGATTTTTTATTGTTTAAGATGCAAACACCTGATTTGGGGGACTTATTTTGAAAAAGAAACAGAATGCCAAACATGCTTCTTGACAAAGAGATGCATACAAACCGGGTGAGTGGTACTCCTCTAGGGCCGATGGCAAGAGTCTTAGCCCACCAGGCAGTTTGGTCAGCAGCCGGAAGTCTCAATATGAGCTAGATAATATTATATATATTGTGCAATTTGCATGTAGCTTACATATAAATAAATCCATGGTCCCTCCAATTTTATCTGTCAACATTTCAAAAATAATTTATCATAACAAAGGGGCCGATTACGATGGCGGTCGGAAAACCATTCCGCCCGCAGTGGCAATGGGAAAAGACCGCCCGCATGGCCTGCGGCACCACCGCCGATCACATTACAATGCACCGCCGGAAAAATCCGACTGCCGCGGTCGGAACCCAAGAAACACCGGCGGCGCACGTGCAGAAAAGGCAAAATTCCCTCCACGGCGGTCGGATCCACTGCGGAAAGCTCACAAACCGCCGATACACAAGCGGAATTTCCACGAGTGCAATTATGATCTCACCGCGGTGCCTGCGGTACGACCGCTTGTTTCCGACCGCCGCGTCTGACAGCAATGATGAATGGGAGAGCTGGAAGAATGACCATTGCAGTCCGACCGCGGTGACCGCGCGGAAATATTAATGGCGGTCTAAAAAAACTACACCACAAAACCACCAAATGTGGCTGTGTATCTGTCACAGCCAATAAAAACAGCCAACACACCCCATTGACACATGCCCCTGGCATATAAGAACTACAAATCCCAGCTCAACACAGACAACACACCTGACATGAATCCTCAGTTTGGGCCCACCCACTAGGCAGCCCATAAAACCAGCCCCTGCATGACCACAAGTCTTTGCACAACTCCAGAACTGAAGGGCCCAACAATATCACACAATGGAGAGGCAACCCTGCACACATTACACCATCACAAACACACACACACCACACACATCACCACCACCACCTGCACACCTGCACTCTTAACCACTCAGCACATCACACACCATGGCACAGAAGATGCCCAAATTCACTGATGGTGAGTTGTCAGTCATGGTGGATGAGATAATAAGAGTTGAGCCATATATTTTAGGAAGCAGGGTCCAACAGACCCCAGCAGCCAGGCAAAATCAAATGTGGCAAAGGATAGTTGACAGAGTCAATGCTATAGGGCAAGTTCCACGCAACTGGAAGGAGATCAGGAAGAGGTGGACTGACCTCAATAGCAAGGTCAAGGAGAAGAACAGCGAGAACCGGGAGCTGGCAAACCGGACTGGCAGTGGCCCTCCCATTCCACCAAGAACATTCAACGCATGGGAGGAGAAGGTGCTTGGCATACTGCACCCAGAGATTTGCACTGGAATTGAGGGGGGAATGGAGACTGGTAAGTACCAACAAAAGTCTGCCATAACACTGCTATGTAGTAGCCTACACAACTAAAAAACAACACCTCCTAGGCCCAAATGTACCCATGTCCACCACACTCCCCCCAAACAGGTCTCACAGATCCCACAATAACTCCCTCTCATTCACCACAAAGGTACATCACAATATTTACATGGGGGCACATGTACAGGCAGCCAGCACTACAACTCCCAACAGGCCCCCTTGTCCCACAGCTGAGCAGGATGGAGCATTCCCCATACCCACAAGCATGGGGCAGCCATTTCCCTCCAATCTGTAACCTAACAGGTAGGTAGCCATCTCAACAGGGAGGGGTCTTTGTGGCTGGGAAGTCTGCACAACAACTCCCAACAGGACCCCTTGTCCCACAGCTGAGCAGGATGGAGCATTCCCCACACCCACAAGCATGGGGCAGCCATTTCCCCCCAATCTGTAACCTAACAGGTAGGTAGCCATCTCAACAGGGAGGGGTCTTTGTGGCTGGGAAGTCTGCACTACAACTCCCAACAGGCCTCCTTGTCCCACAGCTGAGCAGGATAGACCATTCCCCACACCCACAAGCATGGGGCAGCCATTTCCCCCTAATCTGTAACCTAACAGGTAGGTAGCCATCTCAACAGGGAGGGGTCTTTGTGGCTGGGAAGTCTGCACCACAACTCCCAACAGGCCCTCTTGTCCCACAGCTGAGCAGGATGGAGCATTCCCCACACCCACAAGCATGGGGCAGCCATTTCCCCCCAATCTATAACCTAACAGGTAGGTAGCCATCTCAACAGGGAGGGGACTTTGTGGCTGGGAAGTCTGTACCACAACTCCCAACAGGCCCCCTTGTCCCACAGCTGAGCAGGATGGAGCATTCCCCACACCCACAAGCATGGGCCAGCCATTTCCCCCCAATCTGTAACCTAACAGGTAGGTAGCCATCTCAACAGGGAGGGGTCTTTGTGGCTGGGAAGTCTGCACTACAACTCCCAACAGGCCCCCTTGTCCCACAGCTGAGCAGGATGGAGCATTCCCCACACCCACAAGCATGGGGCAGCCATTTCCCCCAAATCTGTAACCTAACAGGTAGGTAGCCACTCCCAACAGGGAGGGGTCTTTGTGGCTGGGAAGTCTGCACCACAACTCCCAACAGGCCCCCTTGTCCCACAGCTGAGCAGGATGGAGCATTCCCCACACCCACAAGCATGGGGCAGCCATTTCCCCCCAATCTGTAACCTAACAGGTAGGTAGCCATCTCAACAGGGAGGGGTCTTTGTGGCTGGGAAGTCTGCACCACAACTCCCAACAGGCCCCCTTGTCCCACAGCTCAGCAGGATGGAGCATTCCCCACACCCACAAGCATGGACAGCCATTTCCCCCAATCTGTAACCTAACAGGTAGGTAGCCATCTCAACAGGGAGGGGTCTTTGTGGCTGGGAAGTCTGCACTACAACTCCCAACAGGCCCCCTTGTCCCACAGCTGAGCAGGATGGAGCATTCCCCACACCCACAAGCATGGGGCAGCCATTTCCCCCAATCTGTAACCTAACAGGTAGGTAGCCATCTCAACAGGGAGGGGTCTTTGTGGCTGGGAAGTCTGCACCACAACTCCCAACAGGCCCCCTTGTCTCACAGCTCAGCAGGATGGAGCATTCCCCACACCCACAAGCATGGGGCAGCCATTTCCCCCCAATCTGTAACCTAACAGGTAGGTAGCCATCTCAACAGGGAGGGGTCTTTGTGGCTGGGAAGTCTGCACTACAACTCCCAACAGGCCCCCTTGTCCCACAGCTCAGCAGGATGGAGCATTCCCCACACCCACAAGCATGGGGCAGCTATCGCATTGCTCTCCCAAAACTTACACGTAGGTAGTGACTGCATGCACACCGCCATCCTATTCTAAATGCATGTAGCCACATAACCACATCAACACTAACATGTCAGCCAACTTAGCATAGTTTTAAATGCCACATCCAGTGTGCAGACATCTAAGTGCACGTAACTGACACATATTTTGAACTCATACTCACCAAGTCACAAGTGAAACAAATGCATCCCACAATCATGCACAGCAGAGAATGCAATGTGGAAGCGCCTTGGTGTCTGAGCATGAAGGCCCATCTCAACACCAAACATGCATGGTCTACATGAAAAAAAAGAAAAGTACATGTGATTCCAAAGCTAAGTATAACATGACAATGGTTCCTTGTAGCTCTGTTGAAATAGATTACATGAACCGCTAAATGAAAAGACGCACAACAGAAAGTTTATGTCACGCAATTAGGTAGATGAGGACATGTCCGTGTAGTTACACTATCTGTACACTGCACCAAGTTTCAATTCACAACGGACACCATGGACCACTAAGGTATGTACCTCAACGTCATGTCATGGTGCACAGTAAATAGCAGGCATACAAAGTCATTGCATTGTAAAGTGTTTGTTGTATCAAATGTCTCAAACAATTGTCTAACATCAAGCTTGTTGCGTGCAACTCAATTACCATATGACCTCTGTTCAACAGGAGATCAACAACTAACTGCAGAGGATGACACCAACATGCGGAGCCAGTCTCCCCCCCGGAACGTGAACTCTCGGATGCAGATGCCCCAACATTCTCGGACGAGGATTCTCAAGCTGGCCCCTCTGGTGTGGCAGGGACTAACATGTCTCAAGCCCTCATTGTCCCCACCACCACCACCAGCACCACGGCAATAACAACTGTCCTGGCCCCTGCCACTACGACCTGTGTGGCCTCCACCACCACCACCACCACTGCTGCCTGCAACACACGCCCTGCCACGGTGGTTACCAACACCACCACACAATCACAGCATGCCAGGGAGAGTGTGCCAGTGCGTCGGGGGACTACGCCACAGGTCCGTGTCAGGAGGGCAGGTGGGAGTACAACTGGGGCAGAGACACAGGAGGACAATGACCCTGAGTCCCTGGCCACCATTGAAAGAGTCCTTGGTGCCTACCAAGAGAACCATGGAGTAATGGGCCAGCTTGCTGAAGACATGCATGAGATCCGCCTGCTGCAGCAGTCCATGGACACACGGATGGGCCAACTTGTCGACCTTGTTGGCCAGCTAGTGGGTGTTCTGAGGGACAGACTCCCAGCCCCAAGTGCAGCTCAACCCCCTCCAGTGGATTGCCTGCTGTGCAGCCCACCATTCCAGCTGCAGCCACAGAGAGGGGTGTGCAGGAGGAGAGTGAGTCCTCAGACACCACTGACCCTGCAGCAGGTGCCCCCCCAAACGCACCAGGGGCCGTCCGAGAATCCACAGGGGAGGATTTGGTGGCAGGCCACCATACCAACGCCACTCACAGAGCCAGCCATGATGGTATCTTGTTGTACCCCTTTGCATTGACTATGTTGACTATCCTTGGCCACATTGCCATGTTGATGGCCTGAGTCTGTTGGACTGTGTGACTTCAGCTTTGTGGTGACTACACCATTTGTCTCATCTACCATGACTGACAACTCATTTATTCACTGTTCACATTTATGTACATATTCCCTTCACTTGCACCAAAACTAATTTGAAATAAACACTCTTCACATACCCATGTCTGTGTGAGCCACATGTTTATTCCAGTATGTACAATGACAAATCAGATTTCAATGTTCCAACTGCTCTGAAGGAGAGGAGGCATTGAGAGGGTGAATGAACCTAGAAAGACACAATAGAATGCCATTTACTTAACAGGTGACGCCATCACAGCTGAAACACAACACTAGGCATCAAGGTACAAAAACAAGCACACATAGCAATGATCAACAACCTCAACATACACATGATGTACCTGGATACAAATACCATGTGCCACACACATCAGCCCTTATCACACACACAACGACAGCCAGCAGTTAAAATCCTCTATGCCTTGATACTAACATCCAAGCAAACACACAATGTCACTGTACTACAAAGTCACTTACATTCAAGGGAAGTAGTTGGCAATGAGCTGTTGATGCAGGTCAACACCTTCCTCTTGACCACTATCGTCCACACTGGAAGTGTGTGGGTGTGCAGGAGGGGGCATCTGCTGCTCATCGTCACCCAGGATCAGCGGAACGGCTTTGCGCAAGGCAAGGTTGTGAAGCATGCTACAACTATCCGGCACACCTTTTGTGGGGAATACAACAGTGCACCTCCGCTCTTGTCCAGGCACCGGAATCGGGACTTCAGGAGGCCAAAAGTGCGCTCCACCACACGTCGTGTCCTACCATGTGCCTCGTTGTAGCTGACTTCACCCGGGGTACTTGGATTCCGCAGTGGGCTCAGCAACCACGGCCTGTTGGGATACGCTGAGTCACCTAGGTGTGACATACACAGAGAAATGTTGCAATACAAACAGTTGACGAGAACAGCATGTCACACCCAGCACACTACTTAACTCAGTGTACTCACCTACAAGCCATGCACGCTCTGGATGTAGATTTTCCATCAGCCGGGGTACAATGCTGTTCCGCAGGATGTAGGAGTCATGGGCGGAGCCAGCAAATCGTGCACAAACATGGCTGATGATCATATCAGCTTGGCATACCACCTGCACATTAATGGAATGGTAGTGCTTCCTGTTCCTATACACCTGCTCACGTGCCTGTGGTGGGACAAAGGCAATGTGTGTGCCGTCAATGGAACCAACTACATGAGGAATGTGGGCAAGGGCATAAAAACCAGCCTTCACAGCAGACAATTCTGCAGTATTTGGGAATCGTATGTATTGGTCCTTGTATAGCATCATTGCGGACACCACATCCCAGAGCACCATGCTGAATGTGGCTTGTGACATCCCACCGGCGCCGGCCATTGTGTATTGGAAAGAGCCCGTAGCAAAAAAATGCAGCGCTGCCATGATCTTCACTGTTGGGGATAGGGCAGTTGGATATGTTCGTTGAGGCCTCAGATGGGGTTCCAACTGAGCACACAGCTCTTGCAGTGTAACGCGATCCAGACGAAATTTCCGGATGATGTCCACATCCTCCATGTCCGCTAGGACTGTGAAAGGCCGGTTCACATTTGGTCGTCGCCTACATGAAATGGAAGAGGACTAATGTTATCCACATTACACAATGAGATGTGTCCGACTTCTCACATCTTGACTCATGCAGCAGAAACAATGAATGTACCCCAACAATTGCTTAATCCACAACTCAGATGCAGAGACACCTTCACCACATGTGTTTTTACAAGTGGACATGTTGTACAAACTGACTACCCCAAAAACATAATCAGAGGTTGTGAATGGTACACCAATACATCTGGTGTCCCCAGGCCTAGGAGTAGGTGACACAGCGGATGTATGAGACAGCAACACTGCTGACTCATATGTAGCGGCTTTACCTGCCACACATCCTTGTTTAAGTTGCACAGACCACTTAGTAGAGTGTGTGTAAGCTGATCACATATCCTACCTAAATCAGCTATGGGCACAGTAAAATACCACCATTATGTGTTCAGGCAATCATTACTGTTGTTTGATTGGCCATCTCACACATTAAGTTGATTTCAAAGATGAGACAACATCATACAACCAATAGATGTACATCCACACACATATCATAGGTGACGTGAGTAAGTGCATGTCAATGCATGTCACATATTCCACAGACATGGCATGTGTAGGCATCAGTGAGTTGAATGTCACACCAGCATTCATTGTAAAACAACAAGTGCAGTAAGACACTATGTAGGCATAGTGTTCAATTGTTAAATTTGACCATTGCCATTGCTAGTGCATAATGTGTCCATAACCGCGGTAGGCGTGCACCACCACTGCGGTGCCGCTCATTGGCCACAATTGAAAGATGCAGCATAGCGGTAACGACCGCCTGCCCTCCGCGGTGTGACACCACCAATGCCATTGCAGCCAATGTGACCCGCGATCGCGGTAGTGAAATGCTACATTGGAAACCGAGGTAGGCGCGCACCGCCACCGCGGTGCCGCTCATTAGCCACAATTGAAATATGCAGCATAGCGGTAATGACCGCCTGCCCTCCGCGGTGTGACACCACCAATGCCATTGCAGCCAATGTGACCCGCGATCGCGGTAGTGAAATACTACATTGGAAACCGCGGTAGGCACGCATCGCCATTGCGGTGCCGCTCATTGGCCACAATTGAAAGATGCAGCATAGCGGTAATGACTGCCTGCCCTCCGCGGTGTGACACCACCAATGCCATTGCAGCCAATGTGACCCGCGATCGCGGTAGTGAAATGCTACATTGGAAACCGCGGTAGGCATGCACCGCCACCGCGGTGCCGCACATTGGCCACAATTGAAAGATGCAGCATAGCGGTAACGACCGCCTGCCCTCCGCGGTGTGACACCACCAATGCCATTGCAGCCAATGTGACCCGCGATCGCGGTAGTGAAATGCTACATTGGAAACCGCGGTAGGCGCGCACCGCCACCGCGGTGCCGCTCATTGGCCACAATTGAAAGATGCAGCATAGCGGTAACGACCGCCTGCCCTCCGCGGTGTGACACCACCAATGCCATTGCAGCCAATGTGACCCGCGATCGCGGTAGTGAAATGCTACATTGGAAACCGCGGTAGGCATGCACCGCCACCGCGGTGCCGCACATTGGCCACAATTGAAAGATGCAGCATAGCGGTAACGACCGCCTGCCCTCCGCGGTGTGACACCACCAATGCCATTGCAGCCAATGGGAACCGCGATTGCGGTAGTGAAATGCTACTTTAAAAACCGCGGTAGGCGTGCACCGCCACCGCGGAGCCACTCATTGGGCCCAATTGAAAGATGCCAGCCAGGAGGACCAATTGCAGCAGCTGCCTGCCACTGATACCAACCCAGGGGCCTATAAATCTCTGTGGGAGAGCCACACATTTCACATGCATTCAGACACTGCTGACTGCCATTCCTCTACAACTGCATATTTAGCTGTATCCTGGACCCAGTGATGGCGAGAACAGAGAATGTCTTGGCCCGTCCCTTCAGTACAGAGGAGCTGGAGCTTCTGGTGGACGAGGTCCTTGCACAGTATGGGAGGCTTTTTGGTGCGCCAGATGTACTGGTAAGTGTTCCTGATTCCAAGTGTGAGAGTGATCAAAATGATACCATGATGTTGCTGTGCAGTAGTATGTGCCTGTGAGTGCAAGTCGATGTACAGGCATCCTAATAGTTAACATGGCATGCTCCATACATGTTCTGTGGGAATTGCATTTGATTATGTGTAGTAAATGGACACTCCTACAGCCATTCCTGCACAAACTTGAGGAACATGTTGGTCTGAGACTAGGTGATGTTAATGTGTGTTACACTGCCATGCATGCTAACTTCATATCAATGGTGTCTGTAGGCTTATGTCCACACCTACATAAGTTGATTGAAGGTAGGGGGAGACATGCATTGTTTAAACAGCCACACAGATACGATGGTGTTTTGAAACAGTACAAGTCGGGACTAATTTTTACTGTGCCATGTTATGTAACTGTCCACTCACTCTTCACAACCTCATATGTGACTGTTGAAATGTATATTGGAATGGACCAATGACTTATGTGTGTTGTATATTTCTTAAGTGCACTATGTTGATGTGACCATCATGCACAATAGTCCAATGCATGAGTGGAACCCACTTGATGTTAATGCAACTATGACACTTCACATCAATGTAAGTAGTAGATGTCATCCTTACATTGATTTGAACATGTGTTCAGTCTCGCATGTGTTGGCACTTTTCACCCTCTCATGCTGTACATCCATGTGATTTATCTGAGGGACCATGTTGAACCGCAGTGTGAGTTCCTCTGGCCTGCACAGACACTGTCCAATGTTACTCTGAGCCATGCCTAACTGGACTGAGTCAAACATGTGTTTAGTCCACACACCTAATACTCACTGAGCCATCATAGTCCTGAGAATTGCACAATAGAGGACTTAACATTGTGAGAAGGGCGTGATAATTCAGATTATGTCCCAATATGTTTCCTGAAAAATGCATTGAGCCATTCACAGGCCAAGGGCATTGAGGGGTGTGTAGTGGTGGACACAGTGAGTCTGCCACTACACTTCATTAGCACTGTATTGCATGTCATGCTCACTCACATACTGCATCACAGATGAGGGCCTTCTGCACATAGCTGTCTGTGCTGCCATTGTGCATGTGTATGAGATGGCCATGTACTGTGTGCCGCGTCATACATGCATTCATTTCTATGTAGTATTGTAATGAACATGTACTATGTGTCATGCTGTATGGCCCCTGATGAAGAAGTAGCGATTTGTGTGCCATGCATTTATGTTCTCCTGTAATGACACACAGTGTGAATGACACAGGGTCTCTGATACTTCCTTTTCTTGTCTCCCATGCCTGCAGCTGAAGGTCCACCAGCGTAAGGCCACATGGAAGAACATTGCACGGAAGGTGCGGGCGCTGGGTGTATCCAACAGACAGCACACACACTGCCACAAGAGGTGGGACGATATCTCACGTCTGAGCAGGACCGTGGCAGAGATGACGGTGGGGCTGCTCCTCGAAGTGGCAGGTTGGCGCGCCGAACCATGACTCCACTAATGTCCCGCATCTTGTCTGTGACACAGCCAGAGCTGTATGAACGTTTGAGGGACCATCAGCAGGGAGTTAGTGGTGAGTATTCTGCGTAGGCTGACTTTGGATGTGAGTGACTGCATGAATGGCGACAGGGAGCCATTGCTGATCTTGCTGCTGTGTACATTTTAGGGACTACTTCTCAGTGGCTTATGTCTTCAGTGCAGGTGTCATGTATTTTCCCATAGCTGGACTTGATCATGTGTTTCATACAATGGCACTTGACATTGCATGATGAGATGTGGCCTTATGACATCTTCTGCATTCTGGGTGTCATGGACATCACCAGGCAGTGTACAGCAGTGTGCATCATGTCAGTGTGCATTTAACGATGTGTGCAGTGCAGGACTTGTAAATGGTGTGAAGTCCACATCTGACACCAACGTGTAACAGTTTGCATGATGAATTGCTCAACTTGTTACACATCAGTAGCTCATGGACATTCTTACGTACAAATTAGAATCTGTATCTGTGTTGTCCCCTTACAGTGACTCCATATGTGACAGAGGCAACATGCTGAGATGTATGCCTCTCTCACATACAGGCACGTGGGTATGCGTGCAGAGATGTTTATGTTAGTTTACAAGGAGGCAGGGACCTGCTATTTGCCAGTGTGAACCTCAAATGGCTCATTGATGTAAACGATGCATATTTCCATGCATCTTCTGTGTTCAGCATGATTGTTGCACATGCAGACTGCACAGGGTGTTGGGCAACTTGGGGTTGTCATTATGTAGTCTAGTTCTGTGCTTGCATTTGATGTTTGTGTGTATGGCACTGTACTGAACCTATGTCTCTGTCCATTGCAGCATCTACCGAGTGCACGGAAGGCCATGATACGGACACCAGTGCTGAAGCATGTGGCACGCATGATAGCCATGAGATCACTGACACTGAGGTGACCAGCACCTCGGAGGGGGACAGGAGTGTCCTTGAGGACTCACGCGCAGAAAGCACTACCTCAACATCATCGGACTCCAGTGGGGAGTCAGCGACAATGGTGGTCACAGGGAGTGACAATGCTGCCTATTCCTCCACCACACATCGGCCAGTGCCCACCATCCTGGCTACTACCACTAGTGCTGTCTGTGCCCGCAGGGCTGTTAAGGGTAGAGTCACCTTCACCCCAGGCACCGCTGCCCCTGCCCCTGTCTCCCCTGGTGCCCTCAGTGTTGAGGCGGTAGAACTCTTGCACCAGCTGTGTGTGGGTCAGACAGCTCTACTAAATGCTTTCCAGGACCAGGACAAGAAGTTGGGGCAGGTTCTGGCATTTATGGAGGGCATTCATTCGGACGTGGGTGGGCTACACAGGACTGTCCAGGGTTTGTCCTCCACCGTGACGGCAGCCATTCAGCTATCACAGCATCCAAGTCCAGCCCCTATGCCTTCACCAACCACCCTGCCAGTGGCAACCCCTGAGCAGAGTGACCACCCAACTGAGCCCTCAGGCCCCTAGTCGTCGACACGCAGCACACGACAGCAGCGCTCCAAGCGTGCCAGACCACAGACACCATCCCCAAAAAGTGACACAGGCACACAGGGACGCAAAGATAAAAGCCCTTCACATGACACTCAGGGGCATCAGGCAAAGAAGCAGGCCTCTAGCTCACGGTCGACAAGATTGCACCCATCACAAGAGACTCCCATCCACACAACTGCTCCAAGTGACAGACAAACAGTTGGCATGCCTGCTGTGGTGCTGGTGCCGCTGAAGGGAAAGCCCACAAAGGAACCTAAGACTGCTTCACCCAGGACCTCTACTCCCACCCACAGCCCTGTGAAGCGTGTTCAGGAGAGCAATGTGAGTGGTTCACCAGGAACACAGGGGATGGAGGGCAAAAGGCAAACAAAAAGCAATGCTAAGTCCATATCCAGTAAATCCCCACAAGGAGGGCCACATGCACTTGTCACACCTTTGGTGGAGAGGGACTCTGTTGTGCCAGCCACACTTCCCACTACTCCCAAGACACTTCTGCAATATCGGATACCCAAGAAGTGTAGAGTCTGCCCTCAACATTCACCCTCATCCACTGTGCCTCACAGCAGCGTCTCTCCGCCTCCACGTGCCACCATGCCACCCGGTCCGAGCAGCCCTACACCTGCCACAGCCACTACTGCCTCTGTGTCTCACGGCAGCAGCTCTCCGCCTCCACGTGCCACCATGCCACCAGGTCCGAGCAGGCCTACACCTGCCACAGCCACTACTGACTCTGTGTCTCACGGCAGCATCTCTCCACCTCCACGTGTCACCATGCCACCCGGTCCAAGCAGGCCTACACCTGCCACAGCCACTACTGACTCTGTGTCTCACGGCAGCATCTCTCCACCTCCACGTGCCACCATACCACCTGGTCCAAGCAGGCCTACACCTGCCACAGCCACTACTGACTCTGTGTCTCATGGCAGCATCTATCCACCTCTATGTGCCACCATGCCACCTGGTCCAAGCAGGCCTACACCTGCCACAGCCACTACTGCCTCTATGTCTCATGGCAGCATCTCTCCGCCTCCACGTGCCACCATGCCACCCGGTCCAAGCAGCCCTACGCCTGCCACAGCCACTGCTGACTCTGACTCAGATGACCCTCTCTCTCCCAGGTCCAGTTCCGCCAGTGGCCACGACAATCAGCCACCTCCCACTCCAACTGCCAGGCAAGTCTGAGGCACAGACCTGCTCCCATAACCATCTTTCCCACAGCGGTGCCTGGACTGAGCTTTGATAGCCCCGGTGCTTTGTTCATTCACATGTCGGTGTACGGTGTTACACATTCACTGTAAACATTTTCATGCACACATGTGCATTGTTTAGACTGTGGACTGGTCAATGGCCTTTTATTTGTTAGAAATTTTGTGACTATCAGAATATTTTGCAATAAACACTGTTACCCCTGTTGTATCATTTGTTACTGCCCTTGCTTCATTAAAAAGTTTTGATGTGTGGGTCTGGATATATGTGCCACATGCTCTGCATGGCAGTTCCACATTGCCATTTACTTCATTCACTTTGTCATTGTTTGGCAAACGTAACACACACTTTTGGTCTGCTTGACTCTGAGGTTTGGGGTGCAATGATGTTTGTGGGTGTTGATGTACTCTTGCAATCATCATTCGCTGTTGATTTCAGTATGATTCTACACATGTCATGTTAGGAGGCTATACCACAACAGAGGTGAATTCTACACACAGTCTAACTTGCGGGGTGTCCAAGGTTGGTGTTGTCTGTGTGATATGTTTGGATGTGTGCACAGCAGTGTGTGTGTGTTGATGTTGTGAAGGCCTGTCTTCGTTCTCACATGGGTATATTTGGATGTGTGCAGTTGAGTGGTCACACAGTGTGCTTGGCCTGTCCTTGTCAGTGGTGTTGAGGTGTATGTGGCCCTGTACATGCCAACTACACACGTGTATGTTCCATGTGGGGTTTGCCCCCTCATACTCATCTTGGCAGTGGCAGGGAGGGGGTGTCACACCACAAGCACCTTTTTGGCATTACTTTGCAGGTGGTGTTTGCCCCCTGATACTCATCTTGGCAGTGGCAGGGAGGGGGTGTCACACCACAAGCACCTTTTTGGCATTACTTTGCAGGTGGGGTTTGCCCCCTAATACTCATCTTGGCAGTGGCAGGGAGGTGGTGTCACACCACAAGCACCTTTTTGGCATTACTTTGCAGGTGGGGTTTGCCCCCTAATACTCATCTTGGCAGTGGCAGGGAGGGGGTGTCACACCACAAGCACCTTTGTGGCATTACTTTGCATGTGGGGTTTTCCCCCTCATACTCATCTTGGCAGTGGCAGGGAGGGGGTGTCACACCACAAGCACCTTTTTGGCATTACTTTGCAGGTGGGGTTTGCCCCCTAATACTCATCTTGGCAGTGGCAGGGAGGGGTGTCACACCACAAGCACCTTTTTGGCATTACTTTACAGGTGGGGTTTGCCCCCTAATACTCATCTTGGCAGTGACAGGGAGGGGTGTCACACCACAAGCACCTTTTGGCATTACTTTGCAGGTGGGGTTTGCCCCCTAATACTCATCTTGGCAGTGGCAGGGAGGGGGTGTCACACCACAAGCACCTTTTTGGCATTACTTTGCAGGTGGTGTTTGCCCCCTAATACTCATCTTGGCAGTGGCAGGGAGGGGGTGTCACACCACAAGCACCTTTTTGGCATTACTTTGCAGGTGGGGTTTGCCCCCTAATACTCATCTTAGCAGTGGCAGGGAGGGGGTGTCACACCACAAGCACCTTTTTGACATTACTTTGCAGGTGGGGTTTGCCCCCTAATACTCATCTTGGCAGTGGCAGGGAGGGGGTGTCACACCACATGCACCTTTTTGGCATCACCTTGCAGGTGTTGTTTCGCACCCTCATACTCATCTTGGCAGTGGCAGGTGGGGGGTTTCACATCACAAGCACCTATTTGGCATCACCTTGCAGGTGTTGTTTGGCCACAATACACCTATGGACTTGTTCACTTACATCACTATCCCTGAATGTCAGATGGGCACACATTTTGCTGTTGAACAGGGTGGGATGGTAGGAGCTGTGATGGTATCAGGTAATGACAGCTGCTACCAACAGAGGCACACAATGTACATTTGGGCCAGGGCCAACACAATACTTACACGTCCCTGGGACTGCCCATGCGTGCCGCTGGACCTGCCTACTGGATTGTGCGGAAATTTTCCCGCGTCTTCACCGCTGCGGTGACGTGACCGGGAGGATGCGGTGATGACGTTGTTGATGAATGACCCCGATGAGGAGGTGTGGCCTTGACGTACCTGCAGTGTTGTCGATGGCGGCGGCGTCTTTGTTGATCTTGGATCAGGAACAGCAACGGTAGGGCTTGTAGTGCAGGATCCATTGCGGTAGCGAACACGTGGAGTTGTGTGTTATTGCCTTTTTCTTCCGCAGTATTGCTTCCGCCGTGTTTCAATGGGTGGTTTCTCCGTTGCGGTCCTATTGCCTATTTGAGGCATTGTGATTCGGACGGCGGTCTACACGTCATTCAGCACGGCGGTCGCCCGCTATTGGCTACGTCCGCCCTCGTCGCGGAACCAAACTACTGGCGGAACTAAAAACACGGCGGCGGTAGTCATTTGGCCTATGTCTGCCCATCGTAATATGGCGGTCGGTGTTTCGTGACTGTGGTTGGCAAAACAGCACCCGCCAGGCCGGCGGAAGCCACCGCTGGCACGGCGGTGCCGATCCGCCCGCCATCGTGATCGGCCCCAAAGACTTTAAGTTCAGATGTTTTCTTTAGAAACATATAGGGGACAATTAGCATGGTGGGCGGATCGCCACCGCCCGACCGGCGGTAGCGATCCGCCCGCCAACACACCCCACCGGACGGCCTTTTACTCCCCACCACATTAGCATGGCGGGGGTTACCGCGGCGGACGGAAAGACCGTCTGCCGCTTTTCCGCCGGTAGGCAATCGTCCCGATTGCCTACCGGGTGGAAAAGGCCCATAATATGGTGGCGGTTCCTTGCAGGCACCGCCATCCATATTAGCATGTGGCATTTTCAATGCCTTTCCATGGCGGAGAGTTCGCCATGGAAAGGCATGCGGTTTTCGCTTCGGGGGCCCGTTGCGGGCCCCCAGGGGGGTTGGGGGCTGCACTTGGGGGGTACCTATGGTACCCCCAACATTGGCCTGGACAAGGTGGCAGGCACTGCGTGGTGCCTGTCACGTTGTGCATGCCAATGCACAACATGCATATATTGCATTGTGGCGGGTGCTGCTTACAGCACCGCCCGCCGCAATGCAATATATGCGGGATGCCACCATGGCGGTGGCATCTTAATTGCCACTGCGGGACCACCGCACCTCTTGCGGGCGGTCCCTTTTGCTGTTGCGGTGTGTCCGCCCGCCATCGTAATAGACCCCATAGTTCTGCCTGCAGTACTGCAGCACATAAAGTTTCATTTTCAACAGGCCAGAGAGACCATTCTAATCACATATAAATAACAGAAGAAAATAGAACATCATTTAAGTTCTGTAATCTGCACCTAGCTCTTCCAAAGTCTTATTAATCCCCTCCATCCATCTTCAGTGCCAAAGAAAGAGAACAAACCACTCCACAGCATAAGTGACCTCTCATTTCTAGTGAGAGTGCTTTCTTAAATATATGCTCCTGTTGGACTTGGCCTTGTCTGCAGGGTCATCACCCAAAATATTGCCTGACCATAATATCGAGTGAAACATATTGTGGACAGGAAATATCAAGTGCAAGAATATCGTTGTCAAGAATATCGATTTTAAGGTAAATAATATCGATTTTTAAAATATAGAGCTCATTTATATAGTTAGTAAAAATATAGTTGTTTAAAATATCGTTTTTTAATTATTGTTATGTTTTTTAGTATATATTTTAAATGTATATGACATAATGTTTTTGCTTAATTATTGTTTATGTTTCCTACTATATGAGTTAATTTTTTAGTAGTAATGACATTTAGGGGTCGATTCCGATCTCGGTCAGTAGGGCTCCGAATCGGATTCGGCTTTACCGGATCCGAGTCGGAGGCTTTGTTTCCGACCGAATCGTACTGAGGTCCGGACGCCCAAGTACGATGCGATTGAACGTGAAATCGCCGACCGACTCGTTTCCGGGTCCGAACCGCTCCGTCCGACTCATTCGCACTCGATTCGTACCGCACAATGGAGACGTTTTACGACCGAGCCAGTACGATGCACGATCCGGACAGCCGGATCGAATCGGAGCCTCCGACACGAAAAAGCTCTCAGAAGCGGACTTCGGGGGTCCGTGCCGGACCCCCCTTCACTTGTAGCTGTACGAGTCGGACACAGGGGGGACCCATGGGTCCCCCTATACATCCGTATACAGTGCAGATGGCACCAACGCGTACCCACTACAGGGGGCCCCCTTGTGCGCAACGTACCCATTGAGTCAATGGGAGCCCATGTACGCGTCGTACGACCGGCTCCCATTGACTTCAATGGGAGTCCGACCGAACCGAGTCCGGCAGCATACGGCCGCATCGTACTCGCTCGGTCAGACTGCAGGGGTCCGGCTCGGTCAGAAAACAATCCGGATCCGGATCGGTCAGAGTGCTTTCCGACCCAGATCGGAATCGGCACCGTAATGTAATTACATTTTGTGTTTTTTAGTTCTGTAGCAGGTTGTGGGTTTATAGGGGTATAGGGTGGGAAGTAATTAAAATATAATAAATTAATGATAATTATTTTTTAATGATCAATATTTCTTTGATTGATATTAATCTTTGTTAATTGTGATATACATTTTTTTAATGCAACTGTTTTTGCGGGTTGTGGTGTTTATAGGGGTAAAGGGTGGAAAGTAATTCATTTTTAATTAATTAATAATTAGTTGTAAATTAATATTAAATAATTAATTGATAATTAATTATGATAACTGTGTAATTTTTTATATTTTAGGTATGGGTTGTGGGGTTATAGGGGTAAAGGGTGGGAAGAATGTATTTTTAATTTATTAATAATTAGTTGTCAATTAATATTAATTAATTGATAATTAATTATGTTCATTGTGAAATTAGTTTTTTTAGGTGTGGGTTGTGGGGTTCATAGGGGTAAAGGGTGAGAGGTAATTTATTTTTAATTTGTTACTAATTAGTTGTCAATTAATATTTATTAATTGATAATTAATTATGCTAATTGTGTAACAATTTTTTTTAGGTGTGGGTTGTGGGTTTATAGAGGTAAAGGGTGGGAAGTAATATATTTGTAATAATAATTATTTGTTAAATAATGTTAATGAATTCATTGATAATTAATGATGGTAATTGTTTAATTAAATATTTTTTAGGTTTGGGTTCTGGAGTTTATAGGGGTAAAGGGTGGGAGTAAAATATTTTATTTTATTTTTTAATTACTTGTTAAATAATAATTTTTGTTTAATTTTAGGTGGAGGTTGTGGGGTTTATAGTTGTAAAAGGTGGGAAATTAATTAATTTTAATGAATTTATATTTAGTTTGTCATAAATAATATTTGTTTAATTGATAAATAATTATGTTAACTGTGCAAGTATTTTCTCTTTAATTTAGATGTGGGTAGTGTGTTTTGTAGGAGTATGGGGTGGGAAGTAAATACATTTTAGATTTTTAATATTAAATATATTTATATTTTTTATACAACATATATTTTAATGTATTTACGTTTTTAAAAATTATTCTAATTTTTTTAAAGATATTTTATTTGTTATCAATGTTGCACTGACTGGAGTGGAAATAGCAAACTTTACCCCTTCGCAATCCAACACTTTCCTTACTGTTGCACTGACTGGAGTGGGAACATTAAATTTTGCCCCTTCACAATCCAACACTTTCCCTACTGTTGCACTGACTGAAGTGGGAATAGTACATTTTAACCCTCCGCAATCCAACACTTTCCCTACTGATGCACTGACTAGAGTAGCAATATTATTATTATTTTTTAATTATATTTATTGTTGTGTTAATTGTACTGGGAATAGTGAATTGTAGTATTTTCCAATGCTATATTTTAATTAATTTTATATTTATTGTAGTTAGAGTAGTAAATCTTATTTTTGTGCATTTTGTGTATTTTTTTTAGTATTTTGTACTTCTTTTAGTTACGATAAAAGTTTTTTTTAATGTAGTGAGAAATTTATATGTATTTATTTTAATTTGTAATATTTTATTTTATGTTGTTATAATTTATATAATTATGTGTTTGATTTATTATCATAATAATATATAAAAATGTCCAATTTTGTTTTGTAAATTATTTGTAATTAAATTGTGAAAAATATGTGTTTACTTTTTATTTTAAATTAAATTGGTTTCCTTTTTTAAATATTCTATATTTTTGGTCTATTTAAATATGCATACATATATTTTTGATAATACAATATTATTTACAGTTTTTTAAATTATATTATATTAAATATTAGTTTATATTTTTTATATATGAATGTTCATATATATATATATATATATATATGCGTTTACATTTCTAATAGTATGTTTATTTATTATATTTTTTCAAAATATACATTTAAATATATTTTATTTTTTATAAATCAATGTTAGTATTTAATATATGTTTATTTTAATATTTTAAATGAGATATATTTAAAAATCGATATTTAATGCAACTATAATTTTGTTAACGATATTTCTATTCTCAATATTTTTTTACTTACCTTTTTAAGTGTAGGCAGTCAATTTTTATGTATCCTATATTTTTTCCTCTATATTTTTTTTGCATCAATATTTTTGAGGTCGATATTCTGTCAGTGAACCCCCCCAAATCTTTTGGCCTCACCCTCCTTTTTTCTGAACCCTTTTTTGTTGGCTTTTAGGAATCTCTGCACCTTACCAGTGCTAGCCAGTGCTAAAGTGTTTGTGCTCTTTCCTTTAGACATGGTAGAATTGGCTTACATATTAAAGTACCTTATAAGTCCCAGGTAAAGTGGTAATACTTGTATCAGGGGCCTGGAATGTAAACGCTACTAGTGGGCCTGCAGCACTGATTGTGCCACCCACTTAAGTGGCATTTAAACACACATCAGGAATGCCACTGCAGCCTGTGTATGCAGTTTTAAACTGCCATCTCGATCTAGCAAGATAAACCTGTTACCAGGCCCAAACTTTCCTTTTTAATACATATAAGGCAACCCTAGGGTAGGCCCTGGACAGTCCTGAGGGCAGGGTGCAATGTATTGAAAACATTGGGCATGTACCTTTACGTCGTACATGTTTTGGCAGTCAAAAACTTGTACATTAATTTTTCAATCAATCAGGTGTTTGTTAAGCGCCACTACTCACCCGTAGGGATCTCAAGGCGCTGGGGGGAGGGGGTTCGCAGGTTCCAGTCCATCAAGGAGGGGGTCTGTCAAAGAGCCAGGTTTTGAGGTTTCTTGCGAAGATGGGGAGCGATGTTGTCTGTCTGAGGTGGAGCGGAAGGTCGTTCCAGGCTCTGGCCGTGAGGAAGGAGAAGGAGCGGCCTCCCGATCTGGCCTTTCTGGTGCGGGGGGCCACGGAGTAGGAGAGCTGGGCTGATCGTAGTGTCCTTTGGGGTGCGTGGAATTTGAGGCGGCTGTTCAGGTATGCTGGTCCGGTGTCATGGAGGGCCTTGTGAGCGTGGGTGAGCATCTTGAAGGTGACTCTAGCTTCGATGGGGAGCCAGTGGAGTGTGCGCAGGTGCTGGGAGATGTGGCAGTGTTTTGGCAGGTTGAGGACCAGTCTTGCGGCGGCATTTTGGATGTTCTGTAGCTTGCGGTGAGGTTTTTGTTTATTCCGGCATAGAGTGCGTTGCCGTAGTCGAGTCTGCTGGTGACCAGGGTGTGAGTGACGGTCTTTCTGTGTTCGAGGGGGATCCATTTGAAGGTCTTACGTAGGAGGCGGAGGGTGTGGAAGCAGGAGGACGAGACGGAGTTGATCTGGCGGTCCATTTTGAGCTCAGGATGATTCCCAGGTTGCGTGCGTGGTCCGTGGGGGTGGGCGGGCTTCTGAGGGCGGGGGGCCACCAGGTGTCGGTCCAGGCATCGGGGTTTGAGCCCATGATGAGTACTTCCGTTTTGTTGGTGTTTAGTTGTAGGCAGCTGTTTTTCATCCATTTGGCGACGGCTTCCATGCCTTCACGAAAGTTGTGTCTGGCGGTGTTGGGTTCGTTGGATAGGGAGAGGATGAGTTGGGTCTCGTCTGCGTATGACACAATGTTGAGTCCGTAGGTTCTGATGATGGGGGCGAGCGGAGCCATGTAGACATTGAAGAGCGTAGGGCTGAGGGAGGACCCCTGGGGGACTCCGCAGGTGGTTGGTGTAGGGTCCGAGAGGAAAGGGGGGAGTCTGACCCGCTGCGTTCTGCCAGAGAGGAAGGAGCGGATCAAGTCGAGGGCCTTGTCTTGGATCCCTGCGTTGTGGAGTCTGCGTATTAGGGTGCGGTGAGAGACTGTGTCAAACGCCGCTGAGAGGTCGAGGAGGATGAGGGCTGCTGTTTCTCCTTTGTCCAGTAGGGTGCGGATGTCGTCTGTTGCGGCGAGGAGGGTGGTTTCCGTACAGTGTTTTTTTCTGAAGCCGGATTGGGAGGAGTCGAGGATGTTGTGCTCTTCGATGAATGTGGCGAGTTAGCTGTTGATGGCTCTCTCAATGACTTTCGCTAGGAACGGGAGCAGGAAGATGGGTCTGTAGTTTTTGAGGTCGGTGGGGTCCGCCGAGGGTTTCTTCAGGAGGGGGTTGATCTCGGCGTGTTTCCAGTCGTCGGGGAACGAGGCGGTTGCCAGGGAGTGGTTTATGGTGTGGCAGAGCATGGGTGCGATGGTGTCGGCGGCTCTGTTGAAAATGTGGTGGGTGCAGGGGTCCGTGGGGGCCCCAGAGTGGATTGACTTCATTGTCTTCAGTGTGTCTTCGGTAGTGAGGGCTGTCCAGTTGTCGATCGCTGGCTTCAGGGTGTCGGGGGTGGTTAGTGAGGGTTCAGTGTGTTGGTTGTCTTCGTCGAAGTTGTCGTAGATGCTCTTGATGGTGTGGTGGAAAAAGGTGCTGAGTTTGTTGCAGAGGTCTTGTGAGGGAGGGATGTCGGTGGACTCGCTGGTGGGTTGGGCGAACTCCTTGATGATGTTGAAGAGTTCTTTGCTGTTGTGTGCATGACTGGAGATTCTGTCTTCAATCGCTTTTTTCCTCGTTTTTCTGATGAGTTGGTGGTGGGCGTTGGTGGCGGCTCTGAAGTTGTTGTGGGCTTCTGTGGATTTAGTGTTCCTCCAGGCCTTTTCGAGGCGGCGGCAAGTGCGTCTGGACTCTCGAAGTTCGGTGGTAAACCATCTAGCTTTTTTTACGCGGGTGTTGTTGTTTTTCTTGAGGGGCGCTATGGTGTTGGCGCTGTTGGAGATCCATCTGTGCTGGGTTCGGGCTGCGGTGTTGGGGTTGTCGTTTTCCGCGATGGTTGGGGTGGAGTTGCTGAGTGATGAGGTTAGCTGGTCGTCGGTGATTCTGGTCCAGTTTCTTCGCGGGAGCAGGTGCTGGTGTCTGTGGATGGTGGGTGTTCTGAAGGTGAAGTGGATGCATTGATGGTCAGTCCATGGGAGTTCGGTGGTGTGGCTGAAGGTGATGGAGTTTCCTGTTGTGAAGAGGGGGTCGAGGGTGTGTCCTGCTGAGTGCGTGGGTTCGGTCACGATCTGGCGGAGTCCAATGTTGTGGAGGTTGTCCAGGAGGGATGTGGTGCTGGGTCCAGTTGGTTGTCGAGGTGGAAGTTGAGGTCTCCCAGTAGGGTGTAGTTGGTGGACGCGATGGCATGCGGGGAGATGATGTCCGTGATGGAGTTGGTGAAAAGTCCACGGGGTCCAGGGGGTCGGTAGATGAGGGTTCCTCGGAGGGTGGTGGTAGGGCTGGCCAGTATCGTGAAGTGAAGGTGTTCCATCAGGTCTGTGGGCTCGTCGGGGAGTGTGCTCAGGCGGAGGGTGGATTTGTGGACGATGGCGATTCCTCCTCCCGGGCGGGTGGGGCAGTCCTTCCTGGAGATCTTGTATCCTTGGGGAATGGCGATGGCGATGTCCGGTCCCGAGGTGGTGTTGGTTCATGTTTCGGTGAAGAACGCTATGTCCGGGGTGGTGCTGTCGAGAAGGTCCCAGATTTCGGTGGCTTGTTTGTGGAGGGATCGGACGTTGAGGAGGATGCATTGCAGGGTCTTCAGTTTGGTTGTGTTCTTGCGGGCGGGTTGCGCTGGGTCCGTGGTCTTGGCGGTGCTGCAGGCGTGCCGGCAGCGGTGACAGCTGAAGGGTCCGTGGGTGTCAGCTGGTGATGCTAGCTTGCAGTTGTTGTTGCGGCCTGGGTTGAGAGCGTGGAGTGCCGCTGGGTCGCAGCATTGGCGGTGCAGAGATCCAGGGTTCCTGGCGCTGGTCGCGGTCGGGTCGCGGACGGGCGCAGACGGGCTTGCCTTTGGCGCGCCGGCAGTGCAGCCGCACAGCGGCCGCCATTAAGTAGGGGTCGGGGAGAGCTGGACAGCTGGGAGCAGCGAGGGGAGCTGGATTGGGCCGGTCGCGCTGGTCGTGCTGGTCGTGCTGGGGGGGAGAGGGGCTGCGGGGAAAAACGGGCGGAAAAAGGCAAAAGGAATAAGGCAAAAAGAGAGGGAAAAGTGAAAATAAGGCAGCAAAAGTGTGGAGGAAAGACACAGAGGACACAGAAGGAGAGTGAAATGGGGAGATTGAGATGAGGGTAAAAAACGAGTGAAAACGGAGGAAAGACACAGAAGGAGAGTGAAGGGGAGATAGAAATGAGGGAAAAAACAAGTGAAAAAGGAGAGAAAAAGCGGAGCGAGAGAAAGGAGACAGAGGTCCACTGGACCACCAGGGATGAGGCGCAGGTAAAACCTGCGGGTGGAGGAGGGCCTCGAACACCAACACTCGAGAGTGAAGGGGCTCGGGGGAAGGCCTCACTTAATGGTGGAGCTGCGAGGGAGGGAGAGCAATTTCACTGACAATGAGTCAGTGGTCTTGCTCGCCTGTCCCCGCAGCGGCCAACATTTAGTAGGGGTCGAGGAGGGCTGGACAGCTGGAAGGTGGGAGTGGGGAGGGGAGCTGGATTGGGCCGGTCGCACTGATCGTGCTGGGGGGAGGGGCCGTGGGGGCAGCAGCGGCGGGGAAAAACGGGCGGAAATAGGCAAAAGGAAAAAGGCAAAAAGAGAGGGAGAAGTGAAAATAAGGCAGCAAAAGTGCAAGAAGAGTGGAGGAAAGACACAGAGGACACAGAAGGAGAGTGAAAGGGGGAGATTGAGATGAGGGTAAAAAACGAGTGAAAACGGAGGAAAGACACAGATGGAGAGTGAAGGGGGAGATAGAAATGAGGGAAAAAACGAGTGAAAACGGAGAGAAAAAGCGGAGCGAGAGAAAGGAGACAGAGGTCCACTGGACCACCAGGGATGAGGCGCAGGTAAAACCTGCGGGTGGAGGAGGGCCTCGAACACCAACACTCGAGAGTGCAGGGGCTCGGGGGGAGGCCTCACTTAATGGTGGAGCTGCGAGGGAGGGAGAGCAATTTCACTGACATTGAGTCAGTACTGCAAGGCCTACCTCTCCCTTAGGATAACATTAGACTTGCCTTATACCATTTAGTAATCTGTAAGTTTCCAAATGGGAACAGATCCCATTTGAAATTTGGTTTCTTTCGAATTGTAAGGAAAACTCCTTTCCTATGGCAAAGATGAACTTTTAGTTACAATTTTGAAAATGTCAGTTTTAGAAAGTTGCACAAAGAACAATTGATGGACAGAATGTTGAACAATGTCAAACATTCACCCCAGCACAGAGATCTGGGTCTAAATCCATCATTTTCTTTGCTCCCCATGCCATTCCATTTTAAATGCCCCGAAACCGGTCCCAAGATGCTTGTTTCTGGTCCAGGGAGGACCTTGCTTGGCAGTTCGGGCTGGACTGTTCCCATGAGTAGCAGGGTCAAGACTGATTTACATATGACTGGGACCAAACTGGGGTGAGTGGTGAGCAAAAGAACGATGGATTAATCCCAGATCCTTGTGACTGGGGGTGAATGTTTGCATTGGTCAGCATTCCGCCCATCATTTGTTCCTTTCGCTTTTGTCGCCCTAAGTGGGAAGGGTATTCCCAGACATGGGTCCCGTGCTCACTGTGCCACTGGATTAAAGCAAGCCTAGCTGATGAGGGGTGATGTCCCGAAACTGGTCCCATGATGCTTGTTTCTGGTATAGGGAGGACCTGGCTTGGCAGTTGGGGCTGTTCTGTTCCCATGAGAAGTAGGGTCAAGACAGATTTGCATATGGCTGGGTCCAAACTGGGGTGGCGTTGTGATCAAAAGAACGATGGATTAAACCCAGATCCTTGTGACTTGGGATTAATGTTTGCATTGTTCAGCATTCTGTTCCATCATTTGTTCCTTTTGCTTTTGTCGCCCTAAGTGGGAAGGGTATGTCCACACGTAGGTCCTGTGCTCACTGCCCCACTGGATTCAAGCTATCCTGGCTGATTTGCGCTGCATCGCCTTACTCATGATTTATGAGGACACTCAAAGCCAAGATTCTTCATAGATCTTGATGAGAGACCTGGGTCATGCATGGACCACTTCACATGGTGCATAAGTGACGAATGGCTCTCATAAATAAGCTCACCAAGCCATACAATATGCCGCAATAATACAATTCTCGTGATAGGCAAAAATACAGAAATATAAATATGAGCTGTGAATTAGCAACACGCATACTTATAAATGCAAGAAACAGCAAAAAAGCTTGAGTGTAAAACTCTTCCAAGGCCATACAATTGAGATGTGATCCAATGCTCCATGCAAGAAATTACGAGGTAAATGAGATTTGTTTTATATCTTGAAGAGGCCAGAGTTAAAAATGATAAATAGTGGTACTGATTCACTTTCATCACAGGCACTAGAACACTTACCATGTACCCATTCACCCAGAAAACGTTTTTGACTGCGCACCTTCATTTTATTGACTAAATATCATATTGTTCATATCCCTACACAGAGAAAAGAGCAATCTAGCAGTATGAATGGAATTCCTAACAAAGAATAGTAATTTCTGCCATGAATATAGTCTGTACACTCTAGTTTCACTTCCAGCTTATAATTAGCTGTTAACAGCAAACCTCTAGGACTTAGGAAAAGATCTATTAAGTATTGTAGTTTGAAAAGGATGGGAAGCAGGAAGAATGGTGGACTGGAACTTTAAATGAAAGTAATATGAAGAAGAGAACACATTGATTTTCATTGTAAGTGACAACGTGCTTTTAATAATTGTGCCTAGTTGCTTATCTGGAAGGCCTAGAGTTAGTAAGAGACAACATAAGGTGAAAAAACTTCCTCTGGCCAAAGATCTGACATGTTTCTCAAAATCAAGACTTCTGCTTCAAAGTGAGTTTTAGCTAACATGTGTTCATCCAATCCCCCACATCTTTGAGGCGACACCTCATCTGATGGCTTTCAACTGAAAAAAACTTGAGTGGCATTGATTTGCAAATGAAAGATGAAGCAAAATAAGGAGGTGAAGGGATGTCAGGCAGGGAGGAACTGCACAGCTCTTAAGAAATCTGCAGGACATGACTCAAATTGTGTAATGGAAGGGAAACAATCTGTGGTCTTTTTGATAACAGCTAAGGACTTGATTCGTAATGGATTTTTTCATGTGTAAATAACACCAGAATATGGAAAAATAAAGAATCCTCTTCATGCAGTCACTACACATTATTCACAGAGGCAAATACTTTTCAATTATGCATTCATTTATTTATTTTCAGAATAGTATAAAATGCTACATTGTCCCCTTATGGTACATCAAAGTATTTGAGCACAGTATGAAGTAGATATTAAGGTCCCCATTACAAGTTCAACAGAATAGGTGAGTGTTAGAAATTGGGTTTCTGGTTGGCAGATGTATGCACCCTGTCAAAGCAGAAACCACCACTCTAGTCAGGGTAAGCTAGATACACACTAAAAGATAACCTGTGCTCACCCTCTGGTAGCTTGGCCCAGAACAGTCAGGCTTATCTAAAGAGTCAATGTGTAATGTATTTGTACAGCACACACACACACACGCACACACACACACACAATAATACAATGAAAACACCACAAAAATACTCCATACAGGGTTAGAAAAATAGATTATATTTTTATATTTTATGAGTAATACAAGACCAAAATGACAAAAATCCGGAGCCATGAATTTTTAAAGATTAAATAAGAATACAGTACTTAGAGTCATAAAGCGCCAACTGGGGACATCTGGTTGCCCTAGACAGGGGCAAATCCAAAGTCCAGGCCGACTGCGATGGAGAGCAGGCCGACTACAGGATTCACACAGGTCCCGCTGAAAAAGTACCTTGGATGGAGGAAGCGGCGACGTCGAGGACCCAATGCGAGGAGAGAAGGGATATATATCGTCAACGATCTTGTGGATGTAGGTGATGCACTGGTTCTGATCTGTGCAGTCAGTGAAGCCTCGTCAACTAACCCCTTTGCGCTGTGACAATGTGTTGTCGTTGAGCTGAGCAGCCCATCATCATTGAACCATGCAATCTGCTGAAGCAGTGTCATTAGGCAGCAGCTGCATCGGTGTGGAAGGGCGATGTGCTGGTTCCAATCTGTGCAAAGTTGTCGATGCATGGATTCTGCTGGGCCAGCACAGAAACAGGCACTTCTAAGGTTTCAGGACAGGATTGGCACCACTTGACAAGGCAGGACTCACAGATCGCAGAGTCCAGGTGCTGTTGCAGGGTTGGAGTAAGTCTTTGATGGCCCTGAGACTTCAGAACAGGGGACAAGCCAGCAAGCCCTTGGAGTCCCTCTGGGTTTCAGTGAGATAGTTCCAGTCCTTTGCTTCAGCAGGGGAGAGGGTAGCAAGAAGCTGGCAACAGGCAGCACATCAGAGCAGAAAAGCAGTTCTTCCAGAGCAGCAGTCCAGCAACGTGGCAGTCCCTGTAGAAGCACAGCGGTCCTTTCTAGGAGAGTTCTTCACAGGTCCAGTAGTGTACTATCTTGGTAGGGTCAGAGACCCAGTACTTATGTCCAGTCGTGCTGTTGAAGTAGGGGTGACTTTGAAGTGCACACAGGTCCTGTCTTCCTAGCCCCGGCTCCAGACTATCAGTAGGGGGTAATCAGCCCTTTGGAAACAGGACACTGTCTAATCATGTGTAAGTGTCAGCTCCCCCCTCCCTTCCTGCTCTGGAAGAGCCCTCAGAATGCAGATGAGCATGCAGACACACCTAGGGCCAGATGTACGACCATTTGATTTTGCGAGTCTCTAATTGCAATTTTTTGCGACTCGCATTTAGGGACTCACAAAATCAAATGCACTTATGTGTCTGGACACATTTAGTGATTCCCAAATGAGTCGCAAAAGGACCTGCCTCAACAATAATCATGAGGCAGTTCGAAATTTGCGACTCATTGGGAATGGCTATAATCACAGGGATGGTGGCCTGTTGTAGGTCAGCAGACCACCATGTCTGTGATTGTTTTCTAATTAAAGCTATTTTTTTTGTAATGCAGTCTATTTCCATTAAAAGAAAATGTGCTGCATTACAAAAATAAAAAATGAAAAGTTTTCTTTTTACTTTTTAAGAGCAGGCAGTGGTCCAAGGGACCATGGCCTGCTCTTAAAAATTGTTGGCGCCACATTCACAAAGGGTCTCTTGGGGGCCCCTTCCTGTTTGCGAAAGGGTTGTCACAAACTTGAAGTTGGTGGCAGCTGGAAATGTTTTGTGACCGTGTTCCCAGTTGCAAAACATTCCTACATACCAGCAAAGGATGCCCTTAACATGCCCCTTCCTAATAGCTACTTGCGAACACTATTTTGTGAGTCGGTAACAGGCACCCAACTTGCAAAGTAGGGTTGGTACATGCCAACATTTTTTACTGGTCTCGAACGGCTCAATGGGCCGCTTGCGAGTGGTAAAATTCTTTGTACATCTGGGCCTTAACCTTTCTGTGTTTGTGGCTGTCTAGAGGGAATGCACAAAATGTAGCTGTCACTCTCCCCAGCATTCATGATGCTTCTATGCCGACAGCGAGTTGGATTGTGGAGTTCCGAGGAGAGCTAAATCGTGTTCCCTGATAATGGCTATTGCCTTTCAATTATTCATCCTTTGAATTGAATTACTATGAGTTTTCGAATGCTGAACTAGTGTATTGGAAAAATCAGAGTGATATTGGTCCTTGGACCTATTGGCCTTCTATTTTTAAGGGGATGCATACACTACAAGTGATTCAATTTTGATTTGCAGGGAAGATTCCCCGGAGATTCTAAACTGGTGATTTTGTGTTTTGCTCAAGTGGCCAATAACATTTATGTTCTTTATGCTCCAAACTTTTTTGGTCCTGATGATGTCCCAATAAATTATAAGGGTTGAAACGCCGTTGATGCCTCATTGGCTAATTGAGAAATAAACATTGGTTGTAATAGGTTCTACCGTGTATGGACTACTTAATTGCATTTAAGACCCATTGCCATTATTTTTGTTTATACTTTATATTGTCTGTATTTGTTTGCTTAGTGTACTACGTTGAGCACAAACTGTCTGTCTGTATATTGTATTGTGACATAATTTCTTGTGGAAAATCATTACTTAATAATAATCTAAATTGTTTTGACTTTTCCTGTGGGCAATGTTTGTATTTATATTGTCTGTTTGGAATACATATGTACATTATCTCCATTAACCGCTGTGGCTTCTACACACTTTCTCAAAATGGCATTTCTAAAATAGTAATGTTAAATCCAACTTTACTAGTTAAGAGGATTTGTCAATACCATTCCAAAAATATAAAACATAAGGCAGCTGCTCCCTTCTAATGTGGAATTACAGCATAAAAGAGTATTAAGGAATTACCACTGTTAACCTTTGAAAGGAGTAGGCCTCACAGTAGTTAAAAATGAATTTGGGTGTTTGTCACTACCAAGTCATGCAAAACTCAACAGTACATGTCCTACATTTTATTTACACAGCACCCTAACCTATGGACTATGTAGGGCCAACCTGTGGGGTGATGTGTTTGTAATAAAAGGAGTGTTTAAGGCTTGGCAAGTAATTTTAAAAGCTAGGTCAATGTGGCAGTAAACTGCACACTCAGGCCCTGCAATGGCAGGCCTGAGACAGGTTTGAAAGGCTACTTGTGTGGGTGCACAATCAGTGCTGCAGGCCCACTAGTAGCATTTAGGTTACAGGCCCTTAGTAAATGGTATACCACTTTACAAATGACTGACAAGTAAACTAAGTATGTAAATTGTGTATACACCAGAAGGAGCATGGCTAGTCACCAACAAAGATGTCCGCTTACTAGCGTGGCCCTTGCCGCCTACCACCTAAATCCCCACCATCCATCTGTTCAACACAGCTGCAACCTCGGGTAAACCGGTGCTCAGCAACTGAGAAGTAGGCATGGGCTGACGGTGAGGGAGGCGAGTTGGTGTCGTTGGCGGAGGTCCTCGGGGCAGCCTGCACTCTGTCCCGGGCCTCGAAAAGTGAACTTGTGCCCAGCACTCACCCCATGAAAGTAACAGAGCCGACAGGGCATGGGCGGCGAGGTGACCAATTTGGCGGAGGCTGCTGAGCCCGGAGAGACCTGGCCGTAAAACTGCTGTCCATGGGCTCCCGTGTGGACGGGAGTACTCCAGACAAGAAGCAAAGGCGGAGACCCTCCGCTGGACCAACCTCTTCTGGATGCCTCTCACTAACTGCAGGGAGCTGAGGTGGCTACCCCTAAGGTGGGCCCAAGTGGGACGTGTGCCCGACACACGGGTGAGGTAGAGCGCCTGAAAGCCCCCTCTTCCTTCTCGGGGGAAGGCCTGCATCTTGCTGAACGCTGCTGCTTGAGACTGCGATGGAGGGCGACCTGCCCTGCGGTTGAGAGGGAGGTCCTGGGCCATAGAGGCGACAGCTGGAGGTGCCTGATTCTGCCTGCCTGACTTGGCCTTGTGGTGCCCATGGACAGTTGTGCACTGGTGCCTACATGAGCATCAAATTGTGTCTGTGCCGCCACTGATGAAAGGAATGTGGTGGTGGAGGTATCTCCTCAGGCAGTCCCTTCATGCAGCTGACATAATTCCTTGGCGGCCTGCAACACCTTCCTGCACGACTGCGAGGACTCAGAGGGCTTCCATTAGTCCCTGATAGGAGGACTCTGCCAATCTTGGCCAAGAAATGGTGTGCTACTCCAGTCAAAGTGAGTGAAAACTGCTTTGTGCCGCCTTTTGAGTGCAAAGGGAGACAGGGCCCCCCTATGTTAAGCTCCCTACTTATCACGCTGCAGCCTATTTGCCCTAACTCCGGTGTCAGTTACTGCGGTTTACAATAGAGGGAGGTGGGAGCTATCACTACAGGCACGCTTTGACGATGGCATTGTTGGAGTGGAAGTTGGGGGGGCAGGAAAGCTGACGGGCCAAGAGTGCGCCTTTCCTTGCCACCTGACAGGGGGGTTGAGTACTTTGCTTCCCCCGCATGCAAATACCCCCCCACTAAACACAGCAAGGTTGACTGAGACGTGAGTCTGTGGCACCACATTGGAAATTACTGGCAGTACTGGTCCTCGCACAGCTCATCAAACAAAGCTTGACAAGTTCACTCAACCGACAGATGCTATGGCTGCGACACAGGCAGAGGAGCATTGTGCATCACAAACCCGGACCTCCCACGCCGAGGACTCTCGGCAAGATAAAGGCGGTGATAAAGGCATACACACTTCCCATCAAAGGTAAAAAAGACTCGGTCTCCATGCGAGCTCACTGGCTAAAGTTGGGGGACCAGGTTAAGTGCTACAGTGCTACGATCACCTTCTCCCCAGACTTTACACTCTAAATGCAAAGGTGCACCAGTCCTTTCTGGAAGTTAAAAAAGAACTGAAGCAGCGTGACTTCAAGTACTCCATGATATTCCCGACGAAACTATGGATGATGGGGGGCAGTAAGACCTGGTACTTCACCTACCTAGAGAAGGTCTGGGAATGGCTGGAGGGTTGAAGAATGGTAGGAAAAGCAGGACGCGGTCTTTGATCAAAGCAACAGCAGGAGGATGGCAATATCGTGCATGAGCCACGGGCTGAAGCGAAATAGGGACACCTTTCTGATCAACGGGAGCACTGCCTCTGCCTGGGGACTTCCCCCCCCAAAAAAACTCTGGTTGTGGGCTGCATGGCTGGGGTGCAGTAGTTTGTAAACAGGGGGTATACAGTTCCTGTCAAGGAGTTAAGGTCTACCAGTAGGCAGGTGGGGGGAGCAATCCCTTAGGAGCAAGGGCCCTCACACACCCCAAGGGGTGTCATGCTTCATATTCGGGCAGCTCCTCATTGGGCAGGCACTACAATTCCCAACGGGCCCCGCAAGGGGGTTCTTTGCCAGAGTTCTTGTTGGTTTTGCCGATGTGAAGAGTGAGGTATGGTGGTGGAGTGTGCAAATGAGTAAGTAGATTGGAAAAAACATGCAGTAAAAATAAATAAAAGAACCCAAAACACTATTTAATCACTGGGTTCCTTTGTTATGGTTAAAAACGTGGAGTCAGGTGAGAGATGGTTATAATGGTCCACTCAAGCACTAGGTTGTGTTTATAAGAAAGTAGAGGGTCAACATGTTTCATGCCTTTTACTGTCTAAAAGATCATGGCATTTCATAAGGGCCAAGAATCCTTATCTACTCATGTGGGGATGGTAAACCAGTGTGTGTAGATAGTACCATACTCTAAATAAATCACACAGATATACAGTATCTCTTCTGATGGAAGGTCAAATCACGGATTATGAAGGACCCCAGTCGTATGGGCCAGAACAGGCGCTCACTGGCATACCAAATGTCAGTTGTCAGTGCTAGCGCCTAGCGGCCAACCTACCCCACGTTCCACCGATATGGGGTGCTATCGTGCCTGTCCCCTAGTTGCTATGAGACATATTGAACTACTGCTGGAACAACGGACATCTGCCCTTGAGTATTATTGATTGCTGATCACCAGAGAGGAAACATTAAGGCTCCTCACATGTTTATGATAACTGTGGCAATATTACAATATCTCTTTCCTAGAGGGGTGGCATGGCCCTACGGTGGTACCCAAAGCCTCCTTTGGTATGTATTATTTTTTTGGGCGACAGGTGCTCTGCACAGTTGAGGAGGAGGGCAGCTTCAGTTCCGTCATGCTGGGAGACAGGGTGGGGGTTGATGGTGGGGATTCTGCTACTAGTTTTATAAGTGTTTTTTGTATATAATCTCAGTTTTGTGTTGGCAGACCAGATTACTCCAATTCTATTAGACCTATCTCCTTTCCCTCTCTGCTTAACCCCAATACCAAGACCCGGAGTAGGCTTAAACATGCTATTCCCGATGTCCAGTAGAAAATTATTGTGTTCCCTGCTGCAACACACCTGCCCGTTCTGCACCTTGCAGAGAGTCACCCACTATGGGCATCTTGGCTTTTTCCCCCCAATAGACCCCCATGGCAGCTGACATAGGTGCTCCTAGTTTCAGGGTGCTATCCTGGAATGTCAATTTTCTAGGAGACAAAATTAAACAAGGAATGGCCTTGCAATGTCTTAAACGTCACTCGCCCGAAGTGGTCTTGTTGCTGGAAACACACCTTCAAGGCAATTTCAGTCGTGCCCTAGATAGGTGGGGGTACAAAATGGTCACCCATGCATGATTTACAAGGGGGACTAGAGGGGTTGGGATCCTCTTGCAGAAGACTTGGTCAGATCCACATGGAAGATACGTTGCATTGACAGGACTGAGGGAGGGCAGAACTCTCAATATAATTTCCTTGTATGTCCCTCCCAGGCTTCATGATGCTTCTTTTGCGGACTTAGGTGCGCTTCTCCTCCAGCTCCCTGATGGTGGCCTATTGCTAAGAGGAGACTTCAATGACACCATTTGTGAAGCCAGCGAACGGTGGCTCCCTTGACACCCGAGAGCGATATGCCACCCACTAGCTGACTTTATGTCAACTTTTTGTTCAGCGGACACGTGGCACACTTTCCACCCTACAGCACATCAGTACACGTATCTCTCAGGAGCACATGGGAGCCTATCTCAAATCTATTAAATACTTATCCTGACTAGAGTCCTTTCCAACATTCATGTGGCACAGCACCTCACTAGGGGCCTTTCTGACCACTCCCCGGTGTGCGCTGCTTATGGCCTCCCAGGCTGTGGTGTCGGACAGAGGGTAACACTTAATCCCTGGCACCTGAAGGTATCTCCTATCTGCGAGTGCATCCAGAAGCCACAGAAAACTACTTTCAGAACATCATTGTTGGAAGCCTACAAAACTGTCATAACCAAGGTATAGCGTTGATAGCGGGCTATCAAAAAAAGTGAGCCAGTTGGAGCAACTGGAGAGAGACATCTAACAGTTGAAATCCCAAAAGGTGTTAGATGACCAGGGCCACTCATATCATGCACTATCCCTCAAACAGAACGAACACAGTGATGTTGCAGTGGATGCTGCCAGAAATCTTTATCGAGCTACCCAACATCGCCTGAATGAGGTCGGGGATAGGGCTGGTAAAGTACTGGCCTGGCTAGACAGGAGGGAGGCAGTGTTCCTATGGGTCCTAGAGATCCGTGACAATGGTGACAAGTGGACTTGGGACAGACAGGGCATAGCTGACGTAATCGTGCATTATTACACTGAACTCTGTTCCCCGACACAGGCAGCCACGATCGATGAATCTCATGAGCTGCTCACGGACATTTAGATGCCGGAACTCTACCGAGACAACGGATAAGCCCTGGAAGAGGATCTGATGGATGAGGAGGTGGCACAGGCTATCCGTGACCTAGCATCAGGTAAGGCGTTGGGCCCGAATGGTCTGTCATTAGAACTCTTTAAATTGACTGTCGCAAGTGTTGCCCCACCTTTCCTATGCATGTTTCTGGAGAGCCGTAAGGACGGCCAACTTCCTCAGGAGCAAAAAGGCTAGCGAGCATAGTGGTTATTTCCAAGGAGAACAAACCGCCTGCTGACTGCCCCTCCTACAGGCCCATATCTCTACTGAATGCAGAAGTTAAAATCCTTGGAAAGATTTTGGCCACGCAACTGATTAGAGTGATCAGTTCACTGATTCACCCCGATCAGTCCGCCTTGATGCCAGGTAGAAACACAGCGCTCAACTTGTGGCGGCTGCATGGAATATTGGGGCGAGCATCATATATCGATGAAGATCCAATTGTGCTGTCTGTCATTGGATGCAGAGAAGGCTTTTGAAACAGTGGAATGGCCCATCATTAACGCAGTCCTAGAAAAGATGGGATTCAGTCACCCGTTTTCACTCTTCAATCTGACTGTTGTACTCGGACCCTCTACCCCAGGTGGAAGTGAACAGAGGAACATCAACACCGTTTCCTCTTTGGAGGGGTACCAGACAGGATTCTCCACTCAACCCCCTGATTTTTGCTTTAATATTGGAGCCATTGGTGGCATGGATCCAGAGTGACTCCATGATTAGGGGATTGAGGTGGACCACAGATTGGGGGGACCATATCTTCCTCTATGCAGACAACATTCTGCTTCACATGGCCCACCCCCACACACTTGACAGGGTCTTGCATATATTTGCACCCTATTGCAAATGCTGTGGTTACATGATCAACTGGAATAAGTCCCTGATCTATGTTCTTCATGGGAAGTCTCCAGTACTCCCCGATGATTGTGAGGCTAGGGTGTTTGCAGGGATTTTGTTACTTGGGCATCTTCATCACTAGGGATCCCGATGCATTTTATACCCACAACCTTGAACCCCCACTGATACGCCTGTGGAGAGATGTGAAGCACTGGAGGACTGTGCCTCTTTCCTTACTAGGAAAGGCAGCTCCATTTAAAATGATGGCCCTCCCTCGATTCCTGTATGCACTTCAAAACACGCCCTATCCAATACCACAGTCTTACTTCAGTGCCATAGACAATGAGGCCTGTGCACTCCTCTGGGATGGAGATCCCCTCGAATAGCGCTCCAGAAATTGATGAGGGATTGATACGATGGGGGAATAGCCTTTCTTGACATACAGTAATATTAATGGGCATCCCAACTTATCGTTATCAATCATTGGGTAAATCTTCAGAGAGATGAGCTGGCTTACAGGATGGACAGAAGAAACATTCATCCTGGGGGCTACTTGCGAGCCATCTATGGGGGGGAGGGCAAAATGCAAATCCCTATTTGACTACAAGGCCGTCACTATCTCGCTGTGGCACACGGTGCTGGCGACCATGGGCTGGGGGGCAAGATCATGCAGACCACCCCTTTGTGGGGCACAGCATGCCTCGGTACCCTGGCCCTTCAGAGGGGTTTCGACAAATGGGTTCTTATAGGCCTGTCTCGAGTGTTTTTTTTTTTGAAAAATGGAGATGTCCTCCCCTACTCGAAACTACAAAAAGACTACTAATCGGTGCCTATGAAGGCCTATAGAAATTTGCAAGTCCATTACACCCTGTATATGGCGATCCCAAAGGGAGAAGACCTTCCTGAGTCTTGTCCTCTCGAGGACAGACTGCTGAACGACTACTAAACCAAAAGGGCGATTTCACATACATACCAGAAACTGATAAATAACTCCCCAGACACTCTAATCCACCTGAGGGAGGCCTGGAAAGGGATCTGGGTGGTTTGGAGGAGGACAAGTTTAAGGTCCTAACTAGGAGTTAGTATGCAGCTACATTACTAGTGAAAATGGACAAAATAGACATGACGCTCTGCCCCACAAAGTGTGGCCAAGAACTCAAGTTTTATCATATGAAATGGGGCTGCCCAATGCTTCAGAGGTATTGAGCGGTGGTGGTTGCCTGCCTTATGAATGTGTGAAGATGGGTTAGAGCCCTCAGCAAAATGGTGTCTATAAACATTTGGGGTGAAACTGATCTCACCCGCATGGACCCCGTCTGGTCATCAATGGGACTGATGGTGTCTAAATGAAACATAGACAGTCTTTGGGTGGTTGAAACTTCATTAATAGAATACATCATCAAACTGGAAGGACAATATCCAAGCTCCCCACTAATAGTGACAGGGGACTTTAACATGAAACTGCTTGGACATTCCGTAAGCAACAAAGCCATTGAGGCCCATGAACAAGAGTGGAGTATCCTTAAACAAACCCAAATAAATACAGGGAGAAAGAACCTAATGGGCCAAATTCTGCTTGGGAAACTTGAGCATCCGGGGGTGTGGGTTCTAAATGGCCGCACCAACGGGGACATCCCCCCAGCCCTTTCGTTCATTCATTAACGGAAACTCATTAATTGATTACACACTGGAATTTCTTCCCCTACTACACTCGGTCCTCTTCTTTAAAATAGGCTTAAGACCTGAAAATGGCCACCTTCCCCAGGAGCTGGAATTCACCCTTGCACTTATGGAGAACAAGCCCCCAGCAGAACCTGCAGGGTCTATTTACTCAATCAATTTAAAAAGAATTAAGTGGTCCTCTGACACAAAAGGGAGCTTGGCACAGGAGGCCCAATGCCATCTGCTAAACTCTCAACAACTCCAAGGCACATCCAGAAAACAATGGGAGGCATTCATAGACACTTACACAAATCAGCTCGCCACAAAAGTAAAGCCAGCCAGGGAGCGACATGGACACATCCCTCTGAATAGCCAAAAACTACACAAGACAGGTGTGCTGAAACAACTAAAGTAGAAAGTCAAGAAGGCCCTTTGAGCAGTCTGCCGCTTCCCATTCAATATATTACATGTTGCCAACCTGAGGGCCACCAAAGGGGAATTCAAGCAAGCAATATGGGCCATCAAGAGGAAAAATACAGAGACCGTCTGGGTCAAGCTCATCTGGGATTTCAAGCACAACAACTCAAGCATGTTCTGGAACACGGTTAATGCTTTGAAACATCCTCCTCATGGGAGGTTAGGCTTGAATATCCCAGAAGAAGCCTGGGGCCACATTCTTGTATGCCCACATTAATCCACAAGCTGGTTTAAACACAAACATGTACAACCCCGGGGCTGATCAGCTGGGACTGGACCTCTCAGTGGGCCTGAAGTGGCAGTCAGACATATGCAGCAACCCCATCATCACTGCCAAACACATGCACCGGCAGGTAGCCAAGGTCCATAACACTGGGGCTCCAGGTCCAAACGGCATCCCCCAGGCTATCTACAAGACAGACCTGGCAAAATGGGCTGAAGTAATGCTGCCACTCTTCAACCATGCCCTTGAGGGATTATCGTTCCCAACCTCCTACAGAGGCTCCATAATTTCTCCCATCTCTAAAGGAGGGAATAAACTGGATCCTGGAAAATACAGGATGATAGCCCTTATTGATAACGAGGTGAAATATTATGCCAGGGTCCTACTTGAACGTCTAAGTGACTGGGCCAACTCAAATTCTATCATTCGTCTTAATCAAACAGGCTTTACCAGGAAGTCAGGGACCACAACAATCATGATGGCCCTGTTGCTGATCTTTGACTCCTCTAAAATCTCAGAGCTCCCCCTCTACCTCTGCTTCATTGAATACCAAGCTGCTTTTGATAGAGTTGACTGCAACAAGCTGTGGGAAAAAAACTAAAGAACCGGCTAATTCCACACCTCTTGAAAGCAATTGAAAACCTATACTCCAACATCTGGGCTAGAATCAAACTGGGGAGGGGATCCAACCTTTCAAGGGCCATTCCAACAACAAGCGGCCTCAAACAGGGGTGTGTGCTGGCACCCATGCTATTGAATTTATTCCTCACTGACTTTTTTCCAACTCTGTCCCCCATAAACTCGCACGCCCCAAAAGTAGGGTCAATACAGCTGTCAAACCTTTTGTACACTGAGAACCTGGTGCTACTCAGAAGAACAAGGGTCGGAATGCTGCGCCTCCTAGGAGCAACCCAAGCCTACTCCCTGGTAAATGGACTGAAAATTAACAGCAAAAAACAAAAATCATGATCTTTGCCAGGAGAACCTTAAAGAAAAGGACCAGCTGATGGCTTTAAGGGAACAGGATCGACGAAACAACATGCTACAAGTACCTCTGCCTCTTATTTAATAACAACGGCTCATTTAAGTCACATGAGGAGGAAACCAAAAGGAATAGGACTGCTCTTGCAACAGAACTTTTGGACATATACAAGAATGTGAATAGGCACTCGTTCACCCTGATACTAGAAATTGCCAGAGCAAAAGTGGTCCCAACCCTGGCTTACAGAAGTGAGCTCCTCCTGGGAAGAGACACACTGCACCGGTCCTGGATAGGACAGTAGTACGAATATATAAGCACATCTTTCAGCTACCCAACACACCTTACCAGCCAGATCAGGTTGGAGTTTGGACTAACAAAGCAGTCTTACGCCAGATGCACAGCCTTTGCTATTTTCTGCTACAAGCTCAAAAACACAGAGGTAAAATCTATCAACCATCATATCTGGTAGGAGTTATTAAAAGATCATGCTCACCAGTCCGAGAGTACCTCAACGACATGACTGATTTGCTAGTATTGGCAGAATTATGGTCGGTAGTAGTGAGCCATGATCTATTTAAAGGAACAATTTTAAAAACCACCAAAATAACTGCCTCATTAGAAGACAGAGCATCCCTAGAAAAATGCTCTCACACCTGTTTCATATTGAAAAGTTACAAGACTCTGAGACCACAGCAGTACTTGGGTGAAGTTTTAAACTCCAGGTCAAAAAGCTAATACTTGAACTATCACTTGGGAAATTTACCATCTCAACTGCACAACAGTCTCTGGCTGAGGGCTGAAGGGGATATGACCTGTCGACTATGTGGCCTCGCTACAGAAAATCTGGTCCACACCATCTGCCTCTGCAAGTCTACTTTAGACATACGGCGACAATGGCTGATCCCACTTTGGAACCTGCAAGGGGTGTGCTCCTTCAGGCAAGCCATTCTGGCCTGCCTTAACTCTTCAGATCAGAGAACAATCTCCTGAACTGTAAAGCACCTTCAAGGAGTAGAGAGGGCCCTGTAAAAAGCAGCAGCCACACAATCACCTCTGGACACAAACCAAGCCATTGCTCCAGCTACGTGATCCCCAGTCCTTTACTAATGGTCCTCTTCGACAATGAATCCTTTCAAATATCTGTCTATGCTAGTAGACACTACTTAATTACAACAATCTGTGGGTTCACATATGTAAATAGCGTCATTTGCACCAGCACATTGAACACCATTTTTAATTCATGTTTTATGATCAAACCTTTGCACATTGTAACGATTTTACGGTAGTCCTGATTTTTTACCCAGACTTTTGCACATTGCAATGATTTTAATTAATCCAACGATAAAGGTTGATATGATATGATACTGCACCACAGTTAAGGGACTGGAAGAGAGATATGGACTGGTGTATGCAAGCGGAAAATACAGTTTTTAAAAGTAGAGGGTGTCTGCACAAATTGACCAAGGTATGGGGGAAATGGAATGCCTATTGATGGAGCCTGTGTACTCCCGTGATGAGTGCCGATCGGAATGCTTTAGACCGGAAAGGATTGGATGTATTTGCTGGTCAAAGAGTCAATGGGGACTGAGTGGGGGATGGGGAATTGTGAGAAACTACCTGGATATGTACCAATATGTGCTAACATACCTTTTACCATCCTGCGTGTACCTAATGTCATCTGGATTCTTTTTTGTTTATATGCAAATAAAAATAATTTAAAAAATATATGTTTATACCAATGTTACCATGTTTAGGGGGGAAGCATGTGCACTTTAGCACTGGTCAGCAGTGGTGAAGTGCTTAGAGTCCTAAAGCCAAGAAAAGGAATCAGCAAAAAGAGGAGGTAAGCAGGCAAAAATTGGGGGGAAGACCACCGTACGGATGGCAGGTCTAACAGTGAGGTATTTATCACACATGGTAAATACCATTACCTTGGAGTGAGGTTTCTATCACATGTGGTAAATTCCTCCTAGTCCGACTTTTTAGCTTGTAAATGAAACACAAGCTGTGCAGTCAGTTTTTAACACACCAAATTCTGTATGTTTTGCATTGTTTATGGGCCTTTCCCCGATATTATTCATCAAGTTTGACCTGCCGAAATTTATCAGGTGAAAACTGTGAGGGTGTAATAATTATCACACAACTTGTAATTCCGATCCCTGTGCAAACACAAATTTCCGCAGGGATTAGAATTTAGCACTGTACTTGAAATCAGGGCCTAACAAGAGTAATTAGAGTCTATCTGTGTATGAGGATCCTTATCTGGTATTCTTCTGACATTACACATTATGAGTGAGCTTAGATGAAAGACATCTTGAACAGTTCTATTTTCAGAAGTTTTCTCAATTGCAGATGGTTGGGTTGCCCTCAGAGGCAGAGCATCACATTGTTCAAAAGTTTGAACCTTAGTTCTAAGATATATCTGCTTCCTTGTTTCAGTAAATTGAGCCTTTTATTTTGGCTCAGGTTTGAGTTACTTGATGCAACATCTTCAGCTAGTATATATTGAGGAAACAGTTTTTGTATGTACCCTTGGTTTTTTCCCAGTAGGCTTTATGAGTGGTGGACAGAATTCTAAATTTAATTCTCAACTCCACAGGGACACTGAGGAGTGCTTTCAAAGTCAGTTTCATATGGTCTTCTTTCATGATAGTGAGTCAGAATCTAGCAGTGCGATCGATATTGCACTCTCTGAAACCTGTATATAAATTTCTTGGGGAGATGAGTGTTTACAATATTGCAATAATCAAGGCAGGCCACTCCCAAGGCTCAGGTTAGCTCCACTCCATGTCTAGTTTGGAGAAGAGGGAGGATTTTCTACAAACTGAAAGCTGACATATTTTGCTCTTGCATTGGGCTGGTAGCCAACAAAATGTCCGCACCTGAGATGACCCAAGGCGTTTGACTTCCTGAGAGATGTTTCATGGTGCTTTTAAAAAAGTTTGATATTGGAATTTGAAAATATTCGGAATGGGCCATCTTCTGTAGGGCATCAGTCATTGTGTAGTTCAAGCGAAGGAACATTTCTTTTCTTCATATGTTCAAGGCATTTAGCTATCTTTTATTGACCACCCAAGTTATTCACCAAAAGTGATGAGAATGTGAGTGTCATCTGCGCATATTTGGAAACAGATCAGGAAATCCCCCAACACTTGTATCAGATAAACCATGTAGAAAGTAACATTGGAGGAAAAGGAGGAGAAACTCATGACACCATGCAGGTCCCCTTGTGTGTTAACGAAACTGATAAGCTGATGCACGCCTATTGATAATGATCTTTGGGTAAGGAATGGATCCACTTCAAGGAATGTTGGTTATTGCAACTTATTATTTAATTATTCTTGAGACGAATGGTGTAATTGAGGTATCATAAGCTGATCTGAGATCAAGTATTATGGTGGCTTGCTTGTCTTCATCTAGTTAAGGGAGGAATTGTTGCCTGATGTTGGCTGGAGTGCTTTCTGTTTCGTTCTTCTGTGTGAACCCAAATACTTTATTGTACAGGACAAAAATTGGTTAAAAGTGAACTTACAATTGTCTTGTCACCCATTTCTTTTCCTACAATGCTGCTTTTGGAAGGCCATTATGAAGTGTCCATTGAGGAGTCAGTGGTTGAAATTCCATGGATAGGTTGCAAAATGAGATACATCTTGCAGGAGTTGCTATAGAAGATTGCACTGGTGGGACTGACCTTGTACAAATTACTTATCGGATTGAACTCTGTAGCTTGGCCTTTGTGAAATTTCTTCAGTTAGTTTCATGAGAGAACTGACCTGGATATAATATAGGGCGATGCTATACTCTTTGGATAGTTTTGAGTAGAATCGCCGCTTTGGATTTCACAGCTGAGGCAGGCACATTTGGAATGGCCTGGGAAGACCACACAATGTGTCTGTCAGTGTGGAATGATCTATACTCTTACACTGTGGTGGCTGCCCAAGGTGGAATAGTCTCTGTGGCTTCCATTGTGGGGACAGGATGGACAGAGTGAGACTGGGACTGTACCTTGTTGAATTGGCAAGTATATTCCAGGATGTATTGTTTTCTGAGAACTCTAATTGGACAAATGACCTGACTAGATTGCCCTGTGGAAAAAAGGGTGGCTAGAATATGCTACATCAATTGCACTATGATGTTTTAATGGCTTGAGTGCCACATGTTACATCTGGGTTGTTGACGTTTCTCTCACTTTGCATTACAGAACAAGCAGTTCTGCATTTCCTTGAGAACTATACAACTATAGTGCAAAAGACTGTTAGATGAAATGACAAAATGGTCTCATGACTAATTTAAAAAAATTATTTCTTTGCATATTAAAATGAATTCACTATGGGGTAAGTTAAATGTTCCCATTAAACTGTTACATGTTTTGTGTGGAAAGAGTAAACAAAAGAAAAGATGCACATTTTTTGTGTGATAAACAAGAATATGCAAGTGGCAGAATTCTAATTTTTGGCAGGAAATGTAAAAGTTTAAGAATGGATTAAAAACAAGCCACAGTGCTCAAACAAGAGCGCATACCCTCAGAATCAGGTTCCGACTCGTACTTGAATCTTGAGGAACAGTCTGGTTCTTCACACAAGGGGGCTCGACCCTACACTGTTTTAGACTAATATAGACTCCTTCAGATGAGCAGGGTACTGGAAAAACAACATTAGAAAGGAAAAGGAGGAAAAAAGATGAAGGCCAAAAATGCATAGAGGAGATAAAAGGTGATTTGTCACATGGGAAAAGAACAAGGACAACAAGGAAACACAAATGATGAGTGAGCCAAATTTAACAGTACTTTTTCTGTCTTTGCATGAACTAACTAAAGATGAACAGTCTGTACTTGAGTTAAGACTTTCATTTTGTCCAATCATTTAATTTGGATTATTGCCAGAGTTGCATTGATAATTGAAAGTATTTAATCAACAAGAGAATAAGTGATCCTTACAAAGAGCTACCATTCAGGCACCCATATGTGATCAGACATATGACAGCCTATGTATAGGAGACATAGAGGGTTTAGCAACATTGATGGAACTAGAGGGAGGGCGATCCTGTTTGGGCCCTCGGAGATAGATTTATTGAGGACTTGAGCCTGGAAACACACCTAACCAGTGCTAGCACCTTCAAATTAAAATCACGTTGAAAATCCGGTTACACCACAAGATAGCATAGATACATTTCATAAAGTGGTTGCCCGTGAAGTGAAGAAAAATCTACACAACGCAAAGGATTTCTATGCAAGTGACAAGCATTAGACACTTTGAGCAAGGACAACACCTTTGTCATCAAGCCTTCAGAAAAAGGAGGCAATGTAGTGTTGTGGGATACGAATAAATAGCTTTAGGAGGCTGATAGGCAAATCAACCTTTTAGGGAGTTATAATAAAGCAACATAGTTTGATACAATCTATTCCCCAATATCACACTTCACTAAGTAATTGAAGGGAGAAAGGACTATTGAACGCAAATGAATATCAAGTCCTCTTTGTCAGTAAACCAGTGTCTCCTTGTTTTTACCTCATATCTAAAAAACATAAGGACAAAGTAAATCCACCAGACAAACCAATTATCTTTGCAAATGGGAGCATGCTGGAAAATACTTCCAAAATATCTAGATACCTTTCTTCTTCCTTATGGATTGATTTTGCTATCCTACTGTAGAAACAGCACAGGTTTTTATTAATAAAGTTAATGAAATTCCATGGAAAGACAACTATACTTTGATCACTATAGATGTGATTTCCCTGTATACTTGTATTCAACATGAATTGGGGATATACGAATACAGACATTTGTTTCAGGATAAACAGATTTCATGATGTTGCTTGAAATGTTACATTTTTGCCTAGAAAATAATTTCTTCATCTTTGATGACCAGTGGAAGGCAACTGATCTGTACTGCAATGGACAATTGCTTTGCACGCAGTTACCCAGGGATTTTCATGGGCTGGTGGGAGGAAGAACATGTAGGGACAGAGGATAATCAACATTTGACTGAATACACAGCCCTATGGAGACCCGTTTCATCAATTATATTTCTATTATCTGGAATGGCCCTGCTGGGAAATTAGAGGAATTTCTGAACTTGATCTCTAATAACAATCTGAGTCTTAAGTTTACACATGCCATCCACAAAAGCAAGATGGACTCCTTGATATTACCATTACCATCAAAGGGAATACTAAATTGTAAGAGTACAGCAGGCAACAGTACTTTATACGTGAGCAGTTATCATCCAAAAAGTCTCAAATAGAGTAGTTCATTTGGTGAATTCCTTATAGCCAAATGGAATTTTATTACACAGCAGGCTTACAGGAAAGATGAAAGTGAAATGGTTGAGAGATTCAAAATCAGGGGTTATCCAACCAGGGTATTGAAGACCGTGAGTGAGAAGGTTAATCAGATCTCACGAGATAGCTTTGTTTTACAGAGAAGTAAGCCTAGAGAGTCACACCAGATCAGACTAATTAATACTATTTGTAGTGAATCTCAAGTTGTTAAATGTATGATTTCTAAGCACTGGGGTTTGGTTAAGGCAGAGGCAGTAATTGGCAAGCTAGTGACTCCACATCCTCAGATCACATACTGGAAGGGATACCATGGTGCACAGTTATTTCTACACAAAAACTGCTGACAGAGTTTTACAAGACAAACAGGGCTTTTTAAAATGTGGTAAGTGTACGGCATGTAGAGGAAGTACCAACAGAAAGTACTACACTTTACCCACCGGGAAGAGCAAAAAGATTACAAAATACATCACATGCAGTAGCGATTTTTGTGTTTTTGTCTTAGAGTGTCCGTGTGGTCTGCAATATGTGGGGAGCACTATTTTCCCTGCCAAAAAGAGAATATTGGAACGTGTAAGGCCATTAAAAATTGTGATAATAGTTATTCAGTAGCTAGACACTGGCAAATAAACATGGGGAGAATCCTGATAGCCTCCCATTTGCTGGAATTGACAGGATTCTCACTACTCCAAAAGGTGGAGACAGAGAGCGGAAACATGAGGAGATTGGAGTCAGAGTACACTATCTGGTTAAATACAATTTTACGAGAGGCCTGAATATTGACAAAGAACTTTATGTACACATTGGGTAACATGGAAAGATATTCTTTTTCAATTTGATCTGGATCAGACCAAGTCAAGTCAAGTCAAAAATAAAGTTTATTTAAACCATCTGTTTTTAAACCATAGCACATACATTATCATTTAAAAAAATCTACACATTACAAAATCATTTTCTTAAGCAATAAAACCCATAATATCCTTAAAACTTAATACTTAATTCCTACCAATTTTAAAACCACTAATTTCATTTTAGATTGCAAGGCACCTCGCTTCTCTTAAGCCACTATTGGACCAGGGAACCTATAGACACCCTGCATAAATTTCCCAATGGCTATCGCGATATCTAAATGTTCCATATCAGCGAGAAGCTCCCATGCTTGTGAACGCGCCCTAACATCATACTTTAAAAAGATCGGACGAAGTATTAATTTACGTAAATATAAAAATTTCCGGCAGTCCAATAAAATATGTAAAATATTACATTTCATCCCTATATTACACATACAATTGCCATCTTGTTGAATTAGGCCAGATTCTATTGCACTATTTATTACGGCCGGATTAATACCGATTCTAATCCTTAATACATCCATTCTTAACCAACGATTCGGTAATGTGTCTAGGTAGGGATAGCTTATATCTTTCTCCCAGCTGTTACTCATACATTTTACAGAGTCTTTCATACTCAAATACTCTCTGTCTACTGCTCGTGACAATTCTTTACCCTGCATTCTAAGCACACTCTTTGTTACGTTGATTTGCAATGTCTTCGGATCTATTTCCACGTTCAGGTGGTCACAAATGGTCTGAAGTTTGCATCTTGTGGCTTTAGCCCACTTTCGGTCACTAGATTGGATCTCTTTCATGCACCACTGAGACACCTTTGTGACCTCCCCAAGACCCAAACGATTCCAAAATCTAAGTAAACTTAGTTGCACCTGAAAGTTCCACGCAGTCAGGCCAAGTTCCAGTCTAATTGCCTGGATCATTGCCGAGCTGGGGAGAGAGAGTAAAGATTTTAGGCATTTCCCTTCATCTTTATCCCAGGAGCTTTTACCATCAATACATAAAATTTCTGAACCATATTGGAGTTGCGGAGGAATCATTGCTTTATAGGCCGTCAATAGAGGTTTATGGGACATATCACCATAACTGTGATTAAATCTTTTCAGCCCACATACCACTAAATGTGCTTTTACTTTCTGCGCCTCCAAGTGCATACCCCACTTCAAGGAGTTTGTAAACCATATCCCGAGATATTTATATTCATTTACGATGTCTAGTTTTGTTTGGCCCAGGATCCAATTAAACTTCAGATTTCTCTTCCCGAAGCACAATATTTTTGTTTTGTCCATGTTTACTGTAAGTCGTTTTGCCATACAGTATTCACTGAATTTAATCAGCTTCCTTTGTAGACCCACCTCGGTTTGGTCCAATATGACTAAATCGTCGGCATACAGCAAACAGGACAAATGCCTTCCATTTATCTTTGGGCTTGCGCCTCTGGCAGACCCCAAAATACGGGGTAAATCTGCTAGGAATATTGCAAAAAGAAGCGGAGCCAAGACACAGCCTTGCCTTAATCCGTTTTTTATCGCTATTGCAGGTGTTAGGCCACCAGAAGTGTCTTTAATTACCTGCGCCCAATTTTGGCTATGCAACTCCTGAATTACCAACAAAAGATCTGCAGGGACCTCATAATTTCTCAAGGCCTCCCACAAACACTCCCTATCCACCAGATCAAAGGCTGCGCGAAAGTCCACGAAGCAGCAGTATAACTTGCCCTGCTGCTCCATGGACTTCCGCGCCACAGCCCACAGAGCAAAGCAGTGATCGACGGTGGAGTGTCCTTCCTTAAAACCTCCCTGCTCAATTGGAACTATCGACCGCTGCTCCACCCACTCTTTTAGTCTACCAAGGATTATTCTTGAGAATACCTTTTCTCCAATGTCCAATAAGTTGATTAGTCTATAATTCTTTGGATCCTTCCTTTCACCCTTTTTATGTAAGGGTCTGATTATGGCCCCTCTCCAAGACTTAGGGATACAACCTGTATCTAAGATGGCAACAAACATATGAGATAAAAAACCAGCCCACCAATCTATTTGAGTTTTAATTAGGATGGCGGGAAGATTGTCGGGGCCTGCTGCACGCGATAAATTCAGCTTCTTGATTGTTTCTTTTACTTTCTCTACATTAAAAGCTGGCTTTAGCGCTTCTACACATGTTGTCCAACTTAGTTTTTCCTTACTTATTACCGGGATCCTACTGGCTTTATATAAGTCACCTAAATAATTTACCCATGCCGCCTCTTCCACAACACAGCTCATATTTTCCGAGGGCCTCCCTGCGGCATCCTGTATCAACCTCCAGAACCCTTTTATATTTTTGTTTTCTATTGGCTCAAGTAGGTTTGCCCAACATTTTTCTTTAAAAATCCCTTTTTGCTTCTTTACTAGTGATTTATATTCTTTCTTCAGCTTAAGCAGGATCTCTAAATTCCCATAATCGTAACATATCCTCTGTCGTTGCTCTATTTTCCGAATGGCCCTTTTTTTATTCTGACATGCTAGGTTAAACCACCTGGGCCTTCCAATATTATACTGAGGCTTTACCGTAACCTGTTTCTTGTCTTTTAGGTGCACTCTAAGACATTGCACTGCCTGAGCTATTTTATCCACATACCAACCTACCTGGTGGCCTTCTACGCTATCCATCTTTAAATTTTGTTGAAAGCTTACCAATTTCTCAACATATTCTTCCATCAATTTTGTGGTCAAGCGCTTTGGGTATTCCACATTTTGGGCAATCACTCTTTCACAAGGACTTGTTGGCCCCCTTAAATATTCACAGTACAGAGCATTATGATCACTGTCCCTGCGCTTAATTACCCGGAACTTTTTTACCATTCCATAGTTCCAGGCCTGAATAAAAATATAATCTATAGGGCACTGTTGATTGCCTACTCTAAAAGTCTGAGTAGCTGGCCGATCTGGGTCCATCCTACCGTTAAGACATATTAATCCCATAGAACCCAGAAACTTCCCTAATGCTTCATCCTGCTTAGTGGATAAACACGTGGGAATTTCTGCTGACCCTATATTATAGGAGCTCATGATTTCCTCAAACCAGTGATCTAATTTTCCATAGTTTAATTTATGATTAAAGTCACCCATTATCACCATTGTGTCTTTCCCATACATTTCATTTAATTTAGCTATATCCTTTTTGAAGAGCCCCATCTCTGTATCATATTCTTTTAGGGAACCCCATTGGATATATACATTTATAAGAATCAAATGGTCACCATTTCCTGCAATACATGGGTAAGATGCCTTACAAACCAACAACCATTTACACAATGTGCTAATTAACTTAACCTCTTTCACTAGCCTGGTTGAGGTGAGAGTCATGATCCCACCCGATGGGCGTCCAAATTTTTTCAACTTCCTAGCTGGTTTGTGAAATTGAACATACCCTTCAACTACTGGGGTGTTACCGCATAGCCATGTCTCCTGTAAGCAGATGATATCAGCATACTTTGCCACGTGGATTAAACTATCCACCTTCGTTTGACCTCCCAACCCATTTATATTCCATGAAATTAATCTCAGGCTATGCGGCAACTCGGTGTCCTAATCGATTTCACTAAGACACCCCGACTCATTCAGTCCCCATGAACTTGAACTTAGGATACTATTATCCGGACCCCAACTGCCCCAATTTTTATAGGCCTCCAAATTCTCTACTGCTATGGTAATATTTGCCTTCTCCCCACGCCCCCCTGCTACCAGCTTCACCTGTCGTTCCCCCAAACCTGCATGGAATCTCAGGAACCCTCCTTCTCGCTGTTTCCCTTCCTCAATTTCTACTTCAGAAATTATCCTTATACCCTCTTTTTGTATCTCCTTCTCAGCTTTATGAATACCAGCCTTATCAAGACCTGAGTAGACTTGGACCTTTGTGTATTCTGCACCTTGGTTGTTACTACTAAACCCTACCCGTCTCAAATCCTTTGTACCAATTTCTTTTAAACTTGGGCATTTTGCAAAGGAAAATAAGAGTTGGGAACGATTTAAAGGTACTATCTTCCTTTGTTTTTTCCTCCCAGATTCTTGGACAATTGGTGTAAAGTATATCCACAATTTATTCTTATTGCTCTTAGCTGGGTTTTTTCCGTCCCACTCACCTCTTCCCTGCCATTCGTTCTTTCTAGGTAGTGTGTTCCCTCTACTTCCACCAACTACTAAACTTCTAGATGGTTCTTTCTCTCTTAACTTATTTCTATTATTTTTTTAACACTTCACCTCCCTACAAGATTTACGGGTGTGGTTTACAGATGTAATTTTCCCTTCTACGACAGCTTCCACTCCTACAGAGCCGGGTTGCCTCTCTATTTGCCTTCTTTCCCTTTTATTATTTTGCAGCATTCCATCATCTTGGGTTTGTACTCTGGTCTTCAATTCCTTGCCCTTCTCTTTTATAGAGGCCTTCTTTCTTCCATATATATACGAGATGGCCTTTTATGAGGATACCTAAGATGTTGGTTTTTTGGCCAAGAGAACTCTCCCCGCCTCCTTACCAGCATCGGCCATTTGGAGATATACACCTCATGCTGGGTGCCACCCTCCACTGTGGCTCCTGTATTCCTTTCAACATGGCCTTCTATTATAGTGTCTTGTACAGATCTAACCATTGTTGGCATCTGCCCCCTTATCCCCTGTAATTCTTCTATTATTCTTTTAAATTGCATTTCATGATTTTTTAACAGGGTATTATTTAGCACTGAGACTTCTAACAGCCCTTGCAACATTTTTTGTAGCATCAGCATAGAGGCAGAAGATGATGTTGTAATGTCCAAGCCCAGCGTACCATTCCGTAGTATTTCATTTAATGAGTCTATGAGCTTGGGGCTTTGATTCCCTGCATGATCCATACTTCTGTTAAACGTAGTTCTTGAAGCAGAATTTGACAGGTTAATGCAGGCCCCCACGTCTTTGGACCCGTTCCCTACCAATACCTCGTCCTCACCCCCTAACGAGGAAAAGATCCGAGGTGAAGATGAAAGTCTTGGTTCCATGGGAGGGTCAATGAGGCTTGAGTTACTCTGAATAAGGTAGGAATCAGCAATCTCCGCGACCTCCTCTACACTTTGTGGCTCCTTATTGCTTTCTTGGGCTTGACCTTTTCCCGGTGTAAGTGCCCTCTTAAAGTGCTTCCCCACAAAGTCCTTTATTGATTTGGACACTAAGCCACCTTCTTTCCCACAACCTTGCAGTTTATTCCCTGCGGTGGATTTCTTAGTGATATTCTTCACCTCCCTTTTATCATTTTTCGTGGGGATTGTAGCTTGCACACCTTCGGACCCCCCTTCAGGCCCCCCTTCAGGCCCTTCTTCAATTGATGCCACCTCGAGCTCAACGATTTGATCCAATGTGTCCTTGCATATTTTTCTTGGCTTTGCCTTTCTTGTCGCCATTCCAAAAAACCCCCTTATATAAACTGTATTACTATATAGTACTTCTATTCTGTGGGTTTTCCCCCCCAAAAAAAGAGCTCTCGGACCCCTGGCTTTCCCTCCTTAAACCCTTCAGATCAGTGTTCACAAACTCAATAGGAACTTTGCATCACGCCTCTTTACTCTTCCTGAGCTTTTTATACTCAAGCCCAGGTCTGAAATAGACTTAAAAACAATTCTAAAAAAAAAGAAAGTTTAAAAAGCACTTACCTCCCCTGTGTGCTGGCTGGCTGACTGGCTGACCGTGGTTTCTTCACAGCGTGCTAATTAATTCATATACAAAAGCAAGTCGTGGCAAGTCTTGGCTCAAACCTGACCAGACCTCCCTAATCTCTCTTAGACTGGCGTCTTCCCAGGTGTAAGTACTTCCTCTGCTGATTTCACTGGTCTTCACTGGGGCTTCACCGCTGTAGCTCTCCAAGAACCCCAGCCCCCCCACCTATCCCGTAAAAACGGGTCCACCAAAGAGGCACGGGGCGAGGGCTCACAGCTGCTTGCAGAACTTCCCTCTCTGCTTCGGTGCCGGCAAAACTCACACGGCACCAAAAATCGGTTCTTCGCACTTCCCACACTTCACGCACTTGATTTCAGTGCTTCACCCAGTATGCTGATGAAGCTAAATTTAAGCAATGTTATTATTATTATGAGTGAAACTCTTCAGTGAGCATACGCGGGGCACCCGTCCTCAGTGCTTTCCGCTTTCTCTCAGCCGCTCTCTCAGCCGCTCTCTCGCTCTGCGTTGTGGGTTGTGCGTCGTCACGCTGCCGTCTCGCTACCACGTCAGTCGTCAACCACAGCCTCACAGGAGAGTGTGCAGGAGTCTGTCTGGATCAGACCAGGCTTGGTCAAGTAATGTTCTGATTTAGAATGGTTCCATTTTTCTTTTTGCAAATCTTGATTGAATTCATGTCAGTTTTGAGTAAGAGCTTTTTGCATATGTAATTAATTAGTATTCAAAGTGGTTTACGTAGGTAGTTTTATCACTAATCACATATTGTTCACAGGATGTTCTTTTAGAATCTGACATAGTGGAATGGGAAAAGGGGGATTGTAGGGATTGGATTGGCATTTTTAGTGGACTATTTAGACAGTGAAATTAATATTGCTAACCCTCATGTTTCTTTTTCTTATTATGAACCAATTGGCATAACCCCGCCCCCCCTTTTCATGTTTATTAATGTTTGGCCACTGGGCCAGTAAACAACAATGTCTTTCCAACATGGGAAACTGATGTATAATCAATACTTTGTTTGTAAACCGATACCAATATGAAATTGTAGGCAGATTTCTCAACAGGGGGCTGTAAAAATATCAAATTGCAGTTGTGTTTAAATTGGAGTGATTGCAATCAATACATTCCAAATGTTTATTTTTAATAATTTTGTGACATATTTATCCTCTGTTTTCCATGAATTCAATATCACTGAATATGAAAGTCTGTCCTCTATATCTATGGACCCTCATGTTTTTTTTAATGAGAAGAGGTCCACTTGCAAACTAGGCTCTGATGAAGAGCATTAGGTGGAAATGCGTGGCCTTTGACTTCAAAGCCCTGGAGCATATCCTGGAGTGCGGTTGTTTGATTTACCGGCATTGGAATTTTCTTTTATCTGCATTTGAGAACTTGACTAATATCCGTTAACTTGCTCTGGCACCGGAAGTGACCAGTAGCATACAAGGACTGGAAGAGCGATATATATTAGTCCAAATTAAGAAAAAATTCATTATTGCCTGAAATCCTCGAAATAGTTCATAAAAATATAAATTTACGTCATACTTATAAAAAGGCCTGCACCCAGCACCATACAGTAAACCAATCAACCACATTCATACAGCATACATAACACATTTATTAAAAATCACTTACTCGTTGGAGATAACCAGTACTCAAATGCTTACATTGGACATTGTTACTACTCTTCTACTTAGTTTTACACTCAAATAGGATTCAATAAATATATTTCCTATGTATTCCTTTTTTTCTCTTTAGTTCCATTGTCCAAGTTGTTTCTTAGGGACCACATGGAATGTTAACGTGTGCTTCTGTTAAAAAAAACAATAAAAGCCAGTACCTTCATCAGGACACACAAGTATGTCTTGTGGTAGAGGGGTGGGTACAGGAACCTTATGTTAGCATTTTCAGCATGAGTAACATTTCTTTGGAACTTTGCAAACCAATAGAGGCCAAGTTATGACTCTGTGGCATCCCAGGTTATGGTAGCTATACATTCCTAATCATGGACCACAGGGGTAACAACACAAGGATTTGAGGGGCATATTAGCAAGACCGGCGATAAAATTATCGCCGTTTTAGCGGCAGGAGACTGCCGCTAAAACTGCGATAATGGGCTTGCTAATATGCGTTATAGAATTCCAATAGAAGCCCAGGTTAGATGTGCAGGACATCTAACCTGGGCTTCTATTGGAATTCTATAACGCATATTAGCAAGCCCATTATCGCCGTTTTAGCGGCAGTTTCCTGCCGCTAAAACGGCGATAATTTTATCGCCGGTCTTGCTAATATGCCCCTATGTTCCTTCTCTTAATTTCATTAATAATTATTTTTGTCGCCATCTCGTCATAACATTTGCCTATATCCATCAAGGATGTTAGCAATGGGTGAACGTGTTAGTGGCTATCCCAAATATCCATGTGTATGAAATATAAAACTATCAAAGTAGAACTATTTCCTCATAAGGTATGGGGAAACATGATGTCATATTTTTAGATCTGGACATATTATTTATCAGGAAATAAAGCTTCTTCTTTTTCCATGATTAAAAATTCATACTAGTAAAGATTATAACCATCCATCAAGTGTGATCCCGATTATGATCAGTCTCCTTTTTGGCCCTAACATCTTACTGTTGTAGCTTCTGGGAAATGCAGATAGTATATGTTCTTTAAAGAGATTTACAATACATTTTGTGAGACCATGGCATAAACGTCAGCTAGCCCTATGCCACGTGGTTGCTCTACCAGCAATCTAGCTTTTCATTCAACATCATTAAGCACAGTAGGATTTATACTTTAAATGTTCCCATTATACACATAGACCTGAAAGCCCCAGTATGTTTGGAGCAGTTTTCAGGAAAACCATGCCTGGTTAAAAATCACCTCATGACATTTGACTGCTAAGTGATAGCACCCACAATTGTAACTGCCTGACCTAATGAGTTCAATAGGCACTGACAATCTTCATTAGGAAGTATGTTCCGTGGGCGCTAAATGTGGCAGTGACTTTGCAGATAAATGAGTTGGAAGATAGGCAAAATGATTTTTGAAATGAGGCAGAACAAACCTTATCTTACTTTGGGACCTATTTAGAGTTTCCAGACAGGATAATCTGTTAAAACGTGATGGATATCTTGCCTGCTGTATTACAAGAGCCATATGCTATATTGCACATGTTATGTGGGAGATGCCACATTTGTGACGGAGTATCCTGTTCGCTAAAACTCTAAATAAGGCCATAAGTATTTTAAAGTGCAGCTCTGCTCTATTGTGCAATATTCTGTATGATTTCTCTATTCTAGTGTGAATGCACCATTGCATTCAACAATTCTTCAATCCCTATCCAACAGCTTTTAATTGTGCAAACGTAACACTTATTATTTATAACCCCTGTGAACATGTTTTGGTATTTAATTTGAACAGAATTCACTCGCAAACAAAAGATGCCCATTCTAAAAGAACAGTACAAACCACCCATGCTTCTGCTTTCCGCGAGTTTGACATAGAAATTGTAGATGAACCGAAAGCAACAGTGATTAAGCTCTACATAATTCTGTTGAAACAATCAATGGGAATCTATTGGAATTGTTATCATTATTTTTAAGTTTTGCTTCTTTTTCTGGGATGAGATTTCTTTTGACATTAACTCAGCAAAATTCAAGGGTTAGTGGAAGTGACATCACTTGTCCTTTGACACCCCACATGATAACATGGAAAGTGACATCATAAGATAGAAAGTGACATAATATGATAGGCTAACATGATATGACCATTCAATCTTTTACCATGTGTGCATTACAGCAAGTGCCTTAACTGAACTTAAAGAACACCTACAATAAGTGACAATGAAAGGTTACTACAGTAGAAAAAAGTGCACTTTAGTTTTCGACCTAATACTGAGTAGGCAGCTGTCATTGGAATGCCAGGTATGCAACCACAAAAAGTACAGGCATCATGGGCCAGCTACATACAGCTTCAAGTGCCCAGCAACAGCCTCAAATGCTCGGGCACAGCTACCATTTGGTAAACAGAACTATCATTTGCCCCACTACCACAATATGCCTAGGATTAGTCTCAAATGCACACATACAGCCTCTAAAGTCCAGACAAAATTTTCACATACGAAGACACAACATAATATGCCCTGGCATCTTCAGAAAGGATCAGTGGTGTTCCATACGTGACAATCATTAACTAAAGACTGACCTTGGGTGGTATACATGTGTAAGCACACCTCAGCAAAGCCAGGGTTGTACGTGATTTCAAAGAAAAACAATTTAACGGAATACAATTATTGAGAAACCATTTCACCTAAACTGTTTAATAGAAACTTGCTGAATGTATGTCATTTACTATTTCTTGGAAACCAACTCATAGAATGTCTTTTACTTCGAAATTGGCTTGTGAATGTTTATTTATTAAGGTGTATATATTGCAGGTCTTACTTTCAGAAACATTTTTGTCTGAGGTGTTTATGTCAGTGCTTTACTTGAGGGGACATTACTTCGGTTTTATATGTTTACACTGTCAATTACTTGATACGCTTTTAATTTACTGACTCCTTACCTCCTCTAAACACCATCCATCCCTGACTCCCTAACAACCCCTAATCAGGATCCATTTTTGCAGCCTGAAAGCCCCACACTATGCCTAAATCCCACCCATTTCAGAAAGCTTAACACCCATCACCACACTAAATTCCACCCATTCTGAAAACGAAAAAACTTTCTGCCCTTAAAACTCCATCCATTCATTCCTGCCTCATAAAATCCCTCACCACCCCTAAGCTCTGTCCATAACTGAACCCTGAAAAGCCCTAACCACTCCTAAATTCTATCAATCACAGAACCTTAGTAACCCCTCACCAGGCCTAAACCAAGCACATCTGTGCCCTAAAAACCTTCACCACCCCTAATCTCCACTCATCTGTGAACGCCAAAAACTCTTCACCACCCCTAAACTCCACCCATTTCTGATTACTAGCAAATCCCTCACCACCCCTAAACTCCAACCATCCCTGAGTCCTAAACACCCCTTTCTACACCTGAACTTCACCCATCTCTCACCTCCAAAACCCTCCATTATCCACTTACACATGTGTACCACCTATGGTCTGTCAGCCTTTGGGTAATGATTTTCTCATATGAAACAGATATATGTGACATATACCTAACCTATGAGTGCTAATAATGATAATAGATTTTTTTATATATATACCAGTACTATCCATGATAGTTCCAGGTGGATTCGATCTATGACCAATTTTTAGACTAACCAATGACTCTGTAAATACTTTGAAATTAAATTGTTTCCATTTTAATTTAGATTATGTAGCTATCATAGAAATCTCGTATGGACCCAGCCCGCCTGGTCCAATGTTTGGCACCCCTGATAGATGCACAAATTGTCACCCGTGTATGTAGTGTATGCCACAAACTGAACTGTGGCTTTGTACTTTATGAATAGGTATCACCCAAGAGAATACATTTTTTTTATTTTCAACCTGGTGTACCTAGGCATATCTCACCTGGGTGAACAAGGCACATACCTCACCGCATCTCAAATGCGTGCACCTATACACTGCTCACTTGAGTGCATTTAACTCTCTGGCACCTTAATCCAGATATCACCTGTGTACATGTACAGCCACTTCTCATGTGTGCCTGTACATCATACTTCCACCTGTGTGCACCCAGCCTTGCCTCACCTGTGTCTGCCTAGTTCCCTCTCACATATGTAGGTTGTGCCCTATTTAACTGTGCGTAATTACTCATATTATCTGCATTCACCTAACATTACTCACCAGTTTACAGATCTTAACACCTCACCTACACAGCCTTAGCCCTCACCAGCTCACCAATGTCACAGCTTGCTCTCACCTGTGCGCACCTAGCCTCTGTCATCTGTGTACACAGAGCCACCAACACCTATTCAGACCTAGATTTGAAACATTGAATTTTTGAGGGTGACCTAGCCAGGCTCACTTTGACCCATCTTTACTGTGCAGCTAACCACATTCAATCAAGGTGAACATGGTTTCCTCTCTCCTCTGTACACCTCACTTCCCCTCATGTGCAGGCATTTAGCTCTTCTTAACTGTGTGCATAAATCCCTGCTAGCTTTAGCGATCAATCCCTCTATGACTCTTTTGCACCTAGCCTCCATCACTTATCCGCATCTCAATTTTTTATTTGCATCTAGCCCCTCTCACCTATGTGCATGTAGTCTTCCAGTCGCCTGTATGGAACTCAGTGCTTTTTCATTTGTGGGCAACATACCCTCCTCTAACTGATACCTTTCTCCCCTGAGTGTACTGATTACTTTTAACTTTTCTGCTGAGCCCTTTTAACAGCTTTTACCTAGACTCCTCTAACCCAATTTACGCTTCCACAGATAATGGAAAGGTTTATAATTTTGTGCTTGCATACATTTAAAAAAAGGATTTCACATGTGTAAAATGCGATGTGTGCATACCTATTTTGTCCCTGTGCACACAAGTCTTACCTCCAAAAAACATTGCACTCATAGGGCGTTCTGTGGGTGGGGCAATTGCATTCCTGTTTCACAGAGAGATTCACTGTACTGCCTGCTGCACCTCCAGCTGAGTTCCCCAACAGAAATCCTGGCCATGGGAATGACAAAAGGTGGCATAGGAAAGATATGTCTGTGTCTGCATAGCAGACCCAAAGTACACCACTCACGCGCTTCTTCAAGCAGTGGATTACTGATTGGCATTCCCGCTCCTTACTTGAAGTGGAAATATATATCTAAGCATTGACAGAAACTGACGTTTTACGATTGATAACAGTCAATTCCACTTCCATAGGTCACATGGTCACTTCAAACTCCATCAGCATGTACACGTGGCTTATGAAAGTCAATGCATGACATAGTAGAAGTGTATACTCACTGATTTGCTATGTTTAGAGGGACGGTTGAAATGTTTGAGCACTTTATTTGCACTCACCCTGTGTTTACTCAAATCTCATACAGAGCTTCATGTCTCATGTGTGAGTCAGGATCTACAGCCAAAGAGCATGTGACCATAACTTGGCATGGTGCGTTCTGCCCCTTGCAATGTGCGACCAAATAGTGGTCAACGTGAGCCGAATAGTGTGTGTAGCATGGATGGTAATGGAAATAAAGATGAAGATTTATTCCGGTACAGCGAACCCACGACAGCTCCCACAGGCAGCAGGACAGTCAGGGAGTCAGAACACTTACATAACTCTAGAATACACACAACAGTTACCTAAAGAATTCTAATGACCTAATACATTCTAAAGAGAACATCACTGTAAGAAATGCACTTACAAGAACATATTTGAGGACACTTTATCTACCCCACATTCTGCACACCCCTCTTCTTATAATAATAATTAAAAAAGAAAAAAAAAGAAAACACAATATATATATACAATAGTAAATATAGTCCCTAATAATACACATAGTCTCTAGAACGAATAGGAGCAGTTCTAATTCTACAACTACTCCTTAGTTGTCTGTTATCACCAGCGCCGTTGGAGATGTCAGCAGCAGAATCTGCTACAGCGCCAGGATTGGAAACAACACTGCCATCACCTCTGTCACACAAAGAAGGAGGGGAACAAACACTGCTCTCCAGATTGTTGCGAAACTGTGTTAAATCACCAATATCAAACCAATCATTACCATTAAGTCCATTTGTACTACTATCAATCTGACATTTTACTCTCTGACAGATGATCGTGGCTTGTTCTTCACTCAACTTAATCAAAGCATTCCGGTTCCACCATCCTCTATCCTGTAATAAAACAGCGATCCTAGAAACCCTAACCACTTTGACAGGCTCAGTAAATTTAGACTGCCCCTTACTCACCTTAATGGGTTTCCTAATAAGTACCCAGTCACCAGGAGCTAACACAGTTTCCTTTACATGCACTCTTCTGTCATAATCTTTTTTATAAGAGGCCTGTTTTTCTCTCACGTGTTCTTGTACTTTCTGTACATCCAGAGAGTGAGCTTGTCCTACTCTATCCATTTACCAAGAAGGATTCAACAGTGAAATAGGTGTCCTGCCTCTTAATAACACATAAGGAGAAACATTGGTGGTAGAGTGAGGTGTAGTATTATAACTCCACACCTTATGATGCAAATACTTGGAAACATTCAACTTGTTAGAAGTATCTGTCTGTACCCCTTCGTTCAACAATCTGTTAGCCCTCTCCACAAGACCATTGGATGCAGGACTGTACAAAGGAACAAGGATATGTCTAATAACATTCTTTCTAAGAAATGTCTCCATTTCTTCCGAAACAAAATGTGTCCCATTATCGGTTACTACTTCATTGGGTTAACCCTCAATCAAAAATAATCGTTCCAAAAACGAAATGACAGTACTAGAGTCAGCATTTTTCACAAAAGCGAAATATAGCCATTCAGAAAAATAGTCTATAACTACCATAAGGAACCTTTGGTCACCTCCAAGTATATTAAAAGGACCAGAAATATCTAAACCCAACTTCTGCCATGCACCTTTGGGCCAATCTACAGGACATAAGGGAGCAGTAGAGGTTTTCCAATGTTTATCTGAACATAAACACTCAGCACACTTCTCCACAAAAGATTTGACTTGCCCATCAATACCAGGCCACCAATAAGTTTGTTTGATTTTTCTAACTGTAGCTGGAATATCTAAACGTCCTTCATGAGCCAAATAAATAATTTTACATCTCAACGCTTCTGGTGGTACAAATCTGTCCTGTCTGACTAAAATGTCATTTACTAAAGATAGTTCAGAAGTTACTTGTGAAAAACATCTATCTTCAAGTGACATACTCCTGTCACAAGGCCAAACATTAATTAAAAATGTCTTCACTCTTTCCAAACATGCATCTTTGTTACAACTCTCAAACCATTCTTCTTCAGACATTTTGATTTCTTGCATAACATCACTCACAATCAGCACAAATTCACAATCATCATCCCTAATGGAATCATCCTTGTCTCCACTTTGAAGTGGTAAACATGAAAGGCAGTCTGCCCTGATGTTTTTGCCACCAGGTATATACTTAATATCGAAATTAAACTCTTGCAACCTCACCAGTAATCTGATCAGTCTTGAGGATGCCTTATTGGAGCAACTATCTCCTAACATGTATATGAGCGGTTTGTGGTCTTTGAATAACTGAAATCTGGTTCCCCATATGTACATCTTAAATTTTTCAACAGCTCAAGAACACGCCAAGGCTTCCCGTTCAATAGTGCTATAAATAATCGCAGCACTACTAAGAGTTCTTGAAGCAAAAGCCACAGTAAACTCTTGACCATTAATTATTTGACTTAACACAGCTCCTAAGCCTTTAGAGCTCGCATCAACTGTCACAATACTCGTTTCACCATGAGTAAATGGTCTGATAGCTGGTGCTTCCAAAATTAACTTTTTAACAGAGTCGAATGCTTTTTGTGTTTCCTCAGACCAAATATACTTAGCATTTTTCTTCAATAAATTCATTAGTGGCTGCACAATAATGGCGTAACCCTGCACAAATCTTGTGTAATACTCACTAAGACCAAGAAATGCCCTCAAGGAATCTTTGTCACTAGGCATAGGTGCATTATTAATAGCATTGAGTAAAGACAATTTAGGTTTTATGCCCTCACTGGAGATGTTGTGTCCCAAATAATCAACTTTCTCAGTGATAAATCTGCACTTGTTCCTGTTCACAGTCATACCATACATACCCAGTTTACTCAAAACTTTTTCCAATAAAGCATAATGTTGGTCCAGCATTTTAGTATTTGTATTTGTATTTGTATTGGGATTTGTAAAGCGCAGGAATCACCCCCGAAGGGGTATCTCCGCGCTATAGAAGCAGGGGAGTCAGATAAACATGGGCAGACAGGTTTACGCTCTAAACAATACTGTTTTCAGGAGTTTCCTGAAACCGAGTAAGTTGGAGCATTTGCGTAGTTCCTCGGGCAGGGTGTTCCACAATTTAGAGGCTAGATGGACAACGGTTTTGCCTCCGGTTCTAAACTTCTTAAACCGGGGAACCACCAGCAACCCTTTACCTTCCGATCTAAGATGACGATTCAGACAATAGATTTTAAATTTATCTGACAGGTAGCTGGGGCTCGCACCATATAAAGCTTTATGAGTGAGACAACAAAGCTTAAAATTAATTCTCTGGCAGATGGGGAGCCAGTGAAGTTGTTGGAGCAATGGACCTGAGGAGGTGCGAGGTGGTTTTTTTAGGGCCAGGCGAGCCGCCACATTTTGTACAATCTGCAATCTGGTTAGTAGGGACTCATTTGCAGATGCCAGCAATGCATTACAATAATCTAAGTGGCCAACGATCAAAGCCTGAATCAGGGTTCTTCGAACAGAGAGAGGCAGCCATCGAAAAACTCTGCGCAAAAGGCTTAGTGTATGGTAACAAGTCCCTGCTGTAGTCATCACTTGGTCCTTCATGGATAACAACAGATCCAAGCGTACTCCCAGGTTTTTTGCCACCAAGGTAGGAGTAGGAGCAGAACCCAAAGTTGCAGGCCACCACCCAGGGGACCAGAAATTCTGGGCTGACCCAAACAACAACATTTCTGTCTTGGATGCATTTAGTTGCAGACAGTGGTTCGTCATCCACTCTGCAATAGCTGACATCCTCTTAGTAAAACGCTGATCAAAAAACTCAGAGTCCTTATCAAAGGACAGGAGCAATTGGGTATCGTTAGCGTAAGAAAAAGGAGTGAAACCATACTCCCTAATCACCTTGGCAAGGGGGGGCCACATAAATATTAAACAAAGTTGGGCTCAAACAAGAGCCCTGGGGCACCCCCTTAGTGAGTTTCGAGGTTAGGGAACGGAAAGGGCCAAAATTGATGGTCTGGGTGCGTTGGTCAAGGAAACTGACCAGCCAATTAAGTGCCTGTCCCTGCAGACCGGCCTCCCTCAGTTGCAAAATCAGTTTCTGATGAGAGACAGAATCTCCACCCACGCGCACAACAGCAAGGAACTCTTCAGCATCATCAAGGAGTTCGCCCAACCCACCAGCGAGTCTACCGACATCCCTCCCTCACAAGACCTCTGCGACAAACTCAGCACCTTTTTCCACCACAAAATCAAGAGCATCTACGACAACTTCGACGAAGACAACCAACACACTGAACCCTCACCAACCACCCCCGACACCCGGAAACCAGCGATTGATGACTGGACAGCCCTCACCACCGAAGACACACTGAAGACAATGAAGTCAATCCACTCAGGGGCCCCCACGGACCCCTGCCCCCACCACATCTTCAACAGAGCCGCCGACACCATCGCACCCATGCTCCGCCACACCATCAACCGCTCCCTGGCGACCGCCTCATTCCCCGACGACTGGAAACACGCCGAGGTCAACCCCCTCCTAAAGAAACCCTCAGCGGACCCCACCGACCTCAAAAACTACAGACCCATCTCCCTGCTCCCGTTCCCAGCAAAAGTCATCGAGAAAGCCATCAACAGCCAACTTGCCACATTCATTGAAGAACACAACATCCTCGACTCCTCCCAATCCGGCTTCAGAAAAAACCACAGTACGGAAACCGCCCTCCTCGCCGCAACAGACGACATCCGCACCCTACTGGACAAAGGAGAAACAGTAGCCCTCATCCTCCTCGACCTATCAGCGGCGTTCGACACAGTCTCCCACTGCACCCTAATACGCAGACTCTACGACGCAGGAATCCAGGACAAGGCCCTCGACTGGATCTGCTCCTTCCTCTCCGGCAGGACGCAGCGGGTCAGACTCCCCCCTTTCCTCTCGGACCCCACACCTACCACCTGCGGAGTCCCCCAGGGCTCCTCCCTCAGCCCGACGCTCTTCAACGTCTACATGGCTCCACTTGCCCCCATCGTCAGAACCTACGGACTCAACATCGTGTCATACGCAGACGACACCCAGCTCATCCTCTCCCTATCCAACAAGCACAACACCGCCAGACGCAACTTTCGAGAAGGCATGGAAGCCGTCGCCAAATGGATGAAAAACAGCTGCCTACAACTAAACTCCAAAAAAACAGAAGTACTCATCATGGGCCCAAACCCCGACGCCTGGAGCGACACCTGGTGGCCCCCCGCCCTCGGAAACCCGCCAACCCCCACAGACCACGCACGCAACCTGGGAATCATCCTGGACTCCGAGCTCAAAATGGACCGCCAGATCAACTCTGTCTCGTCTTCCTGCTTCCACACCCTCTGCCTCCTTCGTAAGACCTTCAAATGGATCCCCCTCGAACACCGAAAGACAGTCACTCACGCCCTGGTCACCAGCAGACTCGACTACGGCAACGCACTCTACGCCGGAATAAACAAAAACCTCATCCGCAAGCTACAGAACATCCAGAACGCCGCCGCAAGACTGGTCCTCAACCTGCCAAAACACTGCCACATCTCCCAGCACCTGCGCACACTCCACTGGCTCCCCGTCGAGGCGAGAATCACCTTTAAGATGCTCACCCACGCACACAAGGCCCTCCACGGCACCGGACCAGCATATCTGAACAGCCGACTCAAATTCCACGCACCCCAAAGGACCCTACGATCAGCCCAGCTCTCCTACGCCGTGGTCCCCCGCACCAGAAAGACCAGATCGGGAGGCCGCTCCTTCTCCTTCCTCGCGGCCAAAGCATGGAACGCCCTTCCGCTCCACCTCAGACAGACAACATCGCTCCGCATCTTCGCAAGAAACCTCAAAACCTGGCTCTTCGACAGACCCCCTCCTTGATGGAATGGAACCTGCACCCCCCCCACCCCTAGCGCCTTGAGACCCTTACGGGTGAGTAGTCGCGCTTTAACAAACTCCTGATTGATTGATTGAAGGCTGCTGTCAGGTCCAATAATACCAGTATCACTGCTTTATTAGCATCCAAAGCCATTTTAATATGATCCGTAACCCCAATAAGGGTTGTCTCTGTGGAGTGGTTGGGTCTAAACCCTGACTGAGAAGGATCAAGAATGGCGTGTTTGTCGAGGTATTCCACTAGCTGAGTGTTAATATACCTCTCTGCCATTTTACTCATCAACGGGAGGAGTGAAATGGGGCGGTAATTAGATAGCACATCAGCGGGCAATTGATCTTTCTTTTTTATAGGGAGTACTTGAGCGGACTTCCAGTCAAGAGGCAGAATACCTTCGCTTAAAGAGGTGTTCAAAATCTCAGTCATTGGGGCGGCTAAAAGAGGAGCAAGCAGAGCAAATTTATGATATATATAAATAAGTATGTCGTCTTGGAAAACTTGGATACCATTATCCTGTGCAAACATTTGATCCATGAGTCTTTGAAAACGCTGGCAGTGGATGCCAACCTGAAAGGTATCCTTTTATACATATACACACCAAAGGGAGTGACAAAAGCTGTTAATGGTTGTGACTCAATGGACAAAGGAATCTGATGATACGCAGAACGCAAATCAATGGTGGAAAAGTACCTGCTTCCTCCCAGTTTAGCTAACATTTCTTGAATTCTATGAAGGGGATGACAGTCGACCAGAATATTACGATTGGGAACTCTTAAATCCGCACATAAGGCGAATATCTCATGAACTTTTATGTGCAACAACAGCAGCGGAAACCCACTCCGTTGATTCAACTGGTGTTATAATATCTTGTGAACACATTACATCTAAAAGTTTTTTAAGATCATCCCTTGCTGAAAGAGGAACTGGTCTAACCTTCTGGACAACAGGAATGACATTGTTTTTCAGCTTGATGGTATGTTGGAACCCTTTAACTAAACCAACCTTATTGCTGAATACACTGGTAAATTTAGAAAACAAGTCATTCAACACCAAATCCTTAACAGAGCTTTGTTGAGGATCCCAAACAGGACTTTGTTCACATGAAAGAACTGGTAAATCACCCAAAATAACTGGTTCTGAATGGTCTGGCTTCAAAATAATACCTAAACTGGCCTGATCTTGCCAACCCAGAATGTCATGACCATTAAGTGCCAAATAAATCTTGGTGTAAAACTCCCTACTTTCAAACCTAATAGATTCCGAAAAATAACCAGACATAATGATGATGTCATATTCTCCAAATGCTTTTGGATTGACATCTGTGGGTTTTAGCAACGTCTTAGACCAAACTTTCTTGAAAGTATTCTCATCCAAAATTGTGATAGGTGAACCAGAATCCGCCATGACACTTATGTTGACAGAACCAATACGAACTTCACAGATTGGCCCCTTACACCTTTTAACATCATTACTTAAAGTGTTAACTTCAACTATTGACAATGCATTATTCATGGCATCACATAGTGACTTATCATCAATACTGAGATGACGAGTTTTACTTTTCTCTTTAGTGGATCTACAAACAGTTAAAAAATGTCCAATTTCTTTACAAGTATTGCATCTTTTACCTTATGCAGGACAATTGATGTTGTTACCCATATGGTATTTGGACCCACACCTGTAACATGCACCTGTTGACATTTTTTTCTTCAACCACTTTCTTATTTTTGGTTTTAAGAGAAACAGCACTTATGTCTGACTCACCCAGATTACCAGAAGATGCAATTTACATAACCTTAGTGCATTCTGAAGATTTGTTAGCACAATCTTGCGTTAAAATTTTGGAAGAAACTACAGAGCGTTCAATGCTGCGCGCAATATCCATTACCTCCTCTAAGGACGGATTTTTACATGTTAAAATGCGCTCTTGAATTTTTTTGTTAAAACAATTAAAAACTAACTGGTCACGTAAAGAGATAGCTAAGTTGGTACCAAACTGACATTTGGATGCTAAAACTCTTAAAACTGCTAGATAATCTTCAATAGACTCATCTTGTGTTTGTTTACGTTTAAAGAACATATCTCTTTCAACCAAAACGGATGGTTCATCAACATAATGTTTACCCATGCATGCTAAAGCTTCAGAAAATACATTCCACGACTCATCACCGGCTGGAGATGGAACAATTGGTAGATTGTCAAAGACTTCTTGTCCAGCGCTACCTAGATGGTTAAATAATAATGCTCTCTTTCTAGAAGCTGAATATTTAGTTGCATCAATAGCCTCCATATAGTTATCAAAAACTCTATACCACTTATGCCAAGGGGTGAGTGGTTTACAAGGATTTTGAAGGAATGGAGGTGGTTGCATTACATTACTCGACAATGCCATGTTAGATGAAATAAATAAAAAAATATATATTAGTCAGTAAATACCATCCAGTATGTTCTGAAGAAAGCTTGTAAATGTGTGCTTGTCACAGACACAAGCGTTGCAGGAGTCACAATGTGTACCTGTCACAGAATCCAGAGTGAGCACTGAAACAGGCGTTGAAACCAAATGCCAAATGTGTGCCTGTCACAGAAAAAACGTAGACAATTGAGCGGGTATCTTGGTAGCAGATAGACAATGTAACGTGTGCCTATCACGGAGAAAAGGCAAGCAAAACAGCGTATGAGCCCAATAATACGCAAGTATCTTAGCAGATAGGCAATGCAAACATGTGCCTATCACGGAGAAAAGCCAAGAAGAACAGCGTATGAGCCCAATGAATGTATATAAATGAGCCCAAACAGTTAAAATGGCCGCCAAAACGTGACGCGTGCATAAGTCACGTAATTTTTTACAGCCGATAGAAGTAGAACAAGGCTGTGAAGGTGACACAGTACAGCTGCTACCAAGGCAACACAAAGCAGATGTAGACGTTCCAATGTCAGACGTGCAAAGACGTAGAAGAATACGATGACAAAACAGCAACCATGGAAGCAGTCCAAGGAACAGTGGAATCTCGAGCACAGGCTGCGTTCAAATGCAAACACAAACAAACGATCATGAGCCAACGGACATTCCGGTAAGGCCCACGGTGGGGCAAAGTCAATACGATTAAAAGTTAGAAAATAGGCAACACGTACGCACAGGGAACGTGAATAGAAATGAATAAAATTCACGTGACTCAGGAGGTGATCCCGCGTAGTGAAGACCACTATCTTGAAGAAAAGGTGAAAATAAAAAAAAAATGTGGTCGGTGGGTCCGCTAGAGGTGAATCGTCGCCAATAAATGTAGCATGGATGGTAATGGAAATAAAGATGAAGATCCTTGTAGTATTGAATGGAAGATTTATTCCGGTACAGCGAACCCACGACAGCTCCCACAGGCAGCAGGACAGTCAATGAGTCAGAACACTGACATAACTCTAGAATACACACAACAGTTACCTAAAGCATTCTAATGACCTAATACATTCTAAAGAGAACATCACTGTAAGAAATGTGTAGTAAACTACTACTCTGCTATTCCCCACTGTACTGCTCTATTGGAATGCATCATGACATCATAGAATGTCTGAGTGCCTCTCTGTGATTAGAGTGTCAGTTGGTCTACTCAGGCTGAGCAGCTAGGAGCTTGCTCCTGGTGGGGCTGCATCTGTACCTTCTATCTTCTCCTACTCACCTATCCTGGAACCAAGCTACAATAAAGGATTATTCTATCCATACAGCTGGACGTTGTATCTTTCTTTACAACATTTTGGCGACGATCTTGATGAACCTACGCGTTGAAGTAAGGAAGGCTCTGCACTAAGGAACTAAGGAACCAAGAGATTGAATCTTTAAGTAAAGGAAACTAAGACGTTGTAACTGTGCAGAAACGCCCTGGTCAGCCCCACCAGTGTCCTTTCATCTGGACAGCCTACACCCTGGGCGTTTCACCTTCCAGTTTGCATACAGTTACTGTTCAGATTACTGCCATCCTTCTGCCTTGGAAGTGTGACTACCTTGTGGTCAACGGGTGCTGGAGAATTGGCACCAGCGACGTCCTGGGAAACTCGACATCCCTATGAGGCGTTCCACTTTAAAGAAAATAAGCAGAGACTGTTCCTACCGCCTGGGAGGAGTTGTGTTACCCAGCTGTCCCGGCCACAGTCCCTGGTTTGGCAGTGGTGATTGGTACTTGTGAGTTGCCGGCTACTAGCTATTCTGGAGAGCTGATAGATACCCCGGTGAGCTGTTTTGGGAGTGTGAAGAAAGACTATACAGCACGCTGATTTGGAGCGTGGACGCTGGGGATGCCTCTGAATCTGCGGTCTGTGTGAGGTTGGAGATGTCTAAGGATTGAGGTGTTGCGTGACTTGGGGCAGACTTTCTCCACCTTCTGAGGTATGGTGTTGTGTATTCTTCACTTATTTGGGGTTATTTTTCTACCTTCTTTCGCCGAGCTGCTGTGGGCAGTTTAACTGTCACTTGGTTTTTAAAAAAGCAGTGCGCAAGCCGGGTAATGCGCCTTCCGCCTACCTGCTTCGATATCGCGTGGAGCACCTCACCATTATGATGCCCTCACAGACGCACTTGAAGACGCAGATCCAGCACTAACGTGCCGAGAGCCACCCAGCGCAGCGTGAGTGAGCGTAAGCAGCGTCCTGCCATTTTGAAGATTGGAACTTTCTCCAATTGTTTTTTTCCAGCGTTGCCAACCACGTATGACCGGGGATGTGAATACGCTTTTCAAGTAAGCGCAAACGAACAGTGACATTCTTCGGCGGTTTGGGTGGTGAGTTGAAACCTGTCAGCTTGGTGGACACAGAACTTTGCCTGCAGTTGGTGTGGTGTGCTAAACAACATAGCACATCCTTCTTACCTGCGCCACAGCGCCACATGGAGCTTATTGTCAAGGACTTCATGTCAAACTGAAGACCTCGGGTGAGAGACCGCTCACCGGAGCTCGAGACTGTTCTTTCATTATTTTGCTGGTCATTTTAATGCATGTCTTGTTCTACTGAGGGTGTATTTATGGTCATAGTTTGTGTGTTGGGTTCATATCCGCTGTAGGGCAGCCCTCTTTTCAGTTTACTCTGCACCGTGTACCCATCTTTGGGGGAAGTCATGGGGGTGAGGTACCGTGCCTTGAGAAAATGTGGTGGGTGGTCGCTGTCTATGGTGTCCTTTGTACCAATTTTTATTCTGTCTATGGGTGTGGCGTATTTTGTCATGGTGAGTGTGTGGTGGCAGTCAGTAAACAAATTCAGTTTTCAGGGTGTTTCTTACCCTGTTGTGTACCCTATCATGGGGAGGTGGTATGGGCGGTCAGTATTCTTCATGGTTAGTGTGTACTCATGCTTGGGGAGGTTGTGTGTCTGGAGAGTGCCTAAGTTAAGTTTAGTGTTGATTGTGCTTATTTTGTGGTGGTTGTGGGGCCAGTCTAATGCTACAATTTCGTATCTTAGGGTGGTGTATACCCTACGGTGTACCCTTCTTAGGGGAGGTTGTGGGGCCAGTCAAATGCTCCAATTTTGTTTCCTAGGGTGCTGTATACCCTACGGTGTACCCTTTATTGGGGAGGTTGTGGGGCCAGTTAATTGCTCCAATTTTGTTTCCTAGGGTGATGTATACCCTACGGTGTACCCTTTTAGGGGAGGTTGTGGGGCCAGTCAAATGCTCCAATTCCGTTTCCTAGGGTGATGTATACCCTACGGTGTACCCTTTATTGGGGAGGTTGTGGGGCAAGTCAAATGCTCCAATTTTGTTTCTTAGGGTGGTGTATACCCTACGGTGTACCCTTTTAGGGGAGGTTGTGGGGCCAGTCAAATGCTCCAATTCCGTTTCCTAGGGTGATGTATACCCTACGGTGTACCCTTTATTGGGGAGGTTGGGGGGCCAGTCAAATGCTCCAATTTTGTTTCTTAGGGTGGTGTATACCCTACGGTGTACCCTTTATTGGGGAGGTTGTGGGGCCAGTCAAATGCTCCAATTCCGTTCCCTAGGGTGATGTATACCCTACGGTGTACCCTTTATTGGGGAGGTTGTGGAGCCAGTTAATGTTCCAATTTAATGTTTTTTTCTAGGGTATTGCATACTCTTTGGTATATCGAGTGGTGGCTGTCCCTAACCATGCCCTCGCAATGTTGTTGTTCTTCCCCAAGGGAGGGGATGGGGCCTTTATGGTGGTTTTGGGGAATAAGATCTTTCCACTTTCATTGGTGTATGCCCTAGAATGTTTCTTCCTTTATGCATGTCCTTTCATGCCAGTGGTATTCTTGATACCTCATGTACTACACCTTTGTATATTTGCATCTCAATGTGATTCCTTAATGCTGATGTTATTTCTGAGGTATCTTACTGGTTTTTCCTCCTTATTCTTGTTGTCGTTCCCCAAGGAAGGAGGATGTGTAGTAAACTACTACTCTGCTATTCCCCACTGTACTGCTCTATTGGAATGCATCATGACATCATAGAATGTCTGAGTGCCTCTCTGTGATTAGAGTGCCAGTTGGTCTACTCAGGCTGAGCAGCTAGGAGCTTGCTCCTGGTGGGGCTGCATCTGTACCTTCTATCTTCTCCTACTCACCTATCCTGGAACCAAGCTACAATAAAGGATTATTCTATCCATACAGCTGGACGTTGTATCTTTCTTTACAACAAAATGCACTTACAAGAACATAGATGAGCACACTTTATCTACCCCACATACTACAGTGTGTTTGTTAATCAGACAGATTTTTGTTGAAATGTTTATGGTTTTCAGAATACATAATAGAAACTTACTTCAATGTACCTTTTATTGCAATATGGGACCTACTCATTGGCTGCAAACGTCCTTGATGCTCGCGGACACCCACAGATTACTTTGCCACTCCTCACAACTCTTCACACATATCCAGACACATGTTGCTAGCATAGTCATAGACACCTATGCTTAACACATAAGCAGACACGCATTTCTGATACAAACACAATTAACACACCTAATCTGAAATATAATGCTAACACATTCACTGCCAGAATCACACATTCCGAAACCACACCAAACACTGCACATAGCTTACACACACAACTAGACACACAGGGCTAGTCAAACATTCTGAAGGCACTTTTTCTAAATAATCAGACATTTTTTCCACACTAAGAAATCTATTTATATTCGGGTACAGTCAAACACATAATCCTAACAAACACAAAGAACACATAAAATCAAACACATTTCTAATATGCACGCATTCTTATCAAACACACACAGCTGGAAACACATTCCTAACATCCACACCCAAACACATTACCGATGCTCTCAATATGAGACATATTCCTTTCATACAGACCCACACACCCATACAAAGAAAGTAAAAAACACAATCTTTCTCTCGCTGTCTCTCATTCATGCTCACACATTCACTTTGTACCTATAAACCTTCAAGTCTCCTCAAAATACCCGTTAACAGTTCATTCATTTCAGGTGTTTTCGTTTCAATCTGGCAACTGGAGTCATGGATTTTATAATATGAGAGAAAGAACTACAGGTACCAGAATGCCAGGAATGAAACCTGGACTGGATCTGATACACATTCACCCAGAGCCAGAAGCACATTCTTGGTAGAGCCATGCTTGTTACGCCTAAATGTAGATCGCTCAAACACACGTAGGCACACCTTCTACACACTCACTGCCAGACACATGATGCGCACACCCACGTGTGTTACTTAAACACACAAAAAGCACAAAGGCATTCATGCTTTTGAAATCCACATAGTAAAATGCACTTTAATCTGAGCACTCACTGCTATCACCGCAAGATAGAAAACAAATATTATCTGGTTTCTGTCATGAATTCCATGGAGGAACTGAGATTTGAAAGCAGTCCTGACAACAATTACCAGACCTCCCTCCACTAACCCCTGCGAGCGTTACATGCCTGTTGATGTCTATGGAGGTTTCTCCTCCAAACGAATTTTGGAAATAGTAAGGCCATATTTATTTGCATACGTTTGCTGTAAATTCAGAGCATTTAAAGGCACACCTGAACAGGAACTAATGAAATATGAAGACTTTGCCACAATAACCAGCAGTGCTAGTTCACCACAGCAACTGCTTCATCGATCCATCTCTGAACCTATGAACGCAACACGGCAGAGGTAAATGTGCTGTAGTACACCTGTCCCAAATGGCAGTACTCTCCATATTTGTTCATCATAAAAAAATGATTTTACCTCTAACACTCTAATGCATCTTCACCTAAATGGGCCTTTATGCTAGGAAAATACATTTCTTCAAGATTTAAAGAATAAAAATATCAAAATGCACTAAGTTTTCAAATAAATGTCCAGGACAGGAGCACTCTCTCCTTGGTGACCTTAGTTAGGAGCAAGATTCAGAATGAGCCCAACCATTTGGTGAGGTCCAAATGTGTCTTGTTGACTTTTCAATCAGACTGTCCCATGACAAACACTAGACAATCACTTTGGCTTTTGAGCACCTCACATTGAGGTGGTGCGCAGAGCAGATTTGAGCTTAATACCAGGATCTTGCCTTAGACAAGGATGTATCCTCGCCCCTCTATTATTCTCCTTGTACATCACTGACCTAACTGTGTCGTTAAAGTCAGTTCAGGGTATTCCTCCAAAGTTAGGTGGTACAAAAATAACATATTTGGCCTACGCCGATGATCTGGTGCTCCTGTTACAGACGCCGAAAGGACTACAGTATCAACTAAACCAATTACACACCTTCAACCTGGAGAATGGACTAATTGCCAATCTGACCAAAACTAAAATTATGACCTTTGGGCAGCAAACTAAAGCCATGGCGTGGGTTCTAGGAGAAACTTTAATTGAAGTAGTAAAACAATACGACTACCTTAGAGTGACTTTTTACAGTAAGTTATCTTGGTCGAACCACCTGGCCGTTAGGAAATCGAAGTCAACAACGATAACCAGATCGGTATCAAGATTCCAAAACATGTTTGGAGGAAAAGCGATTAAGCCATCACTTAAAACATTAAACATGAAATTGGTACCATATTTACTATATACATTTCCGGTAATGAACAAAATGTTCGTTTCCAGTCTCGATAATATCTTTATGCAACGTGTACGTAATTTATTGCACTTACGCTTGTCAACTCCTCACTGCATTATAAGATTGGAATTAGGCCTAAAATCTCTCTGACCTCACTCCACTGCAGAAGCACCGTGAATTACATCTGAAAATGTGCAAAAGCTGACACATCTTCACTAAAACATCTAATATACCAAGAACTGGAAAATCTATATGCAAGGATATTGATTTTTGCACCATACTGGCTGGTTTATATTCTTATGATCTACCTGATCCACAGTCATTGGGGCAAATGAATCGATCAGCCCGGAAAAACCTTATCCGTGATACAAGTTGTAAAATAAAAGCATTTGGACCTACAAGTTTTTAAAGGAAAAACAGCCTGCCGTCTCTGTGGCTCTGCAGTTGAATCCCTTGTATATATCTGCCCTAAAATGTTGCTTCAAAGGAAGAAATACTTACGCTCCTTGTTCAAAAACGAAACAATAAGAACAACTGTGGAAGCTGTTAGATATTGTTTTAGAATCAGAGAAGACAGTGCAATAATAATGTCGATAACATTTTTAGATGAGGCCTACAAAGCACTAGCTGTATGATTTTATGATTTTCACTTGTGTAACTAAAGGAAACATAGAAAAACTTATCATCTAATTAGGTATTTGATTTCCTTTCAGGACAAAGTTTATGTTGCACATGATCTATGAATTCTTATGCGTTCTTGCTCATTTCGGCACATTAGCAATTTACTGGATTGGGCAAAAAGACAGTAGGCCAAGTAAGACTGAAGGAAGGCTGTAAATGTTTTGGTCAATGGTAAAAATAACAAGGCCAGTGCTGCTAATGGTAGAAATTGGAAAATCCTACTCAAGCATCTTTCAAATTGTTAAGATTTTGGCAACTATATATGGATTAATTGCATGGGGAAGTTGGAATATAAAGAAAGATTTATGCTAAGAGTTTTTAATGTACGGTGTTCGGCCGCCTGTATGTTAGAATTGTAGAATTTTACCATTTTAGAAACTTATTTATGCTATGTGTTATGTTTTATACCTTTATTGTAATCTTTGAATAATACAATAAACTTTACTATGACTACTGATACCAGGATTGAGAACGAGGGAAAGAAAGGGACTGACTAGCGTGTCATGTAACCACAATCAGCAGCATAAGAGGAAGAAAAGAAGAAATATTCTCTTAAGAGCAGCTGTCCATCGTCCCCATCGCTGTCTTGAACTTGATACAGTATCCCAGGAAGAGATAATAGAAAAAGAAACAATTGGTGGGGGACATGGGCTAAGTTGAAGCATTTTGGTTTTATTAAGGGCATGTACAAATTCAGTGCTTGCAGGTGCAATCTTGCAGCTCCTCTCACTGGTTTTGGCGTAGGCAGTGGTGTAACGAATTTTGAGGGGGCCCCCGGCAAGGTCCTTGGAGGGCCCCCCTCCAGACTTAACCAGGAGCTCTCAGACCAGGGTACTGTACTGAGGGGGCCCCCTGGGACTCAGCCCCCGCACCATAGGGGCTGCAGGGGCCTTTGTTACACAACTGTCCGTAGGAATCTAGATACCTACATAGCACTGGCCTAGCACAAATTAGCCAGTATAATTATAACCTGTTGAAGACACTGGCTTTTTCATGCACCCCAGTAGGTTGTATTCACCAGTTAATGGTTCCATTATTCTTTTTCTCTGTAGCCCTCACATCTCACAAGATTCCCTGATTCCGTATGTGGGTAGTTCAGGCAATGCATGATTTGTCCTTTTAATTCCATTATAAATTCAGAGCTGCTTGACGGCCACTCTGGTGGTGGTAAGATGCAATGCTATATAAGTGCAAATACAATAAAACACCTGCACAAGAAAGGAAAGAAAAATGATTGACTGAATGAGCTACTAAGACATAGAATAAAAAAAATTGAGAGCTTTACCCTAGGCGGATGGCTGGCCTTGAAGTACTGTCAGATTATTTTGTAATTATAACTTCCTGACAGCACTATAAAAATACAGACCACACATATAATATGCCCTAGATATAAACATTTTTCAAGTGAAGAAGCAGAGAAAATGCGGGGGGGGGCGTGGCCAGTCAGCCGACCGTAATGGCCGCGCGGCACTGAAGCTCCACCAGCCTAACCCAAAATCCTACCTCATCCGCAGATAAATAACTGCCCAGCAACCATCCAACATGAGGGAAGACAAATGCTGTCTGCTGAGCAGTCTGGCTGCCCCACAACGCCGGCATTAACACGGGAGTGAGCATTGGAGACGGAGATGCACGCTGCCGTAATTACGCGAGCACGGCCTGTTGCTGGGCCGCTCACTTGAAGGAGCGTCCCCGCTATGAACTCGTCCGCCCCCCCAGCTACAGGACGCCCAGCAAGCTCAGCCGATTCCGAGGTGAGTGAGTCCCGGGCTGTGTTCCCCCCGTGCGCCTCAACCCTGCAATCCACCTTCGTTTATTCGGCCCGTTTAGCTCCCGGAGGCCCCGCGGTGACAGGGACCGCAGGCGAGCCTGGGGGCCAGCCACCCAGCTGAACGGGCCGATTTCAGGGGGGGGGGGTGCCGGTGACTAACGCTCGCTCGTCCGCGCCGGTGGAAATGGCAGCCCGACCGTTATAGTCATGTCAGCAGCCTCACGCGAGGTATGGAGAATCCTGATCCCCGGGGCAGCGATGCCTACACAATATTCTGAGCTCCCACCTACCATCATTACTCCTCAGACGACGGGGTGCCAGTGCCTAGAGCTCCCTGTGGTGCAGCATCCCAATTTCATACAGTGCAAAATTCAGTGTTGCGGTAGGACAGAGCTGGGGCCCCCTGATGTCATTTTAGCACATCAAGCTATGCTGGTCCTGGCTGACTTAGCGGCCATTACTACCTTGTAAGCTAGCGAGAACTGTTTAGGTCGAACCCCACAGGCACGCACACACATGGGAGGCAGCCCAACGACCATCCATTCCAGTGACCTAAGGGATGGGTCGAAAATACCCGAAACAAAGGTTGCTGCAATTTACTAAACCTGCGGAGCAGCCTGCAAATCCGGACAGTATCATGGCTGAGGGTGGAATGGAGTTGTCAGGCACCGGTGATGCTCCTGCTGGATCTGGTGCACTTTTACAGGAACTGCAAGCGGCTTTAGGGCACTAGGCGGTCGACACCATGGGAGCCAAATTAGACGCCCACGACAAGCGCCTAGATAACGCTGAGGGCAGAATTTCTGACCTAGAGGATGGGGCGGCCCAGTCCACTAAGCGCCTAGACAGAATGGAAAGGATTCTCAAAGACGTTGCCATAAAGAATGAAGATTTAGAGGCACGTAGTAGGCGAAATAACATACGCATTCTTGGGGTTCTGGAATCCACCAACACCGGCCGCATGGACATATTTGTTGAAACTCTGCTCTCGGACGTTTTTGGTAAAGAGGCCTTCACCTCTACTTTTCTGGTAGAATGTGCCCATCACTCCCTGGGGCCCAGGCCCAACCCAGGCTGCCCACCGAGGCCCATCATAGCCAGCCTAGTAAATTTCCGGGACAGGGACACTACATTGAGACTGGGCTCCATATCCTGGCAGGGCTCTACCCTGTTTCTCTTTCCTGATTTCACTGCTCTGGTGCAAGAGGCTAGGTGCAAATATTCTGGAGTTAAAGCTACTCTTCGAAATCTGGGTCGAAATCTGGGTCTCAGATATGGCATGATCTACCCTGCATGCCTCCGGGTGGATATAGAGGGCCGGTCTCGCATTTTTGATACCCCGCAGGCTGTACAGGAATTTTGCAAAGACTATAAAAGAAGCGACGGACACAGAACCAACGACAAACCAAGGGACTCCCCTCCACACAGTGGCTCTGTGGCCAGTGTGGAACTTTTCTCCAATGAATAACGTTGGGTCGCTTATGCAGGAATAGTATGGATGAGGTACAATAAGGACAGTATGCAGAGGTGCAAGAGTCACCTTCACGAATATTGCAACTTTTGGGTTCTGGCGTGGCATTGTAACACCCCCAATGTATAACACGTATTGTTTGTTACAGAGACTGATGTGTTTTACTTTGCTATTTTTTGCCTTATTGGGTAGTATACATGATGCAAATTACAGAGTTATCAGTGGGGAGTTTCCCTGCGACTGGGTACGCAGGGATGGGAGGGGGGTGGGGGAGGGGATCACTTTTGCAGATTAGTTACGATTATTTCTGACAGTTAATTCACTGCTATTCATCGTGTACTAATATATTTCTATATTTGCAGCCTATATATTATGTTGCAAAGGATGATGACGGGTAGGTTGTCTGCTATTTCTGATGTGAATCTGGTCACCTGGAATGTTAGGGGCTGAATAATACTAGAAAGGGAAAGCATGTTTTAAATTATTTACAACGCCATAAGGCTGACATTGCATTTTTACAGGAAACTCATTTGTCTCCTACCTCCCCTACCACTTTTGCCTTGAGCTGGGGCGCGCACCGTTACTTTGCTAACTACAGCACGTACTCTAGGGGAATGGCCATACTGGTACATAAGCGTTTGCCCTTCCAACTGTACAAAGTGCATGACGATGGAGAGAGTCGCTACACATTGGTGACTGGGAAATTAATGGGATACTGTTTTGCTCTGCTGTGCGTATATGCACCTAATGTTGATGATCCTGAATTTTTTCATGGTTTACACGCGCAACTCCTCCAATTAGGCGCAGATTACATTTGCATGGGCGGAGATTTCAATCTGCTTCTTGTGCCGCAACATGACACTACAGCAGACTCGCCCAACACCAAACCTGGTGTGCGCCGCGCACTGAGGGATCTCTGTGACTCGGTGGGCTTGGTAGACATATGGCGCCTGCGCAGTCCGGATGACCAAGCATACACGCATTACTCAGCCCAGTATGACACCTGGACAAGGCTGGACTACTGGCTTGTCTACCCTAACATAACACCCTGGTTTAGGTCGACTCTCCATCTCCCTAGAACGTACTCAGATCACTCCCCGGTTGTCTTGCAGATACGGGTCCCGAGACCTGAGGGCAGCGAGAGACAATGGAGATTTCCTGGACAGGCTCTAAATGACACAGTGTTCTCCGCGGAGCTGCAAGAAGCAATAGTGACATATTTTGAACTCAATAAGGGCTCGGTCAGTACATGGGCTACTCTGTGGGAGGCCTTTAAAGCCTATAGAAGAGGGGTATGCATCTCCAAACACTCCGGGGTACTGAAAGCATTGAGAGGCACTATTTCTCGTATAGAACAACAACTAAGTCCACTTGACACTGAACAACTTGAGAGTCCTAACCCATGTAGACTTAGCCGCAGACTACTACAATTGACTGAATTCAGGGAAGCAGCAAAACGTGAAACTAACTTTCTTGGGAAATATGCCACTGTGAGGCGCTATGGTGAGGGCGACAGACCGGGGCATATGCTAGCACAACTTTTGAAGCCTCGGACTGGGAAAGCCTATATCACATGCATCCGTTCTGAGACTAGCCAGATACACACTGATACCCCCGAGATTCGAGATGAGTTTCTAAAGTACTACTCGGAATTATACTCCACATGAACAACATACAATGACGATGATCGCAGGGCATACCTTGACGAAATAGCAATGGTGTGGTTAGAAAAATGTATGCAACACCCGGGCCCGGTAGAAGTGGGTAGGTCTACAGGCTACGTGCGACTGGCACACAATACATGAGGAACCCCTCGTGTTTTAACCTACCGGGTACTGTGATGCCTGGTTAGTCCACAGTTTTGGGTAGTTCCAGTACTACCAGGTATCTGACTAGTTAGTCGTATGGTTGATGTGAGTGTGCAGCCACAACACCATTTGAGTTTTAAGTTATAGATAGTATACCCCCTTGTTTGGTCCTGACGAATCGCCCGCAGACTATTCAATTGGCGAGAAACATGTTTGAATCGCCCGCAGACTATTCAATTGGCGAGAAACATGTTGACCTATCACCTATAAGAGCGCCATAATCTGAGACATAACCTCAGCCTAGCACCTTATATCTTCTGTTTTTACTTAGGGTAGGAGACCCTTTGATTAAAGTTGTTGTCGCTGGTACTCCCAACCCTATTTTAGATTCCCTTGAAACACACATTCATCTACACATACTAGGCCCCTCACCCCCACTTCACCAAACGACTGTTGGAAAAAGATCTCCGCTAAAGTGCCCCTACTATAGGGAGCCCGTCGGGTATTGCACCGCCGACCCGACGAGGAGCAGCCCGATGATGAAGCATGACACCCGACAGGGTGTGTGAGGGCATTATAATCCAATTAAATGGATTCCCAACTTTGAACCACTCTGGTCAAGTTGGTCTATATTCCCTTTATCTGACTCTCACTTCAGAGGAACAGCATAATTCTTTTGTCTAGACTTCCCCTGGAGCCTTTATGCTGGACCTGTCCAAAAGCCCGTTGTCCCCTCTTTGAGTACTGCAACAGTTCCTGGCCAAGCCTTTCTCCAAGGAAGAAATAATTAGTGCCATAGATGCCTTGAATGGCTCCACTGCCCCCGGCCTCGATGGCTTCACTGGCATATTTTATAAAACATATAAGGACATACTTGCTCCAAATCTCCTCGAGGTGTACAGCGAAGCCCTAGAAAATAAGATGTTGCCCCCAACATTGCGCGAAGCAGTAATTGTCCTCCTTCCAAAACCCGGGAAGGATCCAACGGTCTGCAGATCATATCGGCCATTATCGCTCTTAAATTTGGACTATAAAATCCTTGCCAAAATGATTGCACTTAGACTTGCGCTGCTGCTCGATCATATCATAATATCCCCGGCCCAATCGGGATTTATTCCCCATAGATCGACATCGCTGAATTTGCATACCCTGTTTGCAGTACTACACAGAATTACGCCGGATGTGCCAGCTGCTGCGGTCCTGCTGGACACTGAAAAGGCTTTTGATTCTTTGGAGTGGCCTTTCGTCCTGGCAGCAATGGGAAAATTAGGTATCCCCAAGGGCTTCATCGACCTTACTGCTTTACTGTGCACTGCTCCCTCCACTAGACTTCATTTCAATGGCACGTTGTCCCCCTTGTTTGCTCTCACACGAGGAACTAGACAGGGGTGTCCTCTGTCCCCGCTGCTTTTTATATTGGCCCTCGACCCTCTAGTTAGACATTTTCAAGAAAAGCACCTACATAGAGGCATCCAGTTCAACACAGGCCCGCTTCTAGTTTCACTTTATGTGGACGATATTGTATTATATGCCCGCTGCCCTCAGGTAAACCTTGATCCACTCATTAGAGAGATAATACGGTATAAATTGGAGTAAGTCTGCGATTTTCCTTCTGACGACTGGCATGGCACAGTGGGATTGTGAATTCCCGCTGACATGGTGTGTTGAGTCAGTCAGGTATTTAGGAATCCAGATTCACAGGGACATAGAACAGGTTATTCTGTGTAATTATGGGCCAGCTCTACATAATCTAGAAATGCAGATTGAACGTTGGTTGAAACTCCCGCTATCTCTTGCAGGCAGAATCGTGTTAATGAAGATGATTGCGCTTCCAAGGTTCTTGTATCTATTTAATAATATCACCATTCCACTCCCAAATAGGTTTTTTGACACCCTCAGGACACACCTCATTAGACTGGCATGGGGTGGTAGGAGACCGAGAGTCGTTGGGAAACTATGACATTACCATATGAAAGGGGAGGATTTGGCGCACCTGATTTTAGGCTTTATTATCTAGTTGCACAGTGCAGCTTCGCACACTCCTGGTATCACCCAGATGCGCGTATTCCTTATAGTAGACCAGAGGCTGATCTGGCACTCCCGACCCCCTTGCAAGCTCTACTGCCTCTGGGGTTCCCACGGGACCACCGCGACATTCGAACTGTGTCAACAACGAGCTGGGCCTGGCGTAAAGTGTTGCAAATCACGGGTGGCCATGCCCTCTACTCCTCTGAAATACCTTTCGCTAATAATCCATGGCTTCCCATCACTGAGGAGAAACTAGTCCAGCACACATTGGCGTCTTATTCCATGACTAAGTTCGGTGACCTGTTTCCGGAAGGACATGTATTCACCAGTACTGAGGGGGGAAATTTAGTGGTGCGTCTTTTATGGACCAATTTGTGTTTAATAGAGTCCGCAGAGCGCTCCGTGCCAGAATTCCGGTATATCCACTAGAGCCCAAGTCCTTTCCTCCTCTAACACTTTTAATTGCTAGCGCAGAAGGGGACCAATTAATTTCAAAGCTTTATAAGGCTTGCGTGGCCCTTGACTCTTGTCACGACGCCAAGATTCGGGAAGCATGGGAGCGGGATTTAGGTCACCCTATTCAGGACGACCATTGGAAAATCTGCTGCACACAGACTAGAGAGGTGTCCCTCAACAGCAGGCACAAATTAATACATTTTAAGTACTTATGGAGGGCTTATATGACACCTGAGAAGCTCCACGCCATAGACCCCAATCGCCCTCACAATTGCCTAAAATGTGTGAGTCCTTTGGCCGATTTTGCCCACCTGACGTGGAACTGTCCTAAAATTGGGAACTTTTGGAGAGCTATTTTTGGGCTAATATCCCAGATGAGACACTTGGACATAGATCTCACGCCCGAGGTTGCCCTGCTGGGTTATGTTTATAACATGCCGAAGAAACGACTCAAATTTATTGCTCTTGCTCTCTTGTTAGCTAAGCGGGAAATAGCACTCAAATGGGACAGCAGAGTCCCGCCAACAGTTAACACTTGGTTATCTAGTCTCACTTTCTGCAATATAAATAGTGAACTCTATGCCACGATGCAGCCTCCTACCTCCCGGCCAAAAGACATTTGTGGACCGCTTAAAGAATACCTGCGTGGCATAGACTCACCTTCTCCCTCGCAACAACCTGCAGGTATAGTGCCAATCGGGGTGGGCTGAATAGGACACATCAAATAGAATACTAAATAGACACCTGTAAACGCATTGTGGATGAAGAAATGACGAATAAGAAATGGCTTGATGTGGGGGAAGGGGGTATGGGACAATTAGCAATGTATGTTTCAGGCACTACCTGTTTCCAATCCATGATTTATATATGTGCACGATGTCATTGCGCAGATATGTTGTTGCTGTTTGATTCGTTATTGCAGTGAATTATCATATAATGCTTGTGTATATGTCAGAAAGTGATAAATAAAGAAAAAAAAAAAGAAGCGGAAAAATGTGATGGGCATAATCGCAGTTCCTGGGAAACAGGGAGCTCTAGAACTATGCAGTCTCCCTTGTTTGGTGCTAGGAGCTCAGCAATTCTGGTTTTATCTTTGCATCATGGGTTTTGCAGTTATTCCTTTTCTCATTTTAAATGCAGAATCACAAGTATCATTATGCACATACAAGATCAGGACTGGATGAGATAATCCTTCATATCATGGGACAACATGAAAGCTCTGCAGCACATTCAAACCTTGTTTATACTTCCAGTTATAGGTTAGAAGCTGGAAGTGCGCATTTATGGCAGGGCGCATCATCTCCCATCAAACATTCATTACAAGAATCACAAACAGATAAACATTTTCTCCAAATGTTGTGCTGTAATTACGAAATGTAGAACATGCCCACTGGGAACATAACATAAATGCTCCACAGCTTTAATTTTGACACTCCAACCATTTGCCAAAGATCAAAGGACAACGCATTTGTCATAATGATAAAAAAACAAGCATTGGCAAAGCCAATAGGTCTTGCCTATGAGGGCCATAGCACCCTTGCTTTGCCACGTAGGCCATATCATGAACACTGTTTGTTTACAGCGCTTGGTGCTACACCACTGCATCTTCCCAAGACCATAAACAAAATGTGTCACTGTCACCTAAGTGGACCACCTTCATTTTCTTGACCTCAGAAGAGAAAAAAAGACCAAATCAGCCCTGCATCGGCTGATAAGTTGCAAAAACGTTTTTGTAGAACATTTATTAATCTTCTAAGGTAACTTTGAACTTGCTGATCAGGGACATGAAAAAATCAACTTGTAAAACAGTAATTTTCTTAAAGTTATTTTTTTACAATATTGCAGCTAGAAAACATTGCTGTTGTGGAGACTCCAGTTTTCCAAGATCCCTTTTCACAGGCACTGCACCCATAGTGATGGCCATGCAGAAAAAACATTAAATCCTACAAAATCAAAGTAAAGGATAGACAGTATGTGGTCAGCCAGTCTCCCACCAAACTGTCGAGTTATAGAAGATAAGCCAAGAAAAATAGACCAGATGAAGGCTGGAAAGATCTCAGTGGTTTGATGTGTCTGCTCTGCAAGTTACAGGTTCAACCCCCAGCAGAGCGGATTCAGACTTCTGCTTCCAATGAAGCTCGGATGCGCTTTAAAAACAATCAAAGGTTTATTTGGCATGGTCTGTGTCTCACTAAGTTAACACCAGGGCACTGCAACATTCTGTCGATTGAATGCTGAATTGAACAGGAGAGCTTAGGTCTGTGGCTGGAAGCCTCAACTGAGCTGTGTGCAGCACTATACCAGCACCTAAAACCCTGTGCGGATTTCACACAGGTAAACTGAATGTGCAGCTGCCTTAAAACTATTAAAAAAATAAGCATGCAAGCGCCCAGGGTTGATCTCTGTGGCTTGTGGTGCTCAAAAGTCCACACAAACATGCAATTAATTGCTCGTGCGCATTCCAGTGAACCGTAAGCGCACTGACACTGGTTAAAGACGAACCTGGTGAAAATACTTGTTGGAAATGGCCCTTTTTGCAGGGTTATCCCCAAACTTTTTGCTTCTTCCTCCTATTTTTTCCTGACCTGTGTTTGTTGGCTATTGGACTCTGGGCACTTTACCACTGTTGATCAGTGCTGAAGTGCATATGCTCTCTGTGTAAATTGTTATTGTGATTGGTTCTCCCTGATTTGGCATATTTTTTTTACCAGTAGGTCCCTAGTAAAGTGCACTGAGTGTGCCAGGGCTGGTAAATCAAATGCTACTAGTGGGCTTGCTGCACTGATTGTGCCACCCACATGAGTAGCGCTGAAAAGATGTCTCAGGCCTGCCACTGCGGTGCCTAGGCGCAGTTTGTTAACTGCCATGTCGACTTGGCAAGTGCACCCACTTGCCAGGCCCTAACCTTCCCTTTTCTTACATATAGGGCACCCCTATGGTATTCCCAAGGTACCCCCCTGGGCAGGGTGCAGTGTATGTGAAAGGTAGGACATGTACTGGTGTGTGCAACATGTCCTGATGGTGAAATACTGCCAATTTCGGTTTTCACTATTGAAAGGCTATCTTGCTCCATAGGACAGAATGGGGAATACTAACATTTTACAAGCATATCTTCCCATAGGGATAAGATGGAAAAATTGAGTTTGGTATCCCTGAACTCAGGATTTAATAACACATCTTTTAGTAAAGATGGTTTTTAAATTGTGTGTTTGAAAATACCACTTTTAGAAAGTGGCTATTTTCTTGTTCAACCATCCTGTGTGCCTCTGCCTGTTTGTGGATTGACTGTCTGGCTTTAAAGTGACAGGGGCTGGGGAGGTGCAGTGGCTCCAGGAGTCTGGATGAGTCAGCACTAGGCTGAATAGGCCTGAACTGCATTTGGAGTGGTGGGAGGAGTAGCACCTGTACCTGAATAGGGCTGTGCCTGCCTTCCACAATGCTGACTCCACCCCCTGTGATGTGTCTGGAGCCAAGACTCACACTGACAATGGATGTTGTTGTGCACTTGCAGAGTGCCCCCAGAACTAGTTTGAACTGGGCTCAGAGCCCCTTGCACAAAGAGAGCAAAGACATTTTGGGGTATAAGTATTAGACCTAAAACCCCTGAACTTTAGATCATTCCTGGAATTCAAGAGGAACCTTTGCCAAGGAGAAGAGCTGGAGAGACTGAGGAGAAGTACTGCCCTTGCTGTGTGTCTGAGGTTTTCCTGCAGTTGCTGTTTCTGCCAAGGAAAGGAGAAGGATTTTGCTGTGTGCTGTGTCCCCTGCTTGAAGGAGATCTCCAAGGGCCTGAAGTGTACTGGCCTCCTGTTCTGAAGTCTCAGGGACACAAAGACTTCACTCCCAGCTCCCCTGAACTCTGCTGCTGTGAGTTCTGACCTGCCAAGAGGTGCCTGTGCCAGTTTTGGGCCTGTGGAGGTTGTCTCTGCTGTTTGGGAGCTGGAAGCAAGAAGAAACTCATAGAACTACAGAAATCGATGCATCGAGGGTTCGCGGCTGAAGAGGACCGAGGCAGGGCCGCTCGGCGCCGACCCATCGATCGCCGATGCATCCCGGATTTCCATGCATCGTAGCTGTGCGGCAAGTTCTTCCGACGCATCACCCGCGGACCGGAACCGTCACGAAGAATCAACGCATCACTCCCCATACAGACCGGATTTGACGCAACCCTTCCTCTGCGTGCAGCGGGACTGTCACATCGCCTCCCCAAGGTCTCAGGAGTGTTGCATCTCTTTGTTTTCCAACGCTGCGGCTGTTTGGCTTGTGAACTTTGACGCATCTACAGGTACTTTGGTGAAAAGTCACGCATCCATTGTTTTCTATGGCACAAGTTTTTGAAACCTTTTTAAAGTCATATTTTTATCTGTGTATGTTGGATTTTTGTCGTTTTGGTCTTGTTTAGTTTAGATAAAGATATTTTATGTTTCTAAACTGGTGTGGTGTCCTTTTGTGGTGTTTTCACTGCGTTACTGTGTGTGTTGTTACAAATACTTTACACTTTGCCTTTGGGATAAGCCTGTCTGCTCATGCCAAGCTACCGAGTGGGTGAGCAGGGGTTATCTAAAGTGTGTATCCCCCTTACCCTGAATAGAAGCAAGGGTCCCTATTTGGACAAAGGTACCTACCTCTGCCAACTAGAGACCCCCATTTCTAATAGTACTGTTTTCATATCTAGGCCCTGTTTATAATTTTTTAACGTAGATATGGGATTGTATTGTGAGCGCTCATTATAAGTGTAATATTACTAGTTTTAAATAGCTGGATCAATGGACAGAAGCAGAAGAACGGGCAGCACACTAAGCTAAGTACAGATTTTTTGCCTAAGTGTTTTAGGCCGCGCCCTTTATTACATCGGCCACGCCTCTATAAGAAACCCTCTATTTTTTTCATTCCACTTAAAGCCCTGGTGTTTGGAAATAACAATGGTCTGGGCTGAGTCTGGGTCAGTCTGCTCGGGAGTGGGCTGACTAGTGACTGTCATTGACCTCCTGAAGAGCGAAGTGCTTTTTGAAACTTGAAAGTCACCTCCCCTCTGAATACTAGTGAGTTCCAGGAAAGCACGGGCGGCACTGCTATGTTTGGTTAATATTTCATAGAGATCTTAGACCTGCCAACCTGTAAATAAAAATCACTGTTTGAGAAGTGGGGCCGGGGGGAGGGGGCGTCGGAGCTTTGTGGCGAGAGCTCCGTAAGAGACACTCTGCCCTCAACCAAGCCCACCACCCCCTAACCACTCACACAAACAAAACAGAAGTTGCCGGGACCAACAGGTAAAGCGAAAGGAGGAGGGGAGGGGAAAAGAAGCTGCCAGGACTGCCATGAATATTAAAGTAAAGCTGGGTCAAAAGCTTCCAGCCACAGGAGTCTGTGACTTCTAAAGGGCTGATAACCCATGACCTCTCCTCGGCCCTGGGCATGTTCACAGAGCCGCAGAACAACAGACATCATTAGTATCAATGCAAAGCGTATTGCCGGCACAGTGATTCAAGCAAGTACAGGCACTCTGAATTGTGTGACATAATATTTTAAGGGAATGCGATAATACCAAATATGCATTAGTGCTGAGTGACCCTTGGCGGGGCTGCGGTCTTACCAGGCGCACTTACCTCCATATCCTGTTCCACACAGACCCTAGACATGGTGAACTATGAGGAAGTGAAGCTTATTGCACTAAGCAGCCATGCCCCTCCCCAGCAGCGCCTGCGAGGAAACATGACAGTGATCTGAAGTGCGGCGTCCCTGAGAGGGCGCCGTGTTGTTGTGTTAAAATAAAAGCCCTGTGGCGTCAAAACCTATATAAACAATTTTTTTTACAATTTAAACAGCAACAGGAGCATAAAGTCACAAAGCAGTAAACATTTAATAGTAAGGAAAACGCAGGAACATGTGTGAACACAAGCCTGTGGCAGACCCTAACAAACAAATAGTGCCAGGAAGGAATGTACGTTAAAAAAAATGTAAGACCACACGTAGCTGGGGCAGTCGCAGGGAGGATCTAAAACAACAAAAAGGCGGGAATAACTAAGCATGCTGAACAAACAAAAGCATGCATTTCTAAAAGGCAGGGAGGGGAGCGAATGAAAAAAGAGGCGGGGCTTCAAGCCACAGTATACATTACATCATGCCTCGCAGAGCAGCGCATGCGCTGCCCAGGCTCAACCTAACAACACCTGTTTTCGGCATTAAAGCAAGCTGCAGTGTTATTTTTACCCAATTTAAAGTACCTGTAAGAAAATAGTTGTGCAAAAAATCTTTGTTGGACTAGTGGCAGCAGCTTCTTTCTGCTTCCAACTCATGGTAATTGGGGTACTTGTATAAACAAATCTATTTAAGTAGTGTCAAGGCAAAGTGAAAATATATGCTGCAGCAAAGGAGAAACTGAAACAACTCAAGCTTTATTGTGAGCATGTGGCCTCCGTGTTTAGTTAGCAGGACGTTCTTTTTTCCGTTTTAATTTGCGGCATCTGTTGCCGATAAACATAATAAAAATAACCATCTCACCAGCTTGTTTTTTATGCTACTGGGGTAGAGAATCAAAGTTCATATTCACCCAGCAAGCTCTTGCTCTAATCATTGAATGCTCCTTTAATGACTATAAATGCAATTTCCCTGTGCACCAGAGGCCTGCAGGGCAAAACAAAGAGCTACAATGTTCTACATTACAAACACAAAGATACAGGTGAACTGCCCTTTAACTGTATAGAAAACATATTGAAAGCTTTCCAGCTCTAAAACAATATCAAGCATTATAAAAGCCAGATGATGCAATTATCAACCAAATATCAATCTACAAAAAGAATCACAGTAGAAGCCAACCTTGTCAATGTTTAACATTTCAACCTACACGTTGCAAAAAGGTCTCTGCATCAGCTGCAGTAACCCACTGATCTGCGTATCCTACTAAGAACAGGTGTGTATTTTTAAATACAAATTGTATTTTGTGACATTAGAGGAACAAAGAAAGGGTAATTTCTGCATTATGGTTTTCCTTTGTCTAGGATATATGCATATTGTTTCTACAAAGAAAGAGGGAGTCAAAGAAAGTGAGGGATGCCATAGTAAGTCAAGGAGATGTTATTGTTAGCGAAAGAAAAATAAGAGGGATTCAGAGACAGTAAGTGTGATCAGAAGAAAGGAAATGTAGTGTTAAGAGAAAACACAGTATTTTATAAATATTGATTGTAAAATATACCATGCTTCATCATTGGTTCTAAAAACGTTGATGTTATCAGTAGGCTGCACCAGAAGAATTATGAGCAGGTTAGGTATTGCACCAGTGAGGAACTGACAACCCCCACCCCGGTCACACGGGGAGTAAGGCGGGGTTGTTTTCTTGCCCCAACCTTGTTTCTACTCTACATTAACGATCTGGTGGCCCATTTAGAGGCATGTAATCATGATGCACCGAGTTTAGCGAAGAAGAAGGTCCTGGCCCTCCTGTTTGCGGATGATACTCTACTGGGGTCCAAATCCCCTGTGGGCATTCTTAATCTGTTGGACCAGTTTAGTGTTTTCTGCAGGCAGAGAGAGCTCGAGATCAACCTCCAAAAGACTAAGTACATGGTTTTGAATCCTTGCCGCACAACCAGCCCACATACTTCCCTGAATGGTGTCCCCTTGGAGAGAGTTTGCAGCTTTGAAAACTTGGGGTTCACTCTTATGGAACACTTTGTTTGGTCCGCACTGATCCAAAAGAGTAAGCTTAAGCTAGAGCTCTCTGCAGGAGGTATTATGAGGGGCTTTCAGAGAATTTGTTTTTGACCGTTATCCCCAGCCATACAAATTTATAATCTTCATGCACTTGGGGGGTCATTATACGGGGAGAATTCTGGTGCCATGAGAACGTTACTGATCTGGAACTGGTGGAGAATGGTTTTTCATGATCCCTGACTAGTTTCCGTTCTAGCACCCGACTCTTCACACTCCGGTTGGATCTTGGCCATTGATCGATCATCCACAAAGTGGCCCTTAGACCCCTGCTGTATTGGAGAAGGCTTTGGGCCTCTGTGGACTTGGTGCCATATTGGATGGAACTGGAGGAGCTACTATGGCATCCAGGAGCTACTCGGATCCTTTGGTTTGGGTACATTAAAACTTGCCTGATTGAGCTTGGATGCAAACTGTGGGCAAACCCAGAAACTGCAATCAGAATGCCACAGACTGTTTTTAAGGGAATCAATTTGAGATATGTGGATGGAGAAATGTGTAGGAGTAGAAGAGTGGGCACTCTGATTCTAGCCTTCCTAGATTCCTTGGGGCATATTTACGTTCCCTGGCGCATCCCTGCAAATCAGCAGGGATGCGCCAGGGAAGATGCGACACGCAAGTTTGCCCTTGCGCCACCGCCAATGCGCCGCATTTACAATGCGGCGCACCGTGGCGCACAGAATGGCAGATGCGTGTCGCATCCCTCGGCGGAAAGGCGGCGCATTGCTGGAGTCGCGACGCAGCTCCAGCAATGCTCGGGGGTGCCCTATCCCTAACATGGTGCGTCAATCCTTACACCTGCTTCAAGCAGGCGCAGGGTTTTGACGCAGCATGGGCGTAAAAGTGACTCAGTGAAATCTTGTAGATTTCACTGCGTCACTTTTACGTGGGGTACCTGCGAGGAAACTCCCACCCTGCGCTGGAACGCCCACTTGAAACCTGACGCTGGTTTCATGTGGCGCAGGGGTTTACATCGTGACGCATCTCCCTAGATGCGTCACGTTGTAAATATTGCGCAACGTGGCGCTTGGTTTGCGTCGCCGCTGCGTCACATGAGTGATGCAATGGCGGCGCAAAAGTGGCGCAAGGGGCTTGTAAATATGCCCCCTAGAGTTTAAAGACGTTTACTCCCTGGAAGAGTATATGGATGCTATAGAGCCCCCACTAGCAAAAACTTTGTCTATTAAATTTCGTATTGGGACTTTTCCACTGTGTGCCTTTACTGCCAAATGGCAAGAATCCTCCACGGATCCTGATTCGACTTGCCCTTTTTGCCCCCAGATAAAGGAATGTATTGATCATGTTTTATTTTTCTGCCATCAATCAATCAAGGTTTTGTAGAGCGCAACTACTCAGTCATAAGGGTCTCAAGGCACTGCGGGAGGTCTGCTGTTCAGTCGAAGAGCCAGGTCTTGAGGTCCTTCCTGAATTGAGGCAGATATGGTGATTGCCTGCGATGCAGGGGAATGGAGTTCCAGGTCCTTACAGACAGGTAGGAGAAGGATCTTCTTCCAGCAGTAGTCCTGCAGATCCGTGGGATGGTGGCCAGGGCGTGATGGGCGGAGCAGAGATGTCTGGTGGGCGTGTGGATGGAGAGGCGGTAGTTGAGGTATGCGGGTCTGGATTTGTGGATGGCTTTGTAGGCGCACATGAGGAGCTTGTAGGTGATCCTTCTGTTGACCCGGAGTCAGTGTAGGTCGCTAAGGTGGTCAGTGATGTGGCTGCGGCAAGGGATGTTCAGGATGAGTCTGGCGGAGGCATTTTGAATGTTTTGCAGCTTCTTTTGGAGTTTTTTCATGGTGCCGGTGAAGGGTGCATTGCCGTAGTCGAGTCTGCTGCTGACAAGTATGTGGGTGACTGTTTGCCTTTCTCGGTGGGGATCCACTTGAAGATCTTTCAGAGCAGGCGGAGCGTGTGAAGCAAGAGGATGAGACAGCGTTGATCTGGTTGTTCATTGAGAGCGAGGAGTCCAGGTTGTTGCCGAGGTTTTGTCAATGGTCCATGGGTTTTTGGGGTTCAGAGCGCTGCAGGCCACCAGGAGTTGTCCCTGGTGGAGGGTTAGGGCCCAGGATGAGGACTTCGGTCTTGTCTGAGTTGAGCTTGAGGCAGCTGTCCTTCTTCTAGGTGGCTTCTGCCTTAATTCTGCTGTGGAAGTTATTCTTGGTGGCTGTGGGTTCATTGGAGAGGAAGAGAACCAGCTCTGTGTTGTCGGCGTAGGAGACAATGTTGAGTCTGTGGTGTCTGATGATGGTTGCAAGAGGTTTGAAACTGGACTTTTCAGCTGCCTGGTTGTAGGTATTTCTTTTCTAAGAGATAGTTTTATGGCTGTAAATGTTTACATTCTATGCTGCTGTTTATGAAATGTTTATAAATGTTTTTTTAATTGATGATTTTAATGATTTTTATGTTGTATTTATTTGTGTGAGCTTTTATGGCATTGTTTGCTGAATAAACATAAAAAAAATGTCTTGGGAGAATCCCTCAAAGCCCCCATGCTGTGGTAAAGCATGCTCTCTCACTGGACAGAGTATTGGAGGGCGTTACGGGGGCACGTATTCCAAAATTTCCCATGGCTGCTTTTCGCTTCAAGTCAGGCCCTATTGTCAGAACAAATTCTATTGTCAAGAGCTGTGTGTTCCAAGTTATGTACTTTTAAGTTATGCACATTAGTAATAAGCATGGCTGCTGCTTTGTGAAGAACATAAACAAACAGAATTCTCTAGCTGTGTTACCTAATATGCAATTCCTCTACAGTATTGTGAGAAAATGCCCCATTTTGTGTGGTCACCCCATTTTTTTTGTTGCATTTTATTGCAGATTTTGGGATTCGGATTCAGTTGTCCAGTACCCAGTATACATATTCTGACCCCTAAAACGTGTACAAATCTGCTAATTTGTGAATGCCATATCTAACTCTCCTATAAGTCCATAAAATATGATGTAAAAACTACACCCGTGGCATGAAAACTTAAGCGTCAACTGTGGACTGCAGCACTTATTGTGCCATCCACTAATGTGACAAGGAAAGCATGGCTTCGAGTCTACCATTGCAAGCTGATTGCTGCAGTTTAAACCTGACTTGTCAAAAGAACCCTTTTGACAGGGAGAATAACTTCCTTTAAAATATTAATAAGTCACCTCTATATAGTACTTGTAGCTCAAAAGATAGGGTGCATGGTTTTTAAAAGTGGGGCATGTAAAATGTAATGTTACCAATTCCCTACATCAAGCAAGTTCCAAACATAATTTTCACTGTGAAAGGCTATTGCTGTCATATGAGGAAAACTAAAGTACAAATTAAACAATATTAATTCTGCCATCTCTGGTTTGGAACCAGCTAGAAAAATGACCCAAGCACTATTTTTAATATGTTTTGAAAGTTCGATTTTTAACAAACATTTAGCAAAAGTAACTTTTGGAAAGTTATCTTTTACCTGCATGATGCTTCTGGAGACTAATTTGCTTTAGCCTGAAGCAGCTGCCAGAAAATGATTGACCTTATGAGGTGTGAAAACTGCTCTCAGAGCAGAAACTTTTGCCTGGGTGTGGGAAGATGTTTTTCTTCCCTTTGCAGAAAGACCAGTTAGGGTGGACCCAGGAAATTCATTCTTTTGAAAAGTGCCAGTCCTTTCACAACTAAACGTAAGGTGAGCCCTGGGGAAGGCAAACCTTTGTTCCCCCAGCCAGGCCGGCTCAAAGCTCAGTAGGAGGGAAAATACTCCACAGAAGTGGTTTTGAGTGACCACAGAGTAGGGCCTGCTCACTTCCCTTGGCACGCCTCTGAGCAGGCACACAGGCTCTGCATAAGTGAGAAGGGGTTGTCCAATCTTTAAGTTTAGGAGTATGGTGCACTGTGAGATTGTTTGCAGTATGGCAAACAGGAACTGCTTGAAAAGTGGGTAAGGTTCTCCCTGGGAACTTTCAACGCATTGTTTATGGATACGCTAGGAGTCACCAGCCTGCACTAGTATTAGCAATATAAATGTGGAACACCCAAGGCACCCTCCTAAGAACACTTTTTGGATGTTTGGAAAAAAAGAGGAAGGGCTGCGCCTTCTGTTTAAGACATATGAGGAGCCTGGAATGGAACGACTGCATCTGGTCTTTCTTGTAACCAGGAGAAAGAAGTGGACTCCAAGTGCTAGCTGGCTGACATCCTCTGTGATTGCAGGGACACAAGCTGCCAGAGGCCTTTTTTCCTGACCAGTTGCAACTGGGCCTGGGCTGGACCCTGCTACAGCCTCTGCTGGAGTGTGTCCTGGCCATAAAGTGTTGACTCTGGGGCCCACACTGTGTCCCCACACTGTGTATAGCTGGATTTCTACTGCAATCTCTAAAAAGCTGTGGGACTTAGAAAACTTCTGATTTCCAGTCGGCGGAATACCAGGACCAACCATCTAAGCCAATATGCCCAAGGCCTGACTTCGCTGGGCTGAAGAAACAGTTTTCTCTAGCTTGGAGCCTCTCCGCAACAGCATACATAGTTCAGCAAGCCCGCAGCATAATTTTGTTTATTAAAGTTTACTCCATTGTTCTAAGTTTGAGTGGGATTTTTCTTTGTGTTGTGTATTCGACTTTTTTACTGTTTTGATACTTCTAAATGCTTTACACAATTTCCCTAAATTAAGCATGGTTGCTCTGTACCATCCAGATTGTGGTACTGCCTTACTCCATGGCTTCCCAGAGTCCACTCTGCCGTCCTTAGCGGCATCCTACATGTTGCAGCACATCTTGTCCAGGGCTTGAGCAACATGATCACATCATCCCTACCCTGATGGAACTCATGATAACTGCACCATCTTCAAAACCAGGTGTGTCATTTTCAAAGCCATCACAACCAACATTCATGCTTATCTTGCAGACAAGTTCCCCATCTCTGGTGGTTCTCGAAGCACCTGCAGCCAAGACACTATCAGTCTGCAGACTAAGAAGTGTAATAAAATAAATGTTAAAAACAGGCCTATTCTATCTATCACCTAATATATGGAACAACATCCGTGTATCCTTAAAGACTGCCTCATTTCTGCTACAATTTAGGAAAGAGTTGATGACTCACCTCTTTACAGAAGACTTCATCACTATACATATTCGTCCACAACTCAGCTTCCTCTCCTATAACTCACCCACTTTAAGCTTGCCTTTGACCAGGTACAGAGTTCCACTGCCTTATGGCTAGTTTGCACTACAGAAATACCACATCTATATATACCTGCCAAGGGTTGAGCTCAGATATACATTTCTGAAATCTTAACCTGAACAGGATAGTGACTTTATTACATGTGGTGGACTACCTACCATACACCCCAATTAATAATTCTTTTTTTTTTTATTTTACAAATAACAAAACACCAATTAACCAGCTTTCTTGGGAACATTTGGAGGGGTGAAGTATTTAGTTAGAAAAAGTTGTCCAATGTTCTGGAGACTGTCGCGAATGTGCTGTTTCAAGCAGAATTCGTGCTGTCAAAAAGTTAAACCAAAGGGAGCAGTGCACGGTTGTTAAAAATGTATCTGGAATTATTTCCTGAAGGACTGAATGCATAATCTGAGAACTGCGTGTTCAGCACCTGGGAAGTAAGTAAGTGACATGTAACACACACTTCGACATTCTTCTCCTTCCTATTTCTAGGTAAGCTCGAAATATGTTTATTGAAATCAGTGCGTAAATGCAAATAATGGTACTTCTAAAACAGTAATACAGAAAATGTATTTTTCAGTAACCTCAGGATGCAACATGAAAAGACGCATTATCTTGAATATGCTAATCTTTTTTTCTTAACATAGGTGGTGTTTTTTCATAGTGTGTCCTGCACAGAAGCCCTCATTTTGCAGAGCAGAAAAGATACTTTTATGCAGATTGCATTGGTTTCAATTGAAGGTCAAGTTTGCTTTAGACTTTTCAACACTTATAAGAGGTTTCTTAAGACGTTTTGTGATGTGTGATCCCAGGATGTAAGCAGGAAACGAGAGTGCAACTACAAAAGGGAAACCAGCACCGACCAAACCAATAGTACTGGCTTTAAGGCGCTAACACAAGCAAAGACAGGCTTGCACAAGTGCAACTGCATGCACTAGCTCATGAAACCCTGCAATTAGGTATATTATTATCCTGCAGCTTATCAAGATTATTGAATACATGCAATCACCGCATTCTGGGTAGTGTTTTTTTTATTCCCTTCAGTTGAAAAAGTGCATTAATCAATTGATAGCAAAGATTTATGAAATGTAAAGAATGGGGGCAGCCAAGCTGCGCTTCGAATTCTTGGAGCTATCTGGCAGATTTAATTCTCACCCACCATATATGCATGAAGTATTCAAACCAAAAAAATCGAACTAAATTATTAAAGCACTCCCTCAATGCAAGATCACCTGCAACCATTTTGGATGGTCATTTTCAGTCTCAATTGCACGAGAATGCACACTTCAAAGCTTTTTTTTTGTTGATACGTACTTGGAAAGCAACTATTGCTATTTACCTTATGTTGTGTAATTTATATTAACACAATGTATTGTGGATCTTGTCCAAAAAGCAATGCTTTCAGTAATTGCATGTTGCTTCCTAGCCGCTATGCAGTTCTTGAAAGTGGGCTATTCCGGTGACCCCTAGCACTGTGGGTAGTCTCCATAAACTTGCCAAATAATTTTCCAAAGGTTAGGTTCATTTCAAAACAGCCTCTTCTCACTGGATGATACCCAGTTCAGAATCAGTGTTTTTTTCTGGTAGCACCCACCCCATGCCTTCATGATACCACACATGATTTGCGTGGAGGTGAGCTGCATTATATATGCTTTTAATATCAGAGTGGTGGTGCCAGGCTGCAAGTAGCACAATGAGGTGGATGTTGAAGCTAAGTTTGGACCAAGTCTCTGCATTTATACATTAGAAAGAGAATAGGAAATATTGAAAAAGGCCCCTTGGAAGCTCGAATTTGCCCTGTCTAATAGAGTACCCCAGGAACTCTGTCACACCTTTTAGTTTTTGCACATCCTTTGACCTGGAAAGAAAGAGGTATTTACTCCCGGTGTTTAGAAAATTAAATATTCGTGGTCTTTCTGAATCAATGGTATGTATAATGAAATGTCAAAATATGAAATTATATTTTAAGCTTGGGAAATATTTAAACATGGTACTGTAAAGAAACGATTGAATAGCAAAAGATTAATATCATGGTTGATTTATTGGTGGGGGATTCACCAGGAGTCTGAGAAAATTAGTGTATTAAACAGCCCCTAGTCTTAGCTAAGCAATTGAATTCTACCTTGTAAAAGTAATCTAGTAAGTTTCACAAAGCACTTTCTTTGCATTTTTTTCACATTTCCCTGTTGCACCACTGCATTTTATTGACTCCTAAAACTTCTTTACTTCTTCTACAATGATTCTTCCATAGAGCAGAAATTTATCTGGTGTGGATGTTTGGGGATTGGATATAAATTAAGGTCACATTTGCTATTGAGACTGAATTATTTAGTTGTTTTTCTTCTCCATTTTGCGGTCTTCATACAGAGATTCTGAAAATGATAAAAATGTTTTTAGTCTAGAACTGCATTTGATATACTGTTGGGTGGATAGCTTTTAATGTATTAGAAGGTACATATGGTGTAAATATATGTGATGGTTTTCATGTTTGTTGTGCTTGTTTGCCTTAAGATCAAAGATGAAATAAAATAAAGGAAATGAAAATGAAATTGTGCTGTACACTTATGTGCTTTCTCTTTGAGAAGATACCTAATAAAGACATCTTTCTGTCCTGAAAGCAACTCAACCAGCATTATAATAAAAAAGAGGATTCCTTAATGTATGAGTTAGATACGTGTGTTAATACTCTGAAATGTTTAGTTTGCTAGGAAAGACATAGACATATTATACATATTGTTAACATTCACAGTGTGAAGAAAAGAACAGCCAAGTGCATATTCTAATTTGATGTTTCTTTGTAATGGAAACGAGATATCGATCTTCCTTCTATAGAAAATACAGTAGAAAGCTCTGATGGAAGCACGCAGAACATCTTAAACTGCTTGCAACGCTATTAGCATCCTCTGTCCCTTTCTATTTCTATTCTTTCCCCAATTCCCAAATGAAGAATATGGTCAATGACCCAAATTCTCTTAAACTAAATGACCTACCACTAAGTAGAATTAAGTAACTAAAAAGTTTTGCATTCAATCTCAATCATTCCTAATTTGCGCCTAATCAGAACAGTATTGTCATCATCAGTGACCCTTAAGGTCAATTTTCCAATTGAGAGAAACGTAATTGAGGTGAACTCAAACTAATTCGACTCTAATGCATTCTGAACCATTCTTAATTTGAATTGTTGCACGTGCATACTGATTACCTGGATATTGTTTAATGGAGCTATGCAGGATGGAATTGAGGGACTCAGATGTACCTCATTATTTCTAGACTCACTTGTGATCGACATAGCTGATTTAAATTGCTGATTTTGGAACCCTTTCACCTCAGATGAACTTTCAGAACATATCAGAAATGTATGACCAGCGAATCCACCAAAATTCAAAGGAACAAAATACAAAAATGTTATTACCATGTAATGCAGTTTGGATTTTTAAATCAAGTTTCTGAAATAGATGCAACTTTGTGTACAATTGCATAGAATTCTAATTCTTTAAAACTCAAGGTCATCTTTTGCATAACTAGTGCCACCAAAAAGCCCAAGTGTGCACCATATTTTCCTCATATATCTGTTTTGTTTGACTGCTGGATAAATTACTTATTGTAGACCTTTTTTGGGCTTAAATGCATCTAGCTGTTCTCAACATTCTCTGAATAGGAAGTCCATGGCAGGGACAGTTTGCATTAGCAAACAATAAAGATGAATTCTTATCTTTAAATTATTTATTTGTTTTTTAAATTTTGATCTTGCTTGCTACCTTTTGGTAAGTCCCCTTGGTGCCCTGGTCAGCACTAATCTGCATTGAGTCTTTTCCTCAATAGTCTTTTCTCTATGATCTGGGCTCTATTAATTTGCCATTTTGGGATAGAAGACTTAGGGCCTGATTACGATCTTACCAGATGGGAATGGTGAAGGCTATCCCGTCCGCAGAAATGTGAATCCCATTATATCCAATGGGAGTAACCCATCTGCCAAGTCTGTAATTAGGCCCTTACTTCCAAATTGAGGTTGTCAGGCTAGATAATTGTGCTTATTTGTCAACTGACCAATCCCTATAAACATGGGCTTGCTGCACATGCATCTTGATAATTTTCTATGTGCAACTACTTTGTTTGACTGCTGGATAACATTACTTCATATTTGGCCTTCTTTTGTTTGAACTGCATCTTCCCGCGCTTCACTTCTGCTCAACTAAATAGATCCACTGTTCGGAAAACTTCCACTAGTGCACTTTAAAGATTCAGTTTTATGTGTTGTTTCTGTGTTTTTTACATTTTAATCTTGCTTGCTCCATTTATATTTGGTCCACTAGACCCCCTGGTCAGTGCTATTCTGCTTGGTTTCTTTTGCTCAATAGTCTGCTCTCTGTCTCTATTACTCTTCCATTTTGCAAGGTCAGACTTCCACACTGAGGTTGGTTACCCAGACACATACTTTTGTGTCAACTGCCCAATCCCTATAGAAATGGGTTTGCTGCGCAGATGCCTTGACTGTTTTCTTCATGCAACTGCTTTGTTTGACTTCTGGCTCTATTGCTTAATATAGACATTAATTGGTTTTAAGCCCATCGCTCTGATCTTAAACCCTGCACGATTCAGTTATTTGCTTTCCATGCGTTTTACATTTTATTCCTGCTTGCTTCCTTTAGTTTAGGTCCCCTAAGCACATCAGTCAGTAATAACTGCGTTGTGCCATTTGCTAAATAGTCTGTACACAATATCTATTCATTCTTCATCTTGGCAGACAAGACTTTTCCAAACTGAGTTTGGCAGTCGAGACACATGTACTTCTATGTCAACTGACCAATCTTCATAAAATAAACTTGCTTTGTAGGTTTTCTCCTTGCAGCTGCCTTATTTGACTGCTCACTAAGGGGCCCATTACGATGGCGGGCGGAAGCACAACCGCCGTGCTGGCGGATGCAAAATCCACCAGTTACCGCCGGCACGCAGCAGTCCACACGCCCGCCCAATTACGATGCGAAAAGTAGGCCAAACACCGCCGGCAAGCCAGCAACACCGTCCGCCATCAAAGTGCGCCCGTACACGTAGCGGCGCAGCACAACTGACACACACCGTCCGACGAAACACGTACCGCCCGGCGCATAAATTACGATGCCGCAAACAAACGGCTCCCACGGCCAAGAGAAACCATACGACAAACCGAAGCGGTAACACGGACGCCGAGCACGGACAACGAAGAAGCGGCTCCCCGAGCATGAATCCAGCACTGCAGGCCCTCCCCATGCTCCTGCTGATGCACCACCAAGGACGCAACGTACCGCGGAGACGCAGGTAGGCACACACACAACAAGTGCACGCAAACAGCGCACACAGTGCAAGGGCGGAAAAAGCGGACAACCCCCACCAGCGCGTGTACACTACACATCCACCATTGCATCCACATATGACACACAGGCCAAATCGTAACATCGCGTAACACATGTGTACACACCACCTGGGACTAGGAACCAACAACCCCGTCACGGCCCCAAAGCGGCGATGACGCCGCCACACATGCGCACAACGCAGAGGCCAACCGCAGCGCCATGCATGCGTCGCACACAGACACAGGGACACAACCAAGCAGCACACACATCAGCCCCACCCCGAACGCACATGACACGTGACAGGCCTGCCACAGACATGTCCCCAACGCCCAATTCACGGACAACACCCAGCGCCACACAACCGACGCACACAGGTCAGTGAAGACACGCAACTGCAGGACACACCCCAGTGTAACAAACATGGCTTAGCACACAGCGGCGGCAACACCAACTAGGAGAAGCAGGGCCCCTTCGGGAAGAGGAACGCCAGTACCACACTGAAACACCCATACCACCCTGCACATATGAACAAGACATATAAAACGGAACACCAAAGAGTCCGGGGACCGACAACAGGTGGCCCAAGAATAACATTCACACACAAGGCCCAACGCAGAGCGGAAAGGCAGCCTGCCGCCCACACAAGGGAGAGCAGACAGCACTGAATGACCTTCCATTCCAACTCCGAAACCACAGCCCTACGACAGAAGCCGGTGAATACAGCCATTGTCCAAGAATAGACCAACACAGGCATGCCGAGGAGACCGACCACAGGGCAGATAGCGCATATCACAGAAGCACACAACGGACGGGGAAGAAAGAAGAAAACACTCCCCCCATGTCGGCCACATGCAAGTTAATTGGAAGGAGTCACACATCACTGACCTTGAACTGTCTGAGAAGCATGTGGGAAGAGGGCCCGTGTCCTCCAAACAAGCCAACAGAACACAAGTCCTGTCCCCCTACGACTACACAGAGCTCACAGCAACCTCGGAGCGTGCACATTGCAGACTGCACACACAGCCGGAGCACGCCAACACAACGCACCGCTGCGAAATGGCAACCGCAACACACCTACCCAACTACGCCGAACAGCTCAAGCTGTACAAAACCAACCTGTTTCATACATTGGGATGCGATCTCCTGTCCCTGCTGAACGTAAGTTACCGACTGACTTACCGCATCACATTGTTCAGCTGCGTCATGCCCGTCTTCTACTGTCGGAGGTGTCCCTACCAGCATCCCGTGGAGATATGCCTCTCCAACCCGGCATGTCTGAAGGCGGACCTGCTACCACTACTCCTCCCTCTGGACGCACACGACAGGGCCTGCTCTGCCTATGGGGGCATGGCGTATGTGGCCAACATCGCACCCGCACTGAAATGGGACCACTGTGCCTCCACACGACGGATCATCGAGAACAGCTACATCGAATGTCACCCAGCATGCCCCATCATGGTCCTCCAAGGGACAACTTACGAACAACACCTTGACAGCCACCATCCGCTACATTGGCTGGCAAACATGTACACCACCAATGACATGGAAGCCCTGCTGGACGGCATCGCATACCTGACAACCTGTCAATTCGTCGGACCACAACGCAGGTTCCCCGATTGACCTATGATGTCCAACCCCGCACCCATGCTTAGCTTCCGCACGGACTGGCCAGTCACCACCACAACAGCCATACCAAACGACCGGCAACTGTAACCACACCATCAACGACATCGCCATGACATCGGATATGACCGGGACATGCACACTGTTCCCCATCACATCCAGGAACACCGCATGCATCGTGGGAGGCAGTGGCATGGGCTCTGTGTATCGCACCCACATGGACGGAACTGCACGAACAACCAGGACACGACATGGATCCAGCGCCCATGGACACACACACCGCTCAGTGGACATGAATAGGTCGCCTGGAGTCTGTGGGTGCTGCACCCCTCCCACCCCCGCCCGGGAATCCCATACCAGGACCTTTGCATGGACGACAAGTGCATACAACAACAACACGACCCCAGTGACTGTGACATGTCCAGTAACCACCACAGTGCAACAACAAGTGGCACGCCGCTGCATGCACGCAAGCACATGCCCTGATGTCATCTCACATGCACGCGTGCATGAGGAACAACCGCAGCAAACCTGTCACATGGAACTGAGATGGACTGTGCCCATGATGCCAAGCGGTCTGGTAGGCTACATGTATACCGTCTGTGTCAAAGTCCGCAGCTCCGCAGCTATACGTAAATGTACATTAGCACAGCCTTGGCCAAGCAGATGTCACTCTGAAGCCCACATCCCACATGCAACAGCCAATCACATGTAACCCCACACCCTATCCCATTTGCAATCATGCTCAGTATATCCTCAACATGTATTCCGCTGCCAGTAGTGTCCACTATACTGCATCACAGAGGACAGAAGACTCAATATAATGTTTGAAACCAAAACTGTCTCCGCTGACTCATTTCACAAGTACGAATGAGAGAGGATGAGAGTATGTGAAGTACACGGCAGTCGTGACATGACCATGTAGTCCACTGGTATTGGATGTCAACGCAAATGAGTAGCACTACTGTGGAAGACACACATGTGTCGTGTGAAGTCGTATGGACGCAGTGCTCAGGTGGGTGGGTGCGACGGGTAGATGCGCACATGCCAAGTTGGAGCACGCCGTGTCGGGAGGGGTCATGAACAGTACACCACCGCTTCCCTGGGCATTGTGAGAGGACACCTGTCAGGGGGGAGTGAACACTAAGTGTGCACAGCAGCCGGGCACACGTACAAAGCGGTACCAGGCGCACCTCAGCCCACCCTCTGTGGACAAGCTGGATCCTGTTGTGCGCCCGCCATGCCCCTTGACAAGGCACACACAGCCCCAGTCGACCAGGTGTAACCCCAACATAGTCAATCCGCACAGGCGATACAGGGCACGGGATGGCAGTGGAGCATGGTGTGTGAGAGGTCTCCTCGCGCTCCTCCTGGTCATATCACGCAGGCAATAGAACCTCAACGTCTAGCATGGCACAAGTCAAATGGAAGTGTAGGGGACGCACCACAGCACGAGCAGCACTGACGTCACGGGAGGTGGCTCGCACCATCCCATCCATTGCCCATCATACCAACCACGCCACATGCCATTGCGACTAAGTGCAAGCGCGTGCGCCACCACCCCCGAGCCCTCCCCAGAGAGGCCAAAGAGTGAATGTGTGGGCCATCAGCCACAGACGGACGCGGCCTGGCCGCAAGGGCAGCCACAGCCACTGGGTGTCGCAGGTGGCGGATCCGGAAGGCGAAGACTGTGATGCATAGTCCATGCAGGCCGGGTCTCCATTTGGGGCACCACGCAGGTGGACGGCGTCCCGCCACACATCATACCCTGAGACAGCCCACTCGTGCAACTGGACCCACACATACACTCCTTGCCCTCTCTGGTGCGAGCTTGGGGCTGCCTGTGCAGGCTCTAGCCTCGCAGGTGAGCATGCATATTGGGGGAGCGAGGGGAGGACATGAGGGCTGGGGCGAAGATGACTGTATCACTGTCAGTAAGTACAAGGGATGACCCAGATGTGGAAAGGAAGAGACGTGTCCCGTGTGTACTGCAACTAGTCGCCAATCCAACTACCCCCATGTCCGGAATGTAAGCCCGCACCTAGGCCCGCCCATCCGCCACATCGAACATACCACCAGCACGACAACCTTCCCATTCGAAACACTGACTGGGGGTGGCGACCAGTGTACAATCATGTGTAGCCTACCCACGCGTACATGTGGGCCCTCCATGATCCATGTCACCTGCGGCAAAGTCATGACATGCGCAATGAGGGAAGTGAGGAGAGCTGTCCGCCCCACGCGCAGAAGGTGCATCAGCTCCACAGACCCAGCAGCGAGTCCAGCAGGGGTCACATGTGCAGGGGCAGCTGTGCCTGGTGTGAAGGCACATGCATATAGACAGCACATCGACCAATGTGTAGTCTGCCCACATCTACAGTCCATCATCATGCGGACATAGGAATTGAACACAGGGCAACACATCTTCAGTTGGTGCACCCACCGTGACCAACAATGCGCAATCATCGACGTACCCGCCCTGTGCATGGCCCCCCACCCAACGGAGGCACATCCAGTGCCACCATCCCACACACACAAGCCTTCCACGGAACATGCTGTGTCCAATGGTCAGTACAGAGTCAGCGCCCATCTGGTGGATCCTGAACAGGAGACACATGCACACACATGCCAGCTCCCACTATGTACGTCTGCCACCTGGCACGTGCAATGTAACCTCTCACCTGTGCCGTGTGACTGCAAGCACACAGCCGTCTTGGCATGGGGCTGTCAATGTGGACACCTGTCAATGTTTCGGGAGGTGTGATCCGTACAGTGCTGTACATAGGGTGCAGTGCTGACACCTACTACTGTCTCATATCCCCTCGTGCCACAGGTCCCACTTGTTTTGGCCGCTCAGCCTGTGCCCACATCGTCGTCGTCGTGTGCCATACTCATCCAGCCGCGGAAGCAGTTCCATGCTCAGCAGACATTCATGTTGCCGTGGCGTTGCCGCTTGACGGATATGCAGTCAGTCCCCATCAGCACGCCCCGCAAGTCATTGGGGCCTAGATCCCCATGTGCATGCACATGGCAGTGGTTTGTATCACTAGCCATTGCCATTGGTGGGAGACCTGTGTAAGTGTATTGTGGCCGTGCCATCCCAGCTTGACAGCTGGGCTGTGGCTCATGTGCTTGCTCAGTCATGTCAGTGATGTGTATGCGAAATTGCTATGTGTCGTGTTGCTTTGACATGTGTCCTCTGCCATTGTCCCTAGGCGGAGACCGAACATTGACCGCCCATACCAATTGCTGGCGGACATGGACGATACAGAGGTTATTAGGAAGTTTCGGCTGGACAGGCCAACCCTGCATCGACTGTGTGCCATGTTAGAACCCCATCTCCGTCCCCGCAGGGTGTATCCGACTGCTGTCACCCCCACGGCTAAGGTGATGGCCGCCATGCATTTCTTCGCCACTGGGTCATTCCAGCACACAGTGGGCATTGGAGGAGGGATGTCCCAGCCCATGTTCAGCAAGGTGCTGAGGGATGTACTGGCAGCCATGATGCTGTACCGAAACAGGTACATCCGCTTCCCCAGGGCTCGTGAATTGGCGGCAGTGAAGGGTGCATTCTATGCCCTTGGCAGAATCCCACACGTCGTTGGAGCCATTGACTGCACACATGTCGGCCTTGTTCCACCACAGGCCACTGAGCACCTGTACCGCAACAGGAAGCACACGCACTCCCTGAATGTGCAAGTGGTGTGCCTTGCGGACATGGTGATCACCCACGTGTGTGCAAAGTTCCCAGGCTCGGCCCATGACGCACACATAATGCGCAACAGCATCTTGCCACGACTGATGTCCAATATGCAACAGGATCGTGCCTGTATTGTCGGTGAGTATGTGGAGTGGTGTAGCGTGCTGGTTGTGCGATGCTGTCCCCTGTCCAGTTGGAATTGCAACGGTTCTCTGTGTCCCTCACACCCAGGTGACTCTGCGTACCCGAATGGGGCATGGCTGCTCAGTCCATTGAGGAATCCTCGCACCCCAGCAGACGATCGCTACAATGAGGCACATGGGAGGACCAGACGTGTGGTCGAGCGTACCTTTGGCCTCCTCAAGTCCAGGTTCAGGTGCCTGGACCGCACCGGAGGTGCGCTGGCGTACTCCCCACAGAAGGTGTGCCGGATAGTGGTGGCGTGCTGCATGCTGCACAATCTGGCCATTCGGAAGCAGATCCCCCTCATCGTGGATGACGGAGATCAACCAGGGCCCCAGCCCGCAGACCAGGACAGCTCGAGTGAGGAGGACAGCGGAGAGGAGGAAGCTGGTAATGTGCGGCAGCAGCTCATCGCCCGCTACTTCACTTGACGGTGAGTGTCCATGTACGACGGCTGTTGTGGCTGTATCTGTGCAGGTGTGTGTGTGCTGTGTCAGGGTGGCCGTTTGTTCACTGCGTGCTGTGTGTCAACGCTCCATGGCCAGGGTAGTATGCCACTGTTGGTGGCTGTGGCATTGTGCCCTATTGCTCTGTGCGATGTGTGTACATTGCTTGTAGTTGTTGACATGTACTGTGTGATGGGTGTGTGACACACTCATTGAATGTGCTCCTGTTCTGTCTCCCACCCCTAGGTCCCTACAGGCCCTCCGGATTCAATTGCCATGCCACGCATCAGGTGCCTTTCCGCCCAAGGTGGCCGTTGTATTCCGTACAAATAAAACACAGGGCACAAACAGCAGTTAGTGTAAAAGGTGCATTTATTACAAACTGTGACATGTGATTGTGTGTAAGGTGATGACAAAAGTGGTGCGTGCAGTGACAATGAGCTGTCGGTCATGGCTGCGTGATGCTCAGGGTGTACCCACTGGTTCTATGTCCATAGTCCAACACACACATGCCATCCAGATGGCTGTGTGGAGTGGGATCGTAGTCCAAGTCAATGCAGTGGCTGGTCAAGGAAGGCTGGCGGAAGGCTGGCTGGCTGCCTCACTTGCGTTTGGAGCGTGCGAAGTCCTCCCGGGAGATCTGTTTCCACTTCGGACGGCCCCTTCCACGTTTGCGAGGGGGTGCCTGCTTGCGACATGCTGGTGGTTGAGGTGTGCTCACTGGCTGTGGACGCAGGGGAACTGGACACTGCTGCTCCACCCTGCGCCCCGGCAGGTGGTGGCGGTGGGGGAGCTGCTGTCCCTGGCTGTGACCTCACCGCCACCACCAGCTGGCCCATGAGGTCCACGATTTGGCCCATACGGGCGTCCATGGACCTCAGCACCCCCAGCACCTCACGCGTGTCTGAAGCAGACCGGACCCATTGTCCTTGGGCCTCTTCATAGGCCCCAAGGACTCTGGCCATTTGAGGCAGGGCATGGCTCCCAGGGGAGGCTGGCGTTTCCCTGACCCTGCTCCTCCTACCAGTCCTGCTGCCACCGGCCTGCCCACTAGCCACATTGCTCACCACGGTCCTCGCTGTGGCTCCCAGGGTGGATCCAGTCGGCCGGGCCACCACCTGCGCTGGGGCTGGTGCCAGCGAAGACGTGGTGGTGGTGGCGGCGGTCGGTGCGGCGATGGTGGCGGTTGCGGCAGTGGTAGTGGCCACAATGACCGTGGGTGTGCCGCAATGACAGTGGCAGCAGGGGGCTGGGAATGTTCAGCAGCCCTGGATGATGGGTTGGTGGGTAGGAGGGGTCCTGGGGAGCGGCTGGGCCCTGCCACACCAGATGGGCCTGCTTGGTGGTCCGTGTCCGAAGAGGAGGACAGATCCTCCAGATCCGTGTGTCCTCGTTGGGGGCTTGTAGGCTGGCTGTGCTGGCTGCTGGCTCCATCCCCAGCATCCAGCAGTTCGTCACCTGTGGAGAGAATGAGATTTGTTATTGTGTTGCACCTGGCGAAGTATGTATTTGTCGTCTGACATTAACAGTTCGTGCAATCTCGTACATGGGTTTCCCGGAGGCGTGTGTGTGGCTGTAGCATCTGTAGTTGTGTGTGCTTGGCAATGGGACTGTGTGCTGTGCACATGTGGCATGGGACGGATTGGCCATGCCGATGGGTGTGTTGCTGTGCCCCTACTTATTGTGACTCTGGTGTATGCGGGCTCCTGGCCCATCCTGGGTCTGGTTTGTACTTTGCTTTTGGTGTTCAGATGGGACGCTTAGGAACGCATATGGCAACATGGGGGCCATGCCCCAGATTCGCTTTTGGGAGGGAATATGCTTTTGGGGTTCAAATGGAACGCTTAGGAACGCATATGGCAACATGGGGGCCATGCCCCAGATTCGCATTTGGGAGGGAATATGCTTTTGGGGTTCAAATGGAACGCTTAGGAACGCATATGGCAACATGGGGGCCATGCCCCAGATTCGCATTTGGGAGGGGATATGCTTTTGGGGTACATGCTGTGAGCCATGGGTGCCGAACGTGACATGTGTTGTGGCAGCATGACAGTGCATGGTTTGAGGTGTGTGCATGCTTGACATGGCCTGCATATTTGCTGTCTGTTGTGATTACTGGACATGGCATTGGACGCATCGTTATGAGTGAGTGATGGTTGTGTGCCAGCCAACGTATTGCAGTTGTCCCATCTCCTTGGTGTGCGTGCTGCCCTGTGCCATGTGCATCACTGCAGTGCTCGGGGGGTGTGGCCCATGTTGTGTGTTGTTGCTCACAGTGTGTCGTGCGCTTCATTGACTTCTGGCACATGGTTGGTCATGGGCATGTATCTTAGCGTGACTGCTGTATGTGTGGCAGCTGTGCAGATGACATGCCTTTCATGAGACTGGGGCTGACGGATGGGATGGATGGTATGTTGTATGTGCATGGTGTGTCTGTGTGTTTGATGGGTTCAGTGGTGTTCGTGTGCATTTATGTTATTCCGCTCTGTTGCGTCTAGTGTTGTTTGTCTTACATAGGCGTAGTTGTGGGGTGTGTGGTTGACAGGCAGTAGGTGCTACATGGACAGGACTTCAATGGTGTTTCGGTTGTGTGTGATGAGTTGCACAGTGGCTGCCGTGTGGTACTATATTCAGTGTGGCTTGTGCATGCAGACGTGGCTCCTTGGGTGTTGCTATGTCTGTGATGGGTCATGTGGGGTGTGAGTCTGTTGTTCATGTCCGTGTGCACATTGTTCACTTGTTCGTGACGGTGGGCGGTGCTGCGTGTTCGTCTGCTACGTGACATGTCCCATGTGTTGGTCGTGTTATGGTCCTCATGCCTCCAGTAATCCAGCCCTGTCCAGTTTCCCACCTGCAAGTTGTTCGTGCGTGCACTGTACTGGATGCCACATGGCTCTAAGTGGGGGGTGCTCCATGTTGCAGGTCTGTGGGGGTGGGGGGGTGTTGTGGGTCGTGGGGGTGGCTGGACACCCACTGACACCGATTGCTGTGGACCGTGATGTCTGCCTTTCGGCTGTCGTTGTGCACTGCGGTGGCTGACACGTGGCTGTGGGGTGTGGGGGATGCTCCTCCTTGCTGTGCTGTGGGACTAGGGGCCTGGTGTGTGTTGTACTTGGGCTGTCCACCGTCCCACCCACTGCACTTTGTGTTCCTGCCACTTACCTGTTACTTGTCGGTTAGTGCAGCTGTGGCGGACACATGGGTGTGGTGGGTGCTCGTTGTGGCGCTTCTGGCATATTTGGGGACCTGTTGGTGGTTACGTGGCTGGCTGAGTGTACACATGTCCCCACGTATGTTACAGTTGTTCGGTTTGGGCTGTGTGTGGTGGTGTCTGTTGCATGTGTGTGTGATGTGTTGTGTATTGTGTGCTGGACATGGGGGTGTTTGTCCCTGGGAGCTGTGGCATGGTGGTAGTGCATGTGAGTACATAGCGGTGTGCTGGTATACATTAGTTTGTACTTACCAGCCTCCACTCCCCCTGCTAATCCGGCGAGGATCTCCGGATGTATTATGACTCGCACCTTCTCCTCCCACGCTTTGAAGGTCTTGAAGAGCACGGGATTCCCTCCGCCAGTGACGGCAGCCAGCTCTCTGTTTTTGCCCTCCTTCTTCTTGACCAGGCTCTTTACGTCATTCCAACGTTTGTTTATTTCTCCTCTGTTCCTGGGCAGGGTCCCGACTGCATTGACCTGGTCTACGATCCGGTTCCACATTCTGTTTCTGGTGGCTAGTGGTGTGTGCTGGACCATGTTCCCATAGATTTGTGGGTACACCTTGATGATCTCGTCGACCATGACCGTCAGCTCAATGGGCGTGTACTTGGGCATCCTTTGTGGTGCCATGGTGTTTGTGGTGCTGGTGCGGTGTGTGTTGTGTAATGTGCAGGGGGTTTGTGGTGCAGGTGTTTGGTGGTGGTGGTGGTGGTGGTGGTTGTGATGTGTGCGTTTCTGTGGTGTGCTGCTGTCCTTGCTGTGTCACTGTGTCCTCTCCTCTCCTCTCTGGTTTGCAATGTAGCAAGGGGTTGTGGTCTGTGGGAGTGCTGCTTTTGTACTCACCTATGTGGGTGTGTCCTCATGGTCTGTTGTTTTCAGGTGTGTTGTGTCTGGGGTTCTGGCCTTTGTATTTTTTGTTTGTCCGGGGGTGTTTTCGGGATGTGTACTGTGCTTGTGTATTTGTGCGTGCCTTGCTGTGTGGACTTGTTGGCCATGTTGTGTGCTATTGGTTTTGTGAGCGGATGGTTTCTGTGCAGGTACGTGGGCGCCATGGCTTCTGCCGTGTCGATTCTCATCGGCGTTGTTTGCGCTAGCGGGCGGTATATTTGTGGTTTTTCCGCGCTCATGGCGGTGCGATCGTAATTTCACGTGCGGTGTGTCGGCCGTGAGGGCGGGCGGTTTTGTGTTGTCGTGCGTGTTTCCGTCCGTGGCGGGCGGTTTGACTCCGACTCGGACGTTGGCGGGCTGTATTTTGTGTGATTTTTCCGCCGATGGCGGTTTTCGGTTTGTGTAATTGTAATGGCGTGGTCGGTGTTCAGACGGTGTGTGCGGGCGGATTTTTGCCGCTTCCATGCCTGGCGGATTTTTTTACGCCGGGTATCGTAATGGGCCCCTAAATTACTTAATATAAACCTTCTTTGGTTTGAATTTCATTTTGCTGTTCTTAGCCTCCATGTGATTCAGCTGAGCCATGGCATGGAAAATTTGCAGTAGCACAATTTAAATATTCAGCTGTACATTTTAATTGTATGCTGGCTCCTTTTACTTTTGGTCACTTACTTAGATCCCTGGTAAATCCTAATCTGCATTTTGTCTATTACTCAATAGTCTGTTCTCATTCTCTAATAATCTGCCATCTTGGGATACCAAGCTGAGATTGTTCATTTAGGAAATTGTACTTAGTTGTCGACCAACCAACACCTGTATATTGGGCTTGCTGCATGGATAATTTAATTGTTTTCTCCATGCCCCTGCTTGGTTTGACTGCTGGCTGATTTACTTAACATAGACCTTTTTGATTTTAAATGTACCTCACTGCTCCTACCCTCTGAATGATTCAGCTGATCTGCAGGAGAAAACATTTCCACTGCTGCATTTTTAAGATCTATTTTTATATTTGAATTATTTTTCTGTGGTTTTTAAGTTGTTTCTAGCTTGCTTACCTTTGTTTTCGTTCCTAAAACATCATTGTTATTTCTAATCCGCATTGTGTCGTTTGCTCAATAGTCTTTTCTCAATCTTTATTAAGCCACCATCTTGGAAGACCAGACATACTTTCAAATTGAGGTTCGGTCTAGACTTTTGTGCTTACATGTTGACTGACCAATCCATCTAAAATCAGACTCACTGTGTGGACACCTTGATCTTTTCCCCATACTGTTTCTTTGTTTGACTGCTGGAAAAATTACTTAATGCAGACATTCTTTGGTTTTAAATGCACCTCTGTGGTGCTGTTAGACTCTGTGTGATTCTGCTTATCTACGGTAGGGACAAATTGTACCAGCACACTTTAAATGTTAAGGGCCCTATTCATAAGGGAGGATTTGCACACTAATTAAATTACTCCTAACACTTTTGTGTAACTTTAATACTTTTGGCTATTTACCATTTCTGAGTGTAAAGTTACTTAAAAGTGTATATTACATATCCCCAGTAAAAACATCAATAGGACCATAAAGGTACAGCTAGTAATGACTTTATAACTGGATTTGATGTTCCACACACTTGGCAGAGACCTCCATATCTGGCGTGGAAATCTACCTAGAGTAAAGTATATTGAAATTTGTAAAAGTTTATTAAATTTTTTTAAAGACACTAGAAAAAAATATGTTCAAGTTACACATTATTGTTAATTAATTGAATATATTTTTTGGAGTGCTGAAAAGTATAAAAAATGCTACAGCATTATTGATTTAATTTTAAATTAATCATGTAATTTTTTTAAATACATGAAATCAATAAAAATAAATTATGATGTTTGTATTAAAAAGCATTACCACCTTTTTGTAAAAGAAATATGTTATTTCACACATTAAAAAGTATAAACCATTACATATAAAAAGAATTAAAAACAATGCAATTATGTTTAATAAATATTAATGTTACATTATTTTTTATGGTTTAAATCTTTTTATTGAAGTAAATGCAATGCATTGCAAGCCTGCAAAACAGCAGTGCGACCAATTGGGCCACGAAGGGCTCCAGTGCAAACAAATGACATATGGGTTTATCAGAAGAAACAAACTGTAAGATGAGACCAAAGAAACAGACCCCCCCACCCTAACCCAGAAATAGGAAAAAGGAAGAAAAAGAGAATAGGAAAGCGCGCTCCCCCTCCTCCCCCACTCCCCCCAACCCAGCCCGTCCATAAGTGGGTGGCAACTAGCCGGCATGGCCCACCCCCGACGTGGGGGTGTCCGGTGGTGCCAAGCGCAGAAGGCGCAGGTAACTCGGGACTCTCTAAAGTCCTGTGCCAGGAGAGCCAGGAAGGGCTGCCTTAGGTCGCTAAATCCCGAGCCTTTGCCAGCCGTGGTGAGCGAAATCTTCTCCATGCCCAATATATGCCATAGGCGGTGAAGCCACCCGGTGAGTGTTGGAGTACGTGTAGACTTCCAATGTGTGAGAATGTTTTGTGTGGCAGAGCCCAACGCAAGCGCCATTTCTTTCCCCCTCATGGATTTCAGCGGATAGGTAAGTGGGTTGGGGACCCCCAGAAGCACGTACTCTGGAAGCCGAGGGATCTCTGTATCTAAATACTTGTCGAAGTTGTCGAGGTCTTGAGTCCAGTAGTGTGTCAGGTGTTCACATTCCCATAGGAGATGGACAAGTGTACCCACCTTCCCACACCCTCGCCAGCAGTCCGGACTATGTGCGCTGTCGAGGCGGTGCATGCGCTCAGGGGTGTGGTATCAGTAGTACGCGAGTTTCGTAAAGGTTTCGGTGAGGCCTACGTGAGTCGCAGTATGTCGCGCCCTATAGCAGATCCCTTCCCATTCCTTGCTAGTGAGATCAAGACCCAAGTCTCTTTCCCATCGGGCCCGCCCTGCATGAAAGGTGTGAGTGTAGCGGGATAGGAGCATTCTATACAGGTCCGAGATTAGCTTCTTGTCTGAGGTACGTGTGATCAGCCATCGCTTGTACTGGGTGAGGTGTCTATGGCCCTTGATATATTGTCTGGGGGTGAAGCCCAATGTCGTAGCTGCAAATAGTGCAAACGCTCAGATTCAGGGAGACCATAATCAGTGCGCACCTATGCGAAGGGCACGACTCCTTCGGCGTCGTAGAGGGGACCAAGCGCGCGGCAACCGGTGGTTCTCCAAAGAGGGAAGGAGGTCTCACCCATCCCTGGTCTGAAGTCTGAGTTGCCAAAAAGAGGAGTGAGTGGGGAAGGGAAGGTCGTCAGCCCATGTCGCCTGTTCGTCTGGTCCCAGACCAATAGTGTAGCGCGAGTTACCTGAGAAGCGTAGAGGTTTGGGGGGGGCGCTGGGCCTTCCGAAGGAAAGGGATCTTCATCAGGGAAGTACCCGCTATCGCCCGGTCCTGGAAAAGCCAGTGCTTTTCCGACTCGGCCCGGCTCCACTCCACCAAGTGTCGGAGCTGTGCGGCCTTGTAGTACAGCGCGAGATCGGGCATCCCTATACGCCCCCTCGTCCGGAGGGAGGTAACTGACCAACTGATTCATCCTCGGTTTGAGACCCTGCCAGATGAATTGAGAAAGTTCCGTCTGCACTCGCTGGAGCCAGCCGGTGGGGGGTTGTAGAGGGAGCGTTTGAAAAGGATAAAGGAGTTTGGGAAGGATCGTCATCTCAACTGCAGCGACACGACCCAGCCAAGAGATAGGGTAATGTTTCCAACGTCGCAGGTCCGCACGGATGTGAGATTGCAAGACGCTATAGTTGACCACCCTCGTCACCTGTAGTGTGGTGGCTATCTGGATCCCCAGATAGGGGACCGTATCGGCAGACCACTGTATGGAGTGGCGCGCCTGTAGATCCACCAGCGTCTGAGGTGGCATGGAAAGGTTTAGAGCCGTGGACTTGGTGATGTTAACTTTGAACCCGGACGCCCTCCCGAAGGAGTCCAGCTCCTCCAAGAAGGTGCCCAAGGCCGTTGCAGGTTCCGTCAGGGTGACCAGTACTCCGTCTGCGTACAAACTAATGGTGTGGGTATCGCTGCAAAGCGTATTCCCGGGATCCTCGGATGCTCACGGACTCTTTGCGCCAGGGGCTCCATGTATAAGGCAAAGAGCAGGGGCGACAAAGGTCACCCCTGTCTAGTGCCTCTGTGGATGTGAAAGGGGGTTGACGCATGTCCATTCACTCGCACTACAGCCGCAGGGCCACAGTAACAGTTGAGGATACGCGTCCTCATCTTCTCCCCCAGGCCAAAGCGGAGCAGAACCTGCTCCAAGTAGGGCCAGTGCACGCAATCGAATGCCTTTTCAGCATCGATGGCCAAGAGCATATAGTCACCCGGGATCCGGGAAGCTTTTTCGATGAGGTGGAGCACTCGCTTCGTATTGTCACTGGTCTGCCTTTGGGGTATAAATCCCGCCTGATCAGGGTCGATTAACCCAGGCAGATAGGGAGCTAGGCGAGCCGCGAGGATACTAGTATATAGCTTCAGGTCGATGTTTAAAAGAGAGATAGGCCGGTATGCCGCGCAGAGCTTCTTATCCTTACCGGGCTTGTGAATGACCACTACATCCGCCTGAAGCATGGAAGGAGGGATCACCCCCGAAGAGGCGAAGGAATTAAAGAGGCGCGTGAGAAGAGGAGTAAGCGTGGGGCAGAACTGCTTATAAAAAGCCGCTGTGTAACCGTCTGGGCCCGGCGATTTAGCCACTTTGAAGCGCGAGATGGCGGAGATCACTTCTTCCGGGCGAATCTCCCTCTCTATGTGGTCAGCTTGTGCTTGGGACAGGCTGGGAAGAGTAACCTGATTCAGATATGTATCTATGTCCATCGACTCTAGATGCTGTGCATCGTACAGCTGTGCGTAAAAGTCACGGAAAGTCTCGGCTATGTCAGAGTCCTCTGTGTGCGTGTGGCCTGCCTGATCTGTGATCTCCTGTACCCCGTCGCGCAGCCGGGACTCCCGCAGTTTGTGTGCTAGTAGCCAGCCGCATTTGTCACCGCCGACATAAAAGGAGTGGCGCAGGTGTAGAGCCACATATTCTGCTTTATCGCGATCTACGGCAGCTAACTGCGACCTAGCTGCCTTCAGCTGACGCCAGATGCGTGGCACTCCAGTCCGTTGATGGATCTGTTCTAACTCACGCACTTTCTGGGTGAGGTCCTCCCTCTTACGTTTACATTCTGCATTGTCCACCGAGGAGAGAGCGATAATTGCTCCCCTAACCACCACTTTCAGGGCTTCCCATCTAGTAGAGATAGGTGTGTCAGCGTTGTCGTTGTAACATAGATAGTCATTAAGCGCGTGCTGGATCTGGGCAACAGTGTCTGCGCGGTGTAAGAGGGTGTCCCGGAAGCGCCACCGTCGGGTAGGAAGCCGGACGGGGTGCAAAGTCAAGGTAATTACTACCGGAGCATGGTCCGATAAGGCAGCCACGAGGATGTCGGAGGAGAGTGCGATATCCCTAATCGTCTTGGTGCCTATAATGTAGTCCAACCTAGCGTAGGTCTTGTGAGCGCCAGAGTAGTAAGAGTATTCTCTAGAGTTTGGATGGAGATCCCTCCACAGGTCTATCAAGCCCAGGTCTCCCAGCCTAGCAAGTCCAGCGTGGGAAAGGGCACCCACCTGGCCAAAGCGTTGCACCGACCTATCTAGCTCATTGTTAAGGACTAGGTTGAGGTCTCCCCCCCAAGAGTAACCTGCGCTCAGGAGTGGCGGTAGCCTCGGTCAGCGCTTCATGGAGAAACCGCTCCTGTCCCTCGTTAGGGGCGTAGATGGACCCTAAGATCAGCGTGTGACCCCCAATAAGAGTTGGTAGGTGAGAAGTCTACCCTTGATTTCGACCTCCTTCTGCACCACTTTCCCCTTAAAAGCCCTAGAAATCAGGATCGCCACCCCAGCAGATTTCGAGGATCACGAGGAGAAGAACTGGGTCAGAAAAGCCCGGGACCGAAGTCTGTGACAATCTTTGGCCAGCAACTGCATTTCTTGTAGTAGGCAGATGTCAGCCCCGGAGCTCTCCAAGTAAGCCAGAATCGCTCGGCACTTGATGGGATTGTTAAGTCCCCTCACATTAACCGTGAGGACTTTCAGACTATGGGGAGGCATCTACAGCAGGGGGGATCATGTGTTGGAAAGTATGCGCAGCCTAGGGCAGGACTGAGTGCGCAGCTAACACAGCATAGGGAGGTCAAGGGGCTCATGTCGCCAACTCGGAGAGCCATTCCCAGCAGTACTGGGAGATCGAAGGGAAGCGCACGAGGAAAGAGAGGAGAAAGACCAAGAGGATAAAAGGAAAAGAGAAGAAGCCCCAGCAAGAATAAGAACCATGATGTTCTGAGTAGAAACAATGTTCAATCGGTCCCAAGGGGGGGCCGAGGGAGAAACACTCCCAATGGGAGAACGGAGGATCGCCAACAGCCAACATCTGGAACATAGAAGTCCGTCATCCCAAGATGAACAGAAAGGGCCCGATAAGGGGTCCATAGAGTGACCAAGGGTACCCTCTCTCCGCCCCCGCCACAGTAGAATAAAGAACAGACAGACCCATCTAAAATCATGAGGAGTGAGTCTTTGCTAGTGCCTCAGGGAGGGACTCCAAGGTGGCCTTTTGGTTCAGTGCTATTTCTGTGGGGTCCGGCCGCTTGGATCGTCTTCGGTGTCGCTGTCGCTGCCAACCCGATGGCGAGGCCTCTGCAGCAGGGCTCGAGCCACGGTTTCCCCCTTCCTCATCCGGAATAGCAACTCCAAGAACACTGCTGGCCTCTGCCAGGGAGCGGAGCTGGTATTGTTTCCCATCCATGCGAAAAATCAGTCGGAATGGGTGCCCCCAGGAGTAAGGGATGTCTCGTTGGCGGAGGTGGGACGTGATGGGGCGGAAGAGCCTGCGTTTCTGCAATGTAATCGCCGCGAGGTCTTGGTAGAGGGTGGGACGCTGGTCCTGGTAGGCGATCGGGTGCATAGACCTGGCCTTGCGAAGGATCTCCTCTTTTGTGCGGAAGTCTTGGATGCATGCCTGGACGTCAGCCGGGGTGGCCCTGTCAGCTCTGGGGTGCCCCACCCGGTGGGCCCTGTCAATCTTGATGTCAAAGTCCGGTGCGTTTCCCAACACATGGTTGAACAGTCCCCTCACATAGGCGAAGACGTCTCCCGCCTCCGCGTTTGTTGCGACTCCTCAGATCCTTATGTTGTGCCTCCGGGAGCGGTTTTCCAAGTCCTCGAGGTGCGTCTGGAGGTTTACCTGCTGTTCATGGATGCGGATGACCTCCTGCTGGAGCGCGGATAGTTCTGTGTCCCTTTCGTCTCCTCTGTCCTCGAGTGCTGCAACCCGTTCCCCAAGGTTATCAACGTCTCTGCGGATGTCCTTGATCTCGGAGGTGAGATCTCGTTTCACGGTTTGCAAATCCTCCAGGAGGGTCGTGAACAGGGATTCGAGGAAGGCCCGCATCACCGGCTCCTCCCGGGCATCCCTCGGTGTGAAGGAATACTCGGCCTCCTGAGATGAATGAGCCATCTTGAGGGGGCCCCGCTGGGCACGAGAGAAGAGATCTTTCACTGTGAGGTCGGGCCTAGAGTCCTTCTGTGTTTTATCCCTCTTGGCGCGGGTGGAGGTCATAACCCAGACCTTCGCCACCAGGAGCGAGCAGTACAGGTCCGTCCCCACGCCCCGTCGGAGCTAAGCCACATGGACCGAGTAGGTACCCAGGGACTCGGCCCAACAGCGTTTCGAGGCCCAGGTCAGAGTCTATGGGGGACGGACACCAAGGGAGGAAGCAGCCAGAGCGTTGTAGCGGCAAACCCGCTCCGTCCCCCCAGGGCGGTGCACTCCAGATCGTGAGGGTCCTCTGCTTCGTGCTCTCGGAGTCAGGCCTACTCTGGGCCCGGGGCGGCGCACCCCAGGGAGACCCAGCTGTATTGACTACAGTCGCTGTCTTCAGTTCCCCCAGGTAGAGGCTGCCGCCTCACAGGTCCTGCGCAACTAAGGTCTCTGGCAAAGGCCCACCACATCTCCCCCGCGCCCAGGGGCCGCCAGTCGTAGCGGGTCTCGGCGTAGATCAGGCTGGTGCAGCCGGCTCCAGCCGAACTGTCAGGACTGCCGTACCCCCAGGGGCCAGGCTGAAGGGGTGTGCAGGAGGGCAGGGCTCCAGGCCTCCTCGCAATGTCCACCACTGACACGCTGGCACCGGGCAGTCCAACCACTCCCTGTCACCTCAGGCGCGATCCAGCCCCAGCGCATCCTCCTCACCTCCACGAATAACTCTGGCGCTGCCGTAGATCACGCCGCCAGATGCCGGAATGATGCAGGCACGAGTGAGCCTCAGCAGCAGCGGTGGGCGGCGGCGGGCGGCCCCCCCCAGCTCCTCCGTGCGAGATCCTCTGGCCCGCAGGCCTCACGCCAGTACAGGCCACAGAACGGGCCCACACCACTCCCTCCATGCCCAGGGTGGTGGGCGCCACAAGCCTCATTGCAGGGCAGGTCAGAGTCAGCAAGCCAGTGTCGCCACGCCGCCAGGGGTCCCACCTCCAAGTCCCGCAAGGGTCTCGGGCCTCAGGAGCGCAGCCGGGGGACGCGCCAGGCGTGCGGGCTCACCTTGTGTTGTAGGCCCCGTCGCAGGTCATGCAGCGGGCTAACATCTGCGTCTCCCCCCTCGCCAGGGATGTCCATGTCACTGCAGCGATTTCGGCGTTTGTCGCCGTGCCGCGGCCGCCACGCAGCAAACTCCTCTGGAGCAGCGGCGAGTAGCAGAGTTCCGCTGTCACCAAAGCGGGCTCCCGCCAACCAGTACAGGGCAGCTGGGCCGGGTGAAAGGCCATTGATTCAATGCGGCGCGGCTGCCGACGGAGAGCAGGCCGCGCCGCCACCAGCAATGTACGCTTACCGGCCTCTAGGCCCGCCGGCCCCGGTGCTGGAGATGAGGGCCGGGCGGCAGGCAAAGTAACAGGGCTCCGTCGCCACCGGAGCAGGCCCCCGCTAGCAAGGACAGGGCGGCTGGGCCGGGAGGAGAGCCGATGATCCAACTCGGCTCGGCCGTCGGTGGAGAGTAGGCCGCACTGCCGCCGACAATGTGCACATCACGGCCTCCGGGCCTGCCGGCCTCAACACTGGAGAGAAAGGTCGGATGGCAGGCGATGCACAGCCCCGGTCAGTAGATCGCACTAGGCGGCCCTCAGAAGGCCGCGGGTGTCGACGAAGTCAGGTGCCAGGTAGCGCAGCTGCCACTGGGTCGCAGGCCACGTCCCCGTTGTGCAGGCGTCAATGCCGGGTGCCAGAGCTCACCAGCGGTAGTATGCAGAGCAGCGAGATATCACCTTGCAGTGGACCCCGATGCTGTGGCGTAGGGGGAGATCGTCGCCCACACCAGCACGGCTCAGAAAGGCTGCGGGTCGATGCTATAGAACGGCGGTCGGCGGAGAGGCGGCAAAGCACGTCTTACTTCGCCGCCATCTTGGCCACGCCCCTGCATTATTTTTTAAATCAAAAAGTTTAATAATTTTTTTTAAAGGAAAGCAATAATTATGTTTTATTTATAGACTTTTTAAAACTTAAATAAAATGTATTTAGATTTTTAAATAGACGGCATAATTATTTTAACATGATTTCCTATGGTATTTAAGTCCTTACCGCCACTCTTTTTTATGTGAGGGTGTTGCAGTACTAGTTGATGGCTATGTGAGGTGCTGATCTTATGCCAGCTCTGTGGTGGAGCACACATACTACTGTTTTGGCTCCTTTTTGGCTTTAGTAACTATAGAACGCAGTTTGTGAATACCTACCAATGGACTTATTCTTTTGTGGGTCAGTGCATGCCCCTCCCACAACCCCTCCCGTATTCTGCCTTAAGTGCTCCTTACTCCTTCCTTACCCACTCCCATTTAGTAGTAAGTATTCCCCATTTTCCAGCCTGTCTCCATCCCTCTCACATTTACTACTAAAATGTATGCATAGTTTTGTGTAGGGCTCCACAGTCAAAGCAGAGAGCTCAGCACGTAAAAGTTTTGGTCTCCTAGCACCCTGGTCAGTACTAACCCACATTGTATCTTTTGCTCAACAGTCTGTTCTTGGCCTCCATTAATCCACCAACTCTGAAGACCAGATTTACTTCCAAACTGAGGCCGGCTGTCTAGACACTTACGCGAATGTGTTGACTGACCAAACCATTTAAAAATGAACTTGCAGCACAAGTACCCAGGGGCCAGGGATGCTACCCTAGTCCGGCCAGATGACCCTATATATGTTGTTGGTAAGACTTATTACATAAGCTCCCGCACACTGTTGTCTTTTCTTGGTGATAGACAAGTGCTCTCACATTAATTAATTCAAATACTAATGTGAGAAAAGATTTACCACCCAATTACTCAGGACTACTGTTCTTCCTTAGCAAAAATAAAGTGAAGTAATTATTTTTCCTATTTCAAAATAAAGAACCCAAACCCTTTTGTCATTAATGTTAATACTCTTTGATCTGTGCTCTTTAACACTCGTTCTGCCATCACACAAATGAGAAACAAATTAATGATTTAATTGAACAATTTAATCTAGATATACTTTTTCTCACTGAAATCCGAATGACCACAAACTCAAGTGTGTTGTGGCAGAGCTTTTCCTTACTACTTTTAAAATGATTCAAGCCAACTGTAATGCAAAGAAAGGAAGCGGGGTAGTAATCATTTTTTGCAACACGATGCTGTTTACACAGAAACTCAACCCATTATATTCTTCTTCCAATGGCATATTCACAATATGCCATATCAATATTCTACTTTATCACCCTCCCAGTTCATTTTCCATTGTACTCTCCTCACTAATAGGATGTCACTAATGCTCGCTTGTGTCTGAGGCCGGCAGGGTGAGGGATGTAACTGGAGACCTGAGACCTGGTACTTAAGCTCATGTGCACTAGTCACACTTCTCAGTTCCTGATCCCAGCTAGGCTGTGACTTTCCACTAAACTCCCTGGTGCGAATATTCTGGGTGCAACAAACACATGCGTGGCAGTGTCCTGGCGGCAGCTCTCGTTCCTCCATAGGATGGCATTGGATAGTTTTCGATTATTTTTTACCATACTTCAGTACCTTTGTAAGCTTGTAACCTGCTTTTGATGAGCATAAAGACTTTTTCAGTTGATTTATATTCAGCAGTTTGCATGAACCCTTCAAAATGTTTCGCAAGGATCCTGCTCGTTACTGGGTGGTTGTTAGTCCCAATACCGGCAACATTCCCCCCCCCTTCCCATAGGCGAACGTGCATAAATAAACACACAAGACACTTTGTTTATGGGAAAAACTTGTCGCAGGTTTATTCAATACAAGAGTATGCAATAAGGTGGGTTATCTTACGGGCGATCCATGGGCAGGCAGCCATCCAACCTATGCTGCCCCTGCCCGCCTGATGAGCCAGCACTGTGGGATGGATGCCCGATCAGCGCTTCACCTTTGAGTAAAAAAAGTCTGAACCCTCTTGAAAAACTAACCTTGAATTAAACTTTCACTTTTACGCTCCTTTATTTATTTTGAATGCATGCCTCTTCTGTGTATAACCTACTCTAAATCTCACGCCTACCTGTCTTAATCTTGTTTTTGAAACCATATCCCTGTAACCTAACAATATCTATTAATTCCAGCAAGCATTGCTCCTATTATAGCATCCACTAAAGGTCACACCTCTGTCATTAATGTACCCCAAAGAAACTAGAGTAAATGCTTGGAAAGGTTTCCTTTAGCATGCAAAACTAGCCCCAGTAACCAATGGTCTCATCACTAACTCTGGGGCTCCTGAGTTGTGTGCTACTTGCCATAAACACTTCAACACCTCGTTGGGGGTAGTAACTTATAAATGGCAATTTAATTCAATCATACTCCAGCGCTGGGAGCAGAAAGGATCAGGAGTCCAAACAGGACATGTGCTGGCAGTAAGGTAAGTACAAAAGCTTCTGAATGCTATGTGTGTATGTGTGAGAGTGTATGTCTGTGAGAGAGCCTGTGTATGTGTGAGCATGTGTGTCTGAAAGTGAGAGAGTGGTAGTGAAGGAGTGAGTCAAAGTGCGTGATGAGTGATGGGAAGAGTGCATATGAGTGAGTATGAATGAGAGTGATGGAGGATGATAGTAAGTGTAACTGAGTGTTACTGTGTGTGAGACTAAGTGAGTCACAGTCTGAATCAGAGAATGAGTGAGACTGAGCGAGCGAGATTGAGTCAGGTTAAGTGGAAATGAGTGTGAATGGGCATGAATGAGTGAGACTGAGTGAGTATGAGTAAGTCAGGTTGATATTGAGTGAATGAGAACGAGTGGTACTGAGTGAATCAGTGAGGAAGAGTGAGACTGAGAGAGTGACTGACTGTGAATGAGTGAGACTGCGTGAATGTAAGCGAGTCAGAGTGAGATTGAGTGATTTAGAATCAGCTGGACTGTGTGTGTGAGGAAGAACAAGTGAGTCAGAGGGAGACTGAATGAAAATAAGCGAGAATGAGTGAATCAGAATGAGTGAGACTGGATGAGACTGAGTGAGTTAGAGTGAGACCGAGTGAATAGAAATGAATACAATTGAGGGAGAGTAAGTTAGAATGAATGAGACTGAGTGGGTCAGAGTGAGAATGAGTGTGACTGCATGAGTCAATGAGACTGAGTTAGTCAGAGTAAGTAAATGTGGGTGCAAATGCAAATGAGAGTTAGTGAATGAGACTGAGTGAGAAAGAGTGGGAGAGTAAAAATGAATGCAAGCAAGTGTGAGCGAACCCCTCGAGTCCACGGAGACAACTTCAGGTTCGCTTACTGGAATTCCAGCCAAGGATTATGCCCACCACTTTTTAAGGTCACCAGCCGCCACTGATTGAAGATCTAGAACAGCTACTTAGTGTGTGCACACAACTGTAAATTCTTCCATTATTTTATACAAAAAATGGTACCTTTTTGGCAAATAAGATTACCACTGTTGGGAGCATCACGCAGGCCAAGTCAATAACCAGAGAAGCCCTAAGTGGCTTTGACAGGTACAAGCTACCCCTTCATCGAAACTAGAGAAATTTACACCAGTCTGGACATTATTCATCAAAAACTGTCCAACTGTTTCCCCTTTAGAGCCATCTCCAGGAAAACACATGCAACAGCTTGCCTTGTCTTTTCATGAAGAGCTCCTGTTAATCTGTAACTGCTCTCTCGAAACAGGAATATTTTCTAAACCTGGAAATTAGCAATCGTAAAACATTTGCAAAGCAAAATTTCTTCCTCTAGCCACCTTGAATAATTTCAACCCTATCTCCATCCGTTCCTATTTATCTATGCTTCTGTAGAGTCCAACTTTTATTCAACTTCAAACTTTTGTAGAGGAAAATGGCCATCAGGATTTTCCCTTTGGTGGGACATGGAATTTACGTCTGTCTCCTTACTTGATGATCTGCACAGACTAATCAATGCAGGAAGCCCTGGGCCTTGATTTTATTAGGCCGCTCCGCAAGTTTCAACACTATCGACCACAGTTATAAAGGGACAGTTCTTGGCTGGCTTAATTCATTTTTGTCAGACTGCTGCCAATTCATTACTTTACCACTGTTCACTTGTCAACCACTGTTGCTCAATTGCAGTGTCTCTCAGAGTTCATCCAATTACATTTACTTTTAAATATTTATGTGCATCCCCTACCACATATGCTATATCACACTGAGGTAAGGTCCTATTTGTACCTGATGTTAGCAAAATGTTTTTGGAGTATCTCCTTCTTCTAAGCATGGCAACAGAAAAACCTCTCTATTCGCAGATTAATAGTCTGGTGAAAATCCACCTACTACTTTAAGTTAAATCCTACAAAAAACAAGCTGGTGCTAACCTCTTAAAATCTCACTACTAAAATTTACTATGGCCTCTCATCATGAGCTTGCCTCCAACCCTCATATCTTCAGTTCAAAAGTTGGGTTTTCACCTGGATTCTAATCTAGATGCGACTACTCAGGTCTTAAATTGCTGTGAATCATTTTCCCCTTTCATCAATTAACATCTTTTCATTCCTTTTATGAATAAACTACTAAACATGATTGGATTATAGGAGCACCATATATCTATCCACTCAGTTAGACCTAACATTTATTGGCGTGGTTTCTCCAGTCTTTTTGCTGCTGACCTCCTGTTTTTGACTCTGTGCTGAACTTCATTTTTGCAGGTTTTAGGACTCTGGACACTTTACCACTGTCGACCAGAGCTAAAGTGCATGTGCTCTGTGCCTAAAATGTGATGGCATTTGGTTTCTTCATGATTGGCATATTTGATTTACTACTAAGTCCCTAGTGCAGTGCACTACATGTGCCCAGGGCCTGTAAATCAAATGGTACTAGTGGACCTGCAGCACTGATTGTGCCACCCACATGAGTAGCCCTTCAAACCTGTCTCAGGCCTGCCACAGCAGCACCTGTGTGTGCAGTTTCAAACTGCTATGTTGACCTTGCCAGTTCACCTACTTGCCAGACCCAAACTTCCCCTTTTATTACATGTATGGCACCCCTAAAGTAGGCCCAAGGTAGCCCCATGGGCAGGGTGCAGTGTATTTAAAAGATGGAACATGTGCTTTTACGTTTGACATGTCCTGGTAGTGAAAAACTGCTAAATTAGTTTTTCACTACAGCAAGGCCTATCTCTCCTATAATTTAGCATTTCAGCTGCCCTGTAACACTTTACAAGTGTATCTTCCAATTGGAAGCAGATAGAAAATTGGAGTTTGGTGTCTCTGGCCTTACAATTTAAAAACATATCTTTGAATGAAGTTGTTTTTTAAATTGCAGGTCTGAAAAGGCCTCTTTTAGAAAGTTGGCATTTTCTTACTTTAACCATCTGTGCCTCTGCCTGTCCCTAGAATACATGTCTGGGTCAGGGCGCAGCTGGGCTTTGTGAATTCACTCTAGACAGTCACACACAAAGGGAGCTGAGGTGTGTCCTGCATATCCTGTTGGTCCATCACCAGGCTGATGGGTCTTCCTGAGCTAGAGTGGTGGGAGGAGTTGACACTTGCACCTGAATAGGGCTGTGCCTGCCCCCACAAAAAGAGCTGCATACCCCACTGTAGTGTGTCTGGACCCAGGGTCAGGAAGGGTAAGGTCTTGTGCACTACAAAGACCTTTCTTTGGAGTCTCCCGACTTCAAGGACCAAAATGGGTGTAAGTACCGGACCTCGGACACCATATACTCAGAATACTTCTGGACTTAGGACATTTTGCTAGATAGAAGAGCAGTTGTGTTGCCAGGAGGGACTGCCACTTTGCTGCTTGCTTTGCTGTGTTGGCCTGCTGCCTGCTGCTTCTTGCCTGGCAGTGAGAGGTCTGGACTTTACTCTCTGCATCCTCTTTTCTCAAGGTCTCCAAGGGCTTGACTGAGCTTGCCACCGTTAATATTGATAAAGTCGATGCCAATGTTTATAATGATACACTCTCATATACGAGCAAAATCGCATCACTATTAACAAACTTGACAGTCATGAACTCTCCATCAACCCTGACTCAGAAATACATGTTCAGGCAGGCTCTGCTACATAGGCCTGAGGTTACTGATTGACACATCACAGGTGGGGGGCACGTAGCCATCAGGCAAACGCACGAACAGGAAACTCAGGTCCATCCCCCAGGTAAATGCAGCAACACTACAATGGTCCAGGGACATTGGCCCCAATAAAGCACACATGGCCGTAAGGGTGCACGCATTCCCAAAACATCCTAAAGTCAAATGCCACATGAAGCTCGGAACACATTGCCAATCAGGACACAGCACACATGGTACATGCAATATTCATGCGCCCCTTATGCCGGACATCTGGGCATGTTACCCACTGTTCCCCATTGTGTCCACGCAAGGTCGAGGCCAATTTGTTATCAGTGGTCTTATTTATGACTCCACAGACAAGACCCGCATTCTTTTACCAAACAAGGATCGCCAGAAGTATTTTTATGGTACCCAAAAGCGGTATAAAGTCTTGTTCAGATTGATTGTACTTTGAGACAGTCCTCAGACTCTCCTCTGTAATTATGCTGCCGGACGAAGTGTTTAATTAAGACAACTCCTCTTGTCTTTCATTTTTAAGGTAAATTCATATTTGAGCAACACTTTGGAGAGCCAGTTAGGAGAGATTGGTAGCTCAGACCAGACTGCAGCTGAAGGAAAGGGACCCCGCCTGGAAGGATCGCATGTGCGCAGAAAGGAAGCTGAGCAGACACCACAATTGATTGGCAGTTCTGCTGAATCTGTGGGGTGGAGGTACGTCATGAAGCCGCTGTCAGGGGGTAACAGACTACATCTGATCCCTAGTCCCTAACATTTGGCGCATGGCAAACTAGGAAGAAGCACATAAATTTAACCTGAGTGCCATGCCACTGACAGAAATCTGCCATGTTACCTATTTTATGTGTCCAAACTTAGTAGTCGCAAGGCGATTTCAGAGGTGTTCCGGCATAGGTCAACTTTTCTCAATAGTCAGCATGCTAGGAAGGGTGAAATTGGTTGTCACTTGGACCGCTGTGTGTGACACAGATGGTACGCTTGTCCCTTGGTTGTGAGACAGGGTTGAGGCCTCACCTCTTGGAGCGCTGGGCATGATACAGATGGTATGCATGGGTCCTGGGTGTGATATAGGGCCGGCACTTCAATCTTATTTTTTGTCTAAAGGGTTTTCTCAGTGCTACTGGTTTCTTAACACTGGTGGTATCTGAAAGAAGTGAGAGGCGTTGTTCCCTTAGACCGCTGGGTGTGACACAGATGGTACGCTAAGCCCCTGGGTGTGAAACAGGGTGCAATTCGGACATTAGGGGACAAGATTTGGATCTGGTAGCTCAGGTGTAGCTTGTGTTTGGCCAACGAAGGCATGTGGTTCTTCAAGTTATTCCTTTTCTCTGCAAAAAAAATTTAATTATCTTTTTCCTGGAGCCAATATTGACAGACTATCGGGCTCACTTAGGGGCCCATTACGATGTCGGGCGGAAGCACAACCGCCGTGCTGGCGGATGCAAAAAGCACCAGTTACCGCCGGCACGCAGCAGTCCACACGCCCGCCCAATTACGATGCGAAAAGTAGGCCAAACACCGCCGGCAAGCCAGCAACACCGTCCGCCATCAAAGTGCGCCCGTACACGTAGCGGCGCAGCACAACTGACACACACCGTCCGACGAAACACGTCCCGCCCGGCGCATAAATTACGATGCCGCAAACAAACGGCTCCCACGGCCAAGAGATACCGTACGACAAACCGAAGCGGTAACACGGACGCCGAGCACGGACAACGAAGAAGCGGCTCCCCGAGCATGAATCCAGCACTGCAGGCCCTCCCCATGCTCCTGCTGATGCACCACCAAGGACGCAACGTACCGCGGAGACGCAGGTAGGCACACACACAACAAGTGCACGCAAACAGCGCACACAGTGCAAGGGCGGAAAAGCGGACAACCCCCACCAGCGCGTGTACACAACACATCCACCATCGCATCCACATATGACACACAGGCCAAATCGTAACATCGCAGAACACATGTGTACACACCACCTGGGACTAGGAACCAACCACCCCGTCACGGCCCCAAAGCGGCGATGACGCCGCCACACATGCGCACAACGCAGAGGCCAACCGCAGCGCCATGCATGCGTCGCACACAGACACAGGGACACAACCAAGCAGCACACACATCAGCCCCACCCCGAACGCACATGACACGTGACAGGCCGGCCACAGACATGTCCCCAACGCCCAATTCACGGACAACACCCAACGCCACACAACCGACGCACACATGTCAGTGAAGACACGCAACAGCAGGACACACCCCAGTGTAACAAACATGGCGTAGCACACAGCGGCGGCAACACCAACTAGGAGAAGCAGGGCCCCTTCGGGAAGAGGAACGCCAGTACCACACAGAAACACCCATACCACCCTGCACATATGAACAAGACATATAAAACGGAACACCAAAGAGCCCGGGGACCGACAACAGGTGGCCCAAGAATAACATTCACACACACGGCCCAACGCAGAGCGGAAAGGCAGCCTGCCGCCCACACAAGGGAGAGCAGACAGCACTGAATGACCTTCCATTCCAACTCCGAAACCACAGCCCTACGACAGAAGCCGGTGAATACAGCCATTGTCCAAGAATAGACCAACACAGGCATGCCGAGGAGACCGACCACAGGACAGATAGCGCATATCACAGAAGCACACAACGGACGGGGAAGAAAGAAGAAAACACTCCCCATGTCGGCCACATGCAAGTTAATTGGAAGGAGTCACACAGCACTGACCTTGAACTGTCTGAGAAGCATGTGGGAAGAGGGCCCGTGTCCTCCAAACAAGCCAACAGAACACAAGTCCTGTCTCCCTACGACTACACAGAGCTCACAGCAACCCCGGAGCGTGCACATTGCAGACTGCACACACAGCCGGAGCACGCCACCTCAACGAACCGCTGCGAAATGGCAACCGCAACACACCTACCCAACTACGCCGAACAGCTCAAGCTGTACAAAACCAACCTGTGCCATACATTGGGATGCGATCTCCTGTCCCTGCTGAACGTAAGTTACCGACTGACTTACCGCATCACATTGTTCAGCTGCGTCATGCCCGTCTTCTACTGTCGGAGGTGTCCCTACCAGCATCCCGTCGAGATATGCCTCTCCAACCCGGCATGTCTGAAGGCGGACCTGCTACCACTACTCCTCCCTCTGGATGCACACGACAGGGCCTGCTCTGCCTATGGGGGCATGGCGTATGTGGCCAACATCGCCCCCGCACTGAAATGGGACCACTGTGCCTCCACACGACGGATCATCGATAACAGCTACATCAAATGTCACCCAGCATGCCCCATCATGGTCCTCCAAGGGACAACCTACGAACAACACCTTGACAGCCACCATCCGCTTCATTGGCTGGCAAACATGTACACCACCAATGACATGGAAGCCCTGCTGGACGGCATCGCATACCTGACAACCTGTAAATACGTCGGACCACAACGCAGGTTCCCCGAGTGACCTATGATGTCCAACCCCGCACCCATGCTTCGCTTCCGCACGGACTGGCCAGTCACCACCACAACAGCCATACCAAACGACCGGCAACTGTAACCACACCATCAACGACATCGCCATGACATCGGATATGACCGGGACATGCACACTGTTCCCCATCACATCCAGGAACACCGCATGCATCGTGGGAGGCAGTGGCATGGGGTCTGTGTATCGCACCCACATGGACGGAACTGCACGAACAACCAGGACACGACATGGATCCAGCGCACATGGACACACACACCGCTCAGTGGACATGAATAGGTCGCCTGGAGTCTGTGGGTGCTGCACCCCTCCCACCCCCGCCCGGGAATCCCATACCAGGACCTTTGCATGGACGACAAGTGCATACAACAACAACACGACCCCAGTGACTGTGACATGTCCAGTAACCACCACAGTGCAACAACAAGTGGCACGCCGCTGCATGCACGCAAGCACATGCCCTGATGTCATCTCACATGCACGCGTGCATGAGGAACAACCGCAGCAAACCTGTCACATGGAACTGAGATGGACTGTGCCCATGATGCCAAGCGGTCTGGTAGGCTACATGTATACCGTCTGTGTCAAAGTCCGCAGCTCCGCAGCTATACGTAAATGTACATTAGCACAGCCTTGGCCAAGCAGATGTCACTCTGAAGCCCACATCCCACATGCAACAGCCAATCACATGTAACCCCACACCCTATCCCATTTGCAATCATGCTCAGTATATCCTCAACATGTATCCCGCTGCCAGTAGTGTCCACTATACTGCATCACAGAGGACAGAAGACTCAATATAATGTTTGAAACCAAAACTGTCTCCGCTGACTCATTTCACAAGTACGAATGAGAGAGGATGAGAGTATGTGAAGTACACGGCAGTCGTGACATGACCATGTAGTCCACTGGTATTGGATGTCAACGCAAATGAGTAGCACTACTGTGGAAGACACACATGTGTCGTGTGAAGTCGTATGGACGCAGTGCTCAGGTGGGTGGGTGCGACGGGTAGATGCGCACATGCCAAGTTGGAGCACGCCGTGTTGGGAGGGGTCATGAACAGTACACCACCGCTTCCCTGGGCATTGTGAGAGGACACCTGTCGGGGGTAGTGAACACGTGTGTGCACAGCAGCCGGGCACACGTACAAAGCGGTACCAGGCGCACCTCAGCCCACCCTCTGTGGACAAGCTGGATCCTGTTGTGCGCCCGCCATGCCCCTGACAAGGCACACACAGCCCCAGTCGACCAGGTGTAACCCCAACATAGTCAATCCGCACAGGCGATACAGGGCACGGGATGGCAGTGGAGCATGGTGTGTGAGAGGTCTCCTCGCGCTCCTCCTGGTCATATCACGCAGGCAATAGAACCTCAACGTCTAGCATGGCACAAGTCAGATGGAAGTGTAGGGGGACGCACCACAGCACGAGCAGCACTGACGTCACGGGAGGTGGCTCGCACCATCCCATCCATTGCCCATCATACCAACCACGCCACATGCCATTGCGACTAAGTGCAAGCGCGTGCGCCACCACCCCGAGCCCTCCCCAGAGAGGCCAAAGAGTGAATGTGTGGGCCATCAGCCACAGACGGACGCGGCCTGGCCGCAAGGGCAGCCACAGCCACTGGGTGTCGCAGGTGGCGGATCCGGAAGGCGAAGACTGTGATGCATAGTCCATGCAGGCCGGGTCTCCATTTGGGGCACCACGCAGGTGGACGGGCGTCCCGCGACACATCATACCCTGAGACAGCCCACTCGTGCAACTGGACCCACACATACACTCCTTGCCCTCTCTGGTGCGAGCTTGGGGCTGCCTGTGCAAGCGCTAGCCTCGCAGGTGAGCATGCATATTGGGGGAGCGAGGGGAGGACATGAGGGCTGGGGCGAAGATGACTGTATCACTGTCAGTTAGTACAAGGGATGACCCAGATGTGGAAAGGAAGAGACGTGTCCCGTGTGTACTGCAACTAGTCGCCAATCCAACTACCCCCATGTCCGGAATGTAAGCCCGCACCTAGGCCCGCCCATCCGCCACATCGAACATACCACCAGCACGACAACCTTCCCATTCGAAACACTGACTGGGGGTGGCGACCAGTGTACAATCATGTGTAGCCTACCCACGCGTACATGTGGGCCCTCCATGATCCATGTCACCTGCGGCAAAGTCATGACATGCGCAATGAGGGAAGTGAGGAGAGCTGTCTGCCCCACGCGCAGAAGGTGCATCAGCTCCACAGACCCAGCAGCGAGTCCAGCAGGGGTCACATGTGCAGGGGCAGCTGTGCCTGGTGTGAAGGCACATGCATATAGACAGCACATCGACCAATGTGTAGTCTGCCCACATCTACAGTCCATCATCATGCGGACATAGGAATTGAACACAGGGCAACACATCTTCAGTTGGTGCACCCACCGTGACCAACAATGCGCAATCATCGACGTACCCGCCCTGTGCATGGCCCCCCACCCAACGGAGGCACATCCAGTGCCACCATCCCACACACACAAGCCTTCCACGGAACATGCTGTGTCCAATGCTCAGTACAGAGTCAGCGCCCATGTGGTGGATCCTGAACAGGAGACACATGCACACACATGCCAGCTCCCACTGTGTACGTCTGCCACCTGGCACGTGCAATGTAACCTCTCACCTGTGACGTGTGACTGCAAGCACACAGCCGTCTTGGCATGGGGCTGTCAATGTGGACACCTGTCAATGTTTCGGGAGGTGTGATCCGTACAGTGCTGTACATAGGGTGCAGTGCTGACACCTACTACTGTCTCATATCCCCTCGTGCCACAGGTCCCACTTGTTTTGGCCGCTCAGCCTGTGCCCACATCGTCGTCGTTGTGTGCCATACTCATCCAGCCGCGTAAGCAGTTCCATGCTCAGCAGACATTCATGTTGCCGTGGCGTTGCCGCTTGACGGATATGCAGTCAGTCCCCATCAGCACGCCCCGCAAGTCATTGGGGCCTAGATCCCCATGTGCATGCACATGGCAGTGGTTTGTATCACTAGCCATTGCCATTGTTGGGAGACCTGTGTAAGTGTATTGTGGCCGTGCCGTCCCAGCTTGACAGCTGGGCTGTGGCTCATGTGCTTGCTCAGTCATGTCAGTGATGTGTATGCGAAATTGCTATGTGTCGTGTTGCTTTGACATGTGTCCTCTGCCATTGTCCCTAGGCGGAGACCGAACATTGACCGCCCATGCCAATTGCTGGCAGACATGGAGGATACGGAGGTCATTAGGAAGTTTCGGCTGGACAGGCCAACCCTGCATCGACTGTGTGCCATGTTAGAACCCCATCTCCGTCCCCGCAGGGTGTATCCGACTGCTGTCACCCCCACAGCTAAGGTGATGGCCGCCATGCATTTCTTCGCCACTGGGTCATTCCAGCACACAGTGGGCAGTGGAGGAGGGATGTCCCAGCCCATGTTCAGCAAGGTGCTGAGGGATGTACTGGCAGCCATGATGCTGTACCGGAACAGGTACATCCGCTTCCCCAGGGCTCGTGAATTGGCGGCAGTGAAGGGTGCATTCTATGCCCTTGGCAGAATCCCACACGTCTTTGGAGCCATTGACTGCACACATGTCGGCCTTGTACCACCACAGGCCACTGAGCACCTGTACCGCAACAGGAAGCACACTCACTCCCTGAATGTGCAAGTGGTGTGCCTTGCGGACATGGTGATCACCCACGTGTGTGCAAAGTTCCCAGGCTCGGCCCATGACGCACACATAATGCGCAACAGCATCTTGCCACGACTGATGTCCAATATGCAACAGGATCGTGCCTGTATTGTCGGTGAGTATGTGGAGTGGTGTAGCGTGCTGGCTGTGCGATGCTGTCCCCTGTCCAGTTGGATTAGCAACGGTTCTCTGTGTCCCTCACACCCAGGTGACTCTGCGTATCCGAATGGGGCATGGCTGCTCAGTCCATTGAGGAATCCTCGCACCCCAGCAGACGATCGCTACAATGAGGCACATGGGAGGACCAGACGTGTGGTCGAGCGTACCTTTGGCCTCCTCAAGTCCAGGTTCAGGTGCCTGGACCGCACCGGGGGTGCGCTGGCGTACTCCCACAGAAGGTGTGCCGGATAGTGGTGGCGTGCTGCATGCTGCACAATCTGGCCATTCGGAAGCAGATCCCCCTCATCGTGGATGACGGAGACCAACCAGGGCCCCAGCCCGCAGACCAGGACAGCTCGAGTGAGGAGGACAGCGGAGAGGAGGAAGCTGGTAATGTGCGGCAGCAGCTCATCGCCCGCTACTTCACTTGACGGTGAGTGTCCATGTACGACGGCTGATGTGGCAGTATCTGTGCAGGTGTGTGTGTGCTGTGTCAGGGTGGCCGTTTGTTCACTGCGTGCTGTGTGTCAACGCTCCATGACCAGGGTAGTATGCCACTGTTGGTGGCTGTGGCATTGTGCCCTATAGCTCTGTGCGATGTGTGTACATTGCTTGTAGTTGTTGACATGTACTGTGTGATGGGTGTGTGACACACTCATTGAATGTGCTCCTGTTCTGTCTCCCACCCCTAGGTCCCTACAGGCCCTCCGGATTCAAATGCCATGCCACGCATCAGGTGCCTTTCCGTCCAAGGTGGCCGTTGTATTCCGTACAAATAAGACACAGGGCACAAACAGCAGTTAGTGAAAAAGGTGCATTTATTACAAACTGTGACATGTGATTGTGTGTAAGGTGATGACAAAAGTGGTGCGTGCAGTGACAATGAGCTGTCGGTCATGGCTGCGTGATGATCAGGGTGTACCCACTGGTTCTATGTCCATAGTCCAACACACACATGCCATCCAGATGGCTGTGTGGAGTGGGATCGTAGTCCAAGTCAATGCAGTGGCTGGTCAAGGAAGGCTGGCGGAAGGCTGGCTGGCTGCCTCACTTGCGACTGGAGCGTGCGAAGTCCTCCCGGGAGATCTGTTTCCTCTTCGGACGGCCCCTTCCACGCTTTGCGAGGGGGTGCCTGCTTGCGACATGCTGGTGGTTGAGGTGTGATCACTGGCTGTGGACGCAGGGGAACTGGACACTGCTGCTCCACCCTGCGCCCCGGCAGGTGGTGGCGGAGGGGAGCTGCTGTCCCTGGCTGTGACCTCACCGCCACCACCAGCTGTCCCATGAGGTCCACGATTTGGCCCATACGGGCGTCCATGGACCTCAACACCCCCAGCACCTCACGCGTGTCTGAGGCAGACCGGACCCATTGTCCTTGGGCCTCTTCATAGGCCCCAAGGACTCTGGCCATGTGAGGCAGGGCATGGCTCCCAGGGGAGGCTGGCGTTTCCCTGACCCTGCTCCTCCTACCAGTCCTGCTGCCACCGGCCTGCCCACTAGCCACATTGCTCACCACGGTCCTCGCTGTGGCTCCCAGGGTGGATCCAGTCGTCCGGGCCACCACCTGCGCTGGGGCTGGTGCCAGCGGAGACGTGGCGGTGGTGGCGGCGGTGGTGGTCGGTGCGGCGATGGTGGCGGTTGCGGCAGTGGTAGTGGCCACAATGACCGTGGGTGTGGCCGCAACGACAGTGGCAGCAGGGGGCTGTGAATGTTCAGCAGCCCTGGATGATGGGTTGGTGGGTAGGAGGGGTCCTGGGGAGCGGCTGGGCCCTGCCACACCAGATGGGCCTGCTTGGTTGTCCGTGTCCGAAGAGGAGGACAGATCCTCCAGATCCGTGTGTCCTCGTTGGGGGCTTGTAGGCTGGCTGTGCTGGCTGCTGGCTCCATCCCCAGCATCCAGCAGTTCGTCACCTGTGGAGAGAATGAGATTAGTTATTGTGTTGCACCTGGCGAAGTATGTATTTGTCGTCTGACATTGACAGTTCGTGCAATCTCGTACATGGGTTTCCCGGAGGCGTGTGTGTGGCTGTGGCATCTGTAGTTGTGTGTGCTTGGCAATGGGACTGTGTGCTGTGCACATGTGGCATGGGACGGATTGGCCATGCCGATGGGTGTGTTGCTGTGCCCCTACTTATTGTGACTCTGGTGTATGCGGGCTCCTGGCCCATCCTGGGTCTGGTTTGTACTTTGCTTTTGGGGTTCAAATGGAACGCTTAGGAACGCATATGGCAACATGGGGGCCATGCCCCAGATTCGCATTTGGGTGGGGATATGCTTTTGGGGTTCAAATGGAACGCTTAGGAACGCATATGGCAACATGGGGGCCATGCCCCAGATTCGCATTTGGGAGGGGATATGCTTTTGGGGTACATGCTGTGAGCCATGGGTGCCGAACGTGACATGTGTTGTGGCAGCATGACAGTGCATGGTTTGAGGTGTGTGCATGCTTGACATGGCCTGCATATTTGCTGTCTGTTGTGATTACTGGACATGGCATTGGACGCATCGTTATGAGTGAGTGATGGTTGTGTGCCAGCCAACGTATTGCAGTTGTCCCATCTCCTTGGTGTGCGTGCTGCCCTGTGCCATGTGCATCACTGCAGTGCTCGGGGGGTGTGGCCCATGTTGTGTGTTGTTGCTCACAGTGTGTCGTGCACTTCATTGACTTCTGGCACATGGTTGGTAATGGGCATGTATCTTAGCGTGACTGCTGTATGTGTGGCAGCTGTGCGGATGACATGCCTTTCATGAGACTGGGGCTGACGGATGGGATGGATGGTATGTTGTTTGTGCATGGTGTGTCTGTGTGTTTGATGGGTTCAGTGGTGTTCGTGTGCATTTATGTTGTTCCGCTCTGTTGCGTCTAGTGTTGTTTGTCTTACATAGGCGTAGTTGTGGGGTGTGTGGTTGACAGGCAGTTGGGGCTACATGGACAGGACTTCAATGGTGTTTCGGTTGTGTGTGATGAGTTGCACAGTGGCTGCCGTGTGGTACTATATTCAGTGTGGCTTGTGCATGCAGACGTGGCTCCTTGGGTGTTGCTATGTCTGTGATGGGTCATGTGGGGTGTGAGTCTGTTGTTCATGTCCGTGTGCACATTGTTCACTTGTTCGTGACGGTGGGCGGTGCTGCGTGTTCGTCTGCTACGTGACATGTCCCATGTGTTGGTCGTGTTACGGTCCTCATGCCTCCAGTAATCCGGCCCTGTCCAGTTTCCCACCTGCAAGTTGTTCGTGCGTGCACTGTACTGGATGCCACATGGCTCTACGCGGGGGTGCTCCATGTTGCAGGTCTGTGGGGGTGGGAGGGTGTTGTGGGTCGTGGGGGTGGCTGGATACCCACTGACACCGATTGCTGTGGACCGTGATGTCTGCCCTTCGGCTGTCGTTGTGCACTGCGGTGGCTGACACGTGGGTGTGGGGTGTGGGGGATGCTCCTCCTTGCTGTGCTGTGGGACTGGGGCCTGGTGTGTGTTGTACTTGGGCTGTCCACCGTCCCACCCACTGCACTTTGTGTTCCTGCCACTTACCTGTTACTTGTCGGTTGGTGCAGCTGTGGCGGACACATGGGTGTGGTGGGTGCTCGTTGTGGCGCTTCTGGCATATTTGGGGACCTGTTGGTGGTTACGTGGCTGGCTTAGTGTACACATGTCCCCACGCATCTTGCAGTTGTTCGGTTTGGGCTGTGTGTGGTGGTGTCTGTTGCATGTGTGTGTGATGTGTTGTGTATTGTGTGCTGGACATGGGGGTGTTTGTCCCTGGGAGCTGTGGCATGGTGGTAGTGCATGTGAGTACATAGCGGTGTGCTGGTATACATTAGTTTGTACTTACCAGCCTCCACTCCCCCTGCTAATCCGGCGAGGATCTCCGGATGGATTACGACTCGCACCTTCTCCTCCCACGCTTTGAAGGTCTTAAAGAGCGCGGGATTCCCTCCGCCAGTGACGGCAGCCAGCTCTCTGTTTTTGCCCTCCTTCTTCTTGACCAGGCTCTTGACGTCATTCCAACGTTTGTTAATCTCGACTCTGTTCCTGGGCAGGGTCCCGACTGCATTGACCTGGTCTACGATCCGGTTCCACATTCTGTTTCTGGTGGCTAGTGGTGTGTGCTGGACCATGTTCCCATAGATTTGTGGGTACACCTTGATGATCTCGTCGACCATGACCGTCAGCTCCATGGGCGTGAACTTGGGCATCCTTTGTGGTGCCATGGTGTTTGTGGTGCTGGTGCGGTGTGTGTTGTGTAATGTGCAGGGGGTTTGTGGTGCCGGTGTTTGGTGGTGGTGGTGGTGGTGGTGGTGTTTGGTGGTGGTGGTGGTTGTGATGTGTGCATTTCTGTGGTGTGCTGCTGTCCTTGCTGTGTCACTGTGTCCTCTCCTCTCCTCTCTGGTTTGCAATGTAGCAAGGGGTTGTGGTCTGTGGGAGTGCTGCTTTTGTACTCACCTATGTGGGTGTGTCCTCATGGTCTGTTGTTTTCAGGTGTGTTGTGTCTGGGGTTCTGGCCTTTGTATTTTTGTTTGTCCGGGGGGTGTTTTCGGGATATGTACTGTGCTTGTGTATTTGTGCGTGCCTTGCTGTGTGGACTTGTTGGCCATGTTGTGTGCTATTGGTTTTGTGTGCGGATGGTTTCTGTGCAGGTACGTGGGCGCCATGGCTTCTGCCGTGTCGATTCTCATCGGCGTTGTTTGCGCTGGCGGGCGGTATATTTGTGGTTTTTCCGCGCTCATGTCGGTGCGATCGTAATCTCACGTGCGGTGTGTCGGCCATGAGGGCGGGCGGTTTTGTGTTGTCGTGCGTGTTTCCGTCCGTGGCGGGCGGTTTGTCTCCGACTCGGACGTTGGCGGGCGGTATTTTGTGTGCTTTTTCCGCCGATGGCGGTATTCGGTTTGTGTAATCGTAATGGCGTGGTCGGTGTTCAGGCGGTGTGTGCGGGCGGATTTTTGCCGCTTCCATGCCTGGCGGAATTATTTACGCCGGGTATCGTAATGTGCCCCTAAGTTCCATGCACCACACAGGGTTTCCCCTGGAACAAGATAGCATGCGCTAGAAGCAAGCTAAGGTATTTTTGACAAATCATCATTTTTTCTCTGTCAGTTTTTTCTTATTTTAGTATTGAAATTGATGCATGGCATATTTGATGTTGTGGATATTTGATGCTGTGGTGCTGCTAAATTGATACAGCTGTATTTTGTCTAAATATTCTGTTTTGTCGATGTCTCAATGTGCTATATGAAGGTGTTGCTATATTCACAATTGTTATTTCATATCACAGTATATTATGTTCCCAGGATAGGCCCATGTAGCGAAGTAGCATTTTCTTACTTCGTCCTATTTTTCAGCAGTAACCTTTTGCACATATTGCATGCGCGACAATGTTGGATTAGTTTCTCTGAAACTAAGCTTGTTTACACATATAGCTTTGCACAACATTATCACAATGCCCTGAACATCATATACAAGGCCTCTTTTCGCACTATGCACAAATGTAGTCTCTATCTTCATCCACGGGGTGACATGGCTATCTACATATCCATAACATCACTAAACTATATACACATCACAAGACTGTGCTCTATTATAAAAAGATGAGCATCCCAATAGATTAGCAGAGGATGCACTTCAGCTGACACCGAGGGTCCCTGCATGCTGGGACTTCACCACGCAGCGGTCTGACATCTCCATGACGGGGTGTCCAGTTTGTGACCAAAACGGGCTATTACATTCTCTCCCATCAGGTAAAGGGGATGGATTGTCCCTTGGGGGGATTCTTGGCTCTACACTTACACACACTCTAGCTACACTTAGAGTAGGGTTCACATAGTAGGAGTACGCTCAATTACTGCCTTGCTTTATATGTCTGCATATATACACTGTTTTAGCACCATGGTAGAACTATATCTACTATTTACGCTTTTGGTGCGTGTAATCACTTTTATCTGCTTCTGTCTATTAATCATTGCAGCACACGTATTTTTTACAAGAATAAAGTTGGTTCACTAAACCTATTGAAAACATCCCACTGTATATTCTCTGTATACTGCTCTGAGAATAGATGAGCATGAGTGAAAAATTCTGTACTGTTTCCATGATCCCTGAGGGGTCAGGGTTGCGAGAAACCATTTGCTCCCTGATAAGGTTAGGGAGGATATGGTGGCACAGTGAGCTAGCTGGTCCATAGGCCAACATATCCTGTGGGGGAGTCCGGAATCAGCCTTGACACCAAACCCCTAGTTTATGTTGTCCAATAAACGCGCAGATCCTACAGATTAGGAGGAACTACATGACATTGCACGGCCAACGTTGGTTGGGTTCTTATTTAACTGTCAATATGAGTACTTCAGTCGTGCTTTCTGAGAGACCCTACTCACATTTAAACTGTACACATCCGAAGGGGGAAGGGAAATAAATCTAGCTTAGCTGAGTAGGTATACCCTATGTATTGGCTGTAGGTTATTCAAGCTTGGAGGATTAAAAGTTTCCCACATTGTGCATACCATATCTCAATAAATTCACTTAAAAAACACCTTTTCTTTAACAATGATCATACAAGCTGAGGACATTGAGGAGCAGGGAGTTGCTCTAAACATTACAGAAAATTGCAGACAGGCAGTTACTATGAAACTATTATAACATGGCCTCCCGGCAACAGGTGGAGACGTTACCTTGGTGGGTGAGGAACATGAAGCATTCAGAACAGAGGTATTCAACTCTTAGGTTAAATTCCTGCCTGCAGGTGCAACCAGACAGTTGTTTTCACACTTACATTGAAGATGAACCACCTGAAGAATATTTTCCATACGTGGACATAGAAGTCCCATTAACTTACCAAGAGCATATTAATTGGTTAAAAGGTGCCATACCCCATATTACAGAAAACATGATACTCGGTTTGCTCAGTAAAGAAGGAGCGAGCTGGCTGGTCTTAGCTTGTTATACACCTCATCCAGATACTGCTACTTTACCAGCAGCAGGAATATTTTCCATACATGGACATAGAAGTCCCATTAACTTACCAAGAGCATATTAATTGGTTAAAAGGCGCCCTACCCCGTACCACAGAAAACGTGAGACTCGGTCCGCTCAGTAAAGAAGGAGCCACCTGGCCAGTCTTAGCTATTTATACACCGCATCCAGACACTGCTACTTTACCAGCAGCAGGAATACATATACTTTATAGAGATTTAGTAAAAATTTACAGAAATCTTACACAGTTCATGATGCAAACACTGACAGTTCATCCCATGACGGCTGCTCAGGATGCATAACCTCAATTGGCTACTATGGGTATCAGCCCCCAAATGCTAAACGCCGTTTTGGGAAAGATTCCTACCAGTCAGGAGCAAATCCCATTCTGGATAGCGCAGAAAAGAGCTCAGATTGAAGCAGGAAAAACACAGATTATTAACAATTTGCTTGCCAATAGGGATGACTCCCCCGATAGAAGATTGTGCCTCTTGGGGTACAGTCTTTGCTGCCGTTTATACCAGAAGTCATAGCAGTTTTACCCAATATACTGAAACAAATACAGAATGAGTACGGGGCAGAGCCTGCCTTGGACCTGGGGATGAAACTAATGGGCAATTTTGCCCAAATATTAGCCATTATGTTAAGTAACATAAAAGGAGGCAGCAGCAGTGGCTATACGCCAACACCTGAAGGAATTCACTCCTGCACAGAGGGAGCAAGAATTGCCTAAGATTATCGAAGAAACATATGCTTCACTGGGTAGAGATAATCGGGGAGCCAGACTTGGGAAACCAATAGTTCAGAGCAATTCTGAAAAGGATAACTCTAAGCAAGCCCCTGGTTGTTCCAAGAAGAAATAGGATTACAAACAAAAAAAAGCAAAACAAAACACAGTCATGGGGTTGGTCTCCTCAACAGGAACACACCGAGAGAAAATGCAATTCGATAAACTGTGATATTAGAAAACCTGACAGGTATTAGGATACTGATACACGTTCCTCTCATTCCTTTCAGGAGTCATCCGATAAACTTTCGGGGGGAGAGGCGGGCAGTCAGAACACAGATCAGAAGAGAGAGTCAAGCCTAAAAGGGAGACACATTGCACTTCAGACTACATCATTACCCAAGAAGATAAACAAAAGACTCCTAAACCTCAATTTAAAAAGAAGAAGGTAGCCGGGATCAAAACTAGAAATGCCCAGGCTACTGAGGACTCTGCTTCTGAACGGGGAATGGACAATGCTGGACAGGGTAGCAGACGTCACAATAGCTCACCGGAACCTGATGGACTATCTGGCGGCAGTAGTACTGAGTAAGCATGTCAAGGTGGAAACACCTGATACAAGGGAGGTAAGTGTCCCACATTGTTTATACAAAGTAAAGCTTCAAATGGAGGGGTACATACCCAGGCAAGTGAAGGGTCTCTTTTGGAAAGACCTGACATATGGTAATGGTTATGGTTATGCCATTCTTTTGGCTGAAAAAGATCGGCCACCTGAGTTCGTAATGGAGTGCCCAATTGGGGAAGACGTAGTTTTACCTGCTTTCTCTGACCTCGTACCAGAATCAGTTAAAAATTCATATTTATTTATTTATTAATTAATTAATTTATGTATTCTGTGTTTTATATATTGCGAACATGACCCTTGGGTATCAGAGAGCTTTACAGTTACATGTCATCAATCATTTAGAACACAACAGAAAGAGATGTATCAAACACAGTAAAAAATTAGTACATTTAGTACCTGAGTAAGACAATAAAAACAGTAGGACCAATTGAGTATACTAATGTGCAGCCTAAGTGCACTCATAGCAATCTTGAATGTCTACCATTATATACATTACTGTTCGGTTGTGGCAAACGTCTATGCCAGATCAGTTTGTCACTAACTCCATGATCAATGGGGAGGTCTTTTATGGTACCTCTGGGAGTCTTCTGAAGCAACTGAATCCCTACCCGAAAAGGACTGGGCAAAACCTAGCAACTGACAGCGATGTAAATGATCAGTAGCGGGTTATGGTAGGAATTTGCTCATTAGGAAGATCTTCGCTTCCTTCTTGAAGACTGACGTGTTTGGGATTCTTCTAATGTTTTGAGGAAGCGAGTTCCAGATTCTGAGGGCAGCTCCAGAGAAAGCTCTGTCATAGGTTTTCTTCTTCTGAGAGATAGGAGGTTTCAACATCAGATCTCCGGCACTCCGTGAAGGTCTGCCTCCTCCAGATAACTCAATTTTCTGGGCTAGGTACATTGGTGTTTTGTAGTGGAATGCCTTGTGGGTAATACATGCCAGTTTAAGCTGAATTCTGGCTTCATATGACAGCCAGTTTAGAGCCTTCAAGTGTGGGGAAATGTGGTCATATTTTCTAGAACCTGTAATGAGTCTTGTAGGCACATTGAGACAAGGTTTTAGAGGCACTGTGGAGATCTTGGGTAGTCCTGTTAATGTCATACAGCCATATTCAATCCACCTGATGACTAAGGACTGAACTGCCAATTTGAGGTCTGATGTTGCAATGATTGGTTTCAATTTTCTAAGGTAGCTCAGGTGAAAACAGGCATTTTTCGCCATTGATTTGATGAGGGCTTGCATGTTTAGATTCTTATCGAGTGTGATTCCTAGCGATTTGGTCGAGTCAACTAGGAGATTCACTGATAGAATATCGATGACAAAATAATCGATGTTCAAAATATTGAAAAAGAAATATAGACTACAAAAATATCGACTCCCATACCTACACATGTAAGTACAAAAATATCGAATGAAAAATATTGATGCAAAATATTGATTTAAATATATATATATCAAGTGATCAAGCCTGCTGGACAGGCGAAACACGTCCTATCAGCTGTCTAAATAAATGAAATTTGGCCAGAACACGGCGTCGTCATTCCTTGGTTTACGAGGCATTTGCATATATTACTGGACCTTGCTTGGGTGGTCCGTTCACGATGACGCACTCTCTGTTTTGGAGCAGCGGCGGCTGTAACTTAAGCACGGAGGAGAGACATATATATATATATATATAAAATAATATATATTAAATATATTAATTATTAATATTAATTTTAACAAAATAAATTACATTTAATATACATTTTAACAAAATATAACAAATAAACTTAATTAAAAAAAGATAGACACACATAATAATGTATACATATATATATATATTTACTTTAAAATCTTTAATTTATTTTAAAACTTTAAAATTATATAAAAATAAAATATATATCTATCAATAATTTAAAATATAAAACAAAATCCATAATAAATTAAAACATTAAACTATTAAAAAATATTTAAACTTAAATTTCCCAATACAATCAGTGCAACAGTAGGGAAAGTGTTGGATAGCAAAATAATTAAATTTACTATTCCAACTCCAGTGAGTGCAACAGTAGGGAAAGTGTTGGATAGCGGAGGGGTAAAATTACTATTCCCACTCCAGTGAGAGCAACAGTAGGGAAAGTGTTGTATAGCTGACGGGAAAAATTACTATTCCCACTCCAAAGAATGCAACAGTAGGGAAAGTGTTGGATATCAGAGGAGCAAAAAATACTAGTCCAACTCCAAGGAGTGCAACAGTAGGGAAAGTGTTTGATAGCGGATGGGTAAAAATTACTATTCCCACTCCAAAGAGTGCAACTGTAGGGAAAGTGTTGGACAGCGGAGAGGTCAAATTTAATATTACCACTCCAGTGAGTGTAACAGTAGGGAAAGTGTTGGATAGCGGAGGGGTAAAAATTACTACTCCCACTCCAGTGATTGAAACAGTAGGGAAAGTGTTGGATAGCGGAGGGTGAAAAATGACTACTCCCACTCCAGTGGATGCAACAGTAGGGAAAGTGCTGCATGGCGGAGAGGTAAAAATAACTATTCCCACTCCAGTGAGTGCAACATTAGGGAAAGTGTTGGATAGCGAAGAGACAAAAATTACTATTCACACTCGAACAGTAAAAAAAATAATAAACATTGAAAATGATTAAAAAATCATAAAAACTAAATAAACAATATTTAGAAATGAAAAATCAAATATATTAAATATATATAAAAGAAAAAATATTACAATATTAAATACATATAAAAAACCTACAAATAATATATGATATAAAATAATAAATACATTTATTTAAAGAAATTCTTTTAAACTAGACAATATTTACAAACAAATAAATTAATTAATACATAAATGTATTTATTGTATTTCCTACCCTATAACACCACAAAAATACTTCAACATTTTTAATTAATTCCCCCCCAAAATTAACATATTTAATAATCAATTTAAAAATATTAATAATAAAAAAACGAATAAACATTAATTGACTACACTCACTTTAACACTATGATATCCACAACACACACCTAAATTAAACTCGAAAATAATATAACACATTTAAAACTTATTTGTAAATTTAAAACTATTACTATTAACAACTAATAATAAAGTAATTAAAATGTATTTAATACCCACCCTTTACCCCTTTAAAAGTAAAAACAACAGACACAAAAATAAACATTTACCCAAAATACATATCAAATAATTTACATTAATTAACAACTATATATTAATTAATTAAATACAAATTACTTCCCACCCTTTACTCCCATGAACACCAATACACACACCTAAAATTAATTACACAATTACCATAATTAATTACCAATTCATTAATTTAAATTAATTAGCAACCAATTATTAATTATTGAATAATAAATTACTTTACACATTTCATAGTATAACATCTCAATTAAACAAATATTAATAAATAAAAAAATAATCAATAAATTCAATATAATTAAATTACTTCCCATCCTATTCCCCTATAAACCCACAACCCACTACGGAACTAAAAACACAAAATTCAAATAAAAAAAATATTAATAACTACTAAAAATGTAACACATATATTTAAAATACAAACAATTCTTATACAAAAAACATACAACACACACATATAAAATATATACTAAAATACATAACATTAATAAACAAAGAATATTTTTAACAACTATGGGGCTTATTAGGATGGCGGTCGGATGACCACCGCCGGTCCGGCAGTGGCTACCGCCGTACCGGCGGCAGACATCCGCCCGCGATCGCAAGCCAGAAAACCGCCGGTCAAATTAGAATGGTGGTGTTGACCGCGGAGGTGGGAAATTCCGACCGCCGCTTTTCCGCCGGTTGCCATCCGTACTCCTGCCTTGCGGACAGAGAAGGACCGGGATAATGGTGGCGGTGCTGATCTGGCTCCGCCGGCACGATTATGATGCCGGCAGTGGCCAGCCTTTCCTCAGCGGTCAAACCGCCATGGAAAGGGGGCGGAAAATGTCTTCCGGGGGCCCGTTGTGGGCCCCCAATGTGTTGGGGTGGGGGGGTGCACTGGGGGGGTACCCATGGTCCCCCCTACATTTCCCTGTACCACGTGGCAGGCACTGTGCAGTGCCTGCCACGCAGTGCAGGGAAATGCAGGACATGCTCCCTTGGACATCGCAGCGGTGCTGCGTGCAGCAGCAACCACCGCAATGTTAAAGCCTGCGATCCAACCGCCGCGGTCGGATTTCGAGCAAGGACCATCGTAATGCGACCGGCAGTTATGTTGCGGGCCTTGCGGGCGGTCTTTTCCCGCTACCAAGGCGGTCGGGGAGGTTTTCCGACCGCCATCCCAATGAGCCCCTATATTTTTGCAAACGATATTAAACACTTCGATATTTTTAAAATCGATATTACTTACCTTAAGTCGATATTCTTGACCACGACATTCTTGCTATCGATATTTCTGTCCTACGATATTTGCAACTTGATATTTGTGCTACTCAATATTTTTGATTCGATATTCTGTCCCTGCACCCAACTAGGACTGGGGTGCAGTTTAGTGCCGTGATCAGTTTGGTCCATTCCTTAACGTCCGAGGAGCTTTTTGGGGGGTAATATTAGGCATTCCGTTTTTTGCGAGTTTAGTTTAAGATGATTGCTAGTTAACCAATGTAATGACACATTTAAGGCATTACTCATTATCTTGATCTCCTCCAGTGAAGAGATCTTGATGTAAATCTGGGTATCGTCTGCATATATGTGGTAGGAGATGTTGGCGTGCTGGAGAATTTCTGTCAGAGGTTCGACATATAGGTTGAATAGCGATGGGGATAATGTTGAGCCTTGCGGAACTCCAATCGAACTAGGGATTGGCGGTGACAGAGCCTGGTTGACCATGAATCTTTGTGTTCTGTTCTGTAGGAAGGGTTTAAACCATTTAATCACCCGATAATATCATCCTGTTTTCAAGATAATATCATCCTGTTTTCAAGATGGGCTAGCAATTTTTCATGATTTACTGTGTCAAAAGCAGAAGACAGGTCAAGAAGAACTAATAGACATGTTTCATTGTAATCCAGTGCCAATAGGGCATCATCCACTATACGTAATATTGCTGTTTTCGTACTGTGGCCTGGTCTGAATCAAGATTGGCAGTTGTCAAGCAGACTGAATTTAGCAATGTATTGGCTCAGTTGTTGTTGCACACATTTTTCTAGCAGGTTGGCCAATAATGGAATATTGGTCACTGGACAAAAATTATTTGGATTGGACGGGTGCTCTGTAGGTTTTTTTATGATGGGGAGGACATGTCCTGTTTTTAGGAAGTCTGGTAAGGAGCCTTGAAATAGCAAGGCATTGATTATCGTTTTCCAAATGGGGACGATGATGTGGTTGACTATTTTCAAGCATTTTGAGGGGAGAGGATCATTGTAGTGGTTATTCGGTTTTATAGTCGACAGAGTTTTGGCAATGGCATTCTGGTCATATAAGTTGAAGGCTGACCATTGTTCATTTAGTATTAGTCATAGTTTGTGTGGTGTGTATGGGAACATCATTGTGGGATGACAATGGGCTAGAAAGGTTGTCTGCTGCTATCCTGAACTCCCTTTCTGAAGAGTAGGCTGAGAATTCCTTAAAGATCAGTTGGGATTTTATTGATTCTTGAGAGGATTTGGCCAATCTATTAGATTGTTGTTTTAACATATCGAAGAGTTTACTAGGTCTGTTTTTTGGCATTATCCAGTTCAGATCTAAAGAATTCCTTTTTGGATCCGAGAATGCTTTTGTTGTATTTGTTTTTAGTTTTTCTGAGAGTTTTTGGCTGTGGGGATGATTTGTGCTGTCTCCAATTCCTTTCAGTTAGTCTGAGATTCCGCCTTTCTTCATTTAGTGTCCCATTAAACCAGGGATTTTTATCTTTCTCTGGAATCCTTTTCAGTTTTAAAGGCACAAAGGTATTGATTATATTCCTCATTGTTGAGTTATAGTGTTCAGTGAGTTTGATAACGTTCACCATGTTGTTAGGTGGGTGTAAATCCCTCCCACAGTGTGCCACTAATTGCTCATCATTTAAGTCTCTAGTGTCCCGAACCCACTGTTTAAGTTTGACGGATTGCGTGACTTTTTTCTTTTTTATAATAGATATATGGAAGGTTATGACATGGTGATCGAGCAATCACATGGATCAGTTGAGTGTATTGTAACAGCCTTATCTCTAGAAATAACCCAGTCTAATGTTGACCCTTTTGAGTGTGTCAGCAGTGTGCAGGCTTGAGTAAGACTTAGGTCTGCTAGGAAATCTTTGAGTACAGTGACCTGTTTATCATTACTATTGTCCCAATGTAAATTAAAGTCACCTAGGAATATATCATTGGTGTGAACAGAAGAGTTAGCAGTGATGATCTCCATTAACTGGTCTATGAAAGGGGCATTGTTACCTGGGGAATGGTAGAGCGCTTGTAATTTGCACATTTGATTATCTACAGTTCTTATAAGAAGACTGAGGCATTCACATGATTTAAGGGGTTCAGAATGCAGTTGGGCCAGAGAGAGAGGTCAGAGCGATATATGCAAGCCATACCACCCCCTGTTTTTTTAGTCTGTCTAGCCTCACAATGTTATAGTTGGGAGGCACCAGTAGATCCATGGAAGGGGAAGATGACTCAATGAGCCACGATTCTGTTAAGATTGCCATGTCGACTTCATGACTAATGATGAGGGCAGCAATGTCTGAGGCGTGTTTCATTGCTGATCGGCAGTTGAGTAGTAGGCATAGTAGCGTTTTCCCTGAATTTCCAGAACTTATCTCTTGATTGTTGGTGGTTAAAGATACTTTTTTCAGATTCTTAAGGTTGAGCTTTCTATTTTTGGGCAAAGTAGTTCTATTTGCATAGATTGGGACTGATCTAATTTCCTCACCTCTAATGATGGGAAGATTGGATGCAGTCTCATAGAAAAGAAGTAAGGCATGTGTTTCATCAACCGATAGATATTTAAGATGCTTGCATGGTCAATTTTGTCTATTTGTTAGTGGCATGGCTGTCCATTTATGCTTTCCTTGAAGTTCATGTACTGATTCTTGAATAAGCTTGATTTTGGAGTGAGTACTTGCTGTGAGTTGTAAAATGTCCTTCATTTCATGTAACACATTTAGAATGCCCTGTGACACACTGTCAGCTTGTACTTTAAGTATTTAGATTTCCCTTTGTGGAGAAGGAGATAGACAAGAAGTGTACACACGCCTTGTGCATGGTTTGCTTGAGACCCTTGAGTCCTGGTGATTTAGACCGAGGTAATTTCCAACGTTAGTTTTTTTCTTATTAAGTAGGGTGCCTGAGCCTCGCTTGAGGATAATGTGCGTTGAGCTCTGTTTGTCATGGTACCTTGTTTTCGTACTTGTAGGATCTGAATTTCGTATGGATGCAGATGCTACTTGGTAATGTCGTAGTGTGGGGTTCAGATGGTGGGTTAATCTCCCTACCCCAATTTGCTGGAAGGGGGTGCCACTATGTGGCCTATGTATGGAGGTGACCATATCCTTGAGAAGAGGTACAGACCTTTCCAGAGGGAATACTGTAGGGACGATATTAGCGTATTGAACGATTCATCTTCTAAACCTGTTGAGCTGATGTCTGAGTATCAATGGTCATTGATGTAGGGTTTGGCTATTGGGAGTCTTCTGACACTAAGAGGTGTATACTAGTTGAGTTGGTGGTAAACTGTGCGTCTGCTTGTGTAACCAAGTGTTGTTGGGAACTGGTGATAAAATGTTTGTCTACACAATCTTTTTGGGTTGCAAAATAGTCATCAAATTTCTTCAAATCATAATTGGATGCTTGTATAAGCACGATACAATTCTTATAGGTAGTTATACATAGTTCAGCTCTTAATCTTAGTAAGGGAACAATCGATAACTTAGTACCATGAGGGATATTTCTTTTTTTTGTATGTTGAGCATCTTCGTCATGACAGTGTGCCATTTAGCGATTTTTCTTGTGAAAAAAACCAGGCCATTTACAATAATACCTTTTTTTATATTGAAGGATGGATCAGAGATCAGCGTATCTGGGTTTTTCTAATTAATTTGTGTTTGAAGTTTTTGGCCGCATTCCTGGATAGGTGAGATGGTGAAGTAATTACTGCCTGTTCATTTCAAATTGATTCTGGCCATATTTAAAAACAGCAATATACATCACTCAGTGGGTGGACTTGCAGAAGTGTCATCCAATGTGAGGGATCCTGTAATTCATATCTTTTTCATCAACCGTTGCATAAATAAGAGCCTTGGTGGAGTCCTCTGTAAGCGTCTTCACTATCCTCAATTTCCTGCATCCAGTGACCATTTAGGACAGTACACTCAGAGGAAAAACTCACCAAAGATTTGTCTAGAAAGAAGAATTAGTAAATTGCCTGTACTTATTCCAAAGCCATCAATTATTTCAGTGAGAACAATAGCTGGCCAAAGTTATTCAAAGATAGCTGCCTCTTGGTAGAGAAGGGCTCAGCTTGCAGATTTAGTCATTTGTTAATTTCATGTGTGCTAACAATGTAGTCCTCTTTCCATTGTCTTTGTTTAACTAGGTGATCCGACATCTGCCATTTTGTTATGGAGTAGCAGAGAAATAATTGCTCAAGATGTCTGGGGCAATAAAGCCGAGTCAAATCCACATGGCCAGCTTCAATACACTCCAGGCAATGGGCATGGCAAGAGCCCACAAAAGTTCCGAGTAGAGGCTTACCCATCGCTCCCCTCAGGTCTTCAGTCGGGCAGTGCCCCAGCTCCGGGATGCAGCTTCTCCTAATGGACACAGCATCTCTTTTCACCTCGTAGTAGCAGAAGAATTCAGCAGCTGGAGGGGCGGCAGCCTCTGGTCATTCTCACGGCTCTGGAGTGGGGAGACTTCCTTTGTCACACTGCATACAGAGCAGCAGGGCAGTCCGACTTCACTCCGGTGTTGCATCATCGGGGCTGCCTCTCCTACCCCCGGTTGAGTCCCCAGTCCGGTCAGCTGCTTCCATATCTTACATTTTCTTTAGCCATGATTCAGCCAGTTGCAGTAGTTTATTTAATAATTTTTTAATTGTATATTTATATTATCGCTATCACGCTCTGGCCGCAATCCGCCAGAATCCTCCTCTCAGGCAATGCGAACTTGGCTGCCTGTCTGGGATCCCGAGACTCGTCTATCAGCTCCTGTTGCGGGGTTTCAATCCAGATTAGGCAGGTCTGTCAAACTGATGTTCCGATCTTCTGTGGCTAATGATGGATGCTTTGGCTAACACAGGATGTTTGCACTAACTGCGATCCCCAGCCTCAAAGCTCCTTCTCAAGCTCCTCACCAGGCGGCGGCCATTTACGTGCAGGAGTGGGTATTAGCGCTAGCTACTGCACTTTATCGCAATCATGTTGGGTGGGACGATGCTAGTTATCATTCAGTTATGACTTGGTGCATGCATAGAGTCAGCACATGGTTACATAGATCCAAAATAGAGAAAGTACTTTGATGTGCAACAAAACATCAGTTTTAATAAAGCATGTATTTATTGATCACAAAATTATTTCAACAGATGGTAAACATACTACTTTGCCTATAACTGAAAGAAAAGGAAAAGGGGAGGGGAGTGGTTGCTCCAAGGGAACGTGCATAAAAAGAGTGCTCTGGTGTGAAGTGGGTCAAGATACGAAAAAGGGAAGGAATTCCCAAATGGAATCAGAAAACAAACATAGATACATTTTAAGAATGTGACTGATAACAAAAATCAATCCAAAAGACGGCCTGGCCAATTTTGATTATTATACAATTAGTTAGTTCAACATGGTTCACAACAAATTGATTGATTTTTGTTATCAGTCACATTCTTAAAATGTATCTATGTTTTTTTATTAAAACTGATGTTTTGTTGCACATCAAAGTGCTTTCTCTATTTTGGATCTATGTAACCATGTGCTGACTCTATGCATGCACCAAGTCATAAGTGAATGATAACTATTTCCGAAATTATTTGTGTGAAAAGAAAGGTCCAGGACCATTGTTTTCTGTACCACTCGACACCCAGGTCCAAGGACTTTTGTATGGGTTACCCCATTTTTCTATAATGGGTGGGACGATGAGTCACCTCATCACAAAATCCAATTAAAATCCATTCCTCAACCACAGAGACAATACTCAATAAAATATGAAGCAAAGAAACAAGTCAGGAGATCCAAGATCAACTTGAGGACCAGGGTGTAATAGAGAATTGCACCTCATCCATGAATAAACCTTTGTTTTCCGTAATGAAACCCAATAATTCATACCATCTAGTCTTAGAGTACAGACATGTAAATGCTTCCATACGTACATTTGCAGTACAAATTGCACATAGTGCCACACTAATGAATAACATTGTGCGAAAAAATACAAAACAACACTAGATATCTCAAATGGATTTTTCTGCCAAAATATAGCACCTGCGAGCAGATATTTGACAGCATTCTCAGTGCTAGGTTCTCAATGCCAATTTTGTCAATTGCCACAGGGGTAAAAGAATAGCCCCAGTCTGCTTTTAGCCAGAGTGACAGAGGTACTTCAAAATTTTGACGAGGATGCATTGTCCTATGTATACAGTATTTATCTGATGGACGATGAATTAATGGAACACTTGGCTAGAGTGAACAACATAATTCTGGGGTCTGCTCACCTGGGCTACAAATTTAATTTCACAAAATCAAAAATCGCCCACCTCAATGTCCTGTTCCTGGGATATGAGTTAACAAGTGAAGGCAAAAGCTTGGCAGCACATTGTTTAGAAAATGCGCTTTGCCCCATCCTCTAACGACTCCAATCCATATTAGGATTTCTAAACTTTGGCAGAACCTATATTTTGAATTACACAGAATGGGCAAAATCTTTCTACAACTTAATTAGACCTGATTTTTCAGTACATCATTGGACACAGGAACATACAAATATTTTACGTTCAGTACAAGCTGACAAGATAGCTTCTAAACATTTACACATGCACCTGGTGATCCGCGTAGTAGCTGGTCATATATCACTTTCAATGAAGGCGATACAGTACCTATTGAATACAAATCACATTTGTACACAAACACTGAAATGCATTTTGCATGCACTGAGAATATACTCACAGTGGTACAGACTGCTGTAGTGAGAGAGAGAGCACTAGCGCAAGGGAAATGCATAATTTTTGTGACCCCAGTACCAACCTTAGAGGCCGTCACCAGAGCGAGTGTTCCAAATGCTAAAGCTTTACATCTAAGATTTATTCAATGGGCTAACTCTCCCACTGCAGCAGATGTGGATTACAGATTCGACTCAACATTACAAACACAAGCATTCTTGCAGTACCAACAAGAATATCCCCAGTCGAATGAAATTATGGCTCTAGATCGATATGAATGTAAAATTTAGACCGATGGTTCTGCCCAGCCTGTCATAAGAGCAAAACAGCAATCCTCCATGGCATGTGCAATTATTAAAGGGTGCATGCATGATGGAAAATTCCGTCCTGGGAAAACCAACACTCAGGGGCCGATTCCGATTCCGGCCAGAAATCTCTCCGACCGAGCCGGACCCGGAGAGAATTCCGACCGAATCGGACCCTAGCAGTCCGACCGGACGAGTACGATGCATTCGCATGCTATCGGACTCGATTCGGTCGGACTCCCATTGAAGTCAATGGGAGCCGGTCGTACGACGCGTACGCGGGCTCCCATTGACTCAATGGGTGCGAGGCGAACAAGGGCGCCCCCTACAGCGGGTACGCATCCATGCGCATTGCGGCGTACATGCACAGGTAGGGGGGACCCATGATTCCCCCCTGTGTGCGACTCACGCGCCTACGCGTACAGGGGGGTCCGACGCGGACCCCCAAAGTCCTGCTCCGACAGCTCTTTCGAGCCGGACGGCGCGAGTCGGTCGGACTGCTCGCGGCGCGCATCGTACTTACCCGGCCGGGAAACGTCTGCATAGCGCGGTGCGAGTCGTGTCCGTGCGAGTCCGTCGGAGCGTGTTGAAGCCGCGTACGAGTCGGTCGGCGATTTCGCGGGAGCTTGCATCGTACTCGCTCGGCCGGACCCGCGTACGATTCGGTCGGGAAACAGGGCTCCGAATCGGATCCGGTAAATCCAAATCCGATTCGGAGCACTACCGGCCGAGTTCGGAATCGGCCCCATAGTCCCTAGGGGACTATACAGCACAGCTGGCAGAACTCAAGGACCTGATACTGGCACTACAAAATAAGGATTGTGAATTCCCCACACTTATTGTGTGTCATTTGTTTTACTATGTCCAGTCCTATAATGAATATCTAAACTATTGTGGCCAGAATGGATTTAGAGGTTCTATAGGTTGCACAGTAAAGCACAAGGTGCTTTGGGAACAGGTGGCAAAGCTGAAGAAAGGCCTGCCATGGGCTCATGTTATTTATACATTGAGTCTTTAATGTGCTGGCGTTCACGTTGAAGGGAATTCCATAGCGGATGAAGCCGCTAAGGCAACAGTTCGTATTGCTGCCATTGCTGCAATAACTCGCTCAAGTACAAGGATTGACGGAACAACAGATGCATTCTGGAAAAAAATGGTGGGTCTCCCTCATAGTTGTTCAAATTTTAACTGCCACCTTGAACTGGATGTCCCCTACATATCTGATCGGATAGGAATGGCGCCAATCCTCTTGTGGCATTCTATATGGCGAAGGGAATCCGTTAACTTGATAAAGCAGTTCATCATTGATTGCTTTACATTAGAACATGTACAGAGGATCCCTTGGATCGTGTATATAAAAAAAGATTTTATTTGCTCTGGGATTGGGAAACTTATATGAAACGCCAAGTAATTGCGTGAATATATCGAAAAAAATTATAAAAACTTGTTTTTTTACTTCCAATCATGTGCAAGTATAAATTTAAACAATGTCGTCCGGGTCTGTTTTTCCTAAGAATGTTGTCTGGTCATCTGAACTGTTACTGTGTGGCGTCGTTTTTATGCCTTTCTCTAAAGACTAGGAAAATGCACACTTGAGCAAAATGAATTATTACGATTGTTTTATCCATCTGTTTTAACGTATTCTCTAACGACGAGGAACTTGCACACCTGTTTATAATGAATTATTTCTTCTTATCTTTTTCTTTTAAATTTGATTTATTCTTTTAAAAGCTGTCCCTATTGATTTAATACCTTGCAAATGTGTATTCAATTTTGTTATTTGAACTTTTATGATTGGTATGCAAACTGATCGAATAAAGTTGATGATGATGAAATATGGTGGCAGTTAATGCCACACGCTACGGATCAGCCCCGACAAAAGGCTTTCCACTCAAGTACTCCTACAAATTAGATGCACAAAACATTCCATGTGCTCAGATTCCAGGAGTGGGGGATAGAGTAATACCAAACATTGATCACAGGTTAGGACTGATACTAGCCGCACATGAGGGTCTGGGTTCTGCTCACGCAGGGATTACTGCTACAGTTTAATTACTGAAGCACCACTATTAGTGGCCAGGTCTATCGAAACAGACCAAAGACTTTGTCCTTAAATGCAACATCTGCCAGCAGATGAAAGGCTCCACCATATCACGCCCTGCACAGACACCTATATTGATTTCAGACAAGCACTTGGCTTGTGTGTATTTTGATCACTGCGGCCCCTTTCAATCAGTTGGGGCTTACAAGTATATCTTGGTGGCAGTGGATTCATGCTCCAGATTCCTGTGGGTTTGGCCACAGTGCTCGTCTGACGCTCGAACTGTTATAAAGGATTTGCTAGTCTTTATCGGGACATAAGCAAATGGCACACTGCATTCCGACCAGGGTCTGGCGTTTAGCTCTCGGGCTTACAAAGAAGCCATGAGAGGTTTGAGTGGGGCTTTGCAGTACTCCTCCTATATGGGGTCCAGAGGGCACTGAACAACATGCCAAGAAAATCCTAGGGGGTCGTACTCCTTATGAGCTCCTGTTTGGTGTGAGAATGTAGGTACCAGATCTCGATAGTGTCAGCACAGTGGCGGGTGAAACACCATTTGACATCAATGAACGTTTGGCTGTTTTACAGGAACTCAATGAATTCCGGCTATACAAAGCAACATCCAAGTAAAATGCACCGCCACTGGGGAAGTAAAGGTTGTGCCGGCAAGACCTGCCTGAGTCCCGAACATTGGGGACCTGGTCAGAGAAAAAATAGTGGACAAGAAAGAATTTGTGCCATCATACCGAGTGCCTGTACCTGTCCTGGCTGTTGAAGGTACCAGAACTGTACTTCTTCCGCCCCTTCCACAAAAGGTTTGTCTCTATCGGTCTGATCAAACCACACTATGTGGTCAATTCTCAACAGTAGGCCACATGGGCTCCTAGGTAGCTGCCGCACTCCTCACGCTACCGTATAGGAGGTTCAGATGGAAGCTTTAATAACGACAGAAGCTGTAAACAACAATGAAATGATACTTCTCCCTGTTGAAACATCTGTACAATCAACAAGTACAAAAATCTCAAGTTGAAAAATTGACGACGTCTATGTAAATATGCTACTGATCAAGTCAACTCCCAGTTCTATAAAATCTGCTGAGCTGCCAAAAATAGACCCGGGCTCACTGTGCCACTGGATTCAAGCTAGCCTGGCTGATGAGGGATGATGCCCCAAAACCGGTCCCAGGATGCTTGCTTCCGGTCCAGGGAGGTCCTGTCTTGGCAGTTCGGGCTGGACTATTCCCATGAGGCACAGGGTCAAGACTAATTTGCATATGGCTGGGTCTAAACTGGGGTGGCAGTGGCATGTAGAGCAAAAGAACAATGGATTTAACCCAGATCTCTTGACTGGGGGTGAATGTCTGATTTGCTCTGCATTCCGTCCATCATCTCTGTGTCTTTTGCAAAAATAGACCCGACGGCATCTGGCGACTTCTTGCATTATAATGACTTCTCATCGGATTCAAGTCAATCTGAGCTGTCACAACCGCCTCTCCCTTTCAATCTACGCATGTATGATTTCTATCTTTGGCTGAAAAAGTCTTACTTCATCCCTCCCTGGTTACATCTCTGGATGATAAGAGGGTTGCTTTTCCTGGTCCTCTGGATTGGTGTGGGGACTGTCTTTTTCTTAATTCTGAATGGACACTATCTCCCAGAATGCTCGGCAGTGCAACTTGTGAACTTGGTTCTGAAACCACATGCATCTTCACACTGTGAATTGAGGGACCTGTCCCTGTTGAACTTTACAGCAGTTCCAGTTCCTGAAGGAATTATTTGGGATAGGGTATTGTATGATTCTACTGAACTTTTACAAATTCCATATTTTTTTTATTTTCCTTAAATTATATTATCACGTCTAGTACTTTCTCTGACAATTGGGACATTGAAACAGTGCATAATATGCTTGCAGATCTAGAGCAATCAGCTGCATTTTCTAATGATGAATTGTATGATGATACATCTAATTTCGGTGATATGTTCTGCTATCAACATTATGGACACCATTTTCTACACAAAGCTAGTATTCCAAGTGCTGTTTACAATTACACCCAATGGGAACACTGCCCGACATCACCAAAAGGTAGTTCAAAAACATTTGCACAGAAGTTTGCATATTTTAATGGTTTAGACACAACCGACCCAGCCTCTTAATATTATAGGCTTGCACCTACACCTGCAAAGAAGAATATGCTGACAAATACTAAGCTGATATACTCTGCTTAATTTATTTCCCACCTGTCTGTACAAGCTTTCAACTTTAGGAAGGACACAATTGACTCAAAATCTATCTGGGGGATGAAAGATTGGCAGGTTCAGGGAAATGAGACTTTGTTCAGAGCATGCCTCATACCACATCAGATGATTTTCCTCAATAAAACTGTGCAAATGACTTCCTGTCTTGGATAGCCCAGATGAAGGATTTGAACACACCAGTGATTCCCTCCTTTACACGCTTTAAAGGTTAGCAACAAATGACACAATACAGCAAGGATAAACTAGACACCCTGAAATGGAATGTTCTTACAATTGATCAGACCCCAATTAGAAGGGATGGTTGGTTTGGCCTGTGGACACAATGGGTGCCAATGTAGATTCATGGGTAACATTTTGGGGAGCTGTTCCACCGTATCTTTAACATGTCTGATACGAAAGGAATAGTGCATTTTTTAAATGTATCAGTTCTGGTCTGGTTAGCACCTTTCAAAAGATTTTTGGAGTTATACCTTCTTTCATACACTCCGTGTTGGGAAACGTTTTTGGAGGGCTACCGCTTGTCCTGCTACTTGAAATGAAATTAGGATTTCTAGAGCGCACTACTACCCATAGGTGTCTAGGCGCTGGCTCCCAGTAGGTAGGAAAGGGTGATGGATAGAACCAGACGTCATGTGTAGAGCAGAGGAAACACTATTGGTGCTGAACTAATCATTAAACAGCCAGGTTTTAAGAACTTTAAGAAAGATAGAAATATTTTTTGAGGTTTTTAGTTTCAGAGGCATCGAGTTCCAAAGTTTGACAGTAGCCACTGTGAAGCTCTTACCTCCCCAAGTAACTCTTTTGAATTTAGGTACGACCAAATTGGTCTGGGAGGAAGATCTTGGAGTCCTGGAAGGGCGTTAAAAGAACTGTCTGATGGATTCTGGACCATCAAGATTAAGGGCCTTAAAGGCTATGCACAGAGACTTGAACATTATCCGCTTTCTTACCGGGAGCAAATGAAGTAAGGGGAGAAAATTGGAGACCGATTGGTGTTTTGGTATCACTAGAAGCAGGGATACTTGTGGCAGGAATCCTGTTTTTAATTTCTCTGCTCCACAATGGACGTCCCAGTTTAACCAAGAATGGAGCAGCACTGCTTGTGCTGTGTTGCCGTGAGCGCATGGTACATTCCTTTGGCACACCTCAGCTTCAAGAACTGAATGAGCACTGGTTCTTATCCTTCAGGTCTGTCTGGCTTTACTGCATACAACCTGTCTTCCGCTGTCTGCTTTGCAGCCACGAATGCGTCCTGGATATATGTCTCAGATCTCAATTGGTTGCGCCAGCGGACATTGAAGTACTGATGGACCTCTTAAAGGCCCATGTGTATCGTTGTCCCCAGCGTATTCCATTAATGATGAATGCATTCTTAGATCAACCCTGGGATGCTTCAGCTCCTAGTGAGGTGAACTGCAGCTCTGCGTAACACTGATAAAATGGATTATGCAAATTCCTGTTTTATTTTTCTAGGCACTGTGGCTTTGACAGCGCTCAGTGTTTCCAAATGGTATGATGACTTTTAAGGCTTTTTTGAAATATTTTTAGGGAAGCTTGCTTTTAGATAATTTTACACTAGTTTTAAGGCTTTTTAGTTTTCATATTATCATGGCCTGCTGGCTTTTTAGAATTGTTCTAGATAGCTTTTCATGTAGCGGCCCTTAGTAAGAGGTGTGAGTGTTTCTGGGTTAGGCCCATGTAGTGAAGCAGCTCATTTCTTACATTGTCCTATTTTTCAGCAGTAACCTTTTGCACATATTGTATGTGCGACAATGTTGGATTAGTTTCTCTGAAACTAAACTTGTTTACACATCTAACTTCGCACAACATTATCACAATGCCCTGAGCATCATGTACAAAGTCTCTTTTCATACTTTGTACAAATGTCATCTATATCTTCATCCACAGGGTGACATGGATATCTACATATCCATAACATCACTAATCTATATGCACATTGCAATGCTGCTTTCTATTATAAAAAGATGAGCATCCCAATAGATTAGCAGAGGAGGCACTTCAGCTGACACCAAGGGTCCCTGCATGCTGAGACTTCACCACGCAGCGGTCTGACATCTCCGTGAGGGGGTGTCCAGTTTATGACCAAGACAGGCTCCTACATTCTCTCCCATCAGGTAATAGGGTTGGCTCATCCCTTGGGGGATTCTTGGCTCTACACCTACACACACTCTAGGTACACTTCGGGTAGGGTTCGCACAGTAGGAGTATGCTCAATTACTGCCTTGGTTTATATGGCTGCATATACACACTGTTTTAGCACCATGATAGAACTATATCTACTATTTATGCTTTTGGTGCTTGTAATCACTTGTATGTGCTTCTGTCTATTAATCATTGCAGCACACATATTTTATACAAGAATAAAGTTGGTTCAATAAACCTATTGAAAACATCCCACTGTGTATTCTCTGTATACTTCTCTGAGAATAAGTGAGCACAAGTGACTGAGCGAAAGGTTCTGCGCTGTTTCCATAATCCCTGAGGAGTTGGGTTGTCATGTTCAGTGGTTGACAGAAACCATTCGCTGATAAGGTTAACACGCTTACGGTGGCACTGTGAGCTAGCTGGTCTCTAGGCCAACATATCCTGCATGGGTCTCTGGAATCACTGTAGACACCAACCCCTAGTTTATGTTGTCCAACAAATGCACAGATCCTATGTATTAGTAGGAACTACACGACAAGTCTACTATTGACATTTTAACAATTGCACTTTCTTCTAGGTTGTGACCCTTCATATGCATTGCTATTTGTGTTTTTTAAATGTACATATTGATGCATCTGTAAATAGCATTGAGTTCATAGTAAGTAGTTAAGACCAGCAATCCCCATGTATAATATTTCTCCACAACCAGAGTAGAACTTAAAGATCACCTAAAACCAGAAAAACTACGGTGCATCTCTCTCTTAAAAAGTAAAAAGAGTATCATAGAGCTGCAACTAAAACACATGTAAACCAGGTTCCCCACACAGGCTAAAACACTTAACAAGTATTGCCATGAATGCCACGTACACACTAAGGTACACACGTTTCCCTGGCCAAAGGAGAGAATCTTCAACACTACCATAATCGAACACGTGAGGACACACATACGGACCAAATGCGCAGGACAGAAGAAGGACAGAGAGAGGCACTATTAGAGCTGTGGGCCATCTTCTACAGTGCACGCCAGTCTAGCCTATGCTACTCCACAGTATGCCACTGTACTGTACACCACTCCCTATACACTATTCCACTTTATTGCACTCCAGTGTATGCTAACCCACCGTACCCCACTGCACTGTATACTATTCCACTCTACAACACAGCATATCACTCCACTGTACGGCACGTCACTCCACTCAATACCATTTTACTCCATTGTACACTATGCCATTACAGTGTACTGCACTCTACGACTCTGCACTATACAAGACGCCACTCCAGTCGATGACACTTTAGTCCACTCTATGCTATGCCACTCCACTCGACTACAATGTACAACTAAACACAGACTGTATTAGAGGTCAATCTAGTAGTCAAATATGAAGCTTCATAGTCAGGAATTGTTGAATCAAATGGAAAGTTTATTAATTTCAGAGATCCTTCATAGGCCAACACGTGTTTCACGACATGTCGCTTCCTCAGGGCCAATTTCTTTATTTTTTATTACAAATGCAATATGAAAATCATTTTTCCAAACAATTATTGCACAATGAAGAAAGATGAACAGAATAAGGATTCTCCTGGATATTAAGCAGTATTTAGTGTATGTCTTAAATTTGTGGGATAAAATAAACTTCACTCACGGTACGATGGCCGAGTGACGCATGTAGTGGGGGGTCCGTAAACACTACAACTGTTTACCTTACTGTATGCCACTGTACAACACTCCAATATGCAGCGCTCACTCTACTACACTCAACTGCACTCCATAAAACTGCACTCTGCAGCAATCTACTACACTCTGTGCCACTGTTCAACACCGTAGAACACTGAATGCCCCTGGACTGCACTGTACAACATTGTACTTCACTTTATGCCATTCTGGAGCACTGGACTCAACTACGTGTACCACGATGACACTCAACTCCATGACACTACAGTCAACGATACTCCAGTGTATAACACTCAACTATATTGTTTGACATGCCAGTCCACTGTTCAACATGCCACTATACTCCACTCCACTATATGATACACTATGCAACTGCACTTTAGAACACTTTACTCCACTGTACGCAACACCACTCCAGTCTACTCCACTCCACTGTATTCCACTCCACTAAACTGGACTCTACAACAATCTCCTTAACTAGACCCTTCAACACTGCACATAAATCAATCAAAAAATAAAAACCATTTAACTGTAATAAAAAAACCAAAGGTTAAAGCCAAGGTTATTTAACTAGTTAATTATAACTATAACTTGCCATTCTATCATGCAGTATGTTCTGAGAAAATATGTCATTTCAGATGTCTTTAGTCTTATAATTACTATAATTTCAAATGCTATAAGTTACATAATATGCAACGGTATAACTAGTGTATAGAGAAAGGGTGAGTTCTAGTTAATGTAGTGTGGTGATTGATGGGAGAAAAATGTGTATGGAGGTGAGCAGCGTACTGTAAATTGTAAATTGAAGGTGGTGTGTAAATTTTAATTCTAACTTCTAACTAGTGGTGTGTAATGTTGAAATTTAAGTTATAACCATTTCTTCATAATTTCTTCTGTTTGTATGGTTTAAGTTGGGTTTGTACATAAGGAATATATAACATTTTCCTAACTATATCTTAGCTTTAACCTCTTTTCATTAAATATATATATATACACATTTCTCTGAAGAACATAATTGTGATATACCTAAAGTGAGATTCTTTGCTATAGATAGGGTAGAGACAAACATAAGAGGTGGTGACAGAGTTAGATGACTAAGACAACTTGAGTTGAGATATATTTTGGACCCGTACACAAAATTCCCATCCTGGTTAAATTAGGATGAGGAGTTAGAAATACATGTGGGTTGAATAGATTATAATCCATACTTAGGTCTATTCCTATTACCAGCCATGACTCTAGCTCTGCATCCCAGCTATAAAACATAGATGTTTATACACTGCTGGTAGTGAGCCATTAATTTATCTGTTATCATGTTTGTCTGTTATTGCATAGCCCGGAGGGAAAGAAACTCCATGATTGGGGCAGTATATCGTGGTGTATCTTGATATGCTCCCTCCGACATGAGATATATATTTGTTGAGATTCTTTCAATCTTGCGATGTGGTATGGCACTTGCTGTTTATTGTCATATTCCAATAACTGACATGTTATTAGGTAATTTAATTTATGTATATCATGAAGACACTTGGATGCAATATATTTCCACTGACCCCCCACATGGCATGTGTCAGGGGTGATGTGAACTGTCTACTAATATGTCAGAGGTTTATAGATAAGAATATTTAGCATTAGATCATGTAATTGATTGGTTGCTGATATGTGGATGTATATCTATATATATATTTTTTCCTTTAAGTTTTGGATTTCATTTTACTGTATGCATAATATGGGGATATTACCAGTAAGGAATGGACTGCCTTTGACTTCACTTTAAAAGTCCTCACATGTCCATATTAGGTTGGCAATGTGTGCTGAGTAAGATTCTTGTGGATGTTTTTTGTACTGTATTTTATTTTTGTAATTATTTGAAAAAATTTGGGAGCTGCACTTAAATTATGTTTTTCAGATGTTTACATTGTGGATACTTGTGGACTGTTAAATGAAATGTAAAAATATGTGTATCGATGTGACACTGATCCCCACCGATGTATAGTACTTCTTTAATGTGTACAATGTTTCTATATTTATTTTCCATGAGTGATGGAGCTTGTTCACCTTGACAAAAGCTTTCTTAAAGCTGAAATGCATCGGAGCAGTTGAAACTTGCAAAATGAAGGGGGATATTCCCAAGAACGTGCGATAAACATCGCCAAAATAGGCTAACGCAATTTTTCATATCGCCGTCTATCGCGGGAAAATAACTCCTTGTCAACGTCGTATTCCCAACACGGCAGTAGCATGCGATAGTTTCCCGAGAACGCCTCAAATGTCTGCAATACAACTACCGCGACGGCAATAAAAAAGGAAACCCTAACGTGAAAAAAGTTGCGATGGGCCCAACCGCGATAGAAAAATCGGCGACAAGCAGCATCAGGCTTGCAATTCCCACGTCAGGCGGGAAAAATCAGCATAAAAGCTGAAAAAAAAGAAAAAACAACAACTGCGAAGCACAATGGAGGCAGCCGGAGCAAGTACAGAGGACAACCCAAACCCCACAAGCCCCACGGAGGACCAGCCTGGGACCTCGGGGTCAGGGAAGGGCAAGGAGAAGAAGAAGAGGAAGACGCGGTTCAGTCCGCAGGAAAACAGGATCCTGATTACTGAGGTGTTAGAACACCATCAACAACTGTTCGTCACCTCCACTGTGTCATTGGCAACAAAAAATGGAACATGGCAGTCGATCGTGGACAAGGTGAATGCAGTCGGAGTGCTGAGGAGGACAATGGACGAGGTCAAGAGGCGCTGGAATGATGTGAAGCGCAAAACCAAGCTGAAACTCGCAAACAACCGCAAAGCAGCAATGCAGACTGGGGGTGGGAGTCCTGCGCCACAGGAGGAGCTGGATGAGATGGAGGAAATGGTGTTGACAGTCATCAGTGTGGAGACGGTGGCAGGAGTCGGGGGACCGGACACTGCTCAACATGACCTGACACAACAGAAACAGGGTGAGTAACCACCAGGGACTGGGGGGAGGGGGGGAGATGGGCACAATGGCACACATGCACAATTAAGTAGAGCACACTGCACACCCACAATGACTCTGGATCATGTCCTTGCCTTACTGCAGCACACATAGAAAAAGCAAGTAGTCCCCCATCCACAATGTGCCCAGAGGGGGCCCTCCGCACACATCACCAATCTCACAACAAACCCATGCACATGTGCTGAACCCAGCAGAGCTGTGGATCCGTTAGCCCCACTGACAATGCAAGTGACACTGCATGATGATGAGCATGTCTGCAGGCCACTCATCATGACATGTTGCACGCCACAACACCAAGGTGGCTGAGTGTGGTCCACATCCGGAAAGGAGCAGGTCACACACTGACACATCCACGTGCACAAACAACCCCTGACGATAACACGACATCTGCGGACAAACCATGCCCAAGAGTCCCAACTCCCACCAAGAGCCCAATTTACCCAAGTATGCAACATCCCAGCACTGCATAAGCACAGAAGTCAAAGGCACACCGCCTGAAAGGGAGAAGGCCAAGCAAAGTCTGAGCTGCAGGGGCGATTCTCCCACAATGCTGCACACACACAAGAATCAGAGCACATCAACATTGACAACAATGTGGTACAAACTGCAACACTTTCACAACAGAACAGAGGACACAACTGCTGCCGATTGTGTGTAGAAACTGGCCAATCACATTTGGCATAGCAGGAAACTGTGACATGATAATGGACAAGTACAACCCCACATCCTTGATGGTGCACAAATGTCCACTGTCCCGCTTCAAATAGGCAGCTCCTCCTAAACAGTCACAATGTACATTGTCATGCAGTCTGTTAGGAAACTTGGCCAATGCATGAACATACATGGAACACACTGTTAAACTGCATCTCCCCTTTACATTGCAGAGGGAGAATCATCACCTCCTGCAGAGCAGACCGAACACCTCCTCACTGATGATGAGGAGGACCTCCCCACCTTCGACACCGACGCCCTCCAAGAGCTCATGGACAGCTTCGGCACCCCACCTCCAGGAGCAGGGCAGCCCAGCTGCATCGAGGAGACCCCACCCCCTGCACAGACCACACAGCAGGAAGCACCCAACACCCCGGCTGTCTCCCAGGATCCCCACGACCAACACATGGCATTTCAATGCCGTGTGTTGGAAGGCCAGAAGGAGATGGCTGAGCAGGTGTGGGTGGGGTTCGAACTCATGGCAGCCAAACTTGATGCCATCCATGGGTGTCTATGTCCCATCAGGGACCACTTACAGTCCCTAACGGACACCCACAGTCCGCTCCATGGGCTCCAACGAGCCATGGCTGACATCGCTGGAGTCATGACTCGGAGACAAGAACACCTGTCTAGTCAGAGTGGCTCCAGCGATCTCAGCCGTGAGTTGGGACACATGCGGATGGAGGCGGAAAGGATGGCTGCCACGGCTGCACATCAGCGAGATGTAGCTGGGATCTTCCATGCCCTGCAGATCCTCATCATGGCATTGCTGCCACAAGGCCTGGCGCAGATGAATGCTGCTGCTCCTACACCATCCACATCTCCGCCCCTGATGTGTCAGTGCCCCACAGTGCGGCAGACATTCCACCTCCGGCACCTGATGTGTCACTGCCACACAGTGCGGCCGACAATCACCTCCGGCCCCTGATGTGTCAGTGCCACACAGTGCTGCAGCCGAAACACCAACACCCACAGGTGAGGCACATGACACATCAGAGGACGATGATGTGGATGAGACTGCCGTTGTGGTAATGAGGAAGCAGTAGCATTCATCTCCGCCATATAGCCTGTTTCAGCTTGGTTCGGCCCTCTGCATCATCACCTTCCACTGTCCCCCGATACACTCTGCGACACTCAACTTGGACCTCGACATGGACTGCCATATTCTGTTTGGTTACCAATGACACAGCAATCAGACTGCGGACTGAACTCTTCCTCTTCCGATGAACTTGTCCTTCCCTAATGGACTCTGGCTGGCCCTCCACAGGGCAACAATGTCAAGTGGGGTGTGCATGGCCCTGTACTGCTCCAGCTGCAACACTCCACTGGATGTGAATAAAACATTCAAATTCACACAGATGTGTCAAGTCTATGATCCTTCAAGTATAACAGTATGTATGAATGTAGGGTCACTGATTCCCCCTTACGTCCATTTTGCACATGTTGTGGGGCTTGGGTCACAGGGTGCAACATTGCCGATTGCAGTCCGGGTGGCGCAGACACTACAACGGAGACACACGCATTGGATACTTCCTTGTCGAGGCCAGAACTGAACCACGCCCAGAGCCCCAGGCTCATTGTTCACACCCCTACGCTGGACAGGCATACGCCAGCCCAGCCCACTCCGCTTATGCTCACAGGGGGTGACGACACAGCTACATGTCCCAGGTCTTCCCTGTAGTGATCTGCTCGTCACTGGTCTAGTTGTCATCATGCCACAGCCACTCCCTGAGGGCTGGTTTACACCCACACCACACCCATCCAGCACAGCCGTCACTGGACATGTGACCCTGCCAATAAAAGGGGCCCACCACAGCACATCCCCCACTGCCGGAGGTGACATGATGGCGTCTGCATCCACGGAACTCAATCATTAAGGGTCCATGACTTGCGTTGCACTGAGTTAGTGGCACCCGATGGCCTGTGTCCGGCACGGGCCTACCGCCACGTGGCGATGACTTGCGGGGCACAGAGTTAGGCCCACCTGAAGAGCTGAGCGGGTGTGCAGCCTGCGATGATGCGTTGGCCTCGATACGGCATCCAGCAAATCAAAACTTGATTTGAATTGTGAGCCCTGGTAGACCGCAGTGTACGCGCAGGCAGCAGTCAGCGCACACATGACTCCGCGGTGCGGTGCCGCAGGGTGCGCTGGGGGCCTGTGGCGCGGAATCCAGCGATCGGCTGAGGAGGTTGCACCGGCACGTGGAGGGCCCTCTTGGAGACACGCTGGTGGTGGCAGGTGAGCATTGAGGCCTGGGTGTGCAGGGGCGGGCAGTCATCACTGGGCGGCGGACTGGTCTGGGGACCAGGGCTGGGGTGCAGCAGGCGCACAGGATCGCGCAGGCACCACCGGTCATGGTGGTGGCCTCGTGGCTGGGTGGGGGGCACTGCCCTGGCAGACACGACCCTGCATGCGCTGACGAGATGTGCGCGGGTTGGCTTGGGACGTAGTCTCCTCGTCTCCAGTGTGAATACGGCCATTGAATGTGGTCGGGCACGTGTGTGTAGGCCTATAGTCATGATATGGCGGACACAGAGACACACCCAGTAGTTACTGTGGTGGCCATCCCGGAACTGGACCACGCCCAGGGCCCCGGGCTATTCATTCATGACATATGCCGGCCAAGGCCGCTCCGCTCAGGCTTACAGGGGGGGACCACATGGCTACATGTCCAAGGTCTTCCACACTGCTTGGGGTTACCTGTTTGCGTTCACTGTCCACTACACTGCAAACACCAGCAGTAGATGTCCACATGGACATGTCTGTGCTCTGCATACTGCAGTCTGTCCAGCACATCTCCGCCACACTTGGCATTGTGTCCTTTCTTATTGCTGGGTCACTTGCCTCCTTCGCACATTCTTGGTTCCCACCTCTCCCCACATTCTGCTATTGTGTGGCAGAGGGGCTCTGCCTTTGTGGATGGTTTGTCTACATGTCTGGCCCCTGTTACCACGGTTACTTGTGTTGTCGTGTCCGGTAGTTGGACATGTTGGTTGGCATGTTGTATGTGATTTTGTTACGTGTGCTCTCCCACAGTTGTGAGTTGTGTGATTGTGGAGTTGAGGTGTGTGGTGTGTTCAGTTAGTACTTACCAATGAGCAGTGCATTGCCATAGGTGCCATCCTGGAAGCGCTGGTTGATGATGGACTGTCGGAAGATGTATGTATCATGCACACTGCCAGTGAAGTTGGCGACGACATTGGTGAACTGTCCCCGGTGGTCCACTATTGCCTGCACATTGATGGAATGCGTGTGCTTTCTGTAGCGGTAATTGTGTGCAGGGTCGGCAGGGGGCACAAGTGGTACATGTGTACAGTCAATTGCCCCCGACACATGTGGTAAGGCAGCTATGGCGTAATTCCCTTGCATGGTCTCCAGCTGTTCATGCACAGCGTGGGGGAAGTGAAGGTGCAGGGGTATCAAGATGATACAAACCGTGATGTTTACAGATATGATGAATCCTGCATACTGAGACCGTAACAGATGTTTGTATGGTCGTAACCTTCCTTTTCTTTCCTGCGGAGGTTACGAGCACACGGACTTCTGTCACAGTATATTTGGACTGGATTCATCATACCTGTATGCATTCCGGTTTGTCCAAGTGCAATACACTGTACCAGATTACGTTTGTGACTATGAGGATGCTTGACCATTGTCCCCATTTCTCAAACAGGTTTCTGACTACTGATTTCGGGATGTGGAATGGTATTGGGGAATTCCCGCAGCATTTGCAGTTTATTGGATCCACATGTTGCCCTGGTGAAGTTCCCCGTTGGGAATGGAACGCGTTGGCTGAGCTTTTCGTGTTGTTGTTTATGTATTTGTAATAAAGTTCTGTTTTTCCACTACCGTTGACTAATGGACTTCATGACCTGGGGGGGAGGGTCCGGGGGGTGGTTGCGGTGGGTGTTGTGGCCCTCTTGGGTCTCCAGGCTGCATGATCATTGTCTCCATGGCATCTGTTGGTCTTCAGATGTGGCTCTAGGCTGGGCTCCCTTTCATACTGCAGGTTGTCGTCCTGCTTAACACCAGTAAAAGGCAGGTGTTGAATCCCTGCTGCTAACGCGCCTTATCACCTGTTTTCGGATCGCATCGCTGATCTGGCTGGCCGTTGAGAATATCGCGAAGTGGTGTTTTCGTGTGTTTTTGCACGGGAACGCCTACTCTGCATATCATTAGCGTTAGTTGTCGCTCTCATCCGTGGCGATGTGTATTGTGGCAGCTTTCGCAGGAAAACTGGTGATGTTCGCAGTGTGCACCAGCTTGTGAATAGGGTGATGAGTCTATCGCCACTTTTGCGGCGCTAAAGTGCTGATGAATTGGCAATGGCTCCTTGAGAATATGCCCCAAAGATTTCAATCATCACACGCATCTTGGAGTGCCCCCTGCTTTTCGGTCGTTACCGGAATTTGAAAAACACAAACAACATATCTATCTATCTATCTATCTATCTATCTATCTATCTATCTATCTATCTATCTATCTATCTATCTATCTATCTATCTATCTATCTATCTATCTATCTATCTATCTATCTATCTGTCTGTCTGTCTGTCTGTCTGTCTGTCTATCTATCTATCTATCTATCCATCTATCTATCTATATATATATAGTAGTAGTATAAGCTTTATTTCGACAACTCGTGTCATAAAAGCTAGAAAAGAAACACCAGCTAAAATACTGATAAAAATATGAGAGTAAGCAGGACATACAACACATATTACAATGGACATACAGGTTCTTTCTTCCACAACAATATTATTTCTGCGTCATACTTCCTATAAAAGGGCCTCATATTAAAACGGTATACAGTAATTACTTAAGACGCACGGTGCTGCTACACACACCTCGAATGGAAAGCAATCCAAAGTATAGACCAGTGAAGAGCTGCATGCCCTATCGGAACCAATTAAAGAACAATTTGAAGTTGCTAATTAAAAGGATAAAAAGTTAAGAACGAAAATTTAAAAAGAGCTAACAAGTTGATTCAGGAGATAAAATATGCTTAAGACAGTCTCAGTGGGAAAAAGGATCCATCAAGCAATGACAGTGCAGTGATTTGATTTTCATGTCCTGCTATCGCAATATGTTCCTTTTGGGCCCTCTCATGGGAAAACTGCGAGATGGTTATTTGGGGTAAAGTGCTTGAACCTACTACATAGTCTACCTTCATTACAGTCACTTACATCTTCAGAATAAAGTTGGTCTAATTTCCTGTCAATCTCCATACAACCTCTGCACAAGTGGAATTCTGGTCCAATGTGATTCCAGGCATAATCCTTAAGGAAATTCAAAAGTTGTATAAAAATGGGTTTGATGTAATAGGTGCAAGAAGCACTCCCTTGAGAGCGTTATTCAGATCATTTATGTGGACATTCAAGGTCAAAAATCAAGTAACCCAAACAATATTTCCCAAAAAAGAGCGTAATTCAGGCTCACCGGAAAAACTAACAGGAAGCCTATAGGATGGAGACCATAATGAAAATGATATAATGAGCACCCAAAAGGATAATGTATGGTCGTGGCTACGAAGCAATCTGAATGGAAATAAATATGATAAGATAGCCAAGCTTCCTTTTCAGCAATAGTCCAATCATAATTTCATGGAACATAGCGGGACTAGCCCCTAAAAAACTATCCTATCTCTTGAATTATCATCCCTCAATATTATGCCTCCAGGAAACATGGATTGTGGACAATCTTGATCTGGAAAACTATTTTGTCTTTAATATCCCGGCCATAAGGTCAAGACGAGGGCATGCAATGGGAGGTCTGGCCATCCTGCTATCAGAAGAGCTGAGGTGGGATTTTGAAATAAAAAATCCCACAAAACAGAGATTGTTTCTCCGGGCACGCCCCTCCGCATCTTCCACAAGCATCGCTAGTCCCCTCGTGAGTGTCTCTAGAGTAGAAACTTTCTTTTGGACGGTGGTTACCATATCTTCTACTGTCGAAATTCGAGACTCCGACTTGGTAATACGCTGCACTGCGTTTCAGAGGTCCTGCCGGAGCAGCATAACATCCGAGCCAACAGTACTGATCCTGGCCTCCAGCATGTCTCTGAATTGTGTGATTGCTGAGAGCAACGGTGCATTATCAGGTATAGGTGTCAGCAGGTTCCCATGTTCGGGGGGTTGGGCCCTAGCGCCGGTGTATTTATCCATTGTGCATTGTTTGGAGTTAGCGGCGGGCACTTTATCCTTAACTATTCTGTCTGGATTTATATGAGAGTCGCCTTTGGGTGTATGTCTAGGCGCACACCGGTGCTTCAAGGCGGTCGTGAGGCCGATGACCCCAGCTGGATCATGCCAGTAAGGTGGCCAGGAGCGACAGTCGGGGGAGGACTCCACACCCAAAAGCCGCACCGAGACCTAGCCCAGCCGCTTCTGTGAGCGGGCACCCCCCACCCCCCTTAACGGGTACCGTTGCCCACTTGCGTGCTCCAGCTCCAAAGAGGATCTCAGTCTCTTCCCACAATCATACCGGGATTTCCAGCCACAGGCCCCGCAGCGGGCGAGCGGCGCGCGGTCAATGTGGCCTGGGGACACCTTCACCAGGACTCCCAGACAGCTGGTGATAGACTGCCGCTCAATCCCCTCGTGGGGATCCCACGTCCCGCAGGGGTGGCGCGGCATCAACACGAAGTAACCAATAGAGCCAGTTGCTGAGGTCAGAGACATGGAGATACACCTTAGAGATCTGAGGGGTGATCCCAGAATGTCCAAGGCCCTCCCTCATTAATATCCCCAAAATCAGGCAGGGCACCTCAATACAGCAGCGCAGGCTCACACACAATGCCGAATGTTGTCAAAGCTGCATCCAGGAGGGGGCCTGGAGGGTGGAAGAAGGGAACAAAGAACACTCACCCCCAACCTCACAGTAGCACAGTCCCAGTTCAGGACCCACCACACCACACAAGTCTAGCCCTGGGGACACCCCGGTCAGGGACACGCCACAGTGGGCCCGGCAATATTGGCATGATCGGGGCACTCCCCAGAACCTTTCAGCAATGCGGAGCACAGGGCAAGAGAGCACCACGGCCTGATATGGCTGCCGAACCGGGTATCTAGTGTCACCCAGGGTGGGGCTTCCGCAACTCCGGTTCAGTCATCAGCATCTCCGGCCAGCAGAGAAGAGACTCCAGCACCAGCAAGGTCCCCTGCAGGAGGACCACGGTCAGGGGGGATCACCCCTCTCCCTCACCACCACGGGGCTCCAAGCGGTAGACCGTGCCCACGCCGCGTCCCGAAATGGCTGCCGAGGCCCAGGACAAGGCACTGATGGGGACAGCGAGATGCTGCGCCCCCAGTCCCGCCACGCACCAAAGCACTGCAGGAGGGTCGCCCCCCTCGCCAGGGCTGAGAGCAGTCTCGATCGCCTCCGGGACACACCTCAGCCCACCCGGCGGCGCCTCACTCACTCCGGTGCGTTGCTTATGCCGATGTCGGCGCTCCGAGCCTCGATCTACCCGCGGCCGCGAGTCATGCAGCATGCACCAAAGTGTGTCTCCGATCGATGCCCAAGCGGCCGTAGGGCATCACGAAGGGCGTTGGAGGGTGCCAGCTGGGAACAGGACATCGATGCGGCAGGATTAATTAAGGATTTTGTTGGGATACAGGAGCTACCTTAAGGCGCGTCCGCCATGTTGGACTGCCAGGCCACATTCCACATTACCCCCATTTTTCTGAGTGCTTTTTTGATTTTTCTTCACTTTTCACTGCTTTGTCCATTGTTCTGAGTGCTTTCTCCTTCTTTTGCCTTGTTTTTACTGCTTTCTCCTTCCTCTCCTCCATTTTTCCGAGTGCTTGCTCCTGCTTTTGATTATTTTTTTTACTGCATTCTCCTTCCTCTTCCCTTTTTGCTGAGTACTTTCTCCTGCTTTTGCCTAATTTTTTACTGCTTTCTAAATTTTTCTGAGTGCTTTCCTGCTTTTGCCCTGTTTTTTGCTGCTTTCTCCCTCCTTTCCCCCTGCTTCTCTGAGTGCTTTTCCTGCTTTTGCCTTGTTTTTAGTGCTTTCTCCTTCTTTCCCACCCATTTTCCTGAGTGCTTTTCCTGCTTTTTCCTTGTTTTTTCCCTGCTTTTTCCATTCTTTTCCCCCATTTTTCTCAGAGCTTTTCCTGATTTTGCCTCATTTTTACTGCTTTCTCATTCATTCACACCACCTTTTCTGAGTGCTTTTCCTTATTTTTGCCCCGTTTGTTTAGTTTTTCTCTTTCCTTCTCCCATTTCCTCAGTGCTTTTCCTACTTTCTCCTTCCTTAACCCCACTTTTATGAGTGCTTTCCTGCTTTTATTTAGCTTTTTACTGCTTTCTCCTTCCTTTCCCCATTTCTCTGAGTGCTTTACCTGCTTTTGCCTAATTTTTACTGTTTTCTCCTTCTTTCCCACCCATTTATCTGAGTGCTTTTCCTGCTTTTGCCTCATTACTGCTTTCTCCTTCCTCTCCCCCTTTTAATGAGTACTTTCTCCTGCTTTTGCCATTTTTGTTACTTCTTTCTCCATTTTTCTGAGTGCTTTTCCTGCTTTTGCCTCATTTCTGACTGCTTTCCTTCCTTCCCACTCATTTTTCTGAGTGCATTTCCTGCTTTTACCTAGTTTTTACTGCTTTCTCCCACTATTTGTTTCTGGTGCTTTTCCTACTTTTGCCTAATTTTTTACTGCTTTCTCTGTCTTCTACCGTCTTTTTTCTGAGTGCTTTCTTCTGCTTTTCCCTCGTTTTTCACTGCTTCTCCTTCTTTTTTCCATCATTTGCATCTCCGGCCTGCTGCCCGTTTTCCTGCATCCCGCCAGGCCCCGCCCACCCCCTCCCAGCAACCCTTCCTCCTCCCAAGGCCTGCTTAATGGAGGCCAAAGAACGTCCCATTGAGCAGGACCCAGGCCGAACTCTGCCGTGCTGCTGCACCTCCCTGCTTTCCTCCCATTTTTTCTGAGTGCTTTCTTCTGCCTCATTTCTCTACTTCTTTCTCCCTGCTTCCCCCATTTTTCTGATGACTTACCTGCTTTTGCCTCATTTGTACTGCTTTCTCCTTTTTTCTGAGTGCTTTTCCTGCTTTTGCCTTGTTTTTTACTGTTTTCTCCATCCTTACCCCCGCTTTTCTGGGTGCTTTCCTGCTTTTGCACCGCTTTTTGCTGCTTTCTTCCTCCTTTCCCCCTGCTTTTCCGAGTGTTTTTCCTGCTTTTGCCTTGTTTCACTTTGTACTGCTTTCTCCATTTTTCTGAGTGCTTTCCCTGCTTTTGCCTAATTTTTTATTGCTTTCTCCTTCTCTTCCCCCTTCTTTTCCGAGTGCTTTCCTGCTTTTCCCTTGTTTTTCACTGCTTCTCCTTCTTTTTTCCATTATTTGCCACTCCAACCTGCTGCCCGTTTTCCTGCCTCCCGTCTAGCCCTGCCTGCCGCCTCCAAGCAACCCTCCCTCCTCCCAGGACCTACTTAATGGAGGCCACAGAGTGACCCCAATGAGCAGGACCACAGCCGAACTCTCCCGTGCTGCTGCACCGCCCTGCTTTCTCCCCATTTTTTCTGAGTGCTTTCTTCTGCTTCTGCCTCATATCCTTACTTCTTTCTCCTTCCTCCTCCCCCCCATTTTTCTGAGGGCTTTTCCTGCTTTTGCATCATTTCATACTGCTTTCTCCTTCCTCCCCACAGTTTTTCTCAGTGATTTTGCCTAGTATTTTTTACTTTTTTTCTCCTTCCTTCCCCCATTTTTGTGAGTGCTTTTCCTGATTTTGCTTCACTTTTTACTGCTTTATCAATTGTTCTGAGTATTTTCTCCTTCTTTCTCCTTGTTTTTACTGCTTTCTCCTTCCTCTCCCCTTTTGTGAATAATTTCTCCTACTTTTACCTCATTTTTTTACTGTTTTCTCCATTTTCTGAGTACTTTTAATGCTTTTGCCTCATTTTTACTGCTTTCTCCTTCCTCTCCCCTATTTTTCTGAGTGATTTCCTGCTTTTGCCTAATTTTTTACTGCTTTCTCTCTCCTTTCCCCCGATTTTATGAGTGCTTCCTCCTGCTTTTGCCTTATTTTCACTGCTTTCTCCTGCTCTTCCCCTTTTTTCAGAGTGCATTCTCCTGCGTTTGCCTTGTTTTTACTGCCTTCTCCTTCTCTCCCCATTTTTCTGAGTGCTTTCTCCTGTTTTTGCATCATTTTTTACTGCTTTCTCTGTCCTTACCTCTGCTTTTCTGAACGCTTTTCCTGCTTTCTCCAAATATTTTACTGCTTTCTCCCCATATGATTTATTGACTGATTTAGGATATAGAATTCTTAATGGAAGACTAGTAGAAGATCAACCAGCCTCTTTAACCTTTCGCGGGCCGAGAGGGTCTTCCATTATATATTTTACATTTGTGCATTACCCTTATTTTCATTTGTGTAAAAAGTACGCTATTATACCAAGACCCGAGAGTGATCATGATCCTCAAAGGCTAGTCATCGACATTAAGCATGATTATTGGGAAACCCATGCAACGGCCAATAGTGGCAGATTGACCGCTGTGAATGGGAAAAGACTTATTTGGAACAATATGCTAAAAGTGAAGGCATCCAATCTTAAAGAAATCATGATATCTAGTACTGAAAAAGAAATTGTACTATTAAAGACTGGGGATGGTTGGTTGGATGCCTGGCAATCTATACTAAAAAATATATTATCTAGTCTTGTGGCAAGCATACAGGAGTCACGACCATACATTAACGCATCGAAGACTGCAGAATTAATTGAATCCTTGAGAATTTACCGCAAGAAGATGCAACATATTTTAAAACTCCCGATATCTAATGAGCGTAACTTGAGAATACAAGACATAAAGAAAGAATTCAAGAATAGGAATTTACAGATAAAGCGGGATAGCGTGAATAATGCCTATGCAAAATTATATCATGCTATATCAACTAGGAATGAACGAGCATACTGGTCCCTGGTGGGACACGGCACAAATTCATATAAACAGCCAGACGAGCTATTTATCCCAAGCAATAAGTGGGAAAATCACATCAAAGCTACAGCAAGCTACAGAACATCCAGAACGCCGCCGCAAGACTGGTCCTCAACCTGCCAAAACACTGCCACATCTCCCAGCACCTGCGCACACTCCACTGGCTCCCTGTCGAGGCGAGAATCACCTTCAAGATGCTCACCCACGCACACAAGGCCCTCCACGGCACCGGACCAGCATACCTGAACAGCCGACTCAAATTCCACGCACCCCAAAGGACCCTACGATCAGCCCAGCTCTCCTACGCCGTGGTCCCCCGCACCAGAAAGACCAGATCGGGAGGCCGCTCCTTCTCCTTCCTCGCGGCCAAAGCATGGAACGCCCTTCCGCTCCACCTCAGACAGACAACATCGCTCCCCATCTTCGCAAGAAACCTCAAAACCTGGCTTTTCGACAGACCCCCTCCTTGATGGATGGAACCTGTACCCCCCCCCCCCCCAGCACCTTGAGACCCTTACGGGTGAGTAGTCACGCTTTAACAAACCCCTGATTGATTGATATAAATCAACTGTAATCTGTAATTATACGTTATCAAAAGCTGATGGAACATTTGCAGATATAACAGAAGAAGAAATAGTTGAACTAATAATGAGCGTATGCTCATCCAAGGCAGCAGGACCAAATGGTATCCCTATAGACTTGATAAAGTTAAACACAACCTTTTGGAGTATGATGCTAAAACAGCTGTTTTCGCAGGTAATCAAATATGGATGAATGCCATCGTCCTGGAAAGGAGCGATTGTCCATCCAATTTATAAACGAGGCACAAAAGATGATCCGCCCAGTTACAGATTAATAGCATTGTTGGACTTTGATGGGAAATTGTTCGCAAAACACCTTCAAAATAAATTAAGATCATGGACAGAGGAAAAGTCATTAATACCAATAACCCAAACTGGATTTCGCTCAGGGTGTTCGACACTCGATAATATCACTTCATTGGCCCTGTTAGGAAAAAAAGCAGGCATACAGAAGATAACGCTATACTCCTGTTTTGTGGATTATTCCACAGCGTTTGATAAGGTTAACAGACAAAGGCTGTGGAGTAAATTAACAGCATGGGAAATTGATCAGAATCTTTTGAATCTTATTATTGGCCTGCATTCGGAAACATGGCTTCAGGTGAAATTGACTCATGATAATACACTGTTGCCAAAAATGGATACCACAAATGGTCTTAAGCAAGGCTGTGTCCTTGCACCGCTGTTATTTTCTCTCTATATTGCAGATATAGATCTGGTGCTAAGTTCCGATATGGGTGTGGCACCTAAATTAGGAGGTAAAAAGATACCCTACCTATCATATGCGGACGACTTAGTAATTTTGTCCCTAACTCCGAAAGGACTCCAGTACCAACTAAATCAACTACATACCTATAATACAGTGAACGGATTGATAGCCAATTTGTCAAAAACAAAAATTGTGACGTTTGGACAGTCTATAAAACCTAAAAAGTGGACACTAGGAGAAAATGTAATTGAGGTAGTGGAACAATATAACTATCTCGGAGTAATCTTTGACAACAAGTTATCATGGTCAAGCCATAAAATTTGTAAAAATGCTAAATCAACTGCTGTTACTAAATCAATATCGAGATTCATGAAAATGTTTGGAGGAAATGCTATTAATCCATCACTTAAAGCATTACAAATGAAAATGATTACGTACTATTATATGCATCTCCAGTAATGAATAAGAAAGTCATTCTTGATCTTGAGAAATGCTTTATGAAATGTGTCGCACCATACTTCATCTACGACAGGCAACTCCACATTGTACCATAAGATTGGAATTAGGTCTAAAATCTCTGGAACTGTTGCATAAGAGAAGTTGTGTGAACTACATTATTGACTGTGCCTAGGCTGATCCATGCACATTGAAACATCTAATATTTCAGGAACTCCGGAGCAAAAAAGTCAGAGATTTACAACTATATAGTATAATGATGGAAATAGGATCTTATGATCTGCCTGATATACAGGAGATGGGGCGAATGACCAGAGATGTGCTGAAAAATCTAATACGTAATACGCTAACTACAAAGCAGTGGAATTCAGATCTTCTACAAGCTGGGAAACATAAACATATGGACCTAGTAATTGATACATATACCATACAGGCTCAAGAGTACTTGGGATGGAATCTACCCAAATACATAAAACGGAAATACTTAAGGTTTAGACAATTTTACATACCGATTGGGGAGTTTGAAGGGACTTGGAACCAGGCACTTAAAGGTATACAAGCATGTCGGCTTTGTGGAATTGGTAAGGAACCTCTTGAACATTTAATATGCGTCTGCCCGAAGCTGCTGCCCATACGGAGGACATATTTACGCCCCTTGTTTAATAACGCTAAAATAAGAACAACTGCAGAGGCCGTACGATACTGTTTCAGGCTCAAAGAGGACAGTGCAATTATAAGGACAGTACTGTTCTTAGAGCATGCCTATAAAGCATTAATTGTTTAGACGGCTTTTATAATATATAGATATGTATAAATGTACGTATAAATATGGTATTATGAAATATGTATGTCCTTTTTATAGGAAATTTTAATCACTAAAATTATTTTATTTTTATATGCTCGCATTTTTTTTTTTTCTGTTTTATTGTAATCAAATGATTAATACAATAAAGTATTTTATTCATTCATTCAAATACTGCTTTCTCCCTCTTTTCCCTGTTTATATGAGTGCTTTCCCTGCTTTTGACTCATTTTTTAAATTCTTTCTTCTTCCTTACCTTCATTTTTCTGAGGGGTTTTCTTACTTTTGCCTCGTTTTTACTGTTTTCTCCTTCCTTTCCCCATGTTTTTCTTAGTACTTTTCCTGCTTTTGCATTATTATTTACTGCTTTCTCCTTCCTTTCCCCCATTTTTCCGAGTGTTTGCTCCTGCTTTTGCCTTGTATTTACTGCTTTCTCCTTCTCTCCCCGTTTTTCTCAGTACTTTCTCTGGCTTTTGCCTCATTTTTACTGCTTTCTCCATTTTTCTGAGTGCTTTCCCTGCTTTTCCCTGCTTTTGGCTCATGTTTTCCTGCTTTGGCCTTCCTCCCCCTTTACATGAACACTTTCTCCTGCTTTTGCCTCTTTTTTTTTTTAACTTTTTATCCTTCCTCTTCCCCATTTTCTGAATACTTTCTCATGTTTTATCTTGTTTTTTACTGCTTTCTCCTTCATTCCACCCTTTTTTCAAAGTGCTTTCCTGCTTTTGTCTCATTTTATTCTGCTTTCTCCATCCTTACCCCTGCTTTTCCGAGTGCTTTTCCTGCTTTTCCTTCACTTATTACAGCTTTCTCAATTTTCCTGAGAGCTTTTCCTGCTTTTACCTCATTTTTTACTGCTTTCTCCCTCCTTTCCCTGTTTATATGACTGCTGTCTCCTGCTTTTGCCTTCTTTTTACTGCTTTCTCTTTCCTCTCCCCCATTATTCTGAGTGATTTCTCCTACTTTTGCCTAATTTGTTACTGATTTCTCCTTCCTCTCCCCCTTTGTCTGATTACTTTCTCCTGCTTTTGCCCTGTTTTTTACTGCTTTCTCCATTTTTCTGAGTTCTTTTCCTGCTTCTGCCTCATTTTTGACTGCTTTCCCCTTCCTTTCCCCCATTTTTTGAGTGCTGCCTCAGCTTTTGCCTAATTTTGTTTCTTCTTTCTTCTTCCTTACCTCCGTTTTTCTTAGGGCTGTTCCTACTTTTGCTTCGTTTTTACTGCTTTCTCTTTCCTTTCCCTCTGTTTTACTTAGTGCTTTTCCTCCTTTTGCATAGTTTTTTACTGCCTTCTCTTTCCTTCCCCCTTGTTTTTCTGAGTGCTTTTCCTTCCTTTGCTGCATTTTTTTTACTGCTTTCTCCTTCCTTTTCGCCATTTTTCTAAGGGCTTTTCCTGCTTACGCTTCATATTTTACTGCTTTCTCTTTCCTTTTCCCAAATTCTTTTGAGTTCTTTTCCTGCTTCTGCTTCATCTTTGCTGCTTTCTCCTTCCTTCCCCCCCATTTTTCTGAGTGCTTTTCCTGCTTTTGCCTCGTGTTTAAAGCTTTCTCCTTCCTCTCCCCCTTTTTCTGAGTACTTTCTCATGCTTTTGCCTCATTTTTTGCTTCTTTTGCCTTCCTCTCCCCCTTTTGTCTCAGTGCTTTCTCCTGCTCTTGCCTCATTTAATACTGCTTTCTCCTTCCTTCCCACCCATTTTTCGGAGTGCTTTCCCTGCTTTTGCCTCATTTATTACTGTTTTCTACTTCCTTCCCCCCATTTTTCTGAGTGCTTTTCCTACTTTTGCCTTATTTTTCACTGCTTCCTCTGTCCATTCCCCTCATTTTTTGAGAGCTTTCTCCTGCTTTTCCTTTTTTTTTCACTGCTTCTCCTTCTTTTTTTTCATCATTTGCCGCTCCCGCCTGCTGCCCGTTTTCCTGCGTCCCACCTAGCCCCACCAGCCACCTCCCTGCAACCCTCCCTCCCACCAGGACCTACTTAATGGAGGCCACAGAGCGACCCCATTGAGCAGGACCCAGGACAAACTCTCCCGTGCTGCTGCACCGCCCTGCTTTCTCCCTATTTTTTTCTGAGTGCTTTCTTTTGCCTAATTTTTTACTGTTTTCTCCTTCCTTCCCCCCGTTTTTCTCAGTGATTTTGCCTTTTTTTTACTGCTTTTTCTTTCCTTACCCCCACTTTTCTGAGTGCCATCCTGCTTTCATTTTGCTTTTTACTGCTTTCTCTACTTGTGGTTGTTTTGCTTTTGCCTCATTTTTTACTTCTTTCTCCTTCCTTCCCCCCATTTTTCTGACTGCTTTTCCTGATTTTGTTTAATTTTTTACTGCTTTATCCATTGTTCTGAGTGCTTTCTCCTTCTTTTGCCTTGTTTTTACTGCCTTCACATCCTCTCCGCCATTTTTCTGATTACTTTCTCTTGCCTCACTTTTTACTGCTTTCTCCCTTTTTCTGAGTGCTTTTCCTACTTTTACCTCATTTTTTACTGCTTTCTCCCTCTTTAACCTGTTTATATGAGTGCGTTCTCCTGCTTTTGCCTTTTTTTTTTTAGAGTTTTATATAGCGCGAACTAGACACGAGAAATCGGGTATCAGAGCGCTTTACATGAGCACCAATTCGTTACAGAAGGACACATTCATTTTTGTTAGGCACGGAGAAATTAAGTGATTTGCCCAGAATCACAGTATGTTGAGCGTCGTTGCCGAGACTGGAACCCAGTTCCCCAGCTTCGAAGGCGACCACTCTAGCCGTGAGGCTACATCCCCTCCCCAGTTTTTACTGCTTTCTCTTTCATCTACCCCATTTTTCTGAGTGCTTTCTCCTGCTTTTGCCTCATTTTCAACTGCTTTCTCCTTCCTCTCCCCTTTCTCTGAATACTTTCTCCTGCTTTTACCTCATTTTTTACTGCTTTCTCCATTTTTCTGAGTGCTTTCCCTGCTTTTGCCTAATTTGTTGCTACTTTGTCCTTCCTTTCCCCCTTTGTTCTGAGTGCTTTTCATGCTTCTGCATCGTTTGTAATGCTTTCTCCTTCCTTCCCACCAATTCTTCTGAGGGCTTTTCCTACTTTTGCCTTGTTTTTACGGCTATCTCCTTCCTTTCCCCATGTTTTTCTTAGTGCTTTTCCTGCTTTTGCATCATTATTTACTGCTTTCTCCTTCCTTTCCCCCATTTTTCTGAGCACTTTCTCCTGCTATTGACTCATTTTTTTACTTTTTTTCTCCTCCCTATTCCCCTTTTTCTGACTGCTTTCACCTGCTTTTGCCTTGTTTTTTTACTGCGTTCTCCATTTTTCTGAGTGCTCTTCATGCTTTTGCCTCGTTCTTTTACTGCTTTTTCCCTACTTTCCCCTGTTTTTCTGACTGCTTTTCCTACTTTTGCCTTGTTTTTACTGCTTTCTCCTTCCTTTCCCTACTTTTCTTAGTGCTTATCCTGCTTTTGCATCATTATTTACTGCTTTCTCCTTCCTCTCCCCCATTTTTATGAGTGCATGTCCTGCTTTTGCCAAATTTTTACTGCTTTCTCCTTCCTTCCCACCCATTTTTATGAGTGCTTTCCCTGCTTTTGCCTTATTTTTCCTGCTTTCTCATTCCTTTTCCCCCATTTTTCTAACCACTTTCTCCTGCTTCTGTCTCATTTTTTAGTTCTTTCTCCTTATTCCCTGTTCTTTTTTACTGCCTTTGCCTAATGTTTTACTGTTTTCTACATCCTCTCCCCACTTTTCTGAATGCTTTCTCCTGCTTTTTCCTTGTTTTTACCGCTTTCTCCATTTTTCTGAGTGCTTTCCCTGCTTTTGCCTTGTTCCTTACTGTTTTCTTCTTCCTTTCCCCCTGTTTTTCTGAGTGCTTTTCCTGCTTTTGCCTCGTTTTTTACTGCTTTGGCCGTCCTCCCCTCTTTACATGAGCACTTTCTCCTGCTTTTGCCTCAGTTTTTTTACTTTTTCTCCCTCCTCTTTCACTTTTTCTGAATACTTTCTTATTTTTTATCTTGTTTTTTGTTGCTTTTGTCTCATTTTTCTGCTTTCTCCGTCCTTACCTCTGCTTTTCTGAGTGCTTTTCCTGCTTTTGCTTCACTTATTACAGCTTTCTCCATTCTCCTGAGTGTGTTACCTGCTTTTGCCTCATTTTTTACTGCTTTCGCCCTCCTTTCCCTGTTTATATAAGTGCTTTCTCCTGCTTTTGCCTTGTATTTTTTTTACCTCTTTCTCCTTCCTCTCCCCTTTTCTCTGAGCACTTTCTCCTGTTTTTTACTGCTTTCTTTTTCCTCTCCCCCATTATTCTGAGTGCTTTCTCCTGCTTTTGCCTATTTTTTGTACCTGTTTCTCCTTCCTCTCCCCTTTTTCTTTGAGTTTTTCCACAGCTTTTGCCCTGTTTTTTACTACTTTCTCCTTCCTTCCCACCCATTTTTCTGAGTGCTTTTCCTGCTTTTGCCTAATTTTTGACTGCTTTCTCCTTCCTTTCCCATTTTTCTGAGTGCTTTCCGTGCTTTTGTCGATTTTTTTTTACTTCTTTTTCTTGATTACCTTAGTTTTTCTAAGGGCTTTTCCTACTTTTGCCTTGTTTTTACTGCTTTCTCCTTCCTTTCCCCCTGTTTTTCCCAGTGTTTTTCCTGCATTTGCATAGTTTCCTGCCTACGCTTAATTTTTTACTGCTTTCTTTTTCCTTTTCCCACATTTTTTTGAGTGCTTTTTCTGCTTTTGCCTCATTTTTCCTATTCTCTCTTTCCTTTTCCCACATTTTTCTGAGTTGTTTTCCTGCTTTTGCTTCATCTTTACTGCTTTCTCCTTCCTTCCCCATTACATGAGCACTTTCTCCTGCTTTTGCCTCTTTTACTTTTTCTCCCTCCTCTTCCCCATTTTATGAATACTTTCTCATGTTTTATCTTGTTTTTTACTGCTCTCTCCTTCGTTCCCCCCTTTTTCCAAAGTGCTTTCCTGCTTTTGTCTCATTTTTTTCTGCTTTCTCCATCCTTACCCCTGCTTTTCTGAGTGCTTTTCCTGCTTTTGCTTCACTTATTACAGCTTTCTTAATTTTCCTGAGTGCTTTTCCTGCTTTTGCCTCATTTTTTACAGCTTTCTCCCTCCTTTCCCTGTTTATATGACTGCTGTCTCCTGCTTTTGCCTTCTTTTTACTGCTTTCTCTTTCCTCTCCCCCATTATTCTGAGTGCTTTCTCCTGCTTTTGCCTAATTTGTTACTGATTTCTCCTTCCTCTCCCCCTTTCTCTGATTACTTTCTCCTGCTTTTGCCCTGTTTTTTACTGCTTTGTCCATTTTTCTGAGTTCTTTTCCTGCTTTTGCCTCATTTTTCCTGCTTTTTCCTTCCTTCACAACCATTTTTCTGAGTGCTTTTCCTGCTTTTGCCTTATTTCTTGCTGCTTTGTCCTTCCTTTCCCCCATTTTTCTGAGTGCTTTTCCTGCCTTTGCCTTGTTCTTACAGCTTTCTTCTTCCTCTCCCCCTTTTTCTGAGTACTTTCTCCTATTTTTGCCTCATTTTTGCTTCTTTTGCCTTCCTCTCCCCTTTTGTCTAAGTGTTTTCTCTTCTCTTGCCTCGTTTTTCACTACTTTCTTCGTGAAGCAGCTAGCAACTCCAGTGGCTTGAGATCCTCATGGGTGATTTGTTGCACTTTATAAATCCTGATTAATTGAGTGACTGTACTCTGTGCCACTCTAATGTACTCTGCCCTACTCTGCTCTATGCCACTGCACTCTATGCCAATGCACTCTACTTAAAACCAAAGCGCTATACGCCAATGCACTCTTTGCCACTATACTCAACAATGCTCTACTCCATGCCACTGCACTTTACCCCTCGCTACACTACATCATTGCACTTTACGTCACTGCACTCTGTATCACTCTATTCTACTCTGCACCACTGTAACCTATGCCATTCTACTACACTCTGCACCGCTCTACACTATGCCACTGCACTCCACAGCACTCTAAACCTCTGCACTTTACAACACTCTACTCTGCACCACTGCACTCTATACCACTGCATTCTACTCTGCACCACTCTACTCTATGCCACACTACATACTACCTCTACAAGCTCTATGCCACTGCACTCTGCAGTTCTCCACACCACACCACTCTACTCTGTCAGACTACTCTATGCCACTCTACACACTGCACTCTACGCCACTCTACTCTGCACCTCTGCACACTTTGCTACTGAACTCTATGCCACTTTACTCTGCACCATTGCACTCTATGCCACTATAGTATACTCTGTAACACTCTACTCTACACCACTGCACTTTATGCCACTCTACTCTATACCATTGCACTCTGCGTCACTGCACTCTAGGCTACTCGATTCTTCTTTGCACCACTGTACTCTATGCCACTCTACTCTACTCTGCAGCAGTAGACATTATGCCACTGCACTCTACGCCTCTCTACTCTGCACCACTGCTCTCTATGCCATTGCACTCTACTCTGCACCACTATACCTGATGCCATTCTATGACAATGCACTGTGTGCCACTAAACTCTACATCATTTTACTCTGCATCACTCTATGCCACTGCACTCTGAGACACTCCACTCTACACCACTTCACTCTACTATTAACCACTCTACGCTATGCCATGGCACTCTCTGCCACCGCACTCTATGCCGTTTTACTCTGCACCACTCTATGCTACTCCCCTCTACTCTGTACCACTGCACTCTACCCCACTGTCCTCTATGCCACTGCACTCTATGCCACTCCACTCTACTCTGCACCACTGCATTCTAGGCCACTCTAGTCTACTCTGCACAACTCTAATCTACACCACTGCATTCTACGATGATGCTACACTCCACTCTATGACACTTCACTTTATGACACTCTATGCCACTTTATGCTATTCTATGCCACTCCACGCCACTCTCCTCTATGCCACAAACATTTAGCCATACTGAACAGCAGCCAAGCTGGTGTACAACTTGGCTAGAACACTTTGGCAAAGCCAATAGCTCTTGTTTGCATTTATTTTTGATTTGTTCCTTTCAAGAGATAACCATGGCTTTGAGGGACCTGAGCATGGATAGGTCACTTGGCTCACGGGGCCATAAAACCAAGTGCTTGGGTAATCCAAGTGGTGAGGGTGGAGTTCAAATACTGGACATTGTCACTATCAAGGATAGAAACAAGTCCAAGGCTTTGTAGAAAGCTTGTTGGGAATGAGGTGTTTAAACAAGAGAATCCCCCATGATACATTTGTAAATAAACACTTGTTACACCAAGGTGGTAATAGAACTATTACCGATTGAAACTTGCCAGCTGTGGAGACCTCCTGCCCTTCAACCCATGTGTGACTGCCGTCTCCAGATCAGGCCAGTGACATTGCAAAGGAGATGTGGGTCCTAATGCAAGCACAAGGAATGCCCCCTCACCTCCCAGGTCAGTTTTAAAACTTCCATATTTGGAGTTCAGTGGGTCCCTCACACCCCTGGGCATGAGGGCCACTGTACCTGCTGCACTAATAATAGCTACACTGCAGCTTATGGATCTCTTAGCAGCCCATGCTACCTGTCCCCTCCTTCTTCATATATCCAGCTCTCTCTCCTTTTATCTCTGTGACTGTCTCATTCTCTCATTGTTTGTCTTTACTCTGACTCCTTCCCCCTTTCTTTTCGCTCTCCTAAATGTTATTTGTCCTCTGCTCTTTCTAGTCATAATCTTCTCTCTCAACCCTATCTTTTCATTAGTCTGTCGCCTCTCTGTTGCTTCCCTCCTTTTCACCTCTATATCTTGTCTTTGCTTCTTTCTCACACTCTCTTTCTCATCTTCCTTTTTTCCATTCTCCTTCTACCTTAATTTATGCCTGTACTTTTGCCTCCCTACCTACTTTTAATTGCTCTTATCGCCTTTCTGTCCCCCTCTCTCTCTTAGCTCCTTCCTCATCCCTCACTCTTTCCTTACCTGGCTCTGCAGGGCCACTGGAATAACGCCTCAGGAGAGGGCCAAATTATGCAGCAGAGTTGCCTAAATTTTCCTTCAATGATAGGCAAATTATGCAGCACCTTTTGTGATAGTATCCTTTCATTTGTACACATTAACTCTGTATGTGCAAAGGTTTCACCCTGTTACTACCAGTTTAGCACCCAAATACATCAGAAAATAAGAGAAAAACGACCGGCAGGGCTTTAAATGGCATGAAATTGTGGGGGGCTCTAAAAGGGATGTGGCCTATGTAATTAAGGGCATGGCTTTAACACATACACTATATTTATGTGATTTCCATATTGTGCCCCCTAACAAGGATTTTGGTGCCTCTCTGACCTTTCTGTGATTGTAGCCAGATATATAACATAATTGACATACACCTAAAACTAGTTAGGACTACTAGCTTTGCTACTAGTTGTTAACTATTTAAGATAAATGAGTAACAGCAATAATTTTGTTCTTAATAATTAATATTGAAAATGTTTAAATTCTGAAATTGTGAGACTGTGAATTAATCATTAATGGGGCCTATGGAAATGTTCACTCTGTTAGACATGTATGACTTTTTTCTCTCCACATCTCATCCATTTGTTCATCCTACACCTCATCTCTTTCATCTTTAGCACCCTCTTTTCACTCTCTGTTGAATGCATTTCTGTGACATGGTTAATCTTGTTTTGTTTTTGTTCTCTGTGCCAGGCTGGTATAATAACAGACTTAACACATTCTTATGTGCTGCTAACTTTAGGGTCACCTTAAAAGCTTTGAGGTTTTAGCTACAAGTGTCTGTTCTTGTGAGAGTTTCCTATTTCAGTGTTTCTGCGTTTCTGTGCTAACGACTTTGTTGATTCATGCTTTTTAATCATTATAATATTAGTGCAAAGGATTTTTTTTTTAACAAGCAGCATGCCTCAGTGCAGCCACTTGAATTGGGGGCATGTTTCAGTTGGCACCGTATACAACTGCCACTTACTCATCTAGGCAAGAAGATAGTATGCCAAATTATTCATATTTTTTAAACCTTTGCCTCTGATTTGCTTTATGTTTTTTGAGATTCTCATATGACATTACAACATTGTTTTAGTCAGTGGTAAGGCATTGCATAAAGGATGTAGGGAGGGTTGGCTGCAAGTTACTTTTTAACACTTTTTCACTTGCCTACCTTTAGTGTTTCAAAACACACTGGTACCAGCATGCTGCACAGAAGATGGACGCATTATTTAAGGTGCAGCCCTTTTGCTGTTTCTTTGACACAATCACCCCTCACTATTTTCATCTACAAAACTATTCACTCTTTCTTTCACACCCAGTGTGTAATAATTGTATAGCTCTTCAATCCCTGGTGGCACAGCACCCAGGATAATGTGCTGCAGGCTAATACTTATAAAGGCCAAAAGGCGAGACCTATTGGCTATGCCAATCCTTGTACACATTGCTGAATAGTTTGCGACTGCATGGACCTGTGGGGGAGTCTAACAGATAGTAATGAATAATAACAGCAGCTTCACAATCAATGAATTATGAAAATTAACTATTTCGCTCACCTACATTTGGGGCACAGCTTTGCGGTTCCAGTGAGCGCTTATTGTTCTACGCAAGTACTGAGCTTGGCTTCAATGCACTATTTAAGAATTGCACACTGATTGTTTGCTCTCAGTATGATATTGAGCACTTCAAAATTTTGTTGAGAGGCTGTATCCACGATGCCCTGCAGCAATACCTCACTGGCTATGTAGCTTAAGAATTTTAACGCAGCTGAACAGCCTTGGTGTCCGTCCCCTGCCTCTGTGTAGCAGACACAACACAGTATAGTGCATTGGAGGAAATGTGTAATATGGGTAGATTTCTGAGATTGAAACCTGAAAAACAGGGTTTTAATCCTAGATTTGGCACTTAAACAGGGTGTGATTCTCTGCACTCAGGGCACCGCCCTGAAACGAAAATGAGAGGTATTGGAGCTGTGATGTTGAAGGAAATGTGTAATATAAATAATATGTAATACATTGTCCGATTTATCGCCACTGATCTTTGCAACTATTCCTCTTATGACCTATTTAATGCACCACCCTGGTTATCATGTAAAGTGTTTCTGGTGGGAATGAGTAATTTACAAAAAAATACATCTTCAACATGTTATCTTAAACATGTTCTCTTAATAAAGCCATTTTATTCGCACCTCTCCGTTGCTACCGTTTAAAACGTGGCATATATATTTGTCATTTTTAATCTACTTAGATGTCTTTAAGAAGTATATTTCTCTCATTTGTCTCTTGCTCTGCTCATTGGTGTGGCCGTATTTACAAATTATAAACGTACATCTGCAGATACACTGTTCCACTATGTTTATGGGCGATAAACCGCTCAAAGCACTCCTCACCTATTCCAGTTAGTTAAACAACTATGGGGGATATTCTCAAGAACGTGCGATAAACATCGCCAAAATAGGCTAACGCAATTTTTCATATCGCCGTCTATCGCGGGAAAATAACTCTGTGTCAACGTCGTATTCTCAACACGGCAGTAACATGCGATAGTTTCCCGATAACGCCTCAAATGTCCGCGATACAACTACTGCGACGGCGATAAAAAAGGAAACCCGAACGTGAAAAAAGTTGCGATGGGCCCAACCGCGATAGAAAAATCGGCGAAAAGCAGCGCCAGGCTTGCAATTCCCACGTCAGGCGGGAAAAATCACCATATAAGCTGCAAAAAAACCAACAAAAAAAACCATAACAACTGCGAAGCACAATGGAGGTAGCCGGAGCAAGTACAGAGGACAACCCGAACCCCACAAGCCCCACAAGCCCCACGGAGGACCAGCCTGGGACCTCGGGGTCAGGGAAGGGCAAGGAGAAGAAGAAGACGAAGACGTGGTTCAGTCCGCAGGAAAACAGGATCCTGATTACGGAGGTGATAGAACACCATTGGCAACAAAAAATGGAATATGGCAGTCTATCGTGGACAAGGTGAATGCAGTCGGAGTGCTGAGGAGGACAATGGACGAGGTCAAGAGGCGCTGGAATGATGTGAAGCGCAAAACCAAGCTGAAACTCGCAAACAACCGCAAAGCAGCAATGCAGACTGGGGGTGGGAGTCCAGCGCCACAGGAGGAGCTGGATGAGATGGAGGAAATGGTGTCGACAGTCATCAGTGTGGAGACAGTGGCAGGAGTCGGGGTACCGGACACTGCTCAACATGACCTGACACAACAGCAACAGGGTGAGTAACCACCAGGGACTGGGGGGACGGGGGGAGATGGGCACAATGGCACACATGCACAATGAAGTATAGCACACTGCACAACCACAATGACTCTGGATCATGTCCCTGATCTCCTTGCCATACTTCAGCACCCATAGAAATAGCAAGTAGTCCCCCGTCCACAATGTGCCCAGAGAAGGCCCTCTCCACACATCACCAATCTCACAACAAACCCATGCACATGTGCTGAACCCAGCAAAGCTGCGGATCCGTGAGCCCCACTGACAATGCAAGTGACACTGCATAACGATGAGCATGTCTGCAGGCCACTCATCATGACATGTTGCACGCCACGACACCGAGGTGGCTGAGTGTGGTCCACATCCGGAAAGGAGCAGGTCACACACTGACACATCCACGTGCACAAACAACCCCTGATGGCAACAAGACATCTGCGGACAAATCATGCCCAAGAGTCCCAACTCCCACCAAGAGCCCAATTTACCCAAGTATGCAACATCTCAGCACTGCATAAGCACAGAAGTCAAAGGCACACCGCCTGAAAGGGAGAAGGCCAAGCAAAATCTGAGCTGCAGGGGCGACTCTCCCACAATGCAGCACACACAAAAGAATCAGAGCACATCAACATTGACAACAATGTGGTACAAACTGCAACACTTTCACAACATAACAGAGGACACAACTGCTGCCGCTTGTGTGTAGAAACTGGCCAATCACATTTGGCATAGCAGGAAACTGTGACATGATAATGGACAAGTACAACCCCACATCCCTGATGGTGCACAAACGTCCACTGTCCCGCTTCAAATAGGCAGCTCCTCCTAAACAGTCACAATGTACATTGTCAATCATGCAGTCTGTTTGGAAACTTGGCCAATGCGTGAACATACATGGAACACACTGTTAAACTGCATCTCCCCTTTACATTGCAGAGGGAGAATTATCACCTCCTGCAGAGCAGACCGAACACCTCCTCACTGATGACGAGGAGGACCTCCCCACCTTCGACACAGACGCCCTCCAAGAGCTATTGGACAGCTTCCGCACCCCACCCCCAGGAGCAGGGCAGCCCAGCTGCATCGAGGAGACCCCACCCCCTGCACAGACCACACAGCAGGAAGCACCCACCACCCCGGCTGTCTCCGAGGATCCCCACGACCAACACATGGCATTTCAGCGCTGTGTGTTGGAGGGTCAGAAGGAGATGGCTGAGCAGGTGCGGGTGGGGTTCGAACTCATGGCAGCCAAACTAGATGCCATCCATGGGTGTCTACGTCCCACCAGGGACCACTTACAGTCCCTAACGAACACCCACAGTCCGCTCCATGGTCTCCAACGAGCCATGGCTGACATCACTGGAGTCATGACTCGGAGACAAGAACACCTGTCTAGTCAGAGTGGCTCCAGCGATCTCAGCCGGGAGTTGGGACACATGCGGAGGCTCATGGAGGACATGGTGCGGATGGAGGCGGAAAGGATGGCTTCCATGGCTTCACATCAGCGAGATGTAGCTGGGATCTTCCATGCCCTGCAGATCCTCATCATGGCATTGCTGCCACAAGGCCTGGTGCAGATGAATGCTGCTGCTCCTACACCATCCACATCTCGGCCCCCTGATGTGTCAGTGCCCCACAGTGCAGCAGACATTCCACCTCCGGCACCTGATGTGTAACTGTTACACAGTGCGGCCAACAATCCACCTCCGGCCCCTGATGTGTCAGTGCCACACAGTTCTGCAGCCAAAACACCACCACCCACAGGTGAGGCACATCACACATCAGAGGACGATGATGTGGATGAGACTGCCGTTGTGGTAATGAGGAAACGGGAGCATTCATCTGCGCCATATGGCCTGTTTCAGCTTGGTTCGGCCCTTTGCATCATCACCTTCCACTGGCCCTCGATACACTCTGCGGCACTCACCTTGGACCTCGACATGGACTGCCATATTCTGTTTGGTTACCAATGACACAGCAATCAGACTGCGGACTGAACTGTTTCTCTTCCGATTAATTTGTCCTTCCCTTATGGACTCTGGCTGGCCCTCCACGGGGCAACAATATCAAGTGGGGTTTGCATGGCCCTGTACTGCTCCAGCTGCAACACTCCACTGAATGTGAATAAAACATTCAAATTCACACAGATGTGTCATGTCTATGATCCTTCAAGTATGACAGTATGGATGACTGTAGGGTCACTGATTCCCCCTTACGTCCATTTTGCACATGTTGTGGGGCTTGGGTCACAGGGTGCAACATTGCCGATTGCGGTCCGGGTGGTGCAGACACTACAACGGAGACACACGCATTGGTTACTTCCTTGTCCAGGTCAGAACTGAACCACGACCAGAGCCCCGGGCTCATTGTTCACACCCCTACACTGGACTGGCATATGCCAGCCCAGCCCACTCTGCTTACGCTCACAGGGGGTGACGACACAGCTAGATGTCCCAGGTCTTCCCTGTAGTGATCTGCTCGTCACTGGTCTAGTTGTCATCATGCCACAGCCACTCCCTGAGGGCTGGTTTACACCCACACCACACCCATCCAGCACAGGCGTCACGGGACATGTGACCCTGCCAATAAAAGGGGCCCACCACAGCACATCCCCCACTGCCGGAGGTGACATGATGGCGTCCGCATCCACGGAACTCAATCATAAAGAGTCCGTGACTTGCGTTGCACAGAGTTAGTGGCACCCGATGGCCTGCGTCTGGCACGGGCCTACCGCCACGTGGTGATGACTTGCATTGCACTGAGTTAGTGGCACCCGATGGCCTGCGTCCGGCACGGGCCTACCGCCACGTGGCGATGACTTGCGGTGCACAGAGTTAGGCCCACCTGAAGAGCTGAGCGGGTGTGCAGCCTGCGATGATGCGTTGGCCTCGATGCAGCATCCAGCAAATCAAGACTCGATTTGAATTGTGAGCCCTGCTGGACTGCAGTGTACGCGCAGGCAGCAGTCAGCACACACATGACTCCGCGGTGCGGTGCCGCAGGGTGCACTGGGGGCCTGTGGCGCGGAATCCAGCGATCGGCTGAGGAGGTTGCACCGTCACGTGCAGGGCCCTCTTGGAGACACGCCGGTGGCAGCAGGTGAGCATTGAGGCCTGGGTGCGCAAGGGCGGGCAGTCATCGCTGGGTGGCGGACTGGTCTGGGCACCAGGGCTGGGGTGCAGCAGGCGCACAGGATCGCGCAGGCACCACCGGTCACGGCGGCGGCCTTGTGGCTGGGTGGGGGGCGCCGCCCTGGCAGACACGACCCTGCATGCGCTGACGAGATGTGCGCGGGCTGGCTTGTGATGTAGTCACCTCGTCTCCAGTGTGAATATGGCCGTTGAATGTGGTCGGGCACGTGTGTGTAGGCCTATGGTCACGATATGGCGGACAAAGAAACACACGCAGTAGTTACTGTGGTGGCCATCCCGGAACTGGACCACGCCCAGGGCCCCGGGCTATTCATTCACGACATACGCCGGCCAAGGCCGCTCCGCTCAGGCTTACAGGGGGGGACCACATGGCTACATGTCCAAGGTCTTCCACACTGCCTGGGGTAACCTGTTTGCGTCCACTGTCCACTACACTGCAAACACCAGCAGTAGATGTCCACATGGACATGTCTGTGCTCTGCATACTGCAGTCTGTCCAGCACATCTCCACCACACTTGGCATTGTGTCCTTTCTTATTGCTGGGTCACTTGCCTCCTTCGCACATTCTTGGTTCCCACCTCTCCCCACATTCTGCAATTGTGTGGCAGAGGGGCTCTGCCTTTGTGGATGGTTTGGCCACATGTCTGGCCCCTGTTACCACGGTTACTTGTGTTGTCATGTCCGGTAGTTGGCCATGTTGGTTGGCATGTTGTATGTGATTTTGTTAAGTGTGCTCTCCCACAGTTGTGAGTTGTGTGATTGTGGATTTGAGGTGTGTGGTGTGTTCAGTTAGTACTTACCAATGAGCAGTACATTGCCATAGGTGCCATCCTGGAAGCGCTGGTTGATGATGGACTGTCGGAAGATGTATGTATCATGCACACTGCCTGTGAAGTTGGCGACGACATTGGTGAACTGTCCCCGGTGGTCCACTATTGCCTGCACATTGATGGAATGCGTGTGCTTTCTGTAGCGGTAATTGTGTGCAGGGTCAGCAGGGGGCACAAGCGGTACATGTGTACAGTCAATTGCCCCCACACGTGCGGTAAGGCAGCTGTGGCGTAATTCCCTTGCATGGTCTCCAGCTGTTCATGCACAGCGTGGGGGATGTGAAGGTGCAGGGGTATCAAGATGATACAAACCGTGATGTTTACAGGTATGATGAATCCTGCATAATGAGACCGTATCAGATGTTTGTGTGGTCGTAACCTTCCTTTTCTTTCCTGCGGAGGTTACGAGCACACGGACTTCTGTTACAGTATATTTGTACTGGATTCATCATACCTGTATGCATTCCGGTTTGTCCAAGTGCAATACACTGTACCAGATTACGTTTGTTACTATGAGGACGCTTGACCATTGTCACCATTTCTCCAACAGGTTTCTGACTACTGATTTCGAGATATGGAATGGTATTGGGGAGTTCCCGCAGCATTTGTAGTTTATTGAATCCACACGTTGCCCTGGTGAAGTTCCCCGTTGGGAATGGAACGCGTTGGCTGAGCTTTTTGTCTTGTTGTTTATGTTTTTGTAATAAAGTTCTGTTTTTCCACTACCGTTGACTACTGGACTTCATGACCTGGGGGGGAGGGTCGGGGGGTGGTTGCGGTGGGTGTTGTGGCCCTCTTGGGTCTCCAGGCTGCATGATCATTGTCTCCATGGCATCTGTTGGTCTTCAGATGTGGCTCTAGGCTGGGCTCCCTTTCATACTGCAGGTTGTCGTCCTGCTTAACACCAGTAAAAGGCAGGTGTTGAATCCCTGCTGCTAACTTGCCTTATCGCCTGTTTTCGGATCACATCGCTGATCTGGCTGGTTGTTGAGAATATCGCAAAGTGGTGTTTTCGTGTGTTTTTGCACGGGAACGCCTACTCTACATATCATTAGCATTAGTTGTCGCTCTCATCCGTGGTGAATGGTGATGTGTTTTGCGGCAGCTAACGCAGAAAAACTGGCGATGTCGGCAGTTTGCACCAGCTTGTGAATAGAGCGATAAGTCTATCGCCACTTTTGCAGCACTAAAGTGCCGATAATTCAGCGATGGCTCCTTGAGAATATGCCCCTGAAATTCGTATTCTACATGGTCATGATAAATAATTATTATTTGTTGTAAAACACTACCTGAAGTTGTTGACATATATACCAAATACATATGATACATACGGTCAGGGCTGGCTTTAGCGCTGGTAGCGCCTGGTGAGACAATCACTTTTGGCGCCCCCACGACCCAGGATCGCCTCCTAGAATTCTCTCCCTACCACGTGCAAAAGTGCCCCTCATTTGTCCTATCATAAGATATTGCTAAACACAGCGCCCCCCCTTAGGTCACAGTGCCCACCTCCACAGGTCAGTGCCCAGTGCGGCCGCGCCAGTCGCATTGCCCTAAAGCCGGCCCTGCATATGGTGCCTACTTACGTATTCTGGTCAAACTTGTACTGTTGCATATCTGCCTTGACCACTCTCGTTTCCGACTTGTATTCAAGCCTGCTGTGCTGTTGCTGGGATTGCACAGTCGCCCCTTCCCCAAACTGCTTTCTGAGGAAGAGGGAATTTTTTGTTGTGAAACAGTCCTTGAGCTGTTTTACAGGGTTTTATTTGGCTCATTTTTAATTAAAAGTATAAGCAGCATTTATCAACATTATACTTCACTTAAAGGACGGTAACTCAGCAAGGCATCGTATCAGGATATTAAAGTAAGAATATTGTCTGACATAAATCTCGAACTCTTAATATCATTTACCAAAGTATCGCCCTATTGAAGTTAATAAGTGGAAATTTAAACCTAAAGGGATGATATTTTTTATAAACAATGTTTACGCCACACAGTATTTCTAAATGCTGTGACATACAACCCCAGCAACTACCAAACATGGTTTGCTTCTATTAATTCACCTCTATTGAAAAAAGTCTGAATATTAATTATTCCTAAGGCCTAACTTCCTTAACCAACATCAAAGTAGGCTTATCGGAGCAATTATAAAAGGCTGGCAAAAATCTGGGAATAGTAGTTACTCAAAGCATCACACAATAATTCACTCAAAGTACGATTTTTTATTGTTTCACAATCTACCTCCCCAACCCAGAAAAACAGTTGCACCCCTTCATCAAGAACAACCAGCCTTCTCAACAGATAAAAATGCCTCAGTCAACAAACCAAATCACCCTCACCCACAGCCCATCCCTCTAGTATGCTTTAAGGGGTTTGAGAATTTCTTGCTAGCATCAGTCTGAGTTAACATACCTTCACCCTGTAGTCTTCTTTTTGCTTCACAGGGAAGTGGAGAGACGTCTTCACAAAAAAGTAAAAAGCCTTCATTATGGCAAGTGGATCTTCATCCAAGCCTACCTGTCTGGGTGCAAACCAGGAAATATCTAGATTTAAGGATCTCTGCCACAAACCTCCTTTCTCTGAAAGACCTCTCTAAGGACCCAATTTCTCAGGCATGGCAAGTGCAACACTACATTGACTGTCTGGCACCCCCAGCAAGCCGTTTTCTGCCCTGTCCATAGAATACATGTGGATGTCACTGAGTCGTGCAATTTAGTGCAAAAGAACTAAACATCAAAGTGGGAAAAGCATTGGAGAGCAGAGAGAATACCTAAATTAGCAATTGGATGAAAATCCACCTCTATATGTAACTACTCACAGTAGTCCTAATTCGTTGTATTCAGTGTGGGACTCGTACATCCCTCCCCTATAAACCACTTTGTTATCCTCCGGTAGCTGGAGATATCTTACTCTACAACCATCTTGTTTACCTCTCTTAGTTTTCCAGAAAGTAGATTCCTCAATCCTATATGCCTTGTTTTGAGATGTTTAGGCTGTCCGTGAAGCATTCCATCAGTCTATTAGACACTGAACAATGTAGCACTCCTTTCTCGAACTGATACCTGCTTACAAAGGCCATCAGGTGTGGCACACTAAAGCTGTGCTTTGCAAAAGTATGCCTTTTCAGTGGCACCAGCTGTCTGCTACTCAGACATTTTCAACTTGTCCTCAAGGATAGACCTACGCCTTTAAACCCTACATAGGTTCTTTCCTGAGGGGGATAATCAATTATGTAAGCTTTGGAGGAGGCATTTCAGGTTTGGGCTTCACATGCCTCTTACCCTTTTGTTTTGAGCCTCTACTTGTCAGTTTGACAACTCACTGACCAAGGTTCATTTCATGGTTAAACTAGGACATGTTGACATCCTATTCTTGGCAACCACCCCCGGTTCATTTAACTAGAGGATTTCACAGGTACTTATAGTGATGGAAAGAATGAAGGCTATCTATTCATTGACAGGCCAACATAATCCAAGTTCAGCTACCTTCTGTCATTAAGTTTTATTTTATTCCTTTGATGGAATATTTTTTGGAAGCTAGTCTTTCATGATCTGCCCTTTAAGAAACTAAGATGCTCTTGTCCTAATGTTCTAATTTCCACTGCCATCTGTACCTTCTTTCTGAATGCTGGTACTCACTTAACCATCATCTGTATATGCCATTTACCTCTTCTCTGTGATTTTGGATTCAACAAGATCTCACAATTATGAAAATATTTATTGTCCCTGCGTGCAGCTCAAAAACAGTAAGATTTACCATATGGTTTAACAGCCACTGAAGAGGTTTCCACTTTTTATTTTCTGTTAGCTAGCTGCTCACACTCTGCAAAGGGACATTTGCCAAGAATTGTATTATTCTATAGGATTCAGTAGCAATTTTCCAGCAGTGCTACAATTACTGCTCAACATGGTGTCTCCCATGCCTTCATGTACACTTCGTTCAGCAGGTTTGCATCCAAAATAGCTTTTTGTCCATTGACCAAACGTTTTCCCTATATATCCCACTTTGAAATTCCCTGGGTATCAAGTCACCATAAAACCCATACGTGTCAAATCCAATCCATGATGTCTTCTACAAAAACATATTCATACGTAATCTGCTTGGTGGTGTGGGACAAAAATACCTAACTCTGTCGTACAGGGTGCACTCAAACTCCTTGTTGTTCAGAGTATAGCCAATATACTCTTTCTGTTTTTTCTTCTGGACAACGGTCTCATCTTTAAGTTTCTTTCCTGAGGGCTGTCGTCTGTGCTTTTTTGTCACTATAGGTTTCTGGCAGGAAATAGGGAATTACCAGGCTCATTATTTGTGGCATTCCCAACTGCCTTGTAATTCCTAATTTCAGGTAGTGACTTCAGTGTACACTTCATAATCCCTGTAATTAGTCCCCCTCCCTCTACAGAATCAATGATGCACTAAGTATTAGTACGTCTGAGGGGGGAGAGATACTTGAATCTGTCATTGGCTTCTAAGCCCTTCCCCCTAGAATTCCAAGCTCTGTTCTTGGTATTTGGGATACTTTGCGCTTATGTCTTCATAAAACAATTTCCACATAAGGTATCCATGTGAAATTTGTGTCCTTTTTTCCAACATACTGGGTATTTTAAAGGTCCCCAGGGTTTGTGGATTTCCCTGGGAGGGCTGAGAAAATAGCCAAAACAAAGCTACATTGTAAGTTTTTTTTTTTTTAAATTGGAAAAAGTGCTACGAAAGAAAGCATCTGTTTATTTTAGTAAAAATGACATCAACGAAAGGTTTGCTGTTCTTGGACCATCATCTTCTGGGCCTTCTGGGAGAAGCACAGTTGTATAAATAAACAGCTCTTTTCTTACCACAATTTGTGCATCTTTCTAAGATGTAGTCCATTATTCCTCATTCTTGTGGTTTCAAACTAGTGTCAGTTTGGGGTGGAAACAGGTGTGAAACCCATGGGTAATCAGGAAAGCCATACATTTTTGAAAAGTGGATAAAATTCAGAATTCAGCAAGGTGTCATTTATGTAGATAGCTCAAGGTTTTTCTACAGAAACTAACTGTCGAAATGTAAAAAAAGAAAATGAGTAGCAGAAAACAGCAATTTATGACAACACTTTCACATATAATTTCTTGTCTTGATGGCAGATTTACAAAAGGAGTATACCGTTACATCCGACACACCCTTATAGTCATGGCAGTATATAGGAATTATAGGTTCCCCAAAAATACATGATAGCCACAGGCAATAACTGAGCTGCACCTTACAATTTTTGTTCATTGTGTATCCACTATACAGCAATTCATATGGTAAAAGATAAAGAATGAAAAATAGGTATGAAGGAAACATATATTTCTTAAATGTATACAGGATACTACATTTAGGAACAGGGTTGTTTTTTCATTCAAAACTGACCTTTTTCCGTCATTTGGGTTGCAGTTGATTTTGGGCCCTAGCTTAGCCGGCACCTAGGGAACCCTACCAGACCCACACATTTCTGAAAACTAGACACTGAAGAGTCCAGGGTGGGGTGACATGTTTAGCTCTCATGAGGTTTTCTTAACCAGAAGTCTTGAAAACCTCAAAGTTTGGCTAAAACACACATTTTACTCACATTTCTGTGAGTAAAGGTTCTGGATTCTATGGGGAGCTGCAAATTTTCTACCACCTAGCATTTCCCCATGTCTCCCAGTAAAAATGGTACATCACTTGTGTGGGTGGGCAAGACACCTGCTCCAGGAAATTGCCCAAAACAAAACATGGACAAATCAAATTATTCCACTCAAAACAAACACTTTTTTGCATTTTGGGTAGCTGGCAATTTTGGGCCCTAGCTCAGCTGGCACCTAGGGAAACCTGCCAGACCCACACATTTCTGAAAACTAGATACCTGAGTGAGCCCAGGGTGGGGAGATGTGTGTAGCTCTCACCAGGTTTTTTTACCCAGAAGTCTTAAAAACTTCACACTTTGGCTAAAACAAACATTTTCCTCACATTTCTGTGAGGGAAAGTTTTGAAATCTGTGGGGAGCTACAAATGTAATACCACCTAGCATTCTCCTATGTCTCCCAATAAAACTGGTACATCACTTGTGTGGGTGGGCCTAGCGCTTGCAACATGAAAGGGCCCAAAAAACAAAGATAGATCCAATGTTTCCATCAGAAGTGACCCCTTTTTTTAAAAATTGTCTAGCTGAGGATAGTGGGCCCTAGCTCAGCTGGCATCAGTCCCACACATTTTTGAAAACTAAACACCAAGGGGAGTCCAAGGTGGTGTGAGGCTCTCTACAGGTTTTCCTACCCACAAGCCCTTGCAAACCTAAAAACATTGGCTAAAAGCACACATTTTCCTCACATTTCTTTGAGCGAAAGTTCTGGAATCTGTGGGGAACCACAAGTGTCCTACCACCCAGCGTTTCCTCATGTCTCCTGATAAAAATGGTGCCTCACTTGTGTGGGTGGGCCATGCACCCGCTACAGGAAAGTGCCCAAAACACAACATGGACAAATCAAATTTTTCCACTCAAAACCGACCGGTTTTTTGTAATCTGGGTAGCTGTAGATTTTGGGCTATAGCTCAGTCGGTACCCAGGGAAACCTATCAAAACCATACATTTCTACAAACTAGACACCCAGGGGAGTCTAGGTTAGAATGACTTGTGTAGCTCTTACCAGGTTTTCCCACCCAGAAGCCCATGCAAACCTCAAACTTTGTTTTAAATACACATTTTCCTCACATTTCTGTGAGAGAAAGTTCTGGGATCTGTAGGGAGCCACAAATTTCAAACCACCAAGTGTTCCCCTACATATACAAATGGTACCACACTTGTGTGGGTGAGCCTAGTGCCCGCAACAGGAAATGGCACAAAGTACAATCCACAAACATCAACAATTGCTTAAAATAAATGCCTGATTGATTTGGAAATAGGGTAGCTGTGGTATTTGGGCCCTGGCTCGGCGGCCACCCAGGAAAACCTGGCAAACCAAGAGATCTCCAAAAACTAGACACTCGGAAGAGTCCAGGGTGATGTGTCTCATGTGGATCCCATGATTTTTTCTTATCCACAATGCCCTGCAAACCTCAAAGTTTCACACATTATCCTTCCATTTCTGTGAAATAAGCTTCTGGAAATCACGGGATCCACAAAATTCCTACCAACCAGCATTCCCCCATTTGCCCTGATAAAAATGTTTCATTGTCGGAGCCACAAGAGGCACACCATCCTAAACTCCATAGGGTGAATAGTTTTCAGAAAGGCCTGGATTTGGTAGGTTTCCCCAGGTGGCAGCTGACCCGAGCCCGTAGCACTGCAGTCATTCAGCATGGAAGTAGGATAATATTGGGACTTCGCCCCATTCTTCTACCCATACGGAAAAAATAAAAAAATAAAAAATGTCCCCTATTTCCAAAAGTATGAGGATCCTTTAGTCCCCAGGGGAGCAGAAAGACTGCTGAGGCTTTAGTGGCAGGGCTGGGGCCTAATGTCAACATGGGTGAGAAAAGACCCAAATTCTTTCTACAATATTTATAGCATCCAGTGGGACTTTTGAACATAGGGAAAATTTGAGCAAAACAATCTCTGCCAATGTGGGGGACAGAGAGAGTGACTTGGACTGCTTGCAATAGAGATATGTCCCAATGCCAGGGTGAGCCGCCGCTACTGCTTTTTTCAATTTTTGGGTATGTTTTGCCCCTCGTGCCTACTGGCCTTTTTGTCTACTAAGGGCCAAATTTGGTTAAACACTCCCAATCTACCCCTGCTGGGCCGGAAAGACTGATACACCTGTTATGGGGTGGGAACATGGTGCAATGCCTGGGTAAGCATCCCACACAACCGTTTCTTATTTTTGGAAATATTATTCCTCTGGTGTCTAGTGGCCCCTCTGCCCCCTTGGGCAGATTTTGGGAAAAAACCCTCAATCCACCCCCTGGGGGGGGGGCAGAAAGAATAATGCACCTATTCTGGCTTGGTAGCATAGCGAGATGCCTGGTTGTGCCACCCAACACCCTTTTTTGGGCCAAAAAGGGGGCGGGCGGCTGACCTAGGCATAGTATCATCTCATATGCTTAAAACTCTGCTAGAAAAACAGATATTTGAGATGAGCAGATTCTGAGTGTCACTCATGTTGTAGGCTGCACAATATATATATATATCTATATATATATATATATATATATATATATATATATATATATATATATTCACTGAAAAAACCATAGGTTTCAGGCACGTTATAGTTAGAAATTAGCATTTAAAAAACCTTAGAAATTCACTGAAAAAACAATAGGTTTCAGGGACGTTATAGTTTGAAATTAGCATTTAAAAAACCTTAGAAATTCACTGAAAAAACGATAGGTTTCAGGGACGTTATAGTTAGAAATTAGCATTTAAAAAACCTTTGAAATTCACTGAAAAAACCATAGGTTTCAGGGACGTTATAATTAGGTGGACATTTCACTCGTACAAAACCATAGAAATTCCACCGTTATAGTTAGTTCAGTTAACTATAACTCGCGCCCCCGCAATGCACTGCTCATGACGTCACATATTACATCATTCATGGCATGGTCAGTGACATCACTGATGACATCTCAAATAACATCACTGATGACATCACTGATGACATCATCCAGTGACTGTATGTTTCTGTAAAGTTTAAATATGTTTTATATATATGGCAAGGTGTATTGAAGAATGATTGGGTGTATAAGTATCTGGATAGAGGATTTAGGAGGTATGTAACTGATAGTATAAGTGACTGATTAAACGTGTCTTACTGAATGCATGGGTTAGTGACTAAACTGTGTGAATGTCTGTATCAGTCTGTCTGTTGTTGTGTAAGCTGCTACATGGGTTGGTCAGTAGCTACATTAGTGTCTATATGGGTTATTTATTGTTTGCTTGAGTATTTGTATGGGGGACTGAGTGTGTGTGTGGGTGGGTTGGAGGTGTGTGACTCTGTGCATAGATGTGTGAGTAGCTGATTCACTGGGTGTATGGGTTCAAGAGTGCATCTGTGAAGGGCTGTATGGGTGGGTAAGTGTGTGTATGGGTGTGTTGGTGAGTGAATGGATGGCTCAGTGGTACATATGTGAGTAACTACATATGTAAAAGGAAGTATATGTGAGTGATGGTGTATATAAATAACTATATGTGAGACTGAGTGATTGTGAGAGTGGCATGTATGGATGAGTCTGTACTTGTTTCAGTGATTACATAAGAGAGTAACTATGCATTACTGTCTATATGAATTAGTGAGGTGGTGTGTGTATAACTGTTTAGGTGAGTAAATGGGAGTGTGATTGATTCTTTGCATGACTGACTAGGTGTGTGAGTAACTCCATGGATGAGTGGCGGTGTGTGAGTGTCTGAATAGGTGTATGAGTGCATATGATAGTGTTGTATTGATAAGTGACTGCATGTATAAGTGATCGTATAGGTGAATGAGTGGATGTGTGTGCAGACCTAGGAATCAGTAAGTGAGTATGTAGTTACTGGTATTGGTGTGTGGATGGTTTTGAAAATGGTAGTGTGTATTTTACAGTGGGTGTATTAAAGGTTATATTAGGGTGTGGTGAGGTGCATCAGATTATCACGTGGATGATGTCATCAGTGATGTCATCAGTGATGTCATCAGTGATGTCATTTGAGATGTCATCAGTGATGTCATCAGTGATGTCACTGACCATGCCATGAATAATGTAATATGTGACGTCATGAGCAGTGCATTGCGGGGGCGCGAGTTATAGTTAACTGAACTAACTATAACGGTGGAATTTCTATGGTTTTGTATGAGTGAAATGTCCACCTAACTATAACGTCCCTGAAACCTATGGTTTTTTCAGTGAATTTCAAAGGTTTTTTAAATGCTAATTTCTAACTATAACGTCCCTGAAACCTATCGTTTTTTCAGTGAATTTCTAAGGTTTTTTAAATGCTAATTTCTAACTATAACGTGCCTGAAACCTATAGTTTTTTCAGTGAATTTCAAACGTTTTTTAAATGCTAATTTCTAATTATAATGTTCATTAAACCTATGGTTTTTTCAGTGATTTTAAATTATCATTCCATTCTCAACCTAGTGAAAACAGCCGATATTGCCAGTTTTCCAACAATAGCTTCCGCAAAAAAATTCGCCACAAATGAGAGCGACAACTAACGCTAATAATATGCAGCGTTGGCGTTCCCGTGCAAAAATAACACAAAAATACCACTTCCCGATATTTTCAATGAGCAGCCAAATCTGGGGTGCGATCCAAAAACAGGTGATAAGCTGCGGTAGCAGTAAGAATTTAACATCTGCCTTTTACTGGTGTAAAGCAGGACGACTACCTACAGTGTGAAAGGCAGCCCAGCCCATAACCACATCTAAAGACCAACACATGTCATAGAGCTACTGACCATGCAGCTCTGACACCCAAGAAGGCCACAACACCCACTGCCATCACCCTCAGGACCTCCCCCCGGACCACCCCCCTCCCTACAACCACCGAGGCAGCGCAGAACAGGACAGCAGACCCTCCAAAAATGGCATGGTCCCTCAGCCACACAATAGCTGAATGTTGGGAGATGTGGCAACCAAGTATGTGTGAAGGACACAAGTCACCCATCAATAAAAATGCACACATACCAAGTGTAGCGGTGATGTGGTGGACAGACCTCACTATGCAGAGCACAAACCTCTCCATGTGGACATATACTGCTGGTGCTTGTAGTGTTGTGGACAATAGACGCAACCATGTTACCTCAGGCAGTGGGGAAGATCTCGGTCATGTAGCTGTGTTGTCCCCCCCTGGAAGCGGAAGCGGAGTGGGCTGGTCCAACGTACCTCACTCCAGCGTAGGAGTATGAATAAATAGGCTGGGGCTCTGGGCGTGGTTCACTTTTTGGAAGGCCAAAGTGTCTGCCAGGGTGGCAGCCCTCACCCAGCCACGAGGCCTCTGCTGTGACCGCCGGCCTCCTCGACACAGGCCCCCTGCGAACCCAGCAGCAAAGCACCACAGACTTATGTCTGTACAGACTACTGCCTTTGATCTACACTGCGGACAGCAGGGCTCACAATTCAGATCGAGTCCCGATTGCAGATGACACAGTCCAGTAGGCAAGAGACATTTCTCCCAGTGCGGCCCACCCGGACCACGCATCATCGCATGCTGCGCACACGCTGAGTGCTTCAGGTGCCACTAACTCAGTGCACCACAAGTCATCACCACGTAGCCTTATTAAGGCAGAATTCATTAGACAAAAGACATTGCTACCAGTGTGGCCCGGCTGGACCACGCATCATCGCAGGCTGCGCACACGCTGAGTGCTTCAGGTGCCACTAACTCAGTGCACCACAAGTCAATGCCACGTGGACTTATTAAGACAGAATTCATTAGGCAAAATACATTGCTACCAGTGCGGCCCGCCCGGACCACGCATCATCGCAGGCTCCACACACATGCTGGTTGCTTCAGGTGACACTAACTGTACAGCTCAACTCAACGCCACGTGGCTGTGGGCCCTTGCTGACCGCTGCCTACGGCCTACACTGCGGTCATCAGGGCTCACATTTAAAATTGACTCTTGATTCATTAATTGCAGAGTCCAGTAGGCAACTAAGTATTACGTCCCAAAAACCTACATAATATCCTTTTAGTATCCTTGCTTCAAGAACTTGTTTTATATCAGTTATAGCTTTAGTACAATGACAAACTTCATCTTGCAAGTCCAAAGGAACACTGAATGGCAGTCTACACGTCGGACAGCAGAGCTCACAATTTGAATTCAGTCTTGATTTATTAATTGCAGACAGAATTGTAGTCTATGTCCTCGAATTTTGTCAAGAGGAGGTGACAAAAAGCATTCCTTGATGTCTGTGCTGACTACTCCCTTCGATCTACACTGCGATCAGCAGGGCTCACAATTCAGATCGAGTCGCGATTGCAGATGACGCAGTCCAGTAGGCAAGACACATTGCATCATCGCTGGCTGCGCACATGCTGAGTGCCACACCTACCCCTAACTCTATGCAGCTCAAGTGAACGCCACGTGGCTGTGGACTCTTCCTGACCACTGCCTCCGGCCTACACTGTGGTCAGCAGGGCTCACAATTCAGATCGAGTCGCGATTGCAGATGACACAGTCCAGTAGGCAAGAGACATTGCATCATCGCTGGCTGCGCACACGCTGAGCGCCACACCTACCACTAACTGTATGCAGCTCAAGTCAACGTCACGTGGCTGTAGGCCCTTCCTGACCACTGCCTCCGGCCTACACTGTGCTCAGCAGGGCTCACAATTCAAATTCAGTCTTCATTCATTAATTTCAGAGTCCAGTAGGCAACTAACTATAACATCCCTGAAACCTACATATTTCGACAGTGTGTTCCATAAATGTTTCATCTTTTGTTCCATACACCTACACTGTGGTTAGTAGAGCTCACAATTTAAATTGAGACATGATTTATTTATTGCAGACAGAATTGTCCTCTATGCCCTCAAATTTTGAAAACAGGAAGTGACTAAAAGCATTCTTCGATGTCTGTGCTGACTACTGCCTTTGATCTACACTGCGGATAGCAGGGCTCACAATTCATATCGAGTCGCGATTGCAGATGACTCAGTCCAGTAGGCAACAGACATTGCTCCCAGTGCGGTTCGCCCGCACCACGCATCATCGCTGGCTGCGCACACGCTGAATGTTTCTGATGCCCCTATCTCAGTGTAGCACAACTCATGGACCCTTTACGATACAATCTTGTGTGTATTATTTCACATCTGTTGCCCCTACCTTAGTGCAGCACAAATCATTGACCCTTTATGATTGAATCTATGTGTCTGATCCAATGATTACTGTTGTACTTGTTGCCAGCACCAACCATTCCCGGAGGGCTGGCTTACACTCACCCCACACGCATCCAGCACAGACGTCACTGGACATGTGACCCTGGTAATAAAAATGAGTCGAGCGCACGTGCCCGTACCCAGTTCCATTATCTATCTGTGTCTGTGTGTTCATTATGTATGCAAGATGCCGCCCCTGGGCCCTACCACATTACATTGTGCTGTGGACAGCGTATGCAACCATGTTACCTCTGGCAGTGGGGAAAACTTTGGTTATGTAACTTTCTCTCGGTCATTGTACAAGTACGTACGTAGAGACTGGATCATTAGAGTACTGCAAGGAGAGTGTATAGTGAATTTATAAGTGCTTGGGGATTGGCGGAGTAATTCTATAAGTACATATGTTGGCGCAGCCTAACCCCGAACACAAGCTTGGCTCTAATTGGCTTACCTCCATGTGCCAAAACCTGAAACTTAAACTTTCCATGGCCCTGTATTGCTACAGCTGCAACACTCCACTGAATGTGCAATAAACATTCATATCCACACAGATGTGTCATGTCAACCATCTTTCATGTGTGGAACTATGGATGAATGTAGGGTCAGTGATTCCCCGTACCTTCCATGTTGGCCATGTTGTGGGACTTGGCTCACAGAGGGACACATTGGCGCTTGCGACCCGGGTGACGTCAGCACTACAACAGGGACACCCGCATCAGTTGATTCCTCATACAGCCCAGGACGGAGCCACGCCCATAGCTCCGGAGTCATTCTTCACAGCCTCACGCAGGACTGGCATACGCCAGGCCAGCCCACTCCGCTTACGCTTACAGGGAAGGACAACAACGCTACATGGCCCAGATTTTCATTGCAGTGATCTGCTGGTCACACCCTAGTTGTCAGAACGCCACAGCCACTCCCTCACAGCTAGTATACACCCACACCACACCCATCCAGCACACGCGTCACAAGACACGTGACCCTGCCAATAAAAAAGACCTGGCGCACGTGCTCGACGCCATTTCAGAGTTCCTCGCACCGGATACACTGCGGCCAGCACAGGCACACCGGCACGGGACGGTGACTTTTGGTCCACTGAGGTACGGGTACCGTAACTGCTGAGCGGGTGTGCAGCCTGCGGTGATGGCCCGTCCCGGTGGTCTGGACAGCTCAGGTTTTGTGTGCCCTGCTGGACCGCAGTGTAGGCCTGAGCCATCAGACAGCGCAGGCCTACCGCCACGTGGCGTTGCCTCGCTGGTCACAGAGTTAGTGGCACCGCACGGGCTGAGCGGGTGTGCAGCCTGCGATGAAAAGCCCGGTGCACTGGTATGTCCTGTGCCATGGTGAAATCAAGACCCAGCACCAAATGTGAGACCTGGTGGCCTGTGGATCGGGGCTGCATGACATGCAGGGTGCAGGATCCGCGGGCCCAGGGCTTGGGGCTTGCTGCAGCACGTGGTAGGCCCTCTTTTCTACACGCAGGTTGCGAAAGGTGAGACAGAGGCTTGTTAGCGCAGCGGCGGGCAGTCACCTCCGGGCAGTGGGAGTGGATGGGGTGCAGCAGCCTGGGTGCGCAGCGGCGGACAGTCACCTCCGGGCAGTGGGAGTGGATGGGGTGCAGCAGCCTGGGTGCGCAGCAGCGGGCAGACACCTCTGGGCAGTGGATGGGGTGCAGCAGCCTGGGTGCGCAGCGGCGAGCAGACACCTCTGGGCAGTGGAAGTGGATGGGGTGCAGCAGCCTGGATGCACAAAGGCGGGACAGAGAATTAGGCGTGTGCAGTTGTATGTACTCTGCCATTACTGATTCCATACTATGTTTCAGATGAGTAAGCTTGAGGGCTCCACTATGTCCCGGCACGTGGTTGGAGACACACCGGTGACGGAGAGGTGAGCTGTGAGGGTTTTGTCCACAGTGTTGGCACTCACTGACCCTCTCCATCTCTTCCTTTCTCTCCCTCACACTCTTTCTCTCTCCCTTCCTCTCTCTCTCACTCTATCTCTTCCTCTCTCTCACACTGTTTTTTTCTTTCTCTCTCTCTACCTCTCTCTCTCTTTCTCTCTCTCTCACTCTTCCTCTGTTTCTCTCTTCCTCTTTCTCACACTGTTTCTCTCTATCTCTCTCTCTTCCTCTCTCTCACTGTTTCTCTCTCTCTTCCTCTCTCTCTCACTCTTTCTCTCTGTCTACCTCTCACTCTTTCTTTCTTTCTCTCTCTCTTCCTCTCTCTCTCTCCTTTGATGGACGCATGACGCACAATCTTATCTTGCTTTTTGTCTAGCAGGCTGTGATTCACAGATTGACGACCGCCCCGACACGGACCTCCCGCCATGAGGCGATGACTTTAGTTCCACTGAGTTAGTGCCATCAGAGCTGAGCGCGTGTGCAGCCTGCGATGATGCGTGGCCATCCTACAATCAACACCCGCTCTGAATTGTGAGCTCGGCTTGACCCCGTGTATGCAACTTGCGCCTGAGGAAGTTGCTTCAGCACGTGGTGGACCCTCTTAGACACACGCCGGTGGCGGAAGGTGAGCAGAGAGCCTTGTTTCCGCAGCAGTGAGCAGTCACCTCTGGGCGGTGGGAGTGGGTAGTGTGCAGCACCCTGGGTGCACAAGAGTGGACAGACACCTCCGAGCAGTGGAAGTGGATGGGGTGCAGCAGCCTGGGTGCACAGGAGCGGGCAGACACCTCTAGGCAGTGGGAGTGGATGGGATGCAGCACTCTGGGTGCGCAGGAACGGGCAGTCACCTCCGGGCAGTGGGAGTGGATGGGGTGCACCAGCCTGGGTGCACAGCAGCGGGCAGACACATCTGGGCAGTGGGAGTGGATGGGATACAGCAGCCTAGGTACGCAGAGGTGGGCAGACACCTCTGGGTGGCGGGAGTCGATGGGGTGCAGCAGCCTGGGTGCGCAGGGGCGAAACAGAGAATTAGGCGTGTGCAGTTGTATGTACTCTTCCATTACTGATTCTATACTATGTTTCAGATGACTAAACTTAAAGACTCCACTATGTCCCGGCACGTGGTTGGAGACACACCGGTGGCAGAAAGGTGAGCTGTAAGGATTTTCTCCACAGTGTCAACACTCACCCTCCCTCTCCATCTCTTCCTTTCTGTCACTCACACTCTTTCTCTCTCTCTCACTCTGTATTTCTTCCTTCCTTTCTCTCTCTCACACTCTTTCTCTCTTTCTATGTCTCTTCCTCTCTCTCTCATTGTTTCTTTCTCTCTCTCTTCCTCTCTGTCTCACTCTTTCTCTCTCTCTACCTCTCTCTCACACTGTTTCTCTCTTTCTGTCTCACTTCCTTGTATCTCACTCTTTCTCTCTTTCTCTATCTCTTCCTCTCTCTCTCACTTTCTCTGTCTTCCTCTCTGTCTCACTCTTTCTTTCTCTGTCTCTTCCTCTCTCTCACTCTTTCTCTCTCTCTCTCTCCTTTCATGGACGCATGACGCACAATCTTATCTTTCTTTTTGTCTTGCAGGCTGTGATTCACAAATTGTCGAGGGATGACACGCCATACCTGTACCTACTTTTATTTTGTTGTTTTGTTTAAATAAAATGTTTTATATGTAAATCCATAGATGACTGAGATTCTTATTTGTCCAACCTCACATGCATCTTCTTTACTATAATTGTGCGACATCAGCCAATTTGTTACGTTAAAGATTTCCTAACGTTGCGGTCACATTTGTTTGTGTGGGGGGGAGGTGAGGGGGGATGGCGGACAAGGGGCTGGTGGCGGGGGTGTCGGAGCAGTGTTGGGTGTCCGAGCTGCATGATCATTGGCTCCATTGCATCTGTTGTCATTCACGTATGGCTCTGGGTGGGCTCCCTTTCATATTGCAGGTTGTAGTCCGACTTTACACCAGCTCAGAGCAGGTGTAAACTTTCTGCTACTAACGCACCTTATCACCTGTTTTGTACTCTCTTCGACGATCTTGCTGGTGGTTGAGACACTGGCGAAGTGATGTGTTCACCGCTTTTTGCACGAGAACGTCTACTCTACATCTCATTAGCAATATTTGCCGGACTCATCCGTGACGATGCTTTTTGAGGCTGCTATCGCTGGTAAACTGGTGATATGGGCTGTTTGCTCCAGCTTGTGAATGGTGCGTTAAATTTATCACCATTTTGGTTGCGATAAAGTGCCGTTAACTCTGCGATATGTCCTTGAGAATATACCCCTTGGTGTTTGAAAGACTTAAGAAGTACTTGAGTGCCGCGCTGAGAGCCGTGCACCCATCGCTTTCACAAGTTTGCTATGACAGGCCGGGAGAGAGCGAGGGAGAGAGACGGACTGAGATAGCACAAGCAGCGCAAGGCCGCACGGGCACCTGGCTCCACATACCAACATGTGTGTGTGCATCGCCATCCGTGCACAGGCAATTCCCCCACAATGCAGCCCACACACATATCAATCACAGAACATCAGCAATGAAAGCAATGTGGTACAAAACTCCCCTCATACGGGTTCTGTGTTGGGTGTGTGTGGCGGGGTGATGGCTGCATGGCTGTGTGCCCCTGACACATCAGACTGCGTAGGTGATGGGGCTGCATCAGATGTCGTCCAGCACCTATGCAAAAAAAATGTCTGGCTCACAGAGGCGGAGCTTGCCAAAGGGATACACCCCTGCACATAACACACCTTCTTAATTTCTAATTTACCTTCCTAGTTGGTATGCAGATTTCAAATGTCACAAACGCATGCAATTCTTTTCTTGTCACACAGTACATGTAATGCACCGCTTTCATCAAGAATGGAACCAGTAATGGCACAATTTCCCTGTTTCTCCACACATAAATCCATGTAAAGAACAAATCAGAATAGTTCCTTATTTTTTTTAGATTGCAAAACCTCTCTTTATTGCTTATTTTTGAACTTTCCATATAAACTGTTTTGTTAAGGACACATACAGGTGAAAAGTTCAAGGTATTGTATCAACACTTTCTAGAACATTCTATGACACGTGCAGGTTAAAAGTTCATCATTTTTTTAAACATACCGATATTTTTTTTTGCAACATTTTCTCCAACATTTAACGGCACGTGGAGGTCAAAAGTTCACCATTCTTTCAAGTTTGAACTGCACCTTCCAAATACAATTAGCAGGTGTGGTTGAGCTGAGCAAATTTCATCCTATAATATGTACTCCACGTATAAACTGCTTTTTTATTAACCAATCACAAAGATGCTTTTCATCAAAACTAATATACACCCTACTTTTTAGGACACAATACATTTCATCTCCCAATCCGTTAACGTTTTGTATGTAAAAAAAAAAGTAGTTCCCCATGTTTAAACATATCTCTTATTCTACGAACGGACTGCATGAGCTACAGACATTTATCCATATCTTCTAGCCATACCTTCAAAATGCTAGTGTGAATTGTAGGACATAGCTATGTTTTCTGGTGCAAGAGGTATGCAGAACAGAGACATATTGACTTAGACCTAGGTTTACGAAATGTGTACATTAAATGGTTTGCACAGAGAGGATTGAAGTGGCACCAATTGCTCCCTTTGGTTAAAACCTGTTTGCATCTCCAACACCCTGATCTCATTATTGTGCACTGTGGTGGTAACGACCTAGACACATTGACTGGGTAGGTTTGGAAATGCTTATGAAGGACACCTTTGGACAATTGATGTTACTTTTGCCTCAAACTGTCTTTGTAAATTCCAATTTATGCCAAAGACAGAAGTGGAAATGGTCAAACCAATTTTGTCATAAGATTGAAAAATCTAGGAAGAATGTCAACAAAGCTGTGTCTGCATACCTCAGAGACCATAGAATGGGGTTGATTTACAACAACAACATACGTTTTGATATCGCTGATATCTACAGAAGTGATGGAGTTCACTTCACAGATGAGGGAAACCGAATTTTCCTGATTAACCTGAAGCTGTGCATTCGCACTTACATTTAGCTCCAACTAATAAATAGAAGGGCTTTTTTTAGAGCCGCCTTATATTCCCAATTTCGGCTCGCAGAGTATCAGCTGCGATTTGGCTAGCAGAGGGACACCTGCGGGCCGTCGGGCAGACTCGCAGAGGAAGAGCTGCGGCCCGTGGGCCCAGCTCGCAGAGGGAGACCTACGAGCCGTTGGCTCGCAAAAGCACAGCACTGTACCGGCTCCCAGAGGGAGAGCTGTGGCCTGACTCGCAGAGGGAGACCAACGGGCCAACAGGCCTGCTAGCAGACACACAGCTATCAGTTAACGGGCTGGCTCGCAGAGATACAGCTGCGAGCCCTCCGCGCTGCAACCCGATGGGCTAACTCGCAGAGGGAGAGTAACGGGCCGACGGGCCTGCTAGCACAGACACAGCTACGAGCTAACGAGGTGGCTCACAGAGGTAGAGCTGTGGGCCCCACGGCTCGCAGACACAGAGCTGCGAGCCGACGTACTGGCTTCTAAAGGCATAGCCGCGAACTGATGATGTGGGGAGAGGGAGCGTAAAAGGAGTATCTCGCACAGACAGACCTGTGGGATATTTTCAGTATTGCCTCGCGGAGGTAGAATTACGGATCCGATGCCTTTTAGAGGGAGAGATGCGAGCTGACAGACTGAGTCACAAAATGGCTCACAGCTCGCAGTCACAGAGCTGCGAGCCGACGGACTCGCTTCTAAATGCATAGCCGCGAGCTGGTGATGTGGGGAGAGGGACCGTGAAAGGGGTATCTCGCACAGACAGAGCTGCGGTATATTTTTAGTGTTGCCTCGTAGAGGTAGAACTACGGACCTGATGCCTTGTAGAGGGAGAGTTGGGAGCTGACGGACTGAATCACAAAATGGCTGCCAACACTTCCTAGTTTCAACAGTTCGCAGCCAATCAGCCGCAAGCTCGTGCTCGTAACGCTTCAGCCAATCAGATGTCAGAATTCTTAAATATCGATATCTGGAAAATTTGATATTTCTCTCAAACTACTGAACGGATTTACCCGATTTAAACAAAAGCGTGCTTTCTGGACCAAGACCTTTCTCTGTGCCAAATTTGGCATAATTCCGTTCAGCAGTTTGACCTGTAGCCTTGACTAAAGTTTCCTATGGAAATTGCATGGAGAAAACACGTTTTGGGACCCCCTTTTTACTTAGCCCCCCGTTGACGAATCCCCCCCAAACTTTTAGGATAGCAGCTGACCTGAAAAGAGGAACTTTTTGGAAAATTTCGTAAAGATTCGTCAAATGACGCCAAAGTTATAAGCACATCAAAAAATGCTTTTCCTATGGAAACGTGGTCCTAACTATAACTACCTACTGGCGACCGCCAGTAGGTGATATATATATATATATATATATATATATATATATATATATATATATATATACACCCACACTGTCTCTCCAATCTCGAAAAGAATGTCCAGGACACCCAGGGAAGCTTTTCTTGAATTTATTAGGCCTCCTGGAGGTGCGATCTTGCCTAATAAATTCAAGAAAAGCTTCCCTGGGTGTCCTGGCCATTCTTTTCGAGATTGGAGAGACAGTGTGGGTGATATTGAAGGGTTACCGGAACCCATCCAGGACCGCCGCAATAGAAGCTCTGGACTTCCGGTTTGAACGTGAGATATATATATATATATATATATATATATATACCACGGAACGTTCTGACAAGCACAAAGAACGTGAGGGACACAACGGGGAATTCGGGAAAGGATTTATTTTCACTGCAAAAGCTTAAGGCATGACGCGTTTCGGAGCAATTCCTTTTTCAAATGCCAGCTTCAACAAAGCACTCCCGCCAGTTCTTTGAAATAACCCCTGTCGTTCTGCCATTGGTGGCCATCCAGGTGGGCTGGGTCAAAGTTTCAAACGGACCTGCAGTCACGTTGGCTGACTGCAAGTCCCAACATGCAATTCTCACCGTATGCCAGGTAAGTTACTTTGCTCAGCCTCTTGTGTCCCATCTGGGGTACCGGATGAAATGAAGAATGCTGCTGTGATCTGTGGCAGAACATTGTTGGTGAAAGCGATTTCCTCTCCCGAGCCCCCAATGCCTCCAACCACACAGATCCACGTTGGTTCAGGCCTGAAAGACATGGACACAATGTTCCAGAATTCCTCCGTGCAGTCACGGACTGCGATGAGCAGCGGCACATCCGCCAAGCGAGGGTGTGGTGGGTCAGAGCCGTACCAATACCTTGGTGAAATAGAAATATATATATATTACCTACTGGCGGTCGCAAGTAGGTAGTTATAGTTAGGACCTTGTTTCTATTCAAAAAGCATTTTTTCTTTTGCCAATATCTTGGCGCCGGTTGACGAATCTTCGCGAAAGTTTCAAAACTAATGGTTCACTCAGGTCAGCTCCTGTCCTCAAAGTTTCGGGGTGATTCATCAAGCGGGGGCCGAGAAAAAAGGGGGTCCCAAAACACATTTTCCCCATGTTATTTTCCATAGGAAATTTTGGAACAGGCTACAGCCCGTACTGCTGAACGGAATTACACCAAATTTGGAAAAAAGGTAGCTCTTGGTTCAGAAAGCAACCTTTTTTTTAAATGGTGTAAATCCATTCAGTAGTTCCTGAGAAATTCAAAAAATAAAAATATCGATATCTGAGCACCGAGGAGGGTTCGCCAACCCTCCCGAGCACGAGCTTCATTCTGATTGGCTGCCAACACTCCAAACCAGAATATGTTGGCATCCATCTTGTGACTCGGTAACCGAGTCACAAGAAAACAGTAAAAAAAAGATGAAAAACAAGAAAAGGGGGAAGGTAGAAATACCCTGCCCCCCTAGGCCTGCTCAGGGAGTCCCACAAGGACCCCCAGGGCCCAAAAAAAGCATTTTAAAAAAAAACAAATCGTCCGAATTCGTGCTGGGTGCGCGAATCCGGCCGAGAAAATAAAAAAAAACAGAGCGCGGTCTCCCACACTTCGTTTTCCTTAAGACCCCGGGTCGGACAGGTCCCGGGGGCAATGTGGAATTATGTAGTGGGGGCCCGCGAGGGCCGCTGCAGCCCCGGGGATTGCCACCTCCCCGGGCTTTATGCATAATGTGTGGGGGGCACGCAGCCCCCTGTAGCCCCGGGGAACACCACCTCCCCAGGGCTTGTAAAATAATGCGTGGGGGGGCTCTTGCCCCCCGACACTGCCCCGGGGACTGCCACCTCCCCGGGACATTGATTATTATTGGTGGGGGCCTCGCGGGCCCCCCCAAGCCCCGGGGACCGCCACCTCTCCAGGGCTTAAATTAATATAAAAAAATGTGGGGAGGCTCCTGCCCCCCCACACTGCCCCAGGGACCACCACCTCCCCGGGGCATACACTAATTTAAATGCGGGGGTCCATAGCGTACCCCTGGCCCCAGGGACCACCACCTCCCCGGGGCTTTGAAAATGTAGGGAGGTGGGCCGCTTGGCCCCCCTTCTGGAGCCCTTCATAGCCCTGGGGACCGCCACCCCCCAGGGCCGGCTCCTGCAATGTCCCAGGGCGCCCACCCCTGGGTCATTGCCGTTTGCAATGACAGGGCGGGAGCCGTGCGGCTCCCGCCCTGTCATTGCAAACACTGCTTTGCTTGTTGGAAGCGAGAGCAGGAAACCTGCTCTCGCTTCCAACAAGCAAAGCAGAATTGCTTTTGGGCAAGGGGAGCTGCATGTTAGCAGCTCCCCTTTCCCAAAAGCAATGCCGGCTCCCGCAGGAGGCGGGGGGCCGGCTAGGACCGCAGGGGCATTGGGGCTCCCCCGCGGTCCCCAACTTGAGGGCCGGCCCCGGGAGATGGGGTCCCCGGGGCCAGAAGTGGCCCAGGAGGGGGGCCACTCGGCCCCCTCACTTTTAATTAATTATTTTAAAAAAATGGAAGGCGGCCCCAGGGGATGGGGTCCCCGGGGCCATAATTGGCCTTAGCGGCCCCCCTCCTCAAAAAAAAAACAGGCTGGCCATGCCCCGGGGGATGGGGTCCCCGGGGCCAGAAGTGGCCAAGGGAAGGGGGCCACGTGGCCCCCTCCCGTACTATCTTATTTTTAAAAAAAAATAACGAGGCAATGCCCTGGGGGATGGGGTCCCCGGGGCCATTATAGGCCTCAGGAGGGGGACCACGCAGCCTCACTCCAAAATAAAAAAATAAATAAATGCTGGCCATGAACCAGGGGATGGGATCCCCGGGGCCGAAATCGGCCTCGGGAGGGGGGCTGCCGGCCCCCTTCCCGTTTAAAAAAAAAATAAAAATTAAAAAGGGTCAGGCCCTGGGGGATGGGGTCCCCATGGCCCCAAAAATACTAAAAGAAGGGGGGGCCACACAGCCCCCCTTCTAAAAATATATTTTAAAAAGCCGGCATCTCACCAGAGGCCCCACCCCTCCCTGCACCACTCTGCAAACGCGCCCCCTGGCACGTTCTAAGTTGGGGAATTAAGTCCCCTTGAATACTGAGGGTCCCTGGGGGCCATATAGCTCACCAGGTACCTCCAGTAAGCGCCACACAGCTGGATTGCAGAGAGGTGGTCTGAGGCCACGCCCCTTTTTACACCACTCTGCAAACGCGCCACTTGGCGCACTGCTGGTGGGGCGATGAGGTCCTCTTGTGTCCTGAGGACCTCAGGACACAAGTGGACTTCATCCCCCGAGCAGCAGTGCACCAGGAGGTGCGTTTGTAGAGTGGTGTAAAAAGGGGGCGTGGCCTCGGACCACTCTCAGCAATCCAGGTGTGTGGCGCTTACTGGAGGTACCTGGTGGGCTAGCTGGCCCCCAGGGACCCTCAGGAATCAAGGGTATTTAATACCCCAACTAAGAACGCACCAGGGGACGCGTTTGCAGAGTGGTGGGGAAAGGGGGCGTGGCCTGCTATGACAACTTAGCAATCCTGCTGTGTGGGAGTTACAGGGATACTTTTAAACTGACCTCAGGCTCAGCAGTGCACACATGCAAGTGCAGAAAAGGGCTGCTGGCCTCTAAACTGCCAAGCCCTATTATATTCTAGGGACTTAGAGGTAGTTTTAATTCCCCTGCCCTATTATATACTAGGGCCTTACAGGGGAGGTCATGCCAATCACAGGGGTACCCCAACCCATAGTGTACCCTAGTGTATGTAGGTGTTTTCACTGTATTATAAGTGTCTTTCAGAATAGCACTGGCTCCGGGCCTGGTTAGGAGGAGCCCAGGGTCAGTCAGAGTCAGTTACCACCAGTACCAGTCAGCAAAAAGTTGGTGGGTGCCCAGGGCACAGGATGACTTTGCAACAAGGCCTCTTTCTGCACGTCTGTTGGTTCTTTATACATATCTCTTGCTTCTTTCTGCACCTTTCTTCCTCTTTCTGGACTTCTGTTGCCTCTTTCTGCATTTCTCTTGCTTGTTTCTGCGCCTTTCTTCCTCTTTCTGCACATGTCCTACCTCTGTAGGCATAGTTAGAAATTAGCATTTAAAAAACCTTAGAAATTCATTGAAAAAACCATAGGTTTCAGGGACGTTATAGTTAGTAATTAGCATTTAAAAAACCTTTGAAATTCACTGAAAAAACTATAGGTTTCAGGGACGTTATAGTTAGAAATTAGCATTTAAAAAACCTTTGAAATTCACTTAAAAAACCATAGGTTTCAGGGACGTTATAGTTAGTTGAACATTTCAGTCATACAAAACCAGAGAAATTCGGCTGTTATAGTTAGTTGAGCTAACTATAACTCACGCCCCCGCAATGCACTACTGATGACGTCACATATTACATAATTCATGACATGGTCAGTGACATCACTGATGACATCACTGATGACATCTCAAATGACATCACTGATGACATCATCCACATGATAATCTGATGCACCTCCTCATACCCTAATATAACCTTTAATACACCCACTCTAAAATACAGACTACCATTTTCATAACCACAGACAAAACAATACCAGTTACTACATACCCACTCAGTCATTCCTAGGTCTACACACACATCCACTTATTCACCCATACAGTCACTCATACATGCAGTCACTCATCAATACAGCACTATCATATGCACTCATACACCTATACAGACACTCACACACCGCCACTCACCCATAGAGTTACTCACACACCTAGTCAGTCATGCAAAGAATCAATCACACTCCCATTTACTCACCTATACAGTTATACACACACCACCTTACTTATTCATACAGATACTAACACACTTACTCTCTTATACAATCACTGATACAAGCACACACTCATCCATACAGCCACTCTCACAATCACTCACTCTCACATAGTCATTTATGTACTCCAACACTCACATATACTGCCTTTTACATATGTAGTTACCCACACATGTACCACTGAGACATCCAATCACTCACCAACACACCCATACACACACTCACCCACCCATACAGTCCATCACAGATGCACTCTTGAACCCATACACCCAGTGAATCACCCACTCACACATCTATGCACAGAGTCACACACCTCCCACCTACCCACACAGACACTCAGGCACCCATGCAGATACTCAGACACAATCAATAACCCATATACACACTCATTTAGCTACTCACCAACCCATGCAACCACTTACACACCAACTGACAGACTGATACAGACCTTTAGACAGTTTAGTCACTAACCCATGCATTCAGTAAGACACGTTTAATCACTCACTTATACAGTCAGTCATGCACCTACTAAATCATCCATACAGACACTCATACACCCACTCATTCTTCAATACACCTTGGCTTATATATATATATAAAAAACATATTTAAACTTTACAGAAACACACAGTCACTGGATGATGTCATCAGTGATGTCATTTGAGATGTCATCAGTGATGTCCCTGACCATGTCATGAATGATGTAATATGTGACGTCATCAGCAGTGCATTGCGGGGGCGCGAGTTATAGTTAGCTCAACTAACTATAACGGGCGAATTTCTCTGCTTTTTTTGTACAAGTGAAATGTCCAACAAACTATAACGTCCCTGAAACCTATGGTTTTTTAAGTGAATATATATATATATATGTATGTATTACCTACTGGCGGTCGCCAGTAGGTAGTTATAGTTAGAACCTAGTTTCCATAGGAAAAGCATTTTTTGATTTGCTAATAACTTTGGCGTCGTTTGACAAATCTTCTTGAAATTCTCCAAAGAAAAATTCTATCCAGGTCAGCTCCTATGCTGAAAGTTTGGGGGTGATTCGTCAAGCGGGGACTGAGAAAAAAGGGGGGTCCCAAAACTCATTTTCTCCATGTTAATTTCCATAGGAAATTTTGTGTCGAGCTACAGCCCGAACTGCGGAACGGAATTACCCCAAATTTGGCAAAAAGGTAGAGCTTGGTTGAGAAAGCGACCTTTTTTTTAAATGGTATAAATCCGTTCAGTAGTTTTTGAGAAATTCAAAAAATAAGAGTAAAAAAATCAATTTCCCATAGGAAATTTGTGCAAGGCTACAGCCGAAACTACTGAACGGAATTACTCCAAATTTGGCAGAAACGTAGTGCTTGGGTCAGAAAGCGACCTTTTTAAAAATTGTGTAAATCCATTCAGTAGTTGCTGAGAAATTAGAAAAATTAAAGTTTAGATATCTGGGCGGAGCCTAAGTCGCGTGCGCAAGCTTCACTGTGATTGGCTGCTAGTAGTCAAACCAGGAAGTGTTGGCAGCCATCTTGTGGCTCAGTAGAAGCGAGTCACCCAAAAACGGAGAAACAAAGGTATAAAACAAGAGAAGGGGCAGGGTAGAAAAACCCTGACCCCCTAGGCCTGCTCAGGGGGTCCCAGAAGGACCCCCAGGGCCCAAAAAATCATTTAAAAAATACATAAAAAAATTGGCAAAAATTTGTGCTGGAGTCGCAGGTTCTCATGTTTCATTTTAATGAGGCCCTTGGGTGGGCTAGGTTCCGGGGGTATTTCTTAAAAAATAATAGCAGGGGCTCGCAGGGATTGTGGGGGTGCGCTGGGGTCCGCGCAGCTCCGGGGCTTCACTCATGTTGGGAGGGGGGTTGCGCGGCCCCCCTTCTGGAGCCTTCTGTGTGCTTGTAACTTTGGCGTCGTTTGACGAATCTTTATGAAATTATCCAAAAAGTTTATCTTTTTTTGATTAGCTCTTATATTTAAAGTTTGGGGGTAAATGGTGTAGGAGGGGCTGAAAAAAAGGGTCCTAAAACGTGTTTTCTCCATGCAATTTCCATATGAAACTTTACAGAAGACTACAGGTGAAACTGCTGAACGGAATTACGCCAAATTTTCCAGGGAGAAAGGTGATGGTCCAGAAAGCACGCTTTTGTTTAAATGGTGTAAATCCGTTCAGTAGTTTTTGAGAAATATCAAATTTTACAGATATCGATATTTGAGAATTCTGACATGTGATTGGCTGAGGGGTTACAAGCACCAGCTTGCGGCTTATTGACTGTGAATGGTTGAAACCAGGAAGTGTTGGCAGCCATTTTGTGATTTACTCCGTCAGCTCGCATCTCTCCGTGTAGAAGCCATCGGGTTCGTAGGTTTACCTCTGCGAGGCAACACTGGCATCTGTGTCTGTGTGAGATATGCCTTTCACGCTGCCTCTCTTCATATCACCAGGTCGCGGCTATGCCTTTAGAAGCCCGTCCGTCGGCTCGGAGCTCTATGAGTCAGTCTGTCGGTACGATCCCCTACACTGCCCAAAGACTACCCAAACACCACTGCACTGTCGTAAACTCTAAAACACTACCCAGCACGATCCCCTACACTACCCAAACACCACTGCACTACCCTACACCCTAAATCTACCCCCAGCACGACCCCCTACCCAAACACCACTGCACTACCCTAAACCCTAAAATACTACCCCCAGCACAACCACTGCACTACCCAAACACCACTGCATTGTCGTAAACCCTAAAACACTACCCCTAGCAGGACCCCCTACACTACGCAAACACCACTGCAGTACCCTAAATCCTAAAACACTATCCCCAGCACGACCCCCTACACTACCCAAACACCACTAGACTACCTTAAACCCTAAAACACTACTCCCAACATGACCCCCTACACTACACAAACACCACTGTACTACCCTAAACCCTAAAACACTACCCCCAGCACGACCCCCTACACTACCCAAACACCACTGTTCTACCCTAAATCCTAAAAGACTACCCCAGCACGACCCCCTACAGTACACAAACACCACTGCAGTACCGTAAACACTAAAACACTACTCCGAGGACGACCCCTACACTACACAAACACCACTGCACTACCCTAAAACACTACTCCCAGCATGACCCCTTACACTACCCAAATACCACTGCATTTTCGTAAACTCTAAAACACTACCTCCAGCACGATTCTTACACTACCCAAACACCACTGCACTACCTTAAACCCTAAAACGCTACCCCAGCATGAACCCCCAAACAGTACACAAACACCACTGCACTACTCTAAATCCTAAAACAGTACTCGCTGCATGACTTCCCACACTACACAAACACCACTGTGCTACCCTAAATCCTAAAACACTACTCTCAGCACGACCCCCTACACTACACAAACACCACTGCACTGCCGTAAACCCTAAAACACTACTCCCAGCATGACCCCCTACACTACCCAAACATTACTGCATTGTCGTAAACTCTAAAACACTACCTCCAGCATGATTCATACACTACCCAAACACCACTGCACTACCTTAAACCCTAAAACACTACCTCCAGCACGAACCCCCTACAGTATACAAACACCACTGTACTACCCTAAAGCATAAAACAGTACCAGTCCGTCGGTTCGCAGGTCTGCGTCTGCGAGCCGTCGTGTCCCTAGCTGTACATGTGCAAGCCAGTCCGTTAGGTGATAGGTGTGCCTCTGCTAGCAGGGCCGTTGGCCCATTGGTGCCCCTTGCGAGTTAGACCCGAGCTCCCCCTCTGCGAGCCAGCACGCTGGTGTGCGTTTGCGAGCCGACGGCCCGTAGCTCTCCCTGTGCGAACCGAGCCGACGGGCCGCAGCTCTCCCTCTGCGAGCCTGCCCGACGGCCCGCAGGTCTCCCTGTGCTAGCCGGATCGCAGCTGTCACTCTGCGAACCGATATTGGGCAGCTCTAAAAAGAGCCCTTGTGTTTATTAGTTGGAGCTACATATAAGTGCGGATGCACAGCTTCAGGTTATTCAGAAAAACTCGAGTTCCCTGATCTGTGAAGTGTACTCCTTCACTTCTGTAGATATCAGCCATATCAAAACGTATGTTGTTGTTATAGATCGACCCCATTCTATGGTCTTTGAGGTATGCAGACACAGCTTTGTTGACATTCTTCCTAGATTTTTCAATCTGAGGACAAAATTGGTTTGACCATTTCCACTTCTGTCTTTGGAATATATTGGAATATACAAAGACAGTTTGAGGCAAAAGCAACATCAATTGGCGAAAGGTGTCTTTCATTAGCATTTCCAAACCTACACCAGTCAATGTGCCTAGGTCGTTTCCACCACAGTGCACAATCATAAGGTCAGGGTGTTGGAGATGCAAACAGGTTTTAACCAAAGGCAACAATTGGTGCCACTTCAATCCTCTCTGTCCAAACCATTTAATGTCCACATTTTGTAAACCTAGGTCTAAGTCAATACGTCTCTGTTCTGCATACCTCTTGCACCAGAAAAAATAGCTATGTCCTACGATCCACACTAGCATTTTGAAGGTATGGCTGGGAAGTATGGATAGATGTCTGTAGCTCATGCAGTCCGTTCGAGAGATATGTTTAAAGGTGGGGAACTACTTTTTTTTCTCATTCAAAACAATAACTGATTGGGAGATGAAAAGCATTGTTTTTTAAAAGTAGGGTGCACATTCGTTTTGTGGAAAAGCATCTTTGTGATTGGTTAAGAAAAAGCAGTTTAAACGTGGAGTACATATGATAGGATAAAATTTGTTCAACTCAACCACACCTTCTACTTGCATTTGGAAGGCACTGTTCGAACTTAAAACAATTGTGAACTTTTAACCTGCACGTGCCGTTAAATGTTCGAGAAAATGTTGCAAAAAAATATTGTTAGGTTTAAAAAAGTTGATGAACTTTTAACCTCCACGTGTTGTAGAATGTTCTAGAAAGTGTGTTGATAGAATACGTTGCACTTCTGACTTCTATGTGTACTTGAATATTAAAAAAACTGTTTATATGGAAAATTCAAAAATAACCAATAGAGAGAAGTTTTGCAATCTAGAAGAATCAAGGAACTATTCTAATTTGTTCTTTACATGTATTTATGTGTGGAGTAACTAAATTACAGCCACAACAGCACCAGGAAGAGGAACAAGCAGGGAGTGGGGGGACGGGGGTGATGGGCACAATGGCACACATGCACAACTAAGTACAGCACAACTACAGACAAACCATGGCTAAAATGAAACACACCAACAAAGAGCACAAGTCACACAACCTGCCAACATCACACCACTGAACAAGCACAGAAGTGAAAACCACACTGCCTGAAAGGGAGAAGGGTGAACAAAACCTCACATGAAGGGACATCTCACACAGAATGCAGCACACACACATAGGAAGCAGAGCACACCAACATCCAACACAATGTTGTCCAAACACAAACATTCGCACAATCGAACACAGGACACAAATGCACTCGCCTGTGGCGGAAAAACGTCCAAAAGCGTCAGTACGAAAGAGGCACATGAGAACGCATAAGTACAAACCCACAGTCTGGATGGGGTAGCAATTCACGTATGGCAGGCAGCCAGAGAGTCCGTGACACACACATTGGCATACAAATGAAGACACAACACATTTGGAGACAAGTGAAAATGTGGAAACTTTATAAAAAAAGTGCGTGTCAGTACGGCCAAGAGTAGTGCCACGATATGCAGACAAATGCAGCAGCATGCCTGAATAAGGAACGTTGGAAAACGTCCATGTTCACCTCGGGGTAGTCCATCACCAACACACGTCAGTGTCAAGCAGCGTTGGTTGTCCGCGCCTCGGACATGAGTCGACACCAATGCAGCCATGTCCACTGTCGTCTTGGGACATGTGACCAGATGCACAACGTGCAATGATGCTGCGGGACACGTGCAATGTGGCACATCGAGTCGTGGTTGCACGTACCTTGTCACTCGTCCATGAACGCGAGTGCAGCTGCGTAAGCCACTATCTCTAATGAGTGATGGTTGGCCACAATATTTGACATGTCGTCGACATAATCCATCAGCTGACCGGGACAGATGTGCTGACTCCAACCACTGTACCCAATGTGCACCAAAGCAGAATCGGGAAGTGGGTCAATTTGCTCACTGCATACTACGACACGTGCAATCTCCCAGGCCCACTTCCCAACATGCATGCCAAACATCCATGCATGCCATAAATGGGCATCACCATGACACTCCTGGTCGTGGGCCAACAGGGGGCGCACACACCCGTCGTAATCCATGTCAGCTACGCACACGTTGGAGAGGCACACGTCCATGCACCACTCGGATAGGCACGTGCGACATTGCAATACAGGTTGAATGCAGGTGACGTCCGCAATGCGGAAGCTCAGCCGGTAAGTGATCCACAGCACTGCCAAAGGCAGTGCGCCCAGGACATGCAGCAGACGTGCAAGGTATAGGTGGATGTGAATGGAGTCGACCATGTGTTCGGGATGCCCTGCCATTGCGTCAGTGGCTCTGCTTGTAGCTGCACTGGCTTGCCGTGTGCCAGTCTTGTGGATGAAATGGCACAGCTTGGTGCAATGAGCCGGGTCTGTGTGCAATGGGTGCAGGGAAGGGGTGTGGTGGGAGTACGTGTGAAGGCCATTTCACGCATGCTAACTACGACGAAGGACTTTTGAGTGTGGGATGTGTACTCGTTGTTCTCAAATCGAGCAGTGCGTAGTGTGGGAGACGGATGCAAATATTATCGTATCTGTCAGGGGGGGCTGGCCATTTGCAAGTTCCTTCTCGGAGCAGCAGATGTGTTAGCGCAAGATAGCTCAGACAAAAAACCTTTCATCCCTACAGTAACTTCTCCAGCTTCATTCATACAGGATGTGTACGAAGGCCGGTCGTGGGTGTTGTGGGATGCCTGCGACCCTGGTCATCATGGATGAGATGCCCAGCACGTGGCACATGGGCGGGTTCACTGTGTGTTACGTTGCCAAACAGCTGCTCCTCCCTCCCACGAGCCCCCACACTTTTGTGCGCTGTGCTGTTGTATCCTGTGCACTCCTACAGCACACCATTGTAATGCCTATTCGCGCATGTCCTGCGGCATTCCAATCACACCGTGACACTGCCGTTTGGAGCTGGTGCATGCCACTTTACAACATCGACTGCTGCAGCCCTTGTGGCGGCCACACCAGAACACAGAGACACACTTACCGCACTTCTTGCACACGGACATGTCCGAGCACCCCGTTCCCCTTGCCGGATAGGCACACCCCTGCGCTGACCTGTGTACGCCGGACCAGCACACGCCGCTTGTGCATGCAGGAGGATGCGTGCATAGCTACATGTCCAGGCTCACTGCCAACGCTGAGGTGACATGGTAACGTCCGCTGAAGACAGCACACTGTGATGTTGCAGGGCCCGTGCCCATCATGCTAACACAATGACCACACGGACACACTTGCTCAGATGCGGGTTCGGGGGCGTTGGCGGTCCTGGGGTTGTTGCGATGAGTGTTGTGGCCCTCATGGGTATCCGTGTATCATGCTCATTGACTCTATGGCACCTGTGGGTGTTGCGGTGTGGCTTTTGGCTGTGTTCCCTTTCATGCTGCAGGTAGTCGTCCTGCTTAACACCAGCAGAAAGCAGGTGTAAAATCCCTGGTGCTAACGCGGCTTATCGCCGGAATTTGTTTCGCATCGCAGTTTTTGCCTTTCGTTGTGAAAGTTGTGATGTGGTTTTTTTCGTGTACAGAAAAATAAACGAACTGGGCAGTGTATCCCGTCAAGATTCAGCACCTGATCCACTATTCCCAATCAATATAAATACAATGAGATTTCTTCATTGATTTTGTGTGTACACTGTAAATGCACCCACTACCACAGTGCAATTCAATACAGGATTTTAGTATTTAGAATAAATCGCAAAGGTGCACCTCGTGTGTTTTTGCACGGGAACGCCTACTCTGCATCTCATTATCAGCACTTTAATGCAACTAAAGTTGAGATAAATCTAACACACTATTCAGAAGCTGGTGCAAACTGCAGACCACCAGTATTCCCGCGAGAACTGCCCCAAAATTTAACACCATGGTGGACACCACCAAATAACAGTAATAAAAACGAGAAAGAGTCACACAGCACTTAAGTAACAACCAAAAACTTTATTGAATTTTTTTTTTTTTTTTTAAACTTTATTTTTTTGTTTACGTACATATAGAGGATAAACTAAATTTAACAAACTCAACACAAAACAACAAGGCAGAAGACTCCTGTCGGCTCCATCAATGTCGACGACCCAGCCTGGAAAATAAAGCACAAAATAAGGACGTGTGTAATGCGCATATCAAAGGAGTGAGACACAGAGAAAGAGAGAAGGAAAAAAAAGCCAGAGAGAAAAAGAGAGGGAAGGAAAGAAAGGGAGTGAGAAAGGGAGAAGGGAGAGAGAGTGAGAGAGATAGAAGGAAAGGAAGGAAGAGAGTGCGAGAGAGAGTGAAGAGAGGGAAGTGAGAGAGAGAGAGAGAGACACTGCCTCCCCTGCGCATCCATGACCAAATAATTACCTGCTGCCACCGGAGTGTCTACCAGTGGGCACTCCACGTGCCCATGAAAGCTCCAGGGCCCGGTCCCGCCACCATGGCTTGGTGCACATTATGTGGACCCGCTCCGCGGCCCAGCAGATCCCACACATGTCGCTGAGTCCGGAGTCATCAATGGCGGAGACCACATCAGCTTTTGGTGCCGCTAACCCTGTGCAACGCAAGTCAGCGCCACGTGGTGGTAGGCCGCTGACGGCCATACAACTTAGGGTGCGACTAACCCTGTGCAACTCAAGTCCGCGCCACGTGGTGGTAGGCCCCTGACGGCCACATCAGCTTTGGGTGGCACTAACCCTGTGCAACTCAAGTCCGCGCCACGTGGTAGTAGGCCCCTGACGGCCACATCATCTTCGGGTGGCACTAACCCTGTGCAACTCAAGTCTGCGCCACGTGGTGGTAGGCCCCTGACGGCCACATCAGCTTCGGGTGACACTAACCCTGTGCAACTCAAGTCCGTGCCACGTGGTAGTAGGCCCCTGACGGCCATACAGCTCAGGGTGCGACTAACCCTCTGCGCAACTTTTCATGGACTCTTTATGATTGAGACCCGTGGAGCGTCCGCCATCCAATCACCACCAGCAATAAAGGATGTGACGTTGTCGATCCATTATATTTGCGTGGTCACATGGCCTGTGACGCATGTGCCGGATGGGTGTGGTGTGTGTGCAAACCTGCCCTCAGGGAGTGGCCGTGACATGTTGACAACTAGACCACTGACCTGCACACCAACAGCGAGTACACCTGTGACAGGTAGCTATGTGGGGGGGGTGAAAACGTGTTTTCTCAATGGATTTTCCATAGGAAAATTTAGACAAGGCTACAGGTCAAACTGCTGAACGGAATTACGCCTAATTTGGTAGGGAGAAAGGTCTTAATCCAGAAAGCGCGCTTTCTCACATCGAGTGAAAATATAAAAGAAAGGTCCCGGGGGCAATTTAATATACCGGAGCTCTGTCTGTGTGAGATAACCCTTTCACGCTCCCTCTGCCCAACATCACCACTTCGCAGCTATGCCGTTATAAGCCAGTCTGTCGGCTCGCAGCTCTCTACCTTTGCGAGCTAGTACGCTGCTGTGCCTGTACCTCTGTGAGCTACTACGCTGCTGTTCCTTTGGGAGCGAACGGCTCGTAGTACTGCGTCTGTGAGTCGAGTGGACGGGCCGCAGTTGTCCCTCTGTGAGCCTGGGTGCGAACTGTTCATAAGTCACACTACATAAGCATTGAAAAGCCATTTTGTGATTCAGTCCGTCAGCTGGCATCTGTCCGAGGCATTTCTGAAAACATACCGGAGTTCTTTCTGTGAGAGATACCCCTTTCACGCTGCCTCTCCCCACATCAGCAGGTAACGCACCCTCTTCCCACATTACCAACATACCCCCAACAACCTTCTTGGGCCCGGAATTGTCCCTGTGCGGTTGGACAAACAAGAATCTTAGTCATGTATAGATTTACATATAAAACATTTTATTTAAACAAAACAACAACAAATAAAACTGAAGGGAGTCTGGTGCTGTGGCCGCTGCCACGAAGTTGGGGTCACTGCCATTCAGGACTCAGGACACAATTCCACATGTGGGATCGGCTTGTATTGAACAGGGTTAGTGGCACCACGTGTCGCGCCTTGTGTTGTACAGGGTTAGTGGCACCACGTGTCGCCGGCCTTGCATATGGAAATATGCCTCACTGATCGAAGGGAGTCTGGTGCTGTGGTCGCTGCCACGGACTTGGGGTCACTGCCATTCAGGACTCAGGACACAGTTCCACATGTGGGATCAGCTTGTGTTGAACAGGGTTAGTGGCACCACGTGTCGCCGGCTTGTGTTGAACAGGGTTAGTGGCGCCACGTGTCGCAGCTTGTGTTGAACAGAGTTAGTGGCACCACATGTCCAAAATTCGAATTGCGAGCTCTGCTGCCCGCAGTGTAGACTGCTAATGAGTGTTCGTTTGCACTTAAAGATGAATTTGGTGATTGTACTAAAGCTATAACTGATATAAAAAAAGTTCTTGAAGCAAGGATACTAAAAGGATATTATGTAGATTTTAGGCCTGTGATAGTTACTTGCCTACTGGATTCTGTAATTAATGAATCAAGACTTAATTTTAATTGTGAGCCCTGATGACCGCAGTGTAGGCCAGAGGTAGCGGTCAGCAAGGGCCCATAGCCATGTGGCGTTGAGTTGAGGTGCACAGTTAGTGGCACCAGAAGCATTGAGAATGCATGAGCCTGTGATGCTGCATGGTGCGGACGGGCCGCACTGGGAGCAATGTCTCTTGCCTACTGGACTGCGTCATCTGCAATCGCGACTGTATCTGAATTGTGAGCCCTGCTGACTGCAGTGTAGGCCAGAGGTAGCGGTGAGCAAGGGCCCACAGCTACGTGCATAGGTTGGTGGCCCCACCGGCCTGCGTAGTTCAGGTTCAGTGGCACCACGTGTCGCCGGCCTTCCATATGCAAATACGCCTCACTAATCGAAGGGAGTCTGGTGCTGTGGTCGCTGCCACAAAGTTGGGGTCACTGCCATTCAGGAGTCAGGACACAGTTCCACATGTGGGATCGGCTTGTGTTGAACAGGGTTAGTGGCACCATGTGTCGCCGGCCTTGCATCTGGAAATATGCCTCACTGATCAAAGGGAGTCTGGTGCTGTGGTCGCTGCCACAGACTTGGGGTCACTGCCATTCAGGACTCAGGACACAGTTCCACATGTGGGATCGCTTGTGTTGAACAGGGTTAGTGGCACCACGTGTCGCCGGCTTGTGTTGAACAGGGTTAGTGGCACCACGTGTCGCGGCTTGTGTTGAACAGGGTTAGTGGCACCACGTGTCGCCGGCTTGTGTTGACCAGGGTTAGTGGCACCACGTGTCGTGGCTTGTGTTGAACAGGGTTAGTGGCACCACGTGTCGCCGGCTTGTGTTGAACAGGGTTAGTGGCACCAAGTGTCACCGGTCTTCCACAGTGTAGGCCGGAGGCAGCGGTCAGCAAAGGCCCACAGCCACGTGGCGTTGACTTGAGCTGCACAGAGTTAGTGGTACTTGAAGCACTTAGCGTGTGCGCAGTCAGCGATGATGCGTGGTCCGGGCTGGCTGCACTGGTAGCAATGTCTGTTGCCTACTGGACTGCGTCATCTGCAATCGCGAGTCGCTCTGAATTGTAAGCCCTACTCACCGCAGTGGAGGCAGGAGGCAGCGGTGAAGAAGGGCCCACAGGCACGTGTTGTTGACTTGAGCAATGTCTGTTGCCTACTGGACTGCGTCATCTGCAATCTCGACTCCATCTGAATTGTGAGCCCTACTGACCGCAGTGTAGGCCGGAGGCAGCGGTCAGGATGGGCCCACAGCCATGTGTTGTTGACGAGCAATGTCTCTTGCCTACTGGACTGCGTCATCTGCAATCGCGACTCAATCTGAATTGTGAGCCTTGCTGTCCGCAGTGTATATCGAAGGCAGTAGTTTGTACAGACATAAGTCTGCGGTGCTGTGCCGCTGGGGGCCTGTGTGGCGGAAGCCAGCGATCGGCTGAGGAGGCTGGCGGTCATGTCGACGGCCTCGTGGCAGGGTGAGGGGCGCCGCCCTGGCAGACGCTTTGGCCTTCCCACAAGTGAACCACGCCCAGAGCTCTGGCCTATTTATTCACACTCCTATGCTGAAGTGGCGTACGTCGGACCAGCCCACTCCGGTTACGCTTATGCTTACAGGGGGGGACGACACAGCTACATGACTGAGATCTTCCCTAGTGTTTGACGTAACATGGTTGGGTCCACTGTCCACAACACTACAAGCACCAGTAGTATTTGTGCACATGGAGAGGTGTGTGTTCTGCATACTGAGATGTGTCCAGCACATCACAATGTTCTTGAAATTGTTATATACCAAAATAAGTTGCCATATCCCCAGGAAAGATTGTAAGTCTTCTCTACTTGCTGACAGTGCAGCAGTATATTTGCAACAGAGAGGCGGTCGGCGGTGTTACACCAAGTGGTGCCTTCCAGCCACGAGAATGGTGGGTGAAGTGACCTTATCAGTCTGACAATGTTCATAGGGATGGTTAGGTATCCTACCTATATTGTGTTCCTGAGCGTTTGCAGTAAAATATTTAAAAACCACTGGACGGCTGTAGTAGCATTGTCATTCATCACTCATTCTCACCCCAAAGGAGAAGGTTCAACGAAAGCGTAGTATACCGGCTACTATTGCTGTCTTCAGGCATTAAAAAAACACCCAGAGTTAAATACCAATGAAAATAGGTAACATACAAAACCAGCAAGGAACGACAAAAGAAAGATTTTTTAATAATATGCATGAAGAGTCATAAGCAGTTTAATGGAGTTCGCTATTACATTACGCTCATTTACAAAAATGCAAAGTACATTCAACAAACGTCTGTAATTATTATTAAATTTTACATAATCATCAATTCAGCAGGTCTTTAGTAATGCAGAAATCGTTAAGAAGGAAGTGTATTAATGAAGTTTTGCGTTGTTATCAATCCACTAAAAGTTTCCATTGATTTTTACATCTCAGGGTAGCATTTCCAATCTCTGTTAAAATGGATTATAGGGGGCATGTTTCCATTCTCTCTTGCTGTGCGATTAATTAATCATTTGGTTATTGCATATTTGGAAGAATGAAAAGTGCAAGGTTTTCAAACTTCAAACTAGCTAATTATATCAGTTACCTGACATTACTCTTCGCGTGGTGTTCCATTTCTCAATGGTTGATCTCAGATATTTAAACTACTATATACCAGTGCCCAAAGGCATGAGCACGCTCCTTCTAGGCAATATTACTCTTTTACCGCCGCCATTAAAGTTACACATTTTTTATTCCTTCTCTACTGCCATCGAACTTCTCTCGACTGTGCAACATTCTCCATAAACGTCCTATTCTGTCACATTTCTCAGACGTTGGCAAATGTTTTACAAAAGTTTGCAGTTTAAGTGTACCCCTGGCCTCTTGTCCTAGATAGGCGTGAACTTTGTATTTGACTGAAGCATAAGTAACATTGGCCGTGAAAACTCTTTCATGTGAGTTGCTACTGCTTATATCTAGGGTGGAAGTTAGGGGAATGCCTCTGCACAGACTTGTAAATGAAGATGGCCTGGAAGCCCTTGTTTATTTGCCCCTTCCAGGCTGTTTTCGTCTGCAGTGGTTACATTGCATAATAAAGCATGGCAACTGTAATCCTCAGTGCGGTCAAATCATGACTACAAAGAAGACAATATTCTGTAACTATTTTGTTGTTTTTTCTCTTCCGGGTCACTACATATAAAATAACCTACACACACTAAATGGAAAATAAATGCAAGTTAAACTTATTTGTAGGAAATCCACGCTATTGTGCTATGAAACCTCAGTTAGTTAATGTGATCACTAAAGATGCTTGTGTGTGTGACTAGACAGTCACAGAATTGATTCCTGGTGGGTGCAGTGAAGAACAGTAGCTTGTGAATTTACAGTGCTACTGAGGTCCCTGCCTGTGATAGAAAGCACCGTGAATATGTAAATCATTATTTTGAAATTTTATTACACACGGCATAAGATAGGCTGTCACAAAATGATTTATTGTTGAAGATAAAACAATGTATTTCACAGTGTATATTTTAGCAATACCTACAATGCCCATTAAAACAAAGCATTGCAGGGCTCAGCTAATAATCCCCTTTACTTTACCTCTAAAAAAAAAAAACTTTTCATCATTCACATATCTTTCAGGTAGCAGGCACTCTGATGAGAAGGCCTGTTTCTCTAGCTGCCTGACCCTATCTTGCCTTCACAGCACATGAGACATCACATCTTCTTAATTTTCAGCCAGAGGTACCTCAAAGTCTGCATTAACCACCCAGGAATGTTTTTTTTGTTTTTTAACGAAACAACGAGAAATGTTTTTGTAAGATCAAAAAGCATGGCCACTTAGGTTCCCTTAGATCCCAGCCACTTTGTCCTGTCCTCTGTGTGCATGAAGATGTTCTTATAGGTGAATTGAGAGGGTGCAGGGATGCCTGCAGGGTGACATTCAGATGCAAAACCCTGATAGTACTGACCTCTGGGACCTCGATGTAACGGCCGAGGAGAAAGAGGAAGTGAGTGAATTCCATGGATGCCCTAAGAGATGGCATTCATTGTCAATAATCCTGATTAGCATCTTTGTGTGCGTAACACATTGTGTAGGAAAGCAAACCTTTACCACCTAATCTTCATGAAACTTTTTGACTATGGGTTTTAATAATGTTTTAATATATTTTTTATTGTTTTTTTTGTAAAGTACAAGTCAAACCGTACAGTTTTATTTCACAGGAGCAATGTGACATAAGCATTTAATTGTGTGCTCTGCTAAATTAAATATCAACAACTGATAGTAATTAAGGCGATGTCACCACAATTGACAAGGATAATATTCTACCAACTTTAAATACTTTTGTATATCCCACCACAAACAACAAGCTCATTTATTATTTAGCAGACTGGCACATATAACAAATTGTTGTGGTACATCACACTACAGTAGACTTCGAGGGTCTGGTGGGAAACTCAAATCAGAGTGAGCTGTTCATCCTAGCTCTCTAATAATCACTGTGAGTGTCCAGCAACTTTAAAATATGAGTTGCGTGTGTTCCAGGCCCCCCTTCATGTCTCATACATTTTCTCTGCATCTATGGTGTTTGATGTGCTGATTCAAGGAGGTTCCTCATCATTTTTCTCAGCCAATTTCAAGAGTATTGTGTCCCAACTAGTTATGTGGGTGATTTCCCCCATTTATTTCTTTGCTACAGTGTAATCGCCACACCCTGTGCTACAGCCCATTTATGTAATTCTCTCCTCCACTGCACTCTCTCAATCTCTTTTCTGAATTTCCATGACATAGTGGGGAAAAATGCCAGATCTACAAATTTACATTCATGATTGTTTTACTTAATGCGGTCCTGCACCCCCAGGAGGCAGACTTTGGGGTAACTCGCTATTTTAAAACTCACTAATTGTTCAGTGGTGCACATAACCTTCTACCAGTACTGGTGATAACAGTGCAGCTCCTAAACATATGCCTCAAGTGTTTGTTTTCTGAGTGGCACCTGGGACACTTGTCGAAGTGTTGATTTGTACATTTGTATGTAGGTGATTAGGTGTTAAATATGGTTGCTGTACCAAATTCTGCTGGATTAGTTTAAATCTAGCATTCCTGACACTATTTTTGCGTATCCGATCACAGCTTTTAATTCACAGTTCATCGTTTTTGGGCTCAGATCTGCTGTTTAGGCATCTCTCAGTGTCTGTTAAGACATTTACGTCATATTCACTAACACTATGTATTATCTGGACACTGCTTTTCTGCTGTTGCCCATCTCAAACACCCTCTCCAACATAATGTGAGTTGGCAGCACTTCAATACAGTGTGATAAAAGTGTCATGACCACCTTGGCCAGAATATTAAAGGTCAAGGACTTGCCTGTTGATACAGATCTCATCAACTACAGCTTTTGGAACATGGTAAGTGTGTCACCATTGAATAGATCTCCCACAGTCACTATTCCTCTGTCCGTGAGTGCTATCATAACAGGCATACATTCCCTTTGTTGGGCCACAGCCCTAATAGGTCTCTGAAATGTTGAAACTCTTCCAATCCACGGCTCAAATCTTTCTATGTATCTTGAAAAAAAGACCAAAATGTTTTCGCCTAAAAGGATATAGCTTGGGTGAGTCCCTTTGTAATGATATCCTGGCATCCACCCTCCTCGCCAAACAATGCTGTGAAAGGTTCCATTGCCAGCATGAATAGGAGTGGGGAAAACTGGCATCCTTGGTGCATGCCCCTCGTTATGTGCAGTGGCTTTGATAAATCTTTTGCGCTGGGAAACCCTTGTTGGGTAGCTGTGTGCATTATAAAATTAATTTAACATAACATAAAATAACATAACAATCTTTCCCATTTTGACCTCTTGCTGTTGTGCAAAAAAGTTTATTCCACCTAATTATCCCCCGGTCCACAAAATGTCCTCAAGACCACAAATATATAACCCAGTTAAGAGAATTGAAGGACGCCTCCATCCGCATATGGCAGACCAGGCCCTTGCTGGCAGACTCTTATATCAAGGAACAGTAGACTTCTAGGGCCCAATTCATGAAGGGCCTCTGCACTTGTGGCGCAGGAGCCAACACTCACGGCGGGACCTTCGCAATTGGTAACTGCAGTACGGAGGTCCCACCACAAGCGCGGGATCCACACCACAACTGTGGGATCCCTGCCATTACTGCGGGCCTCTGCCATGAGGTCAGAGGCCCTCTGTGAATCAGGCCCCTAATATTTGCAGCCATACTCCTCTGTTGATGAAGCCTGACTTGTGTGTCAGCCCCTCCAGGATAGGTAATATTCAAAGTATGAGAATTTTGTCTAGTAGCGTACAATCTATGTTTAACATGGATAGGAGGAAGTATGAGGATACTTCTGGGTGGTCCATTTGGGGCTTGGGGAGAGCCACTAATAGGTCTTCCTGTAAGTGGGCAGTAATAACTCACACTTTCTATCTGCCTGATTGAGCTGTAGCAGCTTGGGGGCCAGCACTGTACAATATGTGGCATAGAACTCAGAGGGCAACCCATCACTGCCCAGGGCCTTACTGGCTGCAAACCCCTTGAGTGCCACCTTGGCCTCCTCTAACAATAGTGGTTCACCTAGCACCTAAACCTGTGCTGACTCCAACGTTTTTATATGTAGTATGTCTACATAATTATCCAGTGAGTCCCTCATTATTTTGCTAGGTATAGTGTACAGGTTTGTGTAATATGCCTGTATGACACTATTTCTTTCAGACTGTGCGCTGACTACTCTGCCCCCGGCCTTTCAATGCCAAAATTGGACATTTTGGCATCTTGTTTTTAACCAGGTCAGTGGACAACCCTTCTTGTCTCCTTCAATGTGTTGCCCTGCTATGTAATATCAAGTCAAAGTCAAGCTAGCACAGTCGCCACACTGGTTTCTTGTCAGTCTTTCTTTCATGCCAGAGTAATCCCTGACTCATTGCTCAATCACTGCTGTCTTGTCTAGCTGTCTAAATACTTCCTCAGGTCTAGTGACACCTCTCCTGTGTGTAGCCCTTACACTACATGAATGTACACCCTGGGGGTAAAGATTAAAGGCCTGCATTCTGTCACAATATAACCAGTCAACCCTTCTTTATCCAAAACGTATTGTTCAATGCATGTCCTAAGAATAGCCTAGAACAGTGTACTGACAAAGTGCAGCCTCCATGTTGGAATGATTGCCATATTCTGTCTGCAATGTAAATGCACCAGCACTGGGTTGTAGTTGAAAGTTATCCACCCTAAATGTTCTGTGTATTCTATTGCACCACAGATGAGTTTGGAATGCAGCATCGTGTCCAGCCTGGAGGTCATGAATCGGGGAGTAAAACATATATTCTATTCCTATCAGACAGGTGTTTAACATGTGTCTATCAGGTTCTGTTTGTGCAGCCAGGCAAAAGCCTTCAGTATTTCTCACCACTGGGACTCCTGAAATCAGTGGGTGTGATCAGTCCACTGTGATGTTATGTACACAATTATAGTCTCCTTCATGTAGGTTATGCCTGCAGAAGTCTGACCAAATGAAGTGTCAGTGAGTCCAGGTACTTGCGTTGAGAGGAGGTGAGGGCATAAAAGCTTGCAATCACTATAGGTTTACAATGAGGTGTGTTCTCTAGAATTAAACACCTGCCTTCTGGGTCAAACTTACTTTGGAACACTGTGAGTGGCACCCTGGTCTGACCCATGTCAATGCTATCCTCACATATGACTAATATGTTGTGTAAGAAACACAAAAAATGTGATGGGAGGCTACTTGCAATAAGTCTAGCCACTGGCAATCTCTCGGGTAGGACTCCAACCCATCGTTCTTTTGCTCACCATCCACTTCAGATTGGACCCAGCCATAAGCACATCAGCCTTGACAATGCTCCTCATGGGAACAGTCCAGCCCAAGCTTCCAAACCAGGTCCTCCTTGAACTGGAACACAAGCAACTCAGAACTGGTTTTGCCCTTATTATGGGCACATCAACCAGGTACTGCTTGGTTCCAGTAACACAATGATCGTGGGACCTTCATCTGGGCATACCCATGCCACTTAGGGCAGTACATGTAACCCACAAAAGGTGATGGCAATTCGGGCTGGACTGTTCCCATGAGCCAAAGGGTCAAGACTGATTTGCATATAGCTGTGAGAGCTGGGGTGGTGAAGTGAGCTAAAGAAGGATGATGGATTCAACACAGATCTGTGACTGGGGGTGAGTGTTTGAAAAGTTTCAGCGCTCCATCCATCATCTCCTTGTGTTTGCTCTGGACTGTTCCCATGAAGAGCAGGGTCAAAACTGATTTGCATATGGCTGGGTCCAAACTGGGGTTATGTGCTGTGCAAAATAACAATGGATTAAACCCAACAATGGGGTGAATTGGTTAGATTTATTTCAAGCAGCCGCCCAATTAATCTTTTGTGTTTTTAGTATGCTGTGAAATACATTTGGTCCCTCCACCTTCTGTGAATTCTGGCACCCTCCATTTTAGTTAGATGAATATCCTGTAGGCATGCTATATCACCATTGTTCCTGCGTCTGTAAGAGTGCCTCCAGTACCCCTTGGTATCACACCTTGTGACCTCTGATGTTCAATGTAAGAGTCTTGTCAACATTTGTTGCTGGTGTTCATGGTTGATCCCCCAAAACATAGTGGTACGTACCCACTAAAATAACTTGTGATTGCCTGCCTCATAACTTGCAAACAACAGCAAAACCCTTCCCTTGTCCTGGCATTGAACTATCTGCCCCCTACCGCCATGTGCAACACTTGCAGAACTCATGTTGAACACCTGGACATGAGGGGGACTATTGCTGCTCAAGTGTTGCACCTTCCTAGTACCTACCAAGGAACCATGAGCAACCCTTTTCTCATGCTAGCAGATGATCCTCCTCTGCCTCCTAAAGTGCAGCAACAGACACCATCAAGCCCAACACATAAACCCTATGAGGAGGCCACTTGAGCGCTAGCTAATATGCTCAGTGCCACCACACAATCCAACGTAAACCCTGCTCAATGGTACATCATCCATACCACCATGTCTATGGTAGGCCATCTGCTGAAATTAGAGTTATTTGTGGGACTATGTCTGCCTCCTCCTCCAATCTCTCTTCTTCCACCATTGGGTCTTGTGTTACTGTGTTGCAGTCAGATGAATCTGCTGTGACTTGTCCTTGTCATTAAAAAGGTTGTCACTGGGTATTGCAAACCCAAATTGTAATGATAGAACTCCAGCACCCCTATCGCAGATCAAGAATAATTTTAGAGGAGTTAAATGGTCCAAAGTACAAAATAATGATACTGCATGTATATAGAAAACTGCTTTAGCTCCAATTAAATCCTTTAAAACATTGGGTTATAGCTTGAGGGGTGGAAGCCCCTGTCAGGCAACAACCCCAAACCCTATTAGGGTGAACCACAAAAGTCACAAAAAATGATTAATCTTCTAGCAGCATATTACAAACCCAGTCAGGCTTAAGTTAGAGGTAATGTTTAAAGTATTTATGTAGAACACAAATAGTAATAAATTGAAAACACAACACTAGAAAAATCTCACACCTAATTCAGAAAAATTAGAGTACATTTAAAAAAATAAATGACAACAGAAGTACAGAACGACAAGAATCAAATCAGTAGAACCAGAGATATCAAATTTTACATTTTTTAGTGAAATAAGCACCCAGAAGCAGAAGGCAACACTCACATATATCTGGTCACGCTAGACCACCAGGATTAGGCTTTTGGCTCGAAGAGCAGGTCAAGCGCTGCGGGCAGTCATTGCTGTAATGTGAAGAGCTGGCTGTCGATGGAGCCTTGCGCTGGTTGATCATCGCAGATGGTCACTGTTAATGCAAAGTGCAGATCTTGCTTTGCTGGTTGTCACGGATGATCATTGTCTGTGTGAAGAGCAGGTTTCAGTGGAGCTTCACATTGACAGTAATCGCAGGTGTCAAAGTTTCGCCACCAACAGGTCCATACATTGTTGCAAAGAGTCCAAACATCAGGATTTTCACAATTTTCCTATGTAGGGGTTCTCACTGATACCAGCCAGTGATCCAGGTTCTGGGGGGTACCTCTTGGGGATCGTAACTCACTTTCAGAAGAGGCCAGCAGCAGGGCTCAGATAGGTCCAGGATGGTCCAAGCAGGGCTATTTTCAGCTGGGCAGTTGAAGGGAGGCCTCTGGAAACTTGTTTTGTCCCTGTAGGTCACACAGGAGGTCAGATAACTGATCCTTAGAATCCCTCTGGTCAGCCTGTGATCAAGGCAAGCAGTTGCTGTCAGGGTGCCAGCACTTGCTACAGCATGTCCCTATAATGTGCAACTCAAGCACTGAGATCCCTAGAATAGCTGAGCCTTATTCCTTTAAAAGAGTGCCCCCCCTTCCCTGGGATTTATGGGGTGCTTAACTGAAGGAATTATTACATGAGAGAGAAAAACATAAAGTCCCTACTCTTATATTAATTCAAATCTATAGATCATGTTTTAGGGGACAGTAGATAAGGGATTACAATGTATTCATTAAGAAAAGGTACAGTACAAACATTTCACATAAAACCAATTAAAACAATATTATAGGGCAAAATATCAGGCGTAAAAAACTTTTTTTATTCGAATAAAAATATTTCATACACATTTAAAAACATTTAATTAAAAAACATCATATTAATAGTCATGAAAAATACAGTTATAATACACAGTTAAATACGTTACAAAAAAGGTCATTTTATACACAAACTAGAAAACTACAAAACAAGTCGACGCGGCGTTTCGGCGAAATCACTTCTTCACCTTCTTCAGGACAGAGTTTTCTAAAATTAATTGTAAACATCAATTAAGTCAGCCATTAGCTAAATTTCTCAATGCTAATTAGCTATAAAAAACATTTGAATTTAAAAACCATTTTAATTTAAAACGCCAATTTTATTCATAAAGCCTGCTCATTACATCTCTTAGGCTTTACCTATTTTGTACCCAGCTACCAATGACTACGGATGCAGTGTAAACAACATTATAATGCAATCCTTGTCCCAACACATGATCCAAAAATACAGTGTAGGAAAATATTCGACCTACCTATTCTAGTAACGAGGTTCTTTTGGAATCACTCGAGAGTTGAAAGGAACACACTCATTCAAATAGCATGATGAGATATAACCTACATCAATAGATAAAGACCCTTAAAGCACAAGGATATATATATATATATGTATATAACTTCATCTAAACATTCTTATATGTCTCATATTCGGGCATACCTTCATAGTTGATTTAAATTTTCAAATAACTACGTTCGTTGGAGCCACCGTTACAATTAATTTTGGAGAAACCTTAAGAAATAGAAACAAAAGACATTTGTCAACATCTCATTTTTGATAAACGTATTATTCCCAAGGGTTATCATTTTCGGCTCACCAATTTCTATTTTGGTCACTGTATAGCGCAAACTATGCTGCGTGATGGGGCTAATACATTCGGGAAACGTCGTATTAAATCGTTGACGGTACTGTTCAATTCCGGTTACTTGCCGGTTGATGGACCTTATGTGTTTCACACTAAAAGGATACAAACCCAAAGAGTAATTTTATTGATTATGTCCTACTATGGGACGTGCTGGACATTATTCTCGCACTCCCGAGCAATCCTTGTATTGTTCTATATATCAATTATAGTCTAAAACCAAAGTCTTTATACAAGCTGAGGCAAAACCTAATTATACATCTCAGCCAAAAAACACTTACTGTGTCTGCATGATACGTTAAAATGAAGTAAGAAAACTTTATTTAATAAACTAGGCAATACCTCATTATACTAATATTTCTGTCTACCTTTGCAAACTGATATTACTGTCAGTCACTAAGACAGCTTAAACAATGTCTAATAAGCCCGGGAATACAAGAGCGGCATTTTAAAATTGCACCGCGACTTATCGATAACTGAAACGTCTTTAGACAGGCATCTATTCATAAAAACTGTCCTCAACTATATTAAACGATAATACCCCAACTACATGCTCGCTCCCACATATTGCGGCACCGCACTAATCGTTACTGTAGTGCTTACCGTAAATTGCTGTGTCGGCCTCCCTGCTCCAACGTAACGTCTTCCGGGTCAGGATACGAAGCCATGAATACCCGGAAGACGTTTATATACACTGCCTCTACATCACATGATTGTGAACGGACCGACTTACGGGGCTACTCATAAAGATTTAAAGCTGTAAAAGAATTTAGCGATCACAGCTAATTATATTTTTATATATATACACTTTTATAGTTTTATTCAACAAAGTTGATATAAAACTACTGAAGCTCTGAAAAAATATCGCTAAGTCATAACGCTTCTCCTCGATATTTCAACATCTTCTATGTATTCATATCTTATTTATTGTATTGTTAAAAATTATCTTAATTGAACAAACCCTTAGTTTATGCCTACCTCATCTTAGCACGATGGCGGCCATCTTAGAGTGATGATTCTGAATCATACTCGCAAATCTAAAAATCATATGACGTTACACTCACAATGTATAATACCTGATTTGGCGATCCATTCTCTCAGGGTAAATTAAACCACATAATGGAACACCATCCTTAAAAATACACAGAAAAAACGTGCGACACCAATCACGTCTGGATACAAGCCTTTTTCAGAGTAGCTCACTCTTGGTGACAGAGAAAACATAATATGACTACTTAAACTATATATTACACTAGATTGGCACAAATCTAGGTTTAGGGCTCCATCTCGTGGAATTATTACATGTGCATCATTTGGAATATGATATAGACATAAATATATAGAGAGAGAGAATCAGAGCCTGAAACGAATCGAGGTGAAGCTGGTCCAGTCAAACAAAAATTATCCTTAGCTGAGGAACTTGATTTTTTACGCCAGGACAGAAGACAAACCTTGCGCCTGAGAAACGCCAAAACCAGCAGAGGCGAAACAAAAAACGACATGAAAGGAGAAAAGCAAACTGGAAACGAAGCAAGCAAGAAGCCAGTAACCGCCAGGTGGAGATGCAAGTGAATCCAAGTCCCCCTGATGCCAACACGATAATCAACTTGGCACAAATCAACTTAAATGAAGCGGAAAAACAACTCCTTTCATTAGGTTTGTCTTACTGTCCTGAGACGAGTTTCAACTATGCGCAGACAAGAACTGATGTTTTTAAATTTATACGCAAATTGAAACTAAGAAAATATCATCTCCTGCGCAAGGTTAACAGCAATACAAGCTCTGGACAGGCCAATAATATCGCTTCAGACACAAAGAATTTGACATTGGGTGATGTGGCATTACTCAAGGAACTTCAAGATTTGCAGGATGAGAACAGTGGTGAATTTTGCACAAACGAGGAGATTGTAATACATACCAGTTTAATTCCATCATCCCCTGTAGCGTCATTTGCTTGAACCAATACACCGTTCAAGCCCAAGTCTATGTTTAATCCCATCATGCCCCGTAATTCTTTAGATATTTTTAATGAGCAAGTTGTGGCCCAGATTAAAAAAATTTAACTATCATCTTCAAAGAACTAGACCCAAATTCAGTAGTCAGGAGTGGCAATATCGTCAACTGATCTCCAAGTTACAGAAAAATAACCAGATAGTGATTAGAAACTCAGACAAAGGTGGGAACATAGTTATCTGGCCAAAAACAGATTATATAGACGAGGCATTATCCCAATTAAGTGACAGTGAATGCTATAAAAGAAGTTCTGTTCAAGCGGTTCAATTGACGAACAATGATTATTATGCAACATTATTGGCTTGGAAAAGTGCTAGGCTTTTGAGTATGGATGAATACAAGTATCTTAAGAATGAGCATCCAGTGATACCTGTGATATATTTCATACCTAAGGCTCATACAAATCCTAGTAGGCCTCCTGGCAGACCAATAATCTCGGCACGTAACGGCCTACTAGAGAATACATCATTTTATATTGATTATTTTTTGCAAGATCTTACTTTTTTTTTTTACTTACAAGATCATGTGAAGTGTTTACCCTCCTATATTCAGGACACGAGTGACTTTTTGCGGAGGATACATGATATAGACTGGCAAGACGACTACATCCTCATGACACTCGATGTCACATCGTTTTGCACAAGCATCAGACACAAGGACGGCATTCGACCTTTGGAGCACTATTTGAGTAACATATCAATCTATTTATTGCAACATAGCAAAATGCTAATCAATATGACCACATTTTGTCTAACAACAATCTGTTCATGTTTCAAAATCAAATCTATCAACAGACAAGGAGTGTTGCTATGGCGGCCAGCTTCTCTCCCAGCTATGCATGTTTACACATGGGCTGGTGGGAGGAGCTGGTCCTCAGGGTAAAATACAAGTCCATATTGAATGAACATGTGGTGACATGGTTACGATTTATTGATAATTTGTTCATCATTTGGCAGGGCACAAAAAACAGTGCCTTGGAGTTTGTGTCTATGATTAATGAAAATGATATTAATTTGAATTTTACAGTAACAGCTAGTTCGCACACAGTCAACTTTCTAGATGTACAGATCAGTAGCGTAGACAACAAACTAGTGACCTTGTTACATCGCAAGGAAACAGCTGGAAATTCAGTATTGCATGCCACCAGTTCCCATCCACAGCACCTGATACAAAGCATACCCTATGGGGAAATGATTAGATTGAGGCGCATTTGCAGCAACAATGCGGATATGATAATTAGGCAACATGAGAGCAAATTGAGATTCTTATCAATGGGTTACTCTATTAAGACATTAGATACAGCAATTGCAAAGTCAAAATTATGAAATAGATCCGAACTATTGTTCGGCAGTACTGGATGTGATACAGTTTGTCATCACTCACAGACAAGACATGATTCAGACCAAATTAGCCTGATTTTCACATTTAACAAACAAGAAAAATAACTAAGGAACATTATTAGGCATAATTGGCCATTAGTATTGGATGACCCCATTATTGGGCACACATAGCCTAAGACCCCTTCCATCACATACAAAAAATCTGCCTCCATAGGTACTGTTCGGGTCAAAAGCAGTCCAGATGTAGGGGAAGTGGGGACATGGTTACCCACCAGAAAAGGCTTTTTTAAATGCAAAACCTGTTGTGCGTGCAAATTTGGGGAAAACAGATCGTCTTATACAACCCCTTTTTGAGATAAAGCATTAAATATTAACAAATTCCTCACATGTAAAACTGAATATGTAATCTACGTGCTGGAATGTAGTTGTGGACTTAGGTACATTGGGAGTACCAAACTACAGGCCCATAAACTAATATTACAGCACATTAGGGCTATTACCAACTCAGACCCCACTAATCCTGTTGCCCGCCACTTCAAAGATAAACATGAGAATGATTTGAAACATCTAAAATATTATCTGTTAGCTGCAGTTCCACATCTCAGGAGGGGTGGCAACAGAGATGCATTGTTAAGAAAATTGGAAACATGGTATATTTTAGAATTGGATACTAAAATACCAGGGGGCTCAATACCAGTGAGGATTTGTTTACCAGTTTACATTGTTAATATATGATGTAATATGGGCCGTGCCACAATTTCTAAGGTTTTTTAAATTATATTACCTAACTCTAACATCCCTGTAACCTTTGTTTTTCTAAGTGAATTTCTAAGGTTTTTTAAATGCTAATTCCTGACTATAACATCACTGTGACCATTGTTTTTTCAGTGAATTTTGAAGGTTTTAATTTTATTTCCTAACTGTAAATTGTAAACTTTGAGAGTGGGTGTGTGAGTGGCTGTATCGGTTGGTGACTGGGTGTGTGAGTGGCTGCATGGGTCTGTGAGTGAGTGTGTATTGTCTGGGTAATTACATAAGTGCATGCATAGTGCCTGGGTGATTGTAAATTGCTTAGGTTGTGCCTGTGTGATTCTATGAGTGCAGTTGCCAAGGACACACTGCGAATACCCGGTGTTTTGGACAAAGTGTAAAACACATATATAGACATATTTTACATAAAGTTTCAGTGTGGCTATTTAGTAAGATACTAATTTAACTTTCCCCTTTGTATTCATTTATCAAGATAACTACATCAAAAATGCATTTTCCTTTTTCACTGCAACAACGGAGGTTGCAATTACATCAGTAGTCATGAATACCAATAGCAAAGTGGAAAAGAGATATATTGACATGTTTTACACAAAGTTTGAGTCTAGCTGTTTAGTAACATATTGGTTTAACTTAATTTTAACAACAAATTTGTAAAAAACACCAGTTTCAAAAAATAACTTTCAATATCTGATCTCACAAATAGAACATAACTGCCAAACACCCATCAAACTGCACATTGTTACCCAAACTCATTTTGAAAATTGTGCTGGCTTTTAAATTTTTTTCACTATTTCTACAAAAAGACACTGATCGTGGCGAAGATCATGTGACTAGGAAATAAAGGAATATGATTGGATGATACACTTTTCAACTATAAGAATAGGAAGAACATGCCCATTTGTCTAACTTGAACATTCTTTATGAGGAGTTCGCAGTGAGCAGCTCACTAGCATTTGTTGGAGTTTTTTTTGCATATTTTGGCAACTCAGCCAGAAGAGGGAGATCAAGTGGAACAGCAGGTGGACCAGGACGGCCAAGAGGTGGATTCTGGATATGAGGGGCCTCCCCAGAGGAAATCAAGCATTGCCTGGAATCTCTTCAGGATTCCGTCGGGAGAAACAAAAACAGTTGCCAAATTTGTGCAATGCACAATATGTGACAAGACATTGTCAAGGGGTAAAAATAAAAAAACTTTCTTGCAGGACTACGTTCATGCTTTATAATCTAAAAACATACCATGGCAATCGTCTAAAAGCAGAAAGAGGGCACTGCAAGACTGAAAAACCCTCAACTTCAATAGCAGCCGCAACAACACCAGGGCAGAGAGTTCCTTCAGAGATCCAATCTTAACTTCAAGATTTGACTCCACAGTGTTCCCAGATGGCATCATATTGCATGGATTGTGGAGTTGCAGTGAGTGCTGGAGAGCAGTCCATAGCAGCCCTTCACAATGCTGCAAAGAATCAAAAATGTCGATTTTTTTATTTTTGGCCCTTCATAGTTTTTCTACAATAGCAGGCATTTTAATATCTTCTGATTTATCATAACAGTAATTACATATAACTTGCCATATGGACAAGTCAAAACATTCCTCTACAAATAAATACACAGCTAACTTTTGCCTGTTATTATTTTCTTTTTCACTTTTCAAATACAAGTCAACAGGCCGTGTTTGAATTCTGTAGTGAATGCGTCAACAACATATACAAACATACTCAGTTTTTTCAGACCACACTGTGTTAAATTTTGTAATCTCTTCTTCAAAACTATCAACCGTAATATCTGTGTCCTGTTCTGCACCTCCTTCTCTTAACAACTCTTCATTTTCCCTAGAATCCTGCTCAGGATCAATGAAAAAAAACTACACATTATCACAAACCTTTTCTACGTCTGCCATAGTGCCATGCAAAAGTGCTCTATTCATTTCTCCTAAACATAAAACAGGAGTTTTTATATAGTACAGCCTCCTAACTAAAGTTTGCATTGTTGAGTGATATACAGTTAAAATCCTGACATGATGAAACGTGCTTTGGCACACTTTATTTGATAAACAAGCTAGTGAGGGTCCCTGCAAATTTGTATGGCTTCTAACCTTGCAAGGATCCAATCCCAGTAAAGTACTTATTTTGTGTTTTAAACTTTGCCTTGGAAAGATACATAGAAATGTCCTTAACATATCAATAGATTGCTGTTGAATACTACAAACACTACTAAAATTCCATTTGTATACAGGCACCTGACTCCTTGTACCTCTACTCCAATAACTTGTGCTACATTTGTAGCTACCATCACCTCTTTCACTATAGGAGTGCCATTCTTCATTTCAGAACATCGTCCTCTGTAATCAATAGCATGAACTAATCTATTATCCTGGAGATAGCTTTCTTCATTAAAGAAATGTTCTGTACTAGAAGTATGTATGCATTCTCCACTAAAAACTGCACAAAAGTTACTTCTATTCACTAATATTTTTTCTACTTTTGTGTCCTCATGCACAACCCCATTTTGTCAAGAGTCTTCATTCCATTTTTAATCAAAATGAAAAGCTTCCTCTTCAAAGCAAAGGCCTTATCAACTACTCTCTCAACTCGTTCTTTCTGTTTCACAGTCTCTCTATCCTTCTTCTATACTTTTTCATAGTTCTCAGTAGATTTATAACTACTCTACTACGAAACATCCTGGGTCTGATTTCCTTAAACTACCAGTATCTCCTGGTTAAGGTGTGTCCATCTTTGTTACACTATTTCCTGTTCTTGTCATATAGATTTTGTCCACTGTTATTCTATCTCATAGTTTGAATTTTATTTTCATTATTTTGTAATCTTTGGACCTGTCCACATATATTTTTAAGAAATGACTTTGTCCTCTTACCAGTAGCTCTTTTTTCTTTCATCACTTTTTCTTTTGTCCTTTTTGTGTCTCAGTTCTGCATAGATACTGTAGTTGCTTCTGTTCCTTTTTCCTCCGAGCTTTTGTAGGCATTCTGTCTGTAGTTATGCAGATATTGTTCTGTAAAAAAAAGTATATTTGAATTTTTATTCTAGCCAATGCACCAACTACTTTACTACTGGCAGACACATAATAAAAAAACTGTTTTTATGTAATGATGCAGTTTTAAATCTACAGAGGAACCTAGCTACATAACTACATGCATTTATTTCAATGTACCAAACCCAAACCAAAACACAAAACCTAATTTATTAGTTACCTTTTAATATTATAGCACCCTCTCCTATAACACAGCTGCACCATATCTCACTTCTCACTATACACGCTAAAAGAACACTTGATCCCTTTTGCACTAAATTTTAAAATAAACATCAACCAAGATGTAAAAGTACATACAGTGTCTCAATACTGTAAATCTGAAAACACAACATAAGAGCGATTTCTGTGCCTCTCTACCACTGTGTCACTGGTAGATTTAATGTTTCAATACTTTTCTACTTAGATGTGCCAGATGTACATTTTGAGAAACACTCCATATAATAATCTGCACATTAATCTGTATCACAGCATAGAGCTCACTAATTCTTCAGAGTACATGCAAACAATGTGTGACAGATTACAAATCAATTTACCAGATCGTTTTAAAAGTGTACATATTCCTCACTAAAACTTGTAAATACGTAAGTTTCTGGTTGAGTAGAACAATACTCCCTGGATGATTGGATGAGTGCATAGATAGTGCCTAGGGATTTCCTCAGAATATAGGTAGTGCCTGCGTGATTCTCTGAGTATGTGGGTACTACATTGGTGGATCCATATCTACATAGTTAGTGCCTGTGTATTCACATGACTGTATTGCTACTATCTGGGTGATTGGATTAATGCATAGGTGTTGCCTGCAGAGATCAATTAGTACATAATTAGTGCCTCCGTGATTGGAAGAGTCCATGTGTAGTGCCTGGGTGATGGAATAGGTGCGTATATAGTGCTTGAGTGATTCAATAACTGCCTGAGTAGTGGCTGAGTGATTGGATGAGTGCCTGAGTATTGCTTGGGTGAATGTAAAGTATCTCCATTGCTGTTGGATACATAACAGTAGTGTCTATATCTGTAACTCATTGTTTAACTCCTTCTGTCAGTATCAAACTATCTGTTTTAGTGTATCTATCCTTTTCTAATGACCTATGTGTCAGAAAAGTCTAGATAGCACACTTCATATATAATTGGATACATGCCTCTCTACAAGCTTACATTGCTCTATTACTCAGCATGCACATGCATCAGTAAGTTTCTAAAACTGAAAACAACAAATCTAAATTTTTCAAAGCACAAAGCTTTTTCTTAATAGCATACCTGCATTATTTCTCGAATATGTCTTGTGTTTTAAAAAAATATATTCAGCATTTCTCAAGGAAAAGTTACACGCCAAATGAAGGTAGCACAAGAACTCTCAACAAACATTCTGGACTATAATCTCTCCTCAATTTTAAATAGAGCATGTTTAAAGAAATACACCATCCTCACCACATACATGAAATTTTCATGAGCCTCAAAGAACATAGATCACCATGTAAACATTTTTGTGTTTCCAAAATAGATATACACCTTCAAGCCATCTTTCCAAAAATAAGTAGTTCTCTGTATCTTTAAATAAACTCAAGAGTCCCACTGTACATATAACTATCTGCAAACACAAAAAACATAACTCACAATCTAAGCATATGCAAACTGGTCATATAAGTAAAAAACAGATTGACAAACACTTCCTAATACATACCTAACAAGTATTACTACTTTATAACACATATACAGATGCAGAACATTTTCTCATATTTTATTTGTGACTACACTACTCCTGTTTAATAATGTGACTAAAATACTTCAATTCCCAGAATGCAAATAACATAGATGTATCTATTCTACATATGATATTTATCCATTTTTAGCTTTAAATACATTCCTCATTGTAACTTTCAACAATACCATACTGCTATTTTTCTATAAACTACACAATGGAATAAAGGGCCCCTAAATCATTTTCCTTTTACTTACCAAAACATTAGGTACTAACACCTTAAACACATACCCTCTGCTAGATACAGTTCATCTCATATATTTTTATTCATATCACTGTGATACTCTTTTTTTTATCAAACTCCCATATACATCTCCATTTCTAATGTATTTTTTATAATAACTAAAAGGTTATGTACATACCAGTGAATTGAGTTTGTAGATTGTATTATTGTTTTAGCTCTTTTTTAAATAGTTTTGACACAGTTAGGATGTGTAAAAACTAAGCACAAGAATGGTACACCACTCTTTTATACAAAGCAACCATAAAATGGCAACCTCTTCAACTTTACACTCTATGATCATGAAAAAGGCAGAAATTTTAGACTATCCTATCTTCACTTGTGAATGGTTAGCATCTGTTAACCCCTTTCCTCTCTTTCAAAATGTGGGTCTTGTCCCTGCGTGTTCGTGATTTTTTCGCGATGATCGCAGAGTAATCACTAAAAAAAAACAGGAGTCCAAACCTATATATAGCTTCAGTTTTTTTTTTATTTAGATACTGCACAATAATTTATTTCATAGTCCTCAATTGGAAATTAAAGTTTATCAGTACTTAAATTATGTCATAATGCCTCAACTTTTAAATCAAATTCTGTCTCTTTAACACCCTTCCCCCCCAATACACTCTTAGCTTATTGTATCTAGCAACCCAGTGGAACCAGTAGGTCACAAGTTCACAGCACATTCTAGAAAGAACATGCTGCTTTCAAATGAGATACAGCAGGCATGGTTTACTGCACAAATTCAGAAGCATATCCATGTCTGAATTACATTCCATTTTTTAAACAACAGCCAATAATAGGACTGCTTACTAATGCATCCAACGTACTACCTAATTTTATTCACTTACTTACTGACAGCATTCAATGAAATATATCTTTGAAAAAAAACTCAATTTTAACTGATTTTTCATTTGGAAAACTGCCTCATTCAGCTCCAGCCTTCTCCTGACTACTGTTGCTCCTTCACTTCAAAATGCTTAGAGTGTGGATTGTTGGCCACAGCTATGTCTATTGGGTTGAAGAGGCTGCAAACAAAAGAGGTATTGACAAGGACTTGGTTTTGCTAAAGGTGGAGATTACTTGGCTTTGCCAGAGAGGGTTTTTTTTAATTTTTTTTATTTGTACATTTTCAAAAGTGAAAAAGCAAGATACAGTCATATCAATCAAAACGTTAGCAAGGCATATACATATTGTACAATTCATTTGGCATAACAGAACATTTCACAATTCAGTATTACAGATATACATAGACATGGCAGCAATTTAAAGTGCATTGTGTGGTGGTACATGGCAAAGCCATCTCGGAGAAAGATCGAACATCAGACATCAGTTACCTTTAGTAGATAAGCAGTGAGTGGGCCCCAAATATCATGAGGTTTCGACGTTGCAGGCAGTTCCTCAGCATAACATGTAAGCTGATCCCGACAGTATGCCAAGTCCTGCAACCATAGCTTAGTGGTAGGCGCAGGTCTGCCCCCCCAGCCCATGGAGACCCTGCGTTTAGCTAACAGCAGTGCCATAGCCACAAATCTCCGATGAGAGGCCTTAATCTTGGCTACCGCGCCCAATAGGCAGATCTGCGGGGTACATGCTATTGGTTCCTCTACCATCAGGTGCAGAGTATGTGTGACTGATCTCCAATATGCGTGCACCTTTGGGCACTCCCAAGCTAAATGATAAAAATTGGCACCAGGGGCACCGCAGCGTATACAATTATCAGCATCCCGCAACCCATACCTATAGAGCTGAGCTGGAGTGTAGTACAGTTGATGCAAATATTTAAAATGCATCAATCTCAGATTACCATTCGCAGTCAACTGTCCAGTCAAGCGGCAGCATTCAAACCACTCATCCTCAGAAAGCGGGTCAGGGAGCACATCATTCCATTTAGCCAGGGCAGTCACACCAATTGCAACCACATCCCTCTGTGATGCACGATATAGTCTCGTAACCAGCTGGGCTCTAGAAGTGGTGGTGTATATTAGTTGCAATGCTTCAAGTGCCGGTGGTTCCATAGGAAATTGTGGATAAAGCGCTCGCATGGCAGAACGCAGCCTAGTATAGACAAACAGCCGCATGGCAGTAGCATTTCCCCCTGCAACTATAGTTGCTGACGTTATAAATTGACCTCCGGAAAATGCATCCTCCATTGTTATCAGCGCCATGTCATGAAGGGTCCTTAGTGTGCCAGTTTCTCCCGTAACAGAGAGTTCAGAGTGGTGTAATAATGGCATGCTGGGTGCATACAAGGGTAATTTCTGTGCCCGTTTCCCCAACTCTTGCCAGGCCCTGGACGTAGTCTGCACAGTGTCGAATTCTCCCTTCTCGAATACCGTATGCTTGTTGACAATCATGGCTTTAAGTGGTATAGGGTGTACCGCACCTGCCTCAACCGCTACATGGGGAATATAGGCTGGGTCCTGCTGCCAGTAATAGGCGTAATGAGCCTGCGCACAGAGGTAATAGAGATGAAAGTCTGGCGCTGTGAACCCCCCCTGCTCATAAGGAAGTGTAAGTGTTTCCCATTTGAGCCGAGGATTTTTACCTCCCCACGCCAACGTGATCAAGAGGGAATGGAGCTGGTCAAAAAAATGTTGTGTTAAATGTACCGGAATATTTAAAAATAAATACAGAAAGCGTGGAAGGATTACCATCTTCATTAATGCTATATGGTCTGCAAAGGACAAGGGCAATTTGATCCAACGACTGACCTGTCCCTCAAGACGCGTGATAGCTGTGCCACAGTTAGATTGTACAACAGTCTGCGGATCCCTGTGTAGCCATATTCCTAAGTATTTCACAGTGTCAGTGCACCATGTTAAAGGATAATCCAGGTCGAATTGATGGGTGTTGTCCATGAGGGGCAGAATGACTGATTTAGACCAATTGATTCCCAGACCGGAGAACCATTCAAACCGGATATATTCCCTAATGAGTTGAGCAAGGTGCAGAGCAGGGTCCCGAACATACAACACCATGTCGTCCGCATACATGGAAACGGCCAAAGGGCGTTGAAAAAAATGTAACGCCGCCTGTGCATAGCGTTGCCTCAGAATACAAGCCAGTGGCTCGAGCACGAGCGCAAAAAGCAAGGGCGACAATGGACACTCTTGCCGTGTGCCGCGTTGTATGCAAAAAGCCTCCGATAGTTGACCATTCACTCGTACGCGTGCCACCGGGTTGGTATACAGCAGCTTGATCCAGTTGGTGAAAATAAATGGTACACCCATGCGGTGCAAAATGGCAAACATATATGACCAGGAAATAGAATCAAACGCTTTTGCAGCATCTAAAAGCATTGCAACGGCCGGCAGGGTAGGTTCACCTGTTTTGCCAGAGAGGGTTAAAGTTTCATCAGTTACTGGCTTTGGTTAAAACCATTGTGGATTGCCGAGCTCCTCACCTCATGATTGTGCACTGTGGTGCCAATGACCTAGGTACATTGACTGGGATAGGGATGGAAATCCTAATAAAAGATACCTTTCCAGAACTGATGTTGATTTCCCCTCACACTGTCTTGGTGTACTCTAACATATGCCAAAGACAGAAATAGAAGTGGTCAAATCAATTCTGTCCACAGATTGACAAAGTCAGGAAACATGTTAATAAAACTGTTTCTGCATTCCTCAGAGACAATCGCATGTGCTGTATCTATAACAACAAACTGCGTTTTGACATACATGGAATTTATAGAAATGATGGAGTGCACTTTACAGATGAAAGCAACAGGGTGTTTCTAAGTGACCTGAAACTCTGCATCTTGTCTTATGTGTGGCTGTCTTATACACACAATCAAGACAGAGGCTCTTGTCTGAGCCACCATAGTACCTGAAATATTGTTAATTTTCTTTAAGATTCTTTTTTTCAGTTTTTGGGAATCTTGGCGACATTGTAAACATTGCGCTACACATATTACATTATACATGCTTCTTTAAAAACATGTTTAAACTCATGTTTTTGTACTAAGTTTCTTTAAAACACCATCTTTAAGACCTATTTTCTGTTTTCGCAGTAACAACGACGATTACTCCTTTTCAATAAAGTGTAAAACACATATGCACACATATTACAGTATTTTATACACTAGGGGTTTGCTACTGTACACCTCAAACTCATGATTTTCTAGTGTGTTTCTAGAACAACCATCTCAAATTTTAATTTTTGGGGTGAGGCCGGAGATCGCGATGACTTCGGTAATCGCTATCCCCGCGGATACTATGCGAAAGCGCAAAGCAAAAGCAGAAATTCAATAGCCACCACGACATTCAAAAATTATAACTATATAATTAATTCCAACCATCACACTAGATAAATTACTCTATAAAAACATTTATCAGAATCTCAATATAATACAATATGTATTAATGATTCACTGATATATTTTTTTATATTTCCACCATTATTCGTGATGGCGCAGTGATATTCGTGATGTCCCTGCAACGGTACACAGAGGGGCAGTGCTATCAGTCGTGTTGTCATTGCGAATATCATGCATGATTAATAAAATCAGTTTTAGACTCAGTTTTGGCTTCCACCCCATCGAACTATAGACTGATCAGCCTATTAGGCAACATGCAAAATAAATTCGCCAGACAGGTTTTGGACAAATTATTAATCTGGATGGACGACAATAAGATCTTGTCACCCTATCAAGCAGACTTCTGCACCAAAACTAGTACATGTGATGAGGTGTTCAGGCTTATTCTACTTATCTGGAAATACGTGCAACTAAAAAAGCAAAAACTGTATGTAGTTTTCATTGATCTCTGTGCTGCCTTTGACCTGGTACCACGGGAAATACTTTCGCTAGTTTTAAAATGAATGGGTGCCCCGGAACATCTGGTGAATCTGCTTGTAAGGATGCATGAGGATAACTACGCGCAAGTCCGATGGGGGAAATCCGGCGAATTAACTACCAAGATCCCTATCTGGTGAGGGGTATGCCAAGGCTGTGTCCTCGCACCCACATTGTTTTCCCTCTACATAAATGGGGTGGTCAACGAACTGCAGGACTGTGAAAAGGATTCTCCAATGTTAAATGGAGAAAAAGTACCGATCCTGCTGTTCGCTGACGACTCATTAATTTTATCCAGGACCCCAATGGGACTCCAGAAGTTAATTGGTAAGTTCTTGGTATTCTGTGAGACCAGGGGCCTGGAATTAAATGTGGAGAAAACAAAATATATGGTATTTGGTAAGGCCAAGGGAAAATGTAGCTCAGTAAAGATAACGGGGAAACCCCTTTAGAGGGTGTCTAAATTCGATTATCTGGGAGGAAGGTTAATCGAAACTCTGAGGGGCCGATTCTCATGCGGGCAGGAAGGGCTCCGACCATTGGTCGAAGCCCTCCTGCCCGCATCGAATGTGCCGTTCAGATTACATGGCTCAGTCAGAAAGCAATCCAACTCGGTTTTCCAGATGGCTTACGACAGGCTCGGAGAGCCCGTCTGCCATCCGGGAACCCTTCAGTACTCCCCTAGCCGGCTCTTTCCGGCCGAGGCAGTACAGTGACAGTTTCACACTGCCTTTTTGTGCCGGTCTTTCCGGCACAAAAAGTCAGTGGGAAACACCCAAGGGGGCCCCCAGCAGGGCCCCCATGGGTGCGTGGCTGCCAAATGATGGCCTTGGGGGCATCTACAGTGCCCCCCTGTTGATCCCTGCACCCGTGGCAGGCACCTTGAGGTCACACTGCACCCCTGCTCTTTCAATGAGAGCATGCATTCCGTTCGGAATGCATGCTCTCATTGAAAGTTATAGGCATGCGATCGAACAGGTCTGTAACCAACGACAGGAGGTCGTTCGGTTACAGTTCCTGACCAATCCGTCCGACATCGGAATCAGGCCCTGAGTTGTGATCCCCAAATAGAGAAAAGCCATCTAACTCTATGTTATAAATCCAAATCCATTTTGTGATTCCACAAACAGGCCTTGGTCTCACTCAATTACTCCTGCTCTGGAGATTTACCAGATGAAAGCCCCAAATGCTACACTATATGGTGCAGAGTTATGGGGTCATGGTGGCTTGCATAAGCTAGTGGTGAGCGAAAATACATTTGCTAGGCCTCTGATACCTATCCCAGCCAGCACTCCGCTGATTCCATTGTTTTTTGATCTAGGGCTGTAGAGAATTGGTGACTTGGCAGCAATTACACCACTGATCTACTGGCTACGCATCTGGTTCTCTCCGGAGATAGGTGATTATTGTTAATCTTTGAAAGAAATCTTAAATTTAAGTGGTGCCAAACGGATTCCTTGGCTTCGCTATGTCAAATTCTGGTGTAGTTCGCTGGGGCTGATTCGCTTGAGGGACTGTCCGGAATGCATTAGTAAGAATGATATTGCCACTGTGGTAGCTAAGTACTGGGCATTCGTAGAAGAACGCTATGTTACTAATAGATCAGTGGGGTGCCTGACTACTGAGTTTTGAAGTATCAAACCCCTACCCGAGTTCGATCCTTTTTATGACCAGATCTCACCACCTATGGTGAAAAGTCTCTATGTGAGATTTAGATTTCATTGTTTACCCTTAAGATCATTTATTGTAGGGGAAATTAATACAGATACAACTGCATGCCCAGCTTGTGGTTACGCACTGGAGACAGTGGAACACATCTTTTTTTTTGCAACGAATATCACTTTCATCGCAAAAAATGGATTTGCCCCATTTGTTGTAAACTGGGAATCAGACATTATAGGGTGGCATTGAGAATACTAAAATCTGACACCACAACACTCATTGTATTTGCCGTAAGCAGATTCCTGTTGAGTGTCTGGCTCAGGCACCAGAAGTTTATGTCCCAGGTTGTTCGGGAGGTTTCAGCCTTAACTGAATTGCAAGTATAGCCAGGACTTGAATGATTGCCAACTTAGTCACTTCTAGATAGGAATGTTGATGCTCTGAGACACACAGCACTTTATGGATATGAGCTGCATTTGTAGCAAGATAAATTGATTACTACTATACAAATTTTCTTGTAGCATGGATTGACGACTATTGAGGTATCTAGTATTTTACAGGGTTTGATGATTTAATGCTAATATACTTTTATCCATGGATGTTTTTACTGCTTTTACGATGGTATAAAATGGGAGATTTTTGACATCATTGTATAGCAGACTTGAATGCTGTAAACTTACTGAAATCAAATAACATTGTACCAGTCAACTTCTGATGTACTCTGATTACGTAGATCTGAAGTTACCTTGCGCACACTGACTTTTAAGGGGCCATTGTTCATGACAAACTTATTTTATTACTGTATATATCAAAAGCATTTTAATATGGCCATCACATTTTTACGGTCTTAATGTATTTATTATTGTGCACTTTAATGATCGTATGACCGAATAAAGTTAAATTGAATTGAAATTGAACTTGTGAATTACTCAAACAACATAATATTAAAACAGATTCAAGTCTAAAGCTTGAAAGAGGACGGTTAGATTTAGGTGGAAAATAGGGTGAATGACAGTTGGCATCAGAGATTGCCATTTCAGTGTTATCAGCCCTCTTTTGTATAAAGGTTCATCCACAGTGCCACCTCAAGAAATCAAAATGTTCATCTTAATTTATTTTAATTTAGTTCATTTCACCAACCCCCCTGTAGGGTTCTCCAGTGTTAGAAGGCCCTCCAAGGCTTTCTATGCTCTTGAAGTGTTCCTGGCATCAGGATTGATCTGATTCTATTCTATCTAAGCAGTTTCTGTTCTCCCTGCTTCAGTCTCAGAGTGGCATTAAAGTAATCATGCTGTTTATATTTCCTACTCATTATGTGAATAAATTCAATTAGTGTACTTGTGTTTTTACACCACTCACGTTTCATACCGTTGTTGTAGAACATGATGTTCTTGATGTTTCCTATGTTTATAATAGCACAGTCTGAAATTTCTTGTCTCTGTGGTTATATATAATTTTTAATGAAAAAATATCAAGATGCCCCATGTATTTTCTGTTGGTATTTATTTTATCATCCAATTAATGTGTTAGCTGCATGATTACTCAAATAGTCCATAAAGTTGAATCCTTTAGGAACCATGTTTTGTTTGTATCTTCCTAGTCGAAACATTTTGCTACCTACAGTGGTGATCACTTTCAACAGCTGATTAGCTCAAGCAAAACAGAAAAACATAAGTATTTGTTTTCAGCTTTAACAACAATGTATCTTCCAGGTAAATTCCCCACTTTAGACATCTGTGAGTGCAGGTCTTTTTCTTGGGTGCAATTATGTGTTTGCCGCTTAAACCTTGGGATTATAAATTCTAGCACAGAATATGTTGTTAGTTAAAAAGCTAGAACTGGCTAAATATGCCAGAAAGGGCAGGTGATCACTGACAGCTTTGCCTTTTAGATGAAAAGGTAACAATATGAACAACAAACTCATTGTGGTATCACATACTGTTGTTGCATTCATTTTACTTATGCAACTGAAATTGGGTTAAAGGTTGCATCATACAGACTTGACATGAAATTGACTTTGCTGCAGACTTGAAGCGGTACAGCCCTGCCATGAAATCACATGTATTCACATGATTGCCCGCTTCAGCTGTACTTAATGTAGCCTTCCAAATTATGCAATCATACTCTTAGCTAACCTCGCTTAAATCGGTGACAAATAAACCTCTGCAGCTGGTGCATTAACCTACTGTGCAGTCCTACTTCATTTGTTTCAGCATAATATGCTGAAATGGCCGCTATTATTTTTTTCTTGTGAAGTATATGTATCCAACATATTTTCCTTCTCCGAGTCACTGGCATTTACACCAGCTTGCTTTTCTTTCCTTTAATCCTATATTATTTTCACATTTTTAGTTTGAATCTCTGACAAGGTCCATATGTCAGCCAGAGTTAGGCAGTGTAAGAAACTGGGTTGCTAGTTGACTGAGGTGTGCGCCCTGATCAAGCAGCAACAACAATCCTTCTCAGGGAAAAGCGCAAGCAAACCCCAAATTAACCTGTGCTCACCTCTCTGGTAGTTTGACACAGAGCAGTCAGGATTAACTCACAGGCAATGTGTAAAGTATTTGTGCAACAGAAATAAAGTGAAAACACCATACAAAAAGGATCCCACACCAGACTAGAAAAATAGAGTGATTTCTAATGAATAAAACAAGACCAAAAGCAAAAAAACATCCAATTAGTAGAACCAGAGAGATGCAATTTTAAAGATTTCAATAAAAATAGTTCCAAAAACCACAAAGCGCCAACTGTGAATATCTGGTTGTGTTAGAGCGGGACAAAGTCCCAAGCTCAGGCCAACTGCGATGGAGCGTGGGCAGGCTACAGCGCTCCAGTCAGGTCTGCTGAACACAGTACCTTAATCCTGGTTGCAAGGAGATGTGGAGTCCCGCTTTAAGATTGTGTCACCCAGCATAGGCGATGTGAGGTCCAGGTGATGGAGTACGGAACGGCTACAGGGACCCAGTCAGGCCTGCTGAACAAAGTATCTTAAATCCTGTTTTGAAGAGCATTGTGGGGGCCAATGTCAAGATAAGTCGTGCAGCCGAGGTGATGCGTTGGTAGAAAGATGAGGTGAGGCTGCGATGCAAGGTCCTGTGCTGAGGATCCCATCGATGAGGGCTTGCGATGCAAAGTCTAGCCTTAAGGATTAATTGCATAGTCGAGGCAATGTGTCACTTTTTAGGAATGGCAAGGGCTGCAATGCGGTGTCCGGTATCATCATTGAGCTGCTGTCAGTGAGGGATGCAAGGGCCTGAGCAGAGGATGCATCTTGCGATGGAGGATCTGAGGCAGTTGCGGACTACAAGGGTGAAGCAATTCTTTCTGATGGACTTGATCCATGCAACCGCTGCAATTAGAAGGTTCTGCTTGGTGTTGCGCCACACAGCAGAGGAGATGCATCTGTTCGGCTAAGTCCACAGAGGCTGGCAGAGCACCTTAAGTCCACTTCCAAGGGTCCAGGCCTGGGGTGGTAGAACTTGGCAAGGTAGACTCACAAAGTGCAGAGTCTAGGTACTGGGGTTGAGGTTGCTGGAGCCTTCTATCCCTGGGGCTCAAGTCAGCAGGCCAGCCAACTAGCTGTTGGAGCCACTCTGGTGGTCCTGGGTACAACAGATGCAGGTCCAGTCCTTCAGAGCAGCAGTCCAAGTAGCAGTCATTTCAGCAGCACAGCAGGCCTTCTTCCTGGTCTATAAGCGTACTGAAGGGGAGGGATGAGGGCCAGAACTTATACCCAGATCTGCCTTTGATGTTGGGGAAGCTTCTAGAGGCTTTCCTTTGAAGTGTGCTAGTGCCCTGCCTCCCTGGTTCCAGATTAACTATGGGGGGTATGCAGCCCTTTGTATGGAGGCAGTACACAGCTTATTCAAGTATAAATAGGGCTGTGCCCAGTTCCTTCCTTCCATTCTGACAGTGATGGCTCATCCAGGTACACTTAAGCTCTCTATTGTGTTTGGCTGTCTAGAAGAAATACACAAACCCCAACTGTCAACCACAGCTAGTCATGTGACCCAGAGACAGGATGCAAGCACCAAAGACTAAGGCAGGAAAATGCCAACTTTCTAAAAGTGGCATTCAGAATTGTAATTTAAAATCCATCTTCACCATAAGTTAGGATTTTTTATTACAATTCCAAAGACACCAAACATGAATAAGTACCTGTTACCATTTGGAAATTACAGTTTATTTAATGTATTAAGGTATCTCCAATATTATCCTATGGGGGATCAGTGGCAGGTGTGAAACATGTTTAAAGTCTGACTCAGAGCTGCATTGGGTATTTATGAATAGCCAAAACCCACTGTTTCAAAGGTGTTCCTCAAGCTAATTACTGGTTGCTCAGCAGGAGTCATCTCTTTTTTTTATTTTTATTTTTTTATTCTTCAGGACAGCAGAAATTATAATTAGTTACATAAGAAAGCATCAATTTACATGTAAAAACATATAAAAAAATAGCATTTTTCAACAATTTGTACAAAATTCATTCTAAATTCAATTCAGTCTACTGATCCAATAGCAACCCCCAAATTTGAAGACCCCTTTTCTTCGCTTTCCTACCTTTGCACTTGTACAATGCCATTTCCAGATTATAGACGTGAAAAAGTCTAGCATACCATGCCTGGAATGTCGGAGGGTCTTCATCCTTCCATTTTGAAGCTATCATTAGCCGAACCATAGCTGTCACCATAAAACAGAAATAAACTTCAGTCAGTTCCAGCTGTAAGGTTTCATCATACCCAATTATCAACAGAGTTGAAGTTAAAGGGACCCTCCGACCTATATTTTGCTGCAAAAATATTTCGATCCCAACTTTCAGCAAGTTCAATCTACCACATTCAGAAAACATATGAACCATGTCTGCGGGACCCTGACCACATCTTGGGCAGTTATTGGTTTCTCTGTGTCCCCATGCCCATAGTTTATCCGGTGTATAATAAAGCCTAAACAATGTTTTAAAATGTTGAGCCTTGAGGTTAGCTGATAAAAATAACGTATTCGATAATTTCAGAGCTCTGCACAGATCCACATCCTGATTATTCAGCTTATTAGCCCAACCACTTTCTATCCTTACTATATCGTCTGGATTAGCGTCCATCAAAATCACATATAGATCCTTGACTCGGGGGTGCCCATGAGTTAAGTTCTCTAAAAGCGGAATACAATACAAATTAGTGAGCTGTGGTACTAACGGCTGGATTGCCTCTCTAATTTGGATGTATTTAAACAGTGTCTTAGGGTCAACCCCATACCGTTCTTGTAGCTCGTCAAATGACATGACTCCAGTCATATTAACGATATCTCCCATTTTATTAATTCCTGCCTGTTCCCATGTTTTGCCTAGATTGTCATACAGAGGGGCTAAAATAGAAGATGACCGCCATAAGGACAGATACCGCTGTATTTTTGGGATCTTGAGATGTTTACCAGATTTTCGCCACACACTCCAGGCTGCTATTAAAGGTTTAAAACGAGTTCTCTTATAGTAATTCCCTCCAATCGCCTGAGCATTATTCCTGGTGCCGCATCTCCAATAGCTAGTTCATAAATAGAGGGCGGGGATTCCCTTTCTAAATCTACTATAGTTATCGCGTCCCGAGTCTTTGGCCTAAATAACATCGTCATTTGCTGCAGCATAATAGCCCAATAGTAGTATAACAAATTTGGTACAGCCAGACCCCCTATATCTTGTGGTAAGGTCATTAACTTCAATGATCTTCTTATCTTTTTGTATCCCCATATAAATTGTGAAAACATCCCCTCTGTTTTTTTTAAAAAGGCGTTCGGAGGTTCTATTGGTATGCTCCGAAATAGATAGAAAATTTTGGGAAACATTGTCATTTTTATAAAATTTGCTCTTCTGATTATGGAAAGGTGTAAATTATCCATTTTCTTTAGATCGCCCCCTATCTTCTTCAATAAGGGTTCTGAGTTGATATCCCAAATTGCCCCAACTTCCGCCGAGATGGTTATTCCTAAGTAAGTGGCGGCCTCAACCCTCCGTGGGTCCTGAAATACCACAGATTTGGAGCAGACTATTTTCGTTTTATCTGTGTTTAAGCCATAGCCTGACTGTCTACCAAATTCCAAGGCTAGAGCTTCAATTCTTCCTATTGCCCCTGATGGGTCAGGGGTGACGATTGCAATGTCGTCAGCATATGCTAACACCTTGGTACTGTAACCCCTGACCACCATGGGTTTAATTGCCTCATCGCCTAATAATGATCTTATCAAAGGATCTATATATATTGCGAAGAGTATAGGGGAGCAGGGGCACCCTTGCCTTGTACCTCGCCCGATCTTAACCTTTCCCGATTCCTTCCCCATTAGTTGTATTTTGGCATACGATTGTACATACATAGCTTGAAGGGCGGTTAGTATACGAGGCCCGAACCCCTTAAATTGTAAGCACTTCCATAGAAACTCCCATTCTACCTGATCAAACGCTTTTTGCGCATCTAACAATATCAGGGACATACGCTCACCTGTTTCTTCCGCAATGTTAAATAATGAAATTACCCGGCGAACATGGTCCACCGTCCTCTGCTCGGGATGAAGCCATGTTGCCATGGACTTACTAGGGACGCTATAATATTGGATAGTCTACGTGCAATGATCTTAGAATACAGCTTTTCATCAGTGTTTATTAGTGATATGGGTCTGTATGAGGCTGGATCTTCTGGAGCCTTTCCCTTCTTTAAGAAGATGACTATTTTAGTCTCTTGCCAGGATTGAGGGGGGATACCCTTTTGCTGTACAGCTAAAAATAAGTCCAGTAACAGAGGGGCTAATTCTGTCTGTAGTATTTTATAAATCTCGATTGGTATCCCGTCTGGGCCCGCCGCCTTACCCGAAGCCATCAACTGGAGTGCCTCGATTACCTCCGTCAATGAAATATCATCCTCTAGCTCCTGAATCAGTGGGGGTGCACCTGCCATTTCTATTGTAGGTGCTACACAGTCCCTGGATTGATACAAATCTTGATAGAATTCAGCGAATATGCTAATTATATCTTGGGGCTCAGTAACTATATGGCCATCCTTCCCCCTCATCCTTAGAATATTATTTGCCATCGCCCTTTGTTTTATGCGGAGTGCCAAGTGTTTCCCCGTCATCTCCCCATACTCATAGTTATCCCGCCTGGTAGTTTGGAATTTTTTAGCAATTATACTATTATAAAACCCATTGATTTTGGCCTTAACGCTAATAACTTTTAGCTCTAGCTGTCCCTGAAGCTCCAGCTGTGTTTGTGCTATAGCTGACGTATGTTCTTCCTCATATTTGCTTAGCTCCTTCATAAGTGTGTCTACTACCTCTCTCTGCTTTTTCCTATTCGACCCCACGAAGCTAATTATCTCCCCCCTGAGACCTGCCTTGAATGCGTCCCAGACATTCTCCCTAGATGTGCTAAACCTATTCATGTCGTAAAGCTGCCGGGTCCACCCCCTTATATGTTCTGTAAATCCTTCAGTTACTAGTAGTTTCCTGTCAAAAGTCCATTTTGTGTGTGTTCTCGTATACCCCGGAACCATGACGTCTAAAACCAATGGGGAGTGATCCAACAGGATCTTTGGAATTTTCTTAATGTATGCGCCTTCAATAAGAGTGGAAGAAACAAAGAAGTAGTCTAACCTAACGTACTTTCTATGCGGGCAAGAGAAATATGTGAACCCTGGATCATCCGGATTCCTATAAGACCATACATCAATAAGCCCATGGCTATCCACTAGTGCTTTTAAGGCTCTATAAACCTGTGGTTTCCTACCCTGATAACCTCCCCTGGGCGGGTAACCTGTATCCAAATGGATGTTAAAATCGCCACAGATAACAAGGGGAGATGGCCATGAAGTGAGTTCCAATTCCAATTCTGACAGTATTTCCCCCTCATCTAGGTTTGACCCATAAATTGTACATAGTGTGAAACCACTTGGGATTGAAGCTATTGCCCATCTCCCCCATTTATCCGAATACGTACGGTTTGAAAGTGGAAGCCGGTTGGATATGTGAATTGCCACCCCTCTGGTGTTGGTAGACTGAGATGAGCTGATGGCCTGTGTATACCCTGGTATCATATTAAGTCCTCTCCTCTGCCAGGGGATGCGAGTTTCCTGTTGACATATGATATCCAGCTCTAGTGCTTGTAGCAGCTCTCCGGCCCTGCCTCTTTTGTCCTTATCGTTCAGCCCACCAACATTTATACTACAAATCTTTAACCTTCCCATCCGTTTTTTTGATCTTGTTTCCTAGGTGTCCCCCTGAGTCTTTCCTTTAAACCAGCTCTCCTCCGCTTTTTTTCTTGTGATATCCTGCTATCCTGAAAATATTTCTTTTTATCCCCCCCCCTGCCCTGTGTTATGAAGGGACAGACCTTCCAGACTACCTTCAATCTTGCTGGATTCAAGAGGAACGCCTGCGCACCCTTATCCTGAAACTGGGTGATCATTTGGCGCAATCGCCATCGTCGTTCCACTGTGATGTGGCAAAAATCCGGCCTTGTAAAGAAAGAGAATCCATCAGTGGAGCGTTGAGCTTCTGGTCTGGCCTTCTCGAACACATTCTGTCTTAGTAAATAATTGCCAAAATAAACCAAAAATGCCTGTGGTTTGGTGTCTGGCCGCACTGGCTGCCTTATATTGAAAGGTACACGATGTGCTCTTTGAATCTCTTGGGGCCAATTCCACCCCTCCAATTCAGGAAAGGATTTCTGCAGTAGCTGTACCATGAATGAACGTGCGTCTGACCCCTCTTTGCCTTCTGGAATGCCAAGGAAGCGTAAGTTGTTCCTTCTCTGGCGATTTTCACTCTCCTCTAGCTTCCATTGAACATCAATGAGTTGCGCCTCGTGTACATCTACTTGCCCTTTTGAGCCGGCTATGTCCTTCTCCAGTGAAGTGGTTCGTGATTCTATATCTGACATTCGGTCGCTGATGTCGTTACAAGCTGAACTCGGACAAGACGGAGGTCCTCATCCTTGGTTCCAACCCTTCAGCCTGGGACGACTCCTGGTGGCCAACATCACTGGGAACAGCCCCGCCACCCACCGACCACGTACGCAACCTAGGGGTCATCCTCGACCCCACCCTCTCCATGACTAAGCAGGTCAACGCTGTTTCCTCATCCTGCTTCAACATCCTCCGAATGCTCCGCAGGATCTTCAAGTGGATCCCCACCGAAACAAGAAAAACAGTCACCCAGGCCCTCATCACCAGCAGGCTGGACTACGGAAACGCCCTCTACGCAGGAACGACGGCTAAGCTCCTGAGACGGCTGCAACGCATCCAGAACGCCTCTGCACGTCTTATCCTCGACATCCCCCGACGCAGCCACATCACACCCCACCTGAGAGACCTGCACTGGCTCCCTGTCAACAAGAGGATAACCTTCAAGCTCCTCACCCACGCACACAAAGCACTCCACAACTCCGGACCAGCCTACCTCAACAGACGACTCAGCTTCTACACCCCCACCCGCCAGCTCCGCTCGACCAGCCTCGCCCTCGCCACAGTCCCCCGCATCCGGAAAACGACCGCCGGCGGCAGATCCTTCTCCCACCTCGCCGCCAAGACCTGGAACACCCTCCCCACCAACCTCCGACAGACCCAAGACCTACTGGCCTTCAGAAGACTCCTCAAGACCTGGCTCTTCTATCAGTAGCAGCACCCCCCCCTCTTCCCCCAGCGCCGTGAGACCCTCGCGGGTATGTAGTGCGCTTTATAAGTGACATGATTGATTGATTGATTGATTGATTGACCGCCCCTTGCAGCTTCCGAGCAGCATTCTGTGATCTTTTACTTTCTGCTCTGGCCTCTTCTCGGTGTGCGATTACGCACTGCAAGATGGATTCCAGTGTGGGAGATGCTGCGATAGAGCCGTCTCTAGTAGACTGATTGCTGTCCCCCACCAAGTGATCTCCAAGCGAGTAGTCCCACCTCAGATCTCTTTGTCTTGCGGTTTCGGCTCTCCCTACTCTGGAGTGCGTTTTCCGGATATTTGTGATAGTCCCCGGGCCGCTAATGCCGGTGCTGGGTGCGCTGTCCTCCTCACTGGATTCTAAGTTGGATTCGGTATCTGTACCTAAGCCCGACCACGTAGCATCCGAGAGTGAAAAAAGTCATTTGTTTCTGAATCGATATCCTTCTCTCTACCCGCCCTGGGCGTCTTAAAGCTCCTCAAAGGTTCTGCACAATCTTTTGACTTCACCCATAACTCTGGCACAGTCATATGATTGGGAGCCTTTTTTACACCTTTCTGAATTGGGCTTTGATTCAGGGGCTTATCTTTTTCAGTCAGCTGTTGTTCTGTGACCCCCGTGTACTGGTCACTAATTGTTACTTCCACCTCCCCTGGGGTGTCATTCAGGGTCTCTACAGTGTGGGCTGTCGGTGCTGTCGGTACTGTTACCGCTATCCCAGTTACATATGACTCCCCCCACTGAGATACCTGCTCAGCATCGCTCTCATTTTGCTCCTCAATTGGTAAAAAGAGAGTCTCGCCCGTCTCACCGGTTTCACCAGTTTCCCCAGTTTCCACAGCCAAAGCCTTCCTCTGATCCCCCGACCCATCAGCGCCCACGGGTGGCTTACCCAACAGTCTCCTGCTCTGTCCTCTCTCCTCCGTCGGAATTTATGCCCGTTCGTGTGTCTTCTCGCTCCCCTGAGCTGCCGAGCTGCTCCTAAGCATTTCGATGACAGATATCGTGGTGCGAGGCGGCTGGGGCTGTGCGCCCCTCCCCTTCCCATCCGGAAGAGTCTCCATCCGGGTCTTCTGCTTCCGACCAGGCACTGCGACTGGGATGGGGGCGGGAGCCGATCCTGCCTCCTCTGGATTTCCCTGTGGACAGTCCCGTGCCCCGGCCTGCACCTCTGCCCCTTGATCCAGACTTGGGACCCATCTCGCTAGGGCCAGGCTTGGTTCCGAGATCCGGATCAGCCCTGAAGGAGTGGGAGAGCGCCTGCTCGAATCCCTTTCAGCCTACAATCAGCTGCTCCGCGATCTCCGCCAGCTCCAAGACCCAGCGCTTCAATCCCGGTAAGGCGTCAGAAGGCTCGGCCCTGTTCCTTTCTCCGCTGCTTTCTATCTGGGGGTACACCTGGGGGTATTCCATATTAGTTTCTCTTTTAAAGTTCCTGCATCATCCCCGGGCTATATCCAGCCGTCACCTCGGGGGCCACCACCTCCGACCGGTCTTACTCGGTCGCCATCTTGCTCGAACCCCACGTTCATCACAGGAGTCATCTCACTGGGTGAAATGGGGCATGATCTGTGGTGCTTGTGTCCTATTGCCTCTTTCCACTTTTTTCTTGGCTTCTTCATCAGTCATTCCAGATATTCCTTGAGGTGTTCACCTACTTCCCCACATAGCAATTGATTGCCTTCCAATAGCAGTTCACCAGTTTTATTGAATTCTCAAGAATGTTGCATTTGAAGGAAAAGGAACAAAAAGGGGGAATATATTCACATTTGTAAGAGTTGGCAAAGCACCCTCGGGTTAGGATCTATTTTTAAGCTTTGAGCAAAGGCCCCCTGGGATTACTGACATAATATCAAAATCGACAATGTCACGTAACAGAAATATTGTGTCAAAAATATTGTTTACAAAAATAATGATTTCCTATGCTTATTATGGTAAGTACAAAAATATCCCGCAAAATATTGTGCTCACTAATATTATTCAAACACACTATAATATTGTTACTTAATATATATGTAGTTTAAAGTAGTAAATCTTAAATATTGAAATATATACCATTATTATAATATTAATTAAATAAATCTAACTCATATTTGATACTATATATAAATATATACTTATATAAACACACATGCATATAAGTAAATATGTGTGGGTATATTTATACACCTATACACATATAAATAATGTAACACAATTATAAAAAATATAAATTTTAATTACATACATTTTTTTTGTTTCATATATTATGTGCTGTTTGTAGAACTAAATATAAGAAATAAACAAAGAAATTAATATAAAGCAAAATATATATTTTTAATGATTGTGTTACATTATATATCTGTATAAACATTACATTAAAATATATTATATGTTATACAAAGCACATTATAAATATATATGATGTACTTTTTATAGCATATGTATATACTATATGTTTATATATATATATCTATATATATTTATACATATATAGATATATATATATATCCACATGAAAGCGCCCAAAGATTGAGGTGCCGCACACAAGCGTGTTAAACCTTCTTTATTGGTGAGTAGCAGGAAACCAGCATCGCCTCCACAGCAGAAATGACACCAAACATGTTTCGGGCTTCTGGGCCCTTGATCACTGGCATACACGGGAGGCACAGCTGCAAAGAGTCTTGCGCCGCACTCGCAGCGATTAAATATAGTTCCGTCCAGTGGGCGTGCCTCACAACTGCATTCTGGTCTCGGTAGTGAACTTCAATTAGTCCATAGTGGAATGCAACGATGTCTCCCCATCTATTTACATCCCTATAGTAGGTTGCATGCAGAGAGCAAGACTGCGTCCCTGCTCATGACTCTCAGCAATACGGTCACGCTGTTCCATGAACGCTGCCAACTTCTCAGCGTGCTGGATCTGCTCTTCCACAGCGGGGCTCCTCGCGACCCAGGCAGGGCCGCTACAAAATCCACATGAAAGCGCCCAAAGATTGAGGTGCCGCACACAGCGCTGTTAAACCTTCTTTATTGGTGAGTAACAGGAAACCAGCATCGCCTCCACAGCAGAAATGACACCAAACATGTTTCGGGCTTCTGGGCCCTTGATCACTGGCATACACGGGAGGCACAGCTGCAAAGAGTCTTGCGCCGCACTCGCAGCGATTAAATATAGTTCCGCCCAGTGGGCGTGCCTCACAACTGCATTCTGGTCTCGGTAGTGAACTTCAATTAGTCCATAGTGGAATGCAGCGATGTCTCCCCATCTATTTACATCCCTATAGTAGGTTGCATGCAGAGAGCAAGACTGGGTCCCTGCTCATGACTCTCAGCAATACGGTCACGCTGTTCCATGAACGCTGCCAACTTCTCAGCGTGCTGGATCTGCTCTTCCACAGCGGGCTCCTCGCGACCCAGGCAGGGCCGCTACAAAATCCACATGAAAGCGCCCAAAGATTGAGGTGCCGCACACAAGCGTGTTAAACCTTCTTTATTGGTGAGTAGCAGGAAACCAGCATCGCCTCCACAGCAGAAATGACACCAAACATGTTTCGGGCTTCTGGGCCCTTGATCACTGGCATACACGGGAGGCACAGCTGCAAGAGTCTTGCGCTGCACTCGCAGCGATTAAACATAGTTCCGCCAGTGGGCGTGCCTCACAACTGCATTCTGGTCTCGGTAGTGAACTTCAATTAGTCCATAGTGGAATGCAGCGATGTCTCCCCATCTATTTACATCCCTATAGTAGGTTGCATGCAGAAGCAAGACTGGGTCCCTGCTCATGACTCTCAGCAATACGGTCACGCTAGTTCCATGAACGCTGCCAACTTCTCAGCGTGCTGGATCTGCTCTTCCGCAGCGGGGCTCCTCGTGACCCAGGCAGGGCCGCCACAAATCCACATGAAGCGCCCAAAGATTGAGGTGCCGCACACAAGCGTGTTAAACCTTCTTTATTGGTGAGTAGCAGGAAACCAGCATCGCCTCCACAGCAGAAATGACACCAAACATGTTTCGGGCTTCTGGGCCCTTGATCACTGGCATACACGGAGGCACAGCTGCAAAGAGTCTTGCGCCGCACTCGCAGCGATTAAATATAGTTCCGCCCAGTGGGCGTGCCTCACAACTGCATTCTGGTCTCGGTAGTGAACTTCAATTAGTCCATAGTGGAATGCAGCGATGTCTCCCCATCTATTTACATCCCTATAGTAGGTTGCATGCAGAGAGCAAGACTGGGTCCCTGCTCATGACTCTCAGCAATACGGTCACGCTGTTCCATGAACGCTGCCAACTTCTCAGCGTGCTGGATCTGCTCTTCATGGCGGGCTCCTCGCGACCCAGGCAGGGCCGCTACAAAATCCACATGAAAGCGCCCAAAGATTGAGGTGCCGCACACAAGCGTGTTAAACCTTCTTTATTGGTGAGTAGCAGGGAAACCAGCATCGTCTCCACAGCAGAAATGACACCAAACATGTTTCTGGCTTCTGGGCCCTTGATCACTGGCATACACGGGAGGCACAGCTGCAAAGAGTCTTGCGCCGCACTCGCAGAGATTAAATATAGTTCCGCCCAGTGGGCGTGCCTCACAACTGCATTCTGGTCTCGGTAGTGAACTTCAATTAGTCCATAGTGGAATGCAGCGATGTCTCCCCATCTATTTACATCCCTATAGTAGGTTGCATGCAGAGAGCAAGACTGGGTCCCTGCTCATGACTCTCAGCAATACGGTCACGCTGTTCCATGAACGCTGCCAACTTCTACTACTATAGGGATGTAAATAGATGGGGAGACATCGCTGCATTCCACTATGGACTAATTGAAGTTCACTACCGAGACCAGAATGCAGTTGTGAGGCACGCCCACTGGGCGGAACTATATTTAATCGCTGCAAGTGCGGCGCAAGACTCTTTGCAGCTGTGCCTCCCGTGTATGCCAGTGATCAAGGGCCCAGAAGTCCAAACATGTTTGGTGTCATTTCTGCTGTGGAGGCGATGCTGGTTTCCCTGCTACTCACCAATAAAGAAGGTTTAACACGCTTGTGTGCGGCACCTCAATCTTTGGGCGCTTCATGTGGATTTTGTAGCGGCCCTGCCTGGGTCGCGAGGAGCCCCGCTGTGGAAGAGCAGATCCAGCACGCTGAGAAGTTGGCAGCGTTCATGGAACAGCGTGACCGTATTGCTGAGAGTCATGAGCAGGGACCCAGTCTTGCTCTCTGCATGCAACCTACTATAGGGATGCAAATAGATGGGGAGACATCGCTGCATTCCACTATGGACTAATTGAAGTTCACTACCGAGACCAGAATGCAGTTGTGAGGCACGCCCACTGGGCGGAACTATATTTAATCGCTGCGAGTGCGGCGCAAGACTCTTTGCAGCTGTGCCTCCCGTGTATGCCAGTGATCAAGGGCCCAGAAGCCCGAAACATGTTTGGTGTCATTTCTGCTGTGGAGGCGATGCTGGTTTCCTGCTACTCACCAATAAAGAAGGTTTAACACGCTTGTGTGCGGCACCTCAATCTTTGGGCGCTTCATGTGGATTTTGTAGCGGCCCTGCCTGGGTCGCGAGGAGCCCCGCTGCGGAAGAGCAGATCCAGCACGCTGAGAAGTTGGCAGCGTTCATGGAACAGCGTGACCGTATTGCTGAGAGTCATGAGCAGGGACCCAGTCTTGCTCTCTGCATGCAACCTACTATAGGGATGTAAATAGATGGGGAGACATCGCTGCATTCCACTATGGACTAATTGAAGTTCACTACCGAGACCAGAATGCAGTTGTGAGGCACGCCCACTGGGCGGAACTATATTTAATCGCTGCGAGTGCGGCGCAAGACTCTTGCAGCTGTGCCTCCCGTGTATGCCAGTGATCAAGGGCCCAGAAGCCCGAAACATGTTTGGTGTCATTTCTGCTGTGGAGGCGATGCTGGTTTCCTCGCTACTCACCAATAAAGAAGGTTTAACACGCTTGTGTGCGGCACCTCAATCTTTGGGCGCTTTCATGTGGATTTTGTAGCGGCCCTGCCTGGGTCGCGAGGAGCCCCGCTGCGTGAAGAGCAGATCCAGCACGCTGAGAAGTTGGCAGCGTTCATGGAACAGCGTGACCGTATTGCTGAGAGTCATGAGCAGGGACCCAGTCTTGCTCTCTGCATGCAACCTACTATAGGGATGTAAATAGATGGGGAGACATCGCTGCATTCCACTATGGACTAATTGAAGTTCACTACCGAGACCAGAATGCAGTTGTGAGGCACGCCCACTGGGCGGAACTATATTTAATCGCTGCGAGTGCGGCGCAAGACTCTTTGCAGCTGTGCCTCCCGTGTATGCCAGTGATCAAGGGCCCAGAAGCCCGAAACATGTTTGGTGTCATTTCTGCTGTGGAGGCGATGCTGGTTTCCTGCTACTCACCAATAAAGAAGGTTTAACACGCTTGTGTGCGGCACCTCAATCTTTGGGCGCTTTCATGTGGATTTTGTAGCGGCCCTGCCTGGGTCGCGAGGAGCCCCGCTATGGAAGAGCAGATCCAGCACGCTGAGAAGTTGGCACCGTTCATGGAACAGCGTGACCGTATTGCTGAGAGTCATGAGCAGGGACCCAGTCTTGCTCTCTGCATGCAACCTACTATAGGGATGTAAATAGATGGGGAGACATCGCTGCATTCCACTATGGACTAATTGAAGTTCACTACCGAGACCAGAATGCAGTTGTGAGGCACGCCCACTGGGCGGAACTATATTTAATCGCTGCAGTGCGGCGCAAGACTCTTTGCAGCTGTGCCTCCCATGTATGCCAGTGATCAAGGGCCCAGAAGCCCGAAACATGTTTGGTGTCATTTCTGCTGTGGAGGCGATGCTGGTTTCCCTGCTACTCACCAATAAAGAAGGTTTAACACGCTTGTGTGCGGCACCTCAATCTTTGGGCGCTTTCATGTGGATTTTGTAGCGGCCCTGCCTGGGTCGCGAGGAGCCCCGCTGCGGAAGAGCAGATCCAGCACGCTGAGAAGTTGGCAGCGTTCATGGAACAGCGTGACCGTATTGCTGAGAGTCATGAGCAGGGACCCAGTCTTGCTCTCTGCATGCAACCTACTATAGGGATGTAAATAGATGGGGAGACATCGCTGCATTCCACTATGGACTAATTGAAGTTCACTACCGAGACCAGAATGCAGTTGTGAGGCACGCCCACTGGGCGGAACTATATTTAATCGCTGCGAGTGCGGCGCAAGACTCTTGCAGCTGTGCCTCCCGTGTATGCCAGTGATCAAGGGCCCAGAAGCCCGAAACATGTTTGGTGTCATTTCTGCTGTGGAGGCGATGCTGGTTTCCCTGCTACTCACCAATAAAGAAGGTTTAACACGCTTGTGTGCGGCACCTCAATCTTTGGGCGTTTTCATGTGGATTTTGTAGCGGCCCTGCCTGGGTCGCGAGGAGCCCCGCTGCGGAAGAGCAGATCCAGCACGCTGAGAAGTTGGCAGCGTTCATGGAACAGCGTGACCGTATTGCTGAGAGTCATGAGCAGGGACCCAGTCTTGCTCTCTGCATGCAACCTACTATAGGGATGTAAATAGATGGGGAGACATCGCTGCATTCCACTATGGACTAATTGAAGTTCACTACCGAGACCAGAATGCAGTTGTGAGGCACGCCCACTGGGCGGAACTATATTTAATCGCTGCGAGTGCGGCGCAAGACTCTTTGCAGCTGTGCCTCCCGTGTATGCCAGTGATCAAGGGCCCAGAAGCCCGAAACATGTTTGGTGTCATTTCTGCTGTGGAGGCGATGCTGGTTTCCCTGCTACTCACCAATAAAGAAGGTTTAACACGCTTGTGTGCGGCACCTCAATCTTTGGGCGCTTTCATGTGGATATATATATATATATATATATATATATATATGAAACAGAAAAAATGTAAATGAAATAAGAACAAAATAATCACATTTGCAAAAAATATAAAACGTTTAAAACAAATAAAAATATAAATAAATACTATAAAATTTAAATTATGAACAAATATTAATGCACATATATTTAACCAATATTAGGAAATGTATTGGAGTCTGGGAAAAATAGATATACTATTCCCACTCCAGTTTATGCAACAGTAGGGAAATTGTAGGACTTTGGAGGGGTTAAACAAATTATTACCACTCCATACAACGCAACAGTAGGGAAAGCGTTGGATTTCGAAGGGGTTACATTTACTTTTCCCACTCCAGTCTGTGCAGCAGTAGGGAAAGCGTTGGACTTTGGAAGGGTAAAATGTATTATTCCAACTCCAGTCTGTGCAATGGTAGGCTAAGAACTGGACTTTGCAATGGTTATATTAGCTATTTCCACTCCAGTCTAAGCAACAGTAGGTAAACTACTTCACTTCAAACACATTACATATTTGAATTAACCTACTAATTTACAAAAAATATCTCTGAACATAAACATTATTGCTTAACATGAAATATTTATACACATTTAAAAAGTAGACAGCAATTATCTAATTTTCTCAAATTCATAAACAATGTGATAAATAATTTTCAATTAAAAATAATGGGTATTTTATTACTACTTAAATAACTTTCCACCCTATACCCCTACAAACCTAGCAACCACACCTAAAATATAATGAAAATAAATAAATGTAACACAATTCACATAGTTGATAAGCAATTACATAATTTTTAACAATAGTTACAAACCCAGAAGCCCACACCTAAATATAACTGATATCTATAATCATTGCACAATTTACATAACTATTAATCAATGAAATATTTAACTATACATTAATAATTATTTTTAATTTTTATATTTAATTAACATCCCACACTAAACTCCTGCAAACCAAGCAACCTGCAACTAAAATGTAGCTAAAATAAGTCAGTATTAAAGGGGGCTTGGCCTGCACCTGGAAGATGATGGACATGTGAGCCTAGAGCTTGGCACCGGGCCTGCCATTCATCCGCACTAATCCTCCTGCCCCAATCGCATGGACAGCCTTTTTTGCCCCACTACGGGCCGAAGACATTGCAGGACCGCAGCGACTGGGCTGGCTGGCTGCCCGGCAGGCCTGAAGGTGAAGGATAACTTGCAGCCCCGCAGGGAGAGGCAGTGTATTAGTCTGGCTACTGCTTTTGGGGGCACGCATAGGGCTGACTGAGCATGACCCACGCCTGACAAAACCACTGCATGTGATAGATGCCATTTTCCCTACCCACCGGCAGTTACTTGAGGCTTGCGTGGGAGGCCTGACTCAAAGGTGCGGCAGTGCGGCCAGTCGCAGCACCCGGGGCATGCTGAGTACTGTAAAGGGCCCGATGCACTCTCCATGAATGGGGAGCCCCGTGACTTTTCTTTGGGGTGCAGTTTGCCAACTGGGGGCTTGGCACACCAGCCGTGGGGGCCTGCAGCCTGGGGCTGACAAGGCAGCATCAGGAAGAGTGCAAGGTCAGGGGGGTGCTATTGGACCTGATTGGAGTGCCCTTCCCAGAGGACACCTGGTGGTCATTAATTCCCTGACCCTGGGGGGACAGATTAGGTGCTGGACTCTACATCTGGGCCGGGGAGTTATTGAGAAGCTTGCCACCTGACATAGGAATGAACACATTGCAGGGGTATAGAGTTGGTGAGTGATACTGGCTGTCTCCATCCTCCTGGCACCTAAAGGCACATTGTTGTCGCTGCGGAGGGGTCCTGAGGCATGGGCTGGTACCTGGCACTAGTCTGATTTGGTGGGGCCCGCTGCCCCCTGCGGCTGCTGTAACTCTTTGTGTGCTTGTCTACTGCAAGAAGTAGTGGGAGCTTGGCTGGCTGTTATATCCAAAGAGTAGCCTCCAATGACTGTAAAGGTCTGCTCTGCTTACCTGGGGAGGGCCGATTGGCCAATTGTCCTGTGGGACCATTGCTGAGAGGCCCATCAATGTGCAGGTCTCGGGTGAGAGACCCTGGCCCGTTCTAGGGGATACAGGAGGCACCTGGTGCGGAGGAGTGCTGCCTGGAAGTGGTGAGGACAGCTGTCTCCTGTCCTGCAATAGACACCCAACAGAATTCTGGCTGCCATTGCGGAATCCAAAGACACCCTTCAGTCCAGATAGGTGACATGTCAGCCAAATTGAGCCTGATTTGGGCAGATCATCGGAAGCTTGCTGACAAGGTCAAGGAGACAGAGTTGGAGGTTGCAGAACTACGACCGGTGTACCAGTTCCTGCAACACCAGGTGGCAGACCTTACTGAACGAGTAAAGATCCTGGAGAGCAGATACAAGGATGCAGAGGGCCATAATCAGTGCAACATGTGTGGATCGTGGGGCTGCCAAAGGGAACTGAAGGTGAAAATATGGTTACATACCTGGAACATTGGATGAAAAGGCAGGTAGCCCTGATGGGTCTCTCTCCTTTCTTTGCCATTAACCATGCCCACTGTGTTCCTGCAAAGCCCCCACCTCTGGGGCGGCCACTGAGGCCTGTGGTGACCTGGCTACTGCACTATTGTGACATCCTACTCCAAAAGGCACATGCCGATGGCCCCTTTCAAATTGACAATGCAGCCATGACTATCTTTCCGGACTTTACTGGGACAGTGCAGGCTAAGCAGGCTTTTGTCTGTGAGTGCAACGTGCATTAAGATAGGCAGACCTCAGAAACTCCCTTCCATTCCCTGACAAACTAATAGTTCTGTTGGAGGTGAAACACACACATCTTCCTGACTCCTATGGATGCCTGGGAGTGGCTGGACAAGTACAGGGCGAAGGGGTACACCAGAACAGTGATATTGCCCACAAAAGAGGCTGTGGAGAGGTCATGGAGTTCAAGCCAGCATGGGCCATGCACAGGGATCAACAAAGGCCCAGGCAGACCAGGATAAATCGGTTGCACTACTGGTGGTGACTGGCCTCACTCGTGACAGGGCTGTTGACTCCAACACACTACCCATTCGGATGGCCCTTCTGTGGACTCCATTTCGGATGCTGCTGCTGACAGTAAGTGGAGCATGCCATGTGTGACTCCTCAGATGGCGAAGGACTAACTTTGAACTTTCAACTGTATGATCGTATGGCAGAGGCACAGGTGTGGAGGGGGTGAGCATAAACGTGTACGATGAATAATCCCCACTGGGACCCTGTGCCTCTATAATGTGAATGGGCTGCATTTCTCCTCTCGGTGGGCCGGGGTTCTTGGATACTTTTACATGCCTAATGTTGTTCCTTTTGCTGTCAATGCGCCTGAGGTGGTAATTCCTGAATGGATATGGAGGGCCATAACTGTGTTTCCTTCTCTCTGTCTCTGGTATAATGAGTTGCAGTTAAATGGCTGTGATGTTGTTGGGCCAGTGCTGATGTCAAGCGTGCTGTCTGGGACACTTACAAGCCCACGCTCACAGCCATATCCACTGGTTAGTGGATAATGGTTTCGAAACACATACGCTTTGCATCAGGCCTACGTTTGGGTGGCTGGCCGTTGCCATGCTGCTCTGGGTTTGAGAGTTTGTTTGTTTATTATGTGCGTCCCAGCTGTGGTGCGATCACCTTTCAGGTACTGCGTGATGTGCGGAGGTTGGGAGTGGGGGGGTATTGCCCTGGGCTAAACTACATGAATATGGCCATGACACACACTGAGTATATACTGTTGACTTAGAACATTCAGGGTATGGGGACAGCAGCCTGACGGCATAAGATACACATGTTTCTAAAGTGGAGGGCTATAAATATCGCTCTTTTACAGGAGACAAACCTTACCATCGAGGAGGCGCATTGACTGCAGAGACGTTGGGGGGCTCAAGTGTATTCCACGAGCTAATCTGCTGATGCGCAGAGCGCCCTGATTTGGGTCTGACCAGGCATCCCCTTTGAGGCCCCGTGGGTTTCGATGCACAATGATGGCAGGTATGTTTTAGTAGAGGGGAGGCTAGATGGTAGACCTTTGGCATTTGGGTATGTGTACGCCCCTAACCAGAACCAGATGAATTTTTGGCCCACTTGTCGGTGCAGCTGGGTATGCAGGGAGGGAGTACGATACTTGGGGGTGACTTTAATTGTGTGGTGGATACCAGCCTTGATCGCTCGACCCCGCCACTCCCAGCTCACATAGGCTTGCAAAGATGTGCAGGGATTGGACACCCAGGTTGGGGTTTGAGGATCCCTGGAGGGCACAGCATGGCGAGGAATTTCGTCTTTTAGTCTAGCCCATATGGCCTGCATGTCTGCCTGGACAAGTTCCTAGGTTCTGCATCCTTTTGTCAGTTTGTTACTCACACTGAATATCTTGGTCTCACTATCTCAGATCTTGCATCTGATTGGTTTGCAATGGGGACACCTCAGCCAGCGGTCCCTCTTTGGCACCTATCTCCTGATGCCTTAGAAAACTATATTTATCAGAATGGCCTACAGGAGGCCATAGAAAACTAATTTGCCAAGAACGCAGGCACAGCCTCTGATTGCTTCAGTGAATGGGAGACCTTTAAGACGATTGTTAGAGGCCACTGCATGGGTGTGACAGCAGATGTCCAGTGGGAACTCGATCAGGAATTGGTGGTTTTGGATGGGACCATTCATGATTTGGAAAAATACACTGGCATTGACCCTGCTTTTGGGAAGGTGTTTGGCGGAACAGAGAACACTATAACACCCTTTTAGAAATGCTCTGGTTTATAACTACAATGAATATGTTGTTAGAGCACATGATAGTGAGAGTAAAGTGGGTAGATTGCTGGCATGACTGGTTGATCCTGAGACACGAGGGGCCCCTATTACATTCCTGGCCTGGTCAGATGGGCGGTAGGTGTTACTCTCAACTGGATTTTTATGATGCCTTCTGGGAGTACTACACTGGATGAAGAGAGACTGGGGGTTCGAGGGAGCTGCTGCATGCTTTCTTATCTCTTCTGGCATTGCGGGGACTGACCCAGATTTCTGCTGAGGAGCTAGCAGGGCCCATTACACTTCAAGAAATCAATGGTGAAATTAAAGCCATGGCACAGGGGAAAACACCAGGCCCTGATGGCATACCGGCGGAGTTTTACTCCACGTATGCTGGCTTCCTGGTGCCACGCTTTGCTGATATGCACAACAAAGCACTGGAAAGGTGGGAACTACTTGCTACCACTAGAGACACACTGGTTGTTCCCTTCCCAAAAACAACTACACTAGGGGCAGCCACCACACTGTTTCAGCCATTATCAATGTTGAAGATTGTGTTTAAAATCCCCAGGAAGGTGCTTACCATGCGAGTGCTCCCACACATGCAAGCGCTGTCCACTCCGACCAATGTGGATTCATTCCACAGCAGAACACCTCCCTCAATCTGCATTGCTTGTACTCTGTGCTATTTGCCCCTAGACAGGAAGAAGATGATGATGGCGCAGGGCTGATAGCTGTAGACCTGGAAAAGGCATTTGACTCTGCTAGTTGCGCCTACTTGGATGGCGTTATGATCAGGATGCAGAAGGGAACCGCTTGGACGGCGTGGGCTTGTCTGTTGTATACAAGGCCTATGCCACAGGTCCACACAGGCAGAACTGTGTCGAATTCCTATGATGTGTGTCAGGGAACCAGGCAGGGATGACCACTGTCCCCACTCTTGTTTGCTTTCGGTATTTAGGGATACAAGTCTGCCATGCCATAGAAAATCTCCAGGAGAGCAATCAGAGAGTGGTGCTATGCTCCCTAAAGGGGTGTGTGGCCTTCTGCCACACGCCACGACTCCCCATTATGGCACAGATTGCCTTAACTAAAATGATCATGTTATGACACTCATGTTACTATTTTACCAATCTCCCTACCTGGCTACCTGTGAAGGAAGTGCCCCGATTAGGGTCACCCGGGTCACTCGCGACCACCTCTCAGCCTTCCATACAAATGAAGAGTCGGTCAGACAGTAGAGAATACAAACTAATATATTTATTCAGATACACTCGAGTGGAGCCCAGTCTGCCCAGTCTCTTAGGATTGCTGCAGAGGGACTGACATCAGCAAGCATGGTGATACATCATGTACAATTCAGAACCAATGAAGGCACACCCACAATGAAATTTTCCAAGCAGATGCAGTTAAACTAAGAAGTACAGAAGGATAAGTTTCGATCCTGAGGCCGGGCACGCACTATCTCCTGCTCAAGGTCGTTCCGTTCGTGCCCACCGCTAGGCGAGGGGAAGAAGGCCTCTATCTAGTGGGAAAGGTATGCGCTAATAAGAACAGTGCATTCATTATCTAAGCAAGGCCCAACCTTGGAGAAACAAAACTTACCACAGCTGCTCTTCACAGAGAGAGAGATTGGTTTCGATCATGGCTCAAAATGGCGGCCAAACATAACATGGTGCCGCAAATGCTAACTTACGTAGAACAATACATAATCAACGCAGCGAAAACATTTTGCAAGGATAAGAAACATCACTATGAGTAGTTGCTCATATAGTCAGTACTCAAAGATACCCTCATCTATCTGCATCATATCGTCAATATCCTTTTGTAACATAATTGCAGCATTTGCATCATGAATTGACATTTTCTGTTTGGGAGTGAGGATATTGACACAATAGGAGCAACAAGCTGGGGGACATTGTATGCAGAGGCAACATGTAAAGATGATACCGGCAACCACAACCAAGAAAGTGAGGATCTTCCAACCCAAGAGATTAACGTGTTCGACAACCACCCCGACAGTGTCTAAGTACCTGCTTCTTGGTGTATCTCAGCCGATAACCTATGTCATTTCTGTATAGCTGAATAAACATTGGGAGTGTTATCAGGTATGTAAACACAACAGCTGCTGCCTATGATGCGACAGGCCCCTCCCTGATCTGCAAGGATAACATCTAACACCATCCTGTTCTGCAAACTGACTAATCTCGTAGCCTGGAGTTCAGCGGAGATATTTGTCATTATCACAGCGGTTGTATTGATAACCCCTTCAACAACTCTTGTTAACTGACGAACTTGGAGGCTATTAGCCATTGGGCCCCAGAAAGGTAGTAGGCCCTTCATAGCATCTCCAAATTGCTGTGCTGTGGTGTCTGTCTGATCTATATACTTTGTGTCAACAACCCTTTTGGCTCGGGTCAGGAAAGTACTTCTACGTTGCAGCTGATGATTTTTATGATAATTAGACGGGTCAACATATACAGGGGGAAGAAGGAAAGAGATAACATGTACCTGACCATCCCCTCGGGAGCCAAACGTGAGCTTGTGACCCACAAACCAAATAGACGTTATGGGGCAGGATCAAAGGCGGACTATTAATCGTATTCAGTTTGTAGGTGAAATTACATTTACTCTCCCCCAACTTTATCTCCCCGGTCCCCTGGACACAAAAACTAGCTGTCATATTGACCACCGACACAGGTATCGGCTTATCTTTGGCAAGATTTCGACTTCGGAAGGATTGGAAGTTCTCAGAGGTGTTAAACCATTGGAAATCAGCCAATTCCATTTGAAACCAGGCATTGTTCTTTACTCTATGGTACGTTTTCAAACAAGACTTTGACTATAGTGTCCCTAGAGTCCCTTGACCTGCTGGTCCTATGGGAGTAAACCCTCGGTAGAAACGTAAATATTAATTCGCAGTGTAAGAATCAGCGGATGTCATATCCAAAGCAGAAAGATGAAATTGGAAGTATACCAGTCGAAACAATTGAAACCAACCCTCACAGCTGCCAATATACGACAATGGCATGGACAACAAATTGTCGCTCTTATGAGTGACTGAAGGGAGCAACCCACAAACCCAACAATTAGCTGTATTGGAGACATTATGAGCGTGATGCAACATTTGTATAAATACATTGTCGGTGTATGACAACCTATGCACTTCTTTGTGTGGAGCTAGAGTAACAAAAATGTGCTCAGGGGGAGCGTGAGTTGTACCAAACAAGGAATGTACAGGGAATTTCTCCTCTAAAAACCAGGATATTCCAAATATTGTTATTAGTGCAATCACAACAATTAATATGCAAACTATTTTACTCTTTGTCGACCAACCCTGCGCTAAACGCGGTGGTGCAAATGGTTGTTCCTCCTCATCAATAGGCCGACCAAAAGGATGCATTATGACGCAAGGAAAGGAATGAAAGAAAACTGACAGTAAAGGTAAGTGTTCCCAGTGTCCGTCAGAGCCTCACTGGTACAGGCTCCTATTGTTCATCAAACGTTGGTGCACTTGAGCACCGGCGGTGGACCTTGCTCAGTCCTAAGCTTGCGATGAATCTCACGTTGATCAGGATAATGTACCCCTCTCCTAGGGAGCACATTTGATCTATACTGTCCAATGTCAGAACAGTGCACCAATTTCACATCACCCTAAACTAACTCCGTTGGTACTATGGCAAAGTACACCCTAACTTACACAGTCCATCCCTGACTAATATGACTTCTCCTATGGTGCACTATTCCTCAGCCGAGGACGCAAGTTGTACCTGGTGACTCCAGGCACAGAGGGATCAACAAAAAGGGGCTCCTGGGTAGCTCTTATCTCTGGCGGAACTGCTGCATTCAGCACTTCATCATTCTGCGTGCCCCCCGACGATACTACATCATATCATGGATATAGTAAATCCTGTGATTAATGACATTGTGAATTCCTCTCTTGCCTCCGGCAAGGAGCCCGATGAGTGGAAACTTGCCATAGTGAAGCCACTAAAGAAAAAACAAAATATGGACCCTTCCAATCTTTCCAATCTTAGGCCGATATCCCTACTGCCTATCTTGGGTAAAATTACTGAAAGAATGGTCTATAAGGAACTCTCCAATTTCTTTGAAACATCCCAGATTTTCCACCCACGACAGTCCGGCTTTCGCCCGAAACATTCTACAGAATCTGCACTACTAGAGATATCAGACACTCTGAAATTCATAACAGATAATGGCAGGAAGGCAGTGCTGATCCTTCTTGATTTGTCTGCCGCCTTTGATACCATCTCTCATGACGTACTCTTGGCCAGACTAAAATCTTGCGGCATTTCCGACACGGCACTGGCCTGGATCAAGTCCTTCCTGACTAACTGGAGGCAAGCAGTCTCTCTTGGCCCCTTCCTGTCTTTAGAATGCACCATCACGGCTGGAGTCCCACAGGGCTCCTCACTTAGCCCACTTTTATTCAATATATACATGGCTCCGCTTATTTTCCTCATTTCGTCTTATGGGATTGAGACAACATCTTATGCTGACGATACACAGCTGATCCTGTCCCTTGATAAAAATTCCACGGAAGCAGAAGAAAACTTCAAATCCTGTCTTACGGAGGTCATCAAATGGATGAAAAACAATCACCTCCGTTGTAACACGGGTAAGACAGAAATCCTGCTGATAGGAAAAGATAATCCCTTTCAACCCATGGCTTGGTGGCCGGAGGATGCAGCAGCCCCCCCCATCCACTGTGGAGGTGGCCAAAAATCTGGGGGTGTGGCTTGACTCCTCCCTTTCCTTCAAACCCCATGCACTTAAGGTGGCGGGGACATGCTTCGGCCTAATTAAAACCATGAAAAACTTTTTTGATCTGATTCCGCTTTCAGCGAGGAAAACAGTTGCGGTTGCGCTAATACTTTCGCGCCTAGACTACTGCAACAGCCTCCTGGCAGGGGTCAATAAATCTACCCTGAAGAGGCTACAGGTAGTGCAGCACGCAGCAGCCAGATTGGTTTTAAAACTTCCCTGTAGGGCTTCAACCTCAGCAGCGCTGACAACTCTTCACTGGCTCCCGCTACACAAGAGAATTCTATTCAAACTCCTTGTCACCACCTTCAGAGCTATCCGCCGACTAGGGCCAGTATATCTCTCCACAAGATTCACACCATACACTACAACGAGGACACTTAGATCTTCGTTTGCAAACCTACTCAAACCGCATGGTTTTAAACTTAAAACGCGAGGAGGGAAATCTGCAACTGTGTTAGGTGCAAAGGCTTGGAATCTTATGCCAAACAAATTGAGATCGATAGAACCTGAAACGCAGTTTAGGAAGGCCCTAAAGACCTGGATTTATGGAGCACCTGACGAACTTTGTCTAGCCCTCATCTAGGTCTCCACTCTCCATTGCTAAGTTTGTTATCTGTACAGCGCCAGGAGGCTCCTTTCGGAGTGACAGTTTGCGCTTTATAAACATCACATTTCATTTCATTTCATTTCATTCTCCGCATCCGTTTGCGTCCAGGTTAGTTTAGCATCACCGAAGGGTACAAACTGAGGCACCGTCTCGCACTCAGAGTCCCCAACTCCTTCCTTGACCCACTGGTCATAAGGCAACGGCAGAGGCACTCGTTTACAATGAGTCCCATGCACCTAATTCTTTTGGCCAGAGACCTTGGCTTTAGTACGTGTGGCTGGAAAGACCTGTTCTGGCCCCTTCCAGCGAGGCTCTAGACTCTTCTTCCGCTGAAAATGACGAATCAGGATAAAGTCGCCAGGCTGAATGTCGTGTCCGGGCCCATCGGGTGTGATTGGCAGGGCTTCCCGGACCTGTTGGTGAATAGAATGCAAATTTTCAGTTAACTGGCAAAGTTAGTCGATCAGTAACAGGTATTCAGTATCTGAAAACCCACGAGTATGCGGGACGCCCCATACATTTGCCGGGCGTCCAAACACGACCTCGTACGGTGACAATCCTGTCCTAGAATGTGCTGTTGTTCTTGTCGAGAAAAGAGCTAATGGTAAAGCATCTGGCCACTGTAATCCTGTTGTCTCCTGAATCTTTTCCAATTTCAGTTCGAGAGTACCATTGTACTTCTCAACCAAACCTGCTGACTGTGGATGGTTTGCAGCATGAAACTTCTGTTTTATGTGCAAACCATCACAAATTAACTGAATGACCTTGGCATTGAAATGACTTCCGTTATCACTCCAGCTCAAACGGGGCAAGCCGAAACGAGGAAAGAACTCCTTTAGGAGTACCTTTGCAGTCATCATGGCTGTATTCTCTTTAGTGGGGTAAGCCTCAACCCATTTACTAAATGCACAGACAACCACCAACACGTACTTCAAGTTATTGACCCTATCTAACTCAATATAATCCATCTGAAGGACCTCAAAAGGGAAAGTGAGTGGTGCAAAATTACCAGGTGGTGTAGGGGTACCTTTCCCAGGATTGTGCATCATCTACACCATACAGTATTTCACTAAATGTGCAGCCGTTTTTGAAATGTTGTCATTCTGCCATACAGGGTGTAACAACTTGCAAATACCCTTAGCACTAATATGGGCTGGGCCATGAGCCATTGTGACTACAGGAAGACCATATGCATCTGGCAACATCCATCTTTGCTTCCCTGACTTATCAATCCAACATCCCTCATCGTTCAACTGTGCTGTACTTTCTTACCACATTGTTAATTCCTCTACTGTGGCCTCACTTTGTATCTCCTTCACGTTCTCAAGTGTATCCTCAAACATGGTGACTTCAGGCACCCACCTAGCAGGACCTGCCTCAAACATTCTCTTCATTTTAGTCCGGGCTGTTTCCTTAGCTGTCTGATCTGCAAAAGCGTTCCCCTTACCTACATCATCAGTGACTTTCCGGTGGGCGCTACACTTTACTATTGCCAATTTCTTAGGGAGTGTCAAAGCAGACAAAAGCCTCAATATAAGGTGCCCATGTTGTATCTTGGCACCATGTGAAGTAAGAAACCCCCTCTCTGCCCAGAGTCGCCCAAAATTGTGCGCGACTCCAAAGGCGTACTGACTGTCAGTATAAATATTGACAACCAGTCCCTCACTCAATTCACAAGCTTGTATTAGGGCAACGAGCTCTGCAGCTTGGGCCGACTGATAGGGAACTCGTGATGTCTCAACTACCGTGCGCAGCGTAGTAATAGCATATGCAGCAGTTGTAGTGCCATCTGGTAATTTAAAGCAAGAGCCATCGACATATAGTTCCCCTTGGGGGTCAGATAAGGGAACATTAGTCAAGTCTACCCGTCCTTTTGTCTCTTCTTCCGTCCGGAAGACACAGTCATGCTTATCAATCTCATCATTCTCAGAAGGGAGGGGTAGTAACGTGGCTGGGTTCAGAGTGGCACATCGTTTGATCGTGATATGTTTGGCAAACAGCGTCAATTTATAACCTGTCAGACGTGCACTGGTGAGGAGCTGTGTCTTTGTCTTATTCAAAAGAGTATCTACAGCATGGGATACCATGACTGTGAGGTCTGTATCAAGTAAAAGTCCAGCCGATTGTCTTATCGAGACAGCCACAGCCGAGACTGCTTTTAGACAGCTCGGGAGGGCTCGTGCGACAGGATCAAGCACAGCAGAGAAATAGGCACACAGCCGCTGCCTATCTCCAAATTTTTGTGTTAAAACAGAGAGCACGCAACCAGCCATCTCATGCACATATAATACAAAGGATTTGGGGGCATATTCACAAGGACTTATCGCCGAGTTATCGCCACCTTAATGCATCAAAAGTGGAGATAGATTTAACGCCCCATTCACAAGCGGGTGCAAACTGCAGACAACGCCAGTATTCCCGCGATAACTGCCGCAAAATTTACCTCCAAGGGTGACACCATCAACTAACCCTAATGAGATGCAGAGTAGGCGTTCCCATGCAAAAACACACGTAAACACCACTACACCAGATTCACAACGAACTGCCAGATCTGCAATGCGAACCAAAAACAGGCGATAAGCCGCGGTAGCAGCAGGGATTTAACACCTGGCTTCTGCTGGTGTTGAGCAGGACGACTACCTGCAGCATGAAAGGGAGCCCAGGCCAGAGCCACACCTGAAGACCCACAGATGTCATGGAGCCAATGATCATGCAGCTCGGAGACCCATGAGGGCCACAACAACCACCGCCACCACTCCCAGGCCCCCCCCCTGGAACCCCCCCCTGGAACACCACCCCCGAGACAAACACATACCGTGCACGACACAAGAGCCACAAAAAGCGCATGATGCTGCACAATGACATCAAGAAACACACATGTGTGGTCAGAAGAACGAGAAACAGTGACTCATCATTGAAGTAACAACCAAAAACTTTATTGAAATACAACACAAAACACCAATACGGAAGACTCCTGTCGGGTCCGTCCGGGAAAATCTCGATGTCACAGCCTGGAAAATAAAGCACCAAATCAGAACGTGTGTCATGTGCACATCAAAGGAGCGAGACTAAGAGAAACAGAGAAGGAAAGAAAGGCAGAGAGAGAGAGAGAGAGAAGGAAAGGAAAGGAAGGGAGAGAGAGAGAGAGAGAGAAGGAAAGGAAGGGAGAGAGAGAAGGAAAGGAAGGGAGAGAGAGAGAGAGAGAGAGAGAAGGAAAGGAAGGGAGAGAGAGAAGGAAAGGAAGGGAGAGAGAGAGAGAGGGAGGTACACTGCCGCCCCCAGGCACCACTGCTCACCTGCTGCCACCGGTGTGTCTCCAACCACGTGCCGGTACACACTGCAAGCCTCCAGGACTGCAATCTGTAATCGAGGCCAGAGTCAATCATGGCAGAGTCCATCTCACTGCACACGGCAACAAGGCATGTCCGTCCCTGCGCACACATGCATTCGCACCCTACCCCCTCCCGCCGGCCAGCGCTGGCTGTCCGCACTTGCGCACCCAGGCCCCACTGCTCACCTGCCGCCAATGGTGTGTCCACCAGTGGGCACACCACGTGCCCGTGCAAGCTCCAGGCTCCGGTCCCGCCACCATGGCATGCTCCACATCATGCGGACCTGCACCGCGGCCCATCAGGTCCCACACATGACGCTGAGTCCTGAGGCATCAATGGCAGAGACCACATCAGTGCACACGTCATCATCGCAGGCTGCACACTCGCTCAGCAATTTCGGTGCCACTAACCCTGTGCAACCCAAGTCAGCGCCACGTGGTGGTAGGCCCGTGATGGCCGCAAGGCTTCAGGTGCCACTAACCCTGTGCAACCCCAGTCAGCGCCGCGTGGTGGTAGGCCCATGACGGCCGCATGGCTTCGGGTGCCACTAACCCTGTGCGCAACAACTCATGGGCCCTTTATGATTGAGACTCATGGAACGTCCGTCATCCAGTCCCCACCGGCAGTGGGGAATGTGACGTTGTCGGCCCCTTATATTGGCGGGGTCACATGGCCTGTGACGCCTGTGCCGGATGGGTGTGGTGTGTGTGCAAACCTGCCCTCAGGGAGTGCCCGTGACATGCTGACAACTAGACCAGTGACCTGCAGACCACTAAGGTGTAAACTTGCGACTTGTAGCCATGTGGCCCCCCCCTCGGAGCGTAAGCGGAGTGGTCTGGCCTGGCGTACGCCGGACCAGTGCAGGGCTTGCAACAATGCCTCGGGGGCTCTGGGCGTGATTCAGTCCATGTCCGGACAAGGAAGTGACTAATGCGTGTGTCCCTGTTGTAGTGTCTACGGCCCCCGGAACCCAATCGGCAATGTAGCACCCTGTGACTGGAATCCCATGAGATGAGCATCATTGACGTTAGGGGGAATCACTGACCCTACATTCATCCACACATTCATACCTGAATGATGAAAGACATGACACAGCAGTGCGTTTCTGAATGTTTAATGCACATCCAGTGGAGTTTTGCAGCTGGAGCAGTACAGGGCCATGCCAACCCCAATTCACAATATGGGCCCGTGGAGGGCCAGCCAGAGTCCATCGGGGAATGACAAGTACAGCGGAAGAGGAAGGGTACAGTCCGCAGTCTGGTCGCCGTGTCATTGGTCACCAAACAGGATATGGCAGTCCATGTCACGGTCCAAGGTGAGTGCAGCAGAGTGTATAGGGGGTCAGTGGAAGGGCATGGGGCCATGTGCGGCACCAAGCTGCAACAGGCCAGGTGGCGGACATGAATGCTAGTGCCTCCTCCTGATCTCAAGCCCATCCACGTCCTCGTCCTCGGATGTGTGCTCTGCCCCACCTGTGGGTGTTGCAGTTCCAGCTGCGGCACTGTGTGCCACTGACACATCAGGGGCCGGAGGTGGATTGTCAGCCACACTGTGTGGCAGTGACACATCAGGTGCCGGAGTGGAAATGCCTGCCGCACTGTGAGGCACCGACACACCAGGGGGCGGAGATGTGGATGGTGTAGGGGCAGCAGCATTCATCTGCACCACGCCTTGGGGCAGCAATGCCATGATGAGGATACGCAGGGCATGGGAGATCCCAGCTACATTTTGCTGATGTGCAGCGGTGGCTGCCATCATTTCCGCCTCCATCCGCACCATGTCATCCATGAGCCTCCGCATGTGTGCCAGCTCACGGCTGAGATCGCTGGAGCCACTCTGAGCGGACAGGTGTTCTTGTCTCCGAGTCATGACTCCAGCAATGTCAGCCAGGGCTAGTTGGAGACCATGGAGCGGCCTGTGGGTGTCCGTTAGGGACTGGAGGTGGTCCCTGATGGGACTCAGACACCCATGGATGGCGTCAAGTTTGGTAGCCATGAGGTCGAACCCCACCCGCACCTGCTCAGCCATCTCCCTCTGGCCCTCCAACACACGGTGTTGGAAGGCCATGTGTTGTTCGGGGGGTCTTGGGAGACAGCCGGGGTTGTGGGTGCCTCCTGCTGGGTGGTTTGTGGAGTGGGTGGGGTCTCCTCGATGCAGCTGGGCTGCCCTGGTCCTGGAGGTGATTGGCGAATGAGTTCAATGATGTCTTGGAGGGCTTGGGTGTCGATGCTGGTGGTGTCCTCCTCGTCATCAGTGAAGAGTGGCTGGGACTGCTCTGCAGGAGGTGTTGACGGTGCCCCTGCAATGTGAAGGGGAGATGCTGAGTTACAATGTGTCCACATGTATGTAGCTGCATGGTACATGTTCACATTCAGACAGCATGGCAATGTACATTGTGACAGTCTGTAGATCAGGGCCATGATCCAGAGTCATTGTGGGTGTGCACTGTGCTCTGCTTGATTGTGCATGTGTGCTATTGTGCCCATCTCCCCCGTCCCCCCAGTACCTGGTGGTTACTCACCCTATTGCTGTTGTGTTGTGGCATGTCGAGCAGTGTCCGGTCCCCCGACTCCTGCCACGGTCTCCACACTGATGACTGTCAACACCAGCTCCTCCATGTCATCCAGCTCCAGCTGTGGTGCTGGGCTCCCACCTCCAGACTGAATTGCTGCCTTCTGGTTGCCTGCGAGTTTCTCCTTGGTTTTGCGCTTGATGTCAATCCATTGCCTCTTGACCTCATCCATTGACCTCTTGTGCTCTCCGACGGCATTCACCTTGTCCACGATGGACCGCCATATTCCATTTTTGGTGCCCAATGACACGTTGGAGGTGACGAACAGTTCTTGATGGTGTTCCATTACCACGATGACCAGGATCCTATTCTCCTGCGGACTGAACTTCGTCTTCCTCTTCTTCTTGTCCTTGCCCTTCCCTGTCCCCGAGGTCCCAGGCTGGTCGACCGGGGTGCTTGTGGGGTTCCGCTCGTCCTCTGCGCCTGCTCCGGCTGCCTCCATGGTGCTTCGGGGTTGGTTATTTTGTGTTTGTATGTTTTTTGTACTTTTGTAGTGATTTTCCCGCCTGCCCTGTGTGTATTGCAGGCCTGGCGCTGCTTATCGCTGATTTCCTCATCACGGTTTGGCCCATCGCATGTTTTTTTGCATTGGGGTTTAGGTTTTTATCACCGTCGCGGTTGTTGTATCGCGGACATTGTCCGCGTTTTCGGGAGACTATTGCATGCTATCGCCGTGTTGTGAATTCCACGTTAACACAGGGTTATTTTCCCGCGATAGACTGCGAAAGTTGCGTTAACATTTTTTGGAGAGGTTTAGCGCACGTTCTTGTGAATATCCCCCTTGGTGTAGTTAGGGGTACCAAGCACTGGAGCTGAACAAAGTGCAGTTTTTAGTTGCTCAAAAGACTGCTGACATTCAGGCTTCCAAGGAAAAGGCACATGCACTTCTTTCGTGGTTAGTGCAAGCAGGGGCTTAATTAGTAGGGAAGAGTTGGGTATCCACTGACGACAGTAGGAAGTGATAACTATTAAAGCACATACTTCTTTCTGGGTTTGTGGAACTGGCATTTGAACAATGGTACTAATACGCTCCGGGGTCAATCTTCTACCCTCCTTCGACAGTAGGTGACCTAAGTAGGTGACCTCCTGTCGACAATACTGAAATTTTGAAAGGGATACTTTATGGCCATGCTGAGCTAAATGCAACAACAATTTAACTGTACTGTCTCTGCAACCTTGTTCAGTATCTGAAGCGATGAGCAAGTCATCGACATACTGAAGCAGTAGATTACCTGTGGGGAGCGACAAAGAATCCAACTGACCATTCAATGCCTGACTATAGATACTCGGACTCTCTGTATAGCCTTGAGGAGTGCGACAGAACCTAAAACTTCTACAAGCTAGGGTGAACCCAAACAGATATCTGCTATCAGGATGAATAGGGATACTGAAGAACGCGTTTTTCAAATCAATAACAGAAAAGAATTTGGCAGTAGAAGGAATCATTGTCAAAAGAGTAGTAATGTCAGGGACCACAGGAAACTGAGGAACCACTGTCTTATTAACTTCGCACAAATCAATCACAAAACGATAAACATCTGCATGTTCATCAGTGGAACCCGAATGTGTCCGTTTTAGAATGGGAAGAATAGGGCTATTACAAACATTATCAGTCGTCTCCTCAACCACTCCTTTCTCAATCAAATCCTGTACAATTTGCAGTAAAGCTCGCTCACCTGCCTGCGGTATTTTATATTGAGGGATGCGAGGTAAATTAGCATTGTCTTTAACTTGGATCCAAACTGGCGATATCTGTAACAGTCCCACATATGTGTCACCTGTCACCCACATAGTGGGCGGCACATCTTTAAACTCAGCAGGAAGGGGCACATCTTTGGACAGACAATGTTTAGCGCGTACTACATCCGGACCCATTGTCATGTAAACACCTACCGGGGAGCAATAAATCGTAGCATGCAATTTCTTTAACAAATCAAAACCCATCAAATTCTCACCACAGTTAGATGTCAGCAAAAATGGTGAATCCACAGTGAAAGGACCGATAGTCAACGCAAGAGGTTTTGGTACAACCGGTACACCAGAAAAACCTACCGAAACATTATTATGTCCAGACAGAGCCGCCCCAGGGACCAAGGAACGAGAAATAGAACTGTTTGTTGCACCTGTATCCACCAAAAACCCCTTAGCCGAGCCATGCAAATCCGCAGTAACATACGGACCGAGTTGATCTACAGGTATCGGAACTGGTCCCTCACTCTGTCCCTGGCTGTCCTGGTTGTAAGACATTACTGTCACCTCATCTGTGTCATAATCACCATGATAATACTGTCCACCCCGAGGGTCATCAAAATAGTTATGATCAGAACGACCCTGCGAGGCCACAGCATTTGGAGCCCTGTCCATTCCACCAGCTCCGCGACCCCAACCACGAGAACCTCGTCCTCTCTGGATCGCCACCTTCTGCAAAAGCACAGGATACTCGCTATGCCAGTGTCCCTCCTCTTTACAATACGCACACTGATTCGGCCCTAAAGGCGTAGTATTCGGCTGTCTGCTTGTGCATGGAAGCTGTCGGGCCAAACCACCACGTCCTCTACCAGTCCCTCTAGAAGCCTGCTGCCAACAGCTTTGTCTTCAAATCCTTGTGCTTCTTCTCTGTCTTCTCCTTATCCTCATTTTCCCTATGCTTATAGTACTGTGCCATATTCAAAATAACAGAAGGGGAAGAGGTGGACAAGGTGCTTTCGGAAGCCTGCAATCAAGTCGCAATCTCAGGAAGTAGATTAGAATCAAATCTATTAACAAACAACCGAACACCTACCTCAATAGACAAATCCTGCCCACTATAATCCAGAAACACATCTTCAAACCGGGTGAAAAAATCAGACACACTCTCATCATTCTTCTGGCGACAAACCGTTAACTTGTCCCAATCAACCTTTCTCTGAGGAATAAGAGAATGCATATACGTAATGATATGGCCTGGCAAAGCAAGTATCTCTGCTCTAGGCTTATCACCTGGCTTCCATTCCTGATCCCATACTTTAATTTGGTCCCATGTACCCCCCAACTCTGCAACATGGTCTTGAGTATGCACCTGTCTCCAAATATATCAACCGGAACAAGAAGACCAAAAACCATTTCAATATCAGCCAGAGTCATCACAGTGGAGGAGGCTGCTTCAGTCAATTCTTTATAATATGCAGTTGGATTCTTCCTAGGATCAGGTAACTGAGTCTTAAGAGACAAAACTTCACTCCTTTTCCAGGGAGTATAAACCCATTTTTCTTTGAAACGGGCTGCCACACCTGGTCTAGTGACAATACCGTGCTGATCCATTAACTCTGGTATTTCGGGGTGATATATAGGATGAACCTCTCGCATCGGAAACTGAGACACCGGGGTGGGGCTCTTCTCAAGTAGCCAACCCTGATAAGCAACCAATGTCACAACACTACAGAAAACGTGTCCAAGCTCCATATTAGTAACATATACATGATCTTTAATATCATATAAAATCTGGGGTGCTGCATCGTTGAAACACTGCCCCCAAATAGTAATCAGCGCAGCAGACATATGCTTAAGGGCATGCTGTTGTACAAAGGGCTCATAATCTTTCATCACACTCTACACATCTTCCACACTATAAATGGGGTGTTGGGCCCACTGCGTAGCCTGGTTAGCCACTACCTTTTTCTCTGCATCTCTCATTTCAGATCACACATACGGACCCATGCGCTCTTTAAATTTCGTCCAGTCTCTATCCTTAATTCCACGTACTGGTGTCCCACTACTCAGTACTTTCAGGGAATGGAAGAACACAGTGGGAGTATCAACGGAAGTAACAGGCACTAACGTCGCTGCTGGCTGCATTGCAGGTGTAAGAGCTGGCGAAAAGGATGCTGAAACAATAGGCGTGGCAGGTGCCGTGGCCAAAGCAGTTTGATCGACAGCAACAGAAGCAGAAACAGCAGAGACAGAAGAAACGGGTGGCTGGGACTGTGAGGGAAGAGCAGGATATATCCTCTGCGGGGCATATTGAGGTGGGGGTCGAGTATCTAACAATTCTTCCACAAAAGTATCATTTTCTTCTTGGGCCACATAAGATTTATCAATCTGTAATCGAAATCTCCTGTCCTCACGTTCAATCCCTATCTCTTGCTTCTCTCTATCGTGTGCTACAGCTTTCTGAGTCAATGTTTGCATTCTCCCTTTTTGCGCCTCCTTTTCCATCTTTAATTGTCTCTGTTTAGCCTCCTTCTGCCACATTCGAAGAGAATCAAACAGACTGCCTATTTCGCTTCGCAAACAATTTTTCCTGTAAAAATCTAATTTTTTGTTCATCAAAAGTACCCGTCAATGGCCACTGCAACTCGGCATTGTCCCTCATATATTTGTGCCACAGCGTGCTAGACACAATAGCGCCAAGGCCATGTTTCACATACATATCAAAATTTGGAGTGCCTTCTGGAGGCGCTGGCTGACTTTCTTCTAGTCGAGCATCAGCAGAACAACAACGACAGTACAAAGAAACCAGTTTACTTATTCCAGGCATTCTCAAAAGAAAACAAATTCACTACTTATGCCTGGCAAAGTATTTGCAAACACTTTTCACCAAAATCGGTCCTCAGACCGTACCAAATACAAACCAAAATGGTACCATATCCACAAAGAACCAAAACAAACTCACCTTATGCATGCAGGTCAAACAAATTTATTCTCCACTGCCGACTCTTCGGACCAAAAGGTCAGATCCAAGGGTTTCACCGTTCAGGACTCCAGTCGGGTGACCGCTGGGCGAGACACCATCTTGCAGGACAGAAGGGGCAGCTGCGAGTACAGGAACTCTCTCATGCAGGGATCCCTGATCTGTCCGTTCGACCCGACGATGGCCTCGACCTCCCTACCCGTCCTCGGGGGGGATGGGCCACTAACCCGATGGAGTCCCTGTTCGGGCGCCAACTGAAGGAAGTGACCCCATTAGGGTCACCCGGGTCAGTCGCGACCACCTCTCAGCCTTCCATACAAATGAAGAGTCGGTCAAACAGTAGAGAATACAAACTAATATATTTATTCAGATACACTCGAGTGGAGCCCAGTCTGCCCAGTCTCTTAGGATTGCTGCAGAGGGACTGACATCAGCAAGCATGGTGATGCATTATGTACAATTGAGAACCAATGAAGGCACGCCCACATTGGAATTTTCCAAGCAGATGCAGTTAAACAGAGAAGTACAGAAGGATAGGTTTTGATCCTGAGGCCGGGCACACACTATCTTCTGCTCAAGGTCATTCCGTTCGTGCCCACAGCTAGACTAGTGGGAGAAGGCCTCTATCTAGTGGGAAAGGTATGCACTAATAAGAACAGTGCATTCATTAGCAAAGCAAGGCCGAACCTTGGGGAAACGAAACTTACCAAAGCTGCTTTTCACAGAGAGAGAGATTAGTTTAGATAATGGCTCAAAATGGCGGCCACACATAAAATGGTGCCGCGAATGCTAACTTATGTAGAACAATACATAATCAACGCAGTGAAAACATTTTTATTCTAACACCTGTACCATGGTTCCGTCAATTGGACTTTGCTGAGAGAACTTATCTGGGATGGGGGGCAACATAGGGTGTCTCTGGACACACTTTGGTGACCTATCTTGGAGGGGGGCTTAGGAGTACCAGAATTTGAGTTGTACTATTTGGCAGCCCAGCTGCTGTGGGTCACTCTCTAGCTGGATGGCATGCATCGGACTCAGTTTGGGCACCTTGGGTTGCTGCCTGACCAGGGAGCACTCCTGGCCCGACTTTTGAGACAAATGGCGCGAAGTGGGGGAGAAGATTTGCCCTTGGGGATGGTGCTCAGGAGCTGGTGGTGTAGTATCAAGTTAATGCTGGAGTGCCCGTATACCCCCACTTTTCCATTGGCAGGGCTGTCACAAGGGGATCCTCCCATGTTCTTCTCAGCAGCACAGTTGGTAACATGGACAGAAGTGGGGCTGGAGATGGTTGGCAATTGATATGAGGCTAATACCTTACTGTCCTTGGACGTGATGGTCAAGATGCATGTTTTTGCCCCAGGACAATATTTTACCTATGAGGCATTTATTCGAACATTTACGGCCCTCTGTGTAAGAAGGGTGGATGAGGCACCCAGACACATGCACTCCTGCATTTATTTCTGTTCTTTGTCACAGAGTAGACATCTTGTTTGGTGGCTGTATGGTGCTCTTACTGTGATGGTGCCGAAGCTGCTGACGGCCCTTCTGCAAAAGTGGAATGGTATATTGGACAGGGAGCTGTCATACCAGGAATGGGTGCGGATGCTTGCATACCCCAAAATGTCTCCCAGAATACCTAGTTTAAGGTGATCCAATTCCATTACCTTGGACAGACCTATCCCACCCCAAAAAAGCTGATTGCAAAATATGAGGTGGGGGAGGCCAAATGATGTCCCTGTTGTGCAATGGTAGAGGCAGATTTCCGCTATATGATTTGGTCCTGTGCCCTTGTTAGGATGGTTTGGTCCTCTGTAGTACAGCAGTTGGGTGTGATGCAGGACCGGGTTATTCCATGCACTTTGGAGGAGTGCCTGCTTAGGTTTCTTCCCCTGCCTGCTGTCCAAGAAAGTGGGGAACAACTTCATAGACCTTAGCCTTTATATTAGTCAAGCGACAGATTTCAATAAAATAGAAGTCAACGGTCAGCCCTGTGTTGACCAGGTGGGAGGCTGCTGTCAGGGAGTGGGCTTGGGCGGGGAAACAGGCTCAACGACAGGAGGAACACGGAGGGTAAGGAGGAGACCAATTGTATTGTATTGTATTGTATATAGCATTTATAGAGCGCAACAAACACCCTACGGGTACCAATGGCACCCATATGGACGGAAGTACTGTACACATATGACCTGGGGGTCTGCAATCACCCCCCACGGGGAGTGGGGAATCTGGGAGTGACACTGGGATAACTGATTAGGGATGGACCTGGGGGGTATGCCTGGGAGTGCAGGCAGTGGCTGCCGCTAGCGTCGAACATTGGTGGCCGTAGTGACCCGCACCCTCTGTAGTCTGTTGTTGAAAGTACTGAGTGTATGGGACCCCTCTGCTATACAAATACGTTTTACCTGAGAGAGCCTCCCCTCTCCAGCCCTGTTCCCCAAATGGTTTCCTGGTTTGGAGCACTGGATAATGGACCACTTGGGAACCTACCGTTTGAATTGTTGGTTAGGTTATCTTATTGTTGTTTCAGGGTTTTCGCCTCAATGCATGTCTGTACTGGATCTGGGTACTGTACAGTATAGGTGGGACCATCTTACTGGCGGGTTGGACTGCTGTAAGCAGTACTGTGATTATGATTAACAATGTACATGCGGACCACATGACCTTATGTAGTTGATCAACTACAACTACAACTCTGGGGGTCATGATGGAAATGTTACATTGATGGGTTGCTATATTATAGAACTGTGCAATACTATGAAAATGCCAATAAAAACACTTAAAAAAATACATAAGTATTACATAATTCACATGATTGATCATCAATTCAATAATTAATATTAAATTATTAAATATTTGTTAATTAATTATTACTTAATTATGTTCTCACTCTATATCCCTACAAACCCAGCAACCCGCTACTAAAATATAACTAAAATATCTGATTATTACGCAATTTAGATTATGTGCAATCAAATAAATAATGAATAATAAATGTATTAATTATTACCTAATTAGCTTCCCATACTATACCCCTAACATTCTGCTATGGGGGTCTGCTACTTCCCCTACTCCTAAAATGGGGAGTGGGCATGCAGAGAAGAGCAGGGAGTGCATACAGCCTTAAAAATGGGATGTGAGCATGCAGAGAAGAGAAAAGCACATATATCCGTTTATGTGATCTGTAGTGATGAAAACATACTTCAATAATCTGTGGAAAGGGCAATGTAGATTAGGTTGTTAAACATATTTGACGGATAAATCAGGTTAGAAAAATACTGTGAAGGTGGCCAATAGAGTGCAAATGTGTTTCTTAGGTTACTGTAGATGATTGCAAGAGCAGAACTAACTGCAGCCAGCACAAACCGATAATTCATTTTGCTGCTGAGATGGGTGTGAGGGTCACAAATTTGTTGTAGAGCTAGAGATATGACTAGTATACACCCATCCCTTTACACCACCCAAAAAATTGAGTGCACAGTAATTTTAGCAATGTACTCAAGCAGTATTGGTCATCGACTGTTGACAACTCTGTTACAGATGAATAGGACAGCAATTACAATAGTACATAGTAGATCAGGAAGGAGCCTTGATGGCCCTAAAGAATACAATGGTCAGATTTAGAGTTTGGCAGACAGGTTACTCCATCACAAATGTGATGGCTGTACTGTCTGCTTTATTGCAAGTGCATATTATCCTATGTTACTTGAATAAGGTGGACTGGATAGCTGTCATGTTTGTGACGAGTAAGCCATGCACCAATCTTGAAAGCAGGCCCTCAATTTGTACCAGTGATTGCAGGTGATGAGCACTGGTGCTTGTCTTTTGGGGACAGGGAACTATTTTTCATCATCAAAGCAGTGGCGCCTCCTCCGCCTGGCCCAGAGCCAGCAAATGTAAAATAAAATGATGTTCTTGCATCGTTTTATTTTGCATTTGCTGGCTCTTAGACAGCGGTGTTGAGAGGGGCGTGGCCTATGCATGGGAAGTGGAGGAGAAGTGCTACGTTCACTCCACTCCCTAAGTGCGCATCTGTGTTTTGACCGGCCGTCTCAGGCCGACCAAAACACACATGAGCACTTAGGTTTTCTCCAGTCCAGCTGCATTGAGCAGCCGGGCTGGAGAAACCCCACAGACTCCTTGGTATGAGCAGGGCGTCTTTCCTGCCTGCTCAGCCCAATCCCCAAGCTTCTCTGCAGCACAGGGATTGGATGGGAGACTGGGTCCCAGGGGCTGGTGGGACCCAGGAAGAGGAGAGGCAGCGAATGCAACGAGACGCTGGAGGCGGCAGGCAGCAAAAGGTACATTTAAAAAAAAAGAATTTCGAACCCCTCCCCCCTACGCGACCCCACGCGCCTCACCACCCTTTGTTTATGGCAGCTGCCGCTGCATCAAACGTTGACCCCAACTAGCCGCAGAAAGATAAAAAAGGAGAATAGTGGAGGAACAAAAACTTGACATAAATGAGTGATAAAGGTAGAAAAGCAGGGAGGAAAGTGACCCTGCAAGAGTAAGATAAAACGAAAGGTAAGTAGGGAGATGGAAGAAAGAGGCATGCGGTGGAATCAAGCCAAGACATCCTTGGTATTTAGCACTCTAGAATTTGGCCGTACCAGCAGCATGCTCCAAATTTAACCTTTGGTTTTCTACACTTTTTTAAAAATTAGCTACTGGCCCATACCTCTACTCGGTCAAGAATTAATAATTGTTGCTGGATGTCCTGTACGAATTTGGAACCGGATAGACAATAGTGCATGTTTTCATATGTTGAAATACCATTGAAGAAAACAGAAATTTTATAGTAAACCACCTTTGTTGCAAATGTAGACGACATAGGTTCCCTTCTGAGTTTAGTATTTTTCCTCTTCGGCCCTCATTAGGAGTGGCCCATTGTTTGGACCGATATATATCGCAGTGATTCAATTAGATCCCGCTTGGTTGGAATTCACTAATTGTGAAGAATAGCACTGAATAGTAAATTGTCTAACATAATGGGAAATAACAAGCAGTACTCACTCCACAAAAATCTGCATGTCCTGGTAGTTACTGGGCACTTCTTCCCTGATATATTGCTCGGGCTGGCCTGCGGCAATTAATTTTAAAATTGCAGGAGTGCGGTGTTAGCCAGCAAACCCTTAATTCTGGTATGTGCGGTAAAAGTAGTTGTTGCACATACTGGTATTATACGTCTACTCCAAATGAGGGCTGTAGCATTATGAAATGTCAGCGTTTTTATGCAGGAGAACACGAACAAGCAAATGAAAACACACCTGAGCATTTGTTTATACTCTTTCGCCCCCGGCTTTCTCTGCAGAATGCTGCAAAGTGGCAGTCTAAATTCGGCCCTCAGGACTTCCTGCACCAATCCATACTCGGAGGTTGAACATTTACCTTTTAATTTCCGTACAAATGACCTCTACAATTGCTGTATTATTAGGCCATTAAAGCTTAATGTGTATATCTCCCCATTTCCATTAATATTTGTCATGTTAGGTCAATATCAGCTTTCCATTTGACTTTCATTATCCCATATGCATGCTATTCAGCTCGCACAGGGCATTTAAATTATGAAAGTCTCTGCAGAGGCCTTGGGGAAATGATAAAAACTGGATTTAAATGGGAGCAAATGAAGTATGGCGCACTGAAAGATTGTGTCCCTATTTACTGGCCCTTATAAACCAATAACAAGTAAAAATGGAGTTGGCACAGACTTGAACATTTCCGATCTAGTTTATGACAGTACTTGCTACACTGTTTGGATGCCTGCTTTCCATGTTTCCCATTTAGGGAACCGCCAAAAAATGCAGTTTAACCTTTTACAGTATGATATTAAAAAGAATTCTTTTGCAGTTGTAATTTCCTAAAATGTAAGAAGTGTCTTATCTAATTGCACTTTAGTATAGAAATTGTTGCTGTTTTTTAACTTCAAATACTATATCGACCTCATAAGAGCCATCACCTCAAAATATTTTATCCAATGCCTTTTCTGAATTTGAGTCAAATAAACCTTTTCTTGCCAAGCTATAGAGAAATACTTTACGGGTTTCAGAGGAGATCGTGCTCCCAATTTAAAAGTGTAAAGGCACTTATTGATTAAGCAAAATTTGTATTTAAACTTTCAAACTGATTGCTTGCACATAGTGGTTTAGCAACGTGGAGTAATATACGTGAGCAAATTTCATCCTGGATTGTGAGTATTGCAGTGCAGATACATCTGGGCCCCTATAATGATAACAGCGCACTGTCCCTGCTTGCGGCATGGCACACCTTAAAACAGGTGAGCCGGGAGAAAACAGGGAAAGTGTGTCCTAATAATGTGAATGTGCTGCCCCCAGGTCAACTGCGAACTCTGTCTGCCCTGGGGACAGTCGCATTCAAGTGAAAGTGAAATACAGGCGGCTGCTTTAAAGCAGCTCCTTGGTTTACAGTGCAGGCGATATGCCTCCTGTACTTTTAAGAGGTGAGAGAGATCCCCTTGCAGGCAGGTGGAGTGACTGCACCCGCCTTCAAGGCGATTCTTTCGGGTCCACCGGACCCGCTTTCTCACCTCAGGAGGGCTGCCTTTAGGAGGCACACTGAAATTCCTAAAGGCATGTTTGCCTCTGTGCCCACATCCACAATGCGACGCGGGCGCAGAGGCAAAATAATTCCCTCATTTGCATGCAGCCACTCCCCCATGCAAATGAGGGAACACCCTCTAAAGATTGCGCTGGCACTACGTATGTGCCAGTGCTATCAGTATTACAGAAGGGGCCGCACAAGCGTCCGCGTCCCCTTCCATAATAACAAAGGGGCTGATTACGATTGTGGACGGACTTCAGTCCGCCCGCCATTGTTTCATATTTGGGACCACACGTCTACAAGGTGGAAGGTCCCACAGTGCAAATTAGGATGCAACCGCCACCACGGGGGTCGCATTGCCCATGTTTTGTATTGATGCGGGTGCTGTGCTTTGCAACACCCGCCGCAAGACAAAACAGGCACCCCACACATAACCCTACACTATGTGGTAGGCACCATGCGGTGCCTACCACATGGTGTAGGGATATGTAGGGGAGAGGGAGACTCTGAGTGAATTTTTTGAAAAGTGCACTTGTCATCATATATTTTAAGAACACAATAAAGTGGGTACAGTTGTAGCAGCACTGTAGACAAAAAATGCAAAAGCAACCCGAATTGGACTTGGTGCTGAATTGTGTTTGTGACACAAAAAGTGGCGACTCAAGTGACAATGTGTAATCAGCGAAAACGGCGCAAAGTGCAATTGGTGAACAGATATATACAGTGAGTATTTGTGGTTCACGACAGTAATTTTCAAGTTTTTTTTAAATGGAGACAGTAATTTGGTTGAACCACAGAGGGTAATGCGCCATCAGTTGCGCTGAGGGGTCGACGACGTTTCGATCCTATGACTCAGGATCATCCTCAGGACCGGGTTGCTGTTTTTAGCGGTGCTGAGAAGGACACGGTCCCGTGTCCCTGGAGGGCAGGGTAACGAATGCAGAGATAGTCAGGATTCCGGGGAAGGAGATCCTTGAAGCATTTCACGTCAGTAGAGCGTGTATAAGCTGGCGCCCTGTCACGGAGAGAACATCGTCGGCTGGAAAGAAAGTAATTAAAGATACTCCTCGGTGTACCGCGAGTCGGTACCGATGGGGGAGGTCTAGTAGTGAGGAGTCAATCCTAGAAAACACGTGGACGCCGGGATCAGCGTCTGTCTGCATCGTGGCTGATCCCGGCGTCCCCGTGTTTTCTAGGCGCCAGCTTATACACGCTCTACTGACGTGAAATGCTTCAAGGATCTCCTTCCCCGGAATCCTGACTATCTCTGCATTCGTTACCCTGCCCTCCAGGGACACGGGACCGTGTCCTTCTCAGCACCGCTAAAAACAGCAACCCGGTCCTGAAGATGATCCTGAGTCATAGGATCGAAACGTCGTCGACTCCTCAGCGCAACTGATGGCGCATTACCCTCTGTGGTTCAACCAAATTACTGTCTCCATTTAAAAACTTGAAAATTACTGTCGTGAATCACAAATACTCACTGTATATATCTGTTCACCAATTGCACTTTGCGCCGTTTTCGCTGATTACACATTGTCACTTATGTCGCCACTTTTTGTGTCACAAACACAATTCAGCACCAAGTCCAATTCGGGTTGCTTTTGCATTTTTTGTCTACAGTGCTGCTACAACTGTACCCACTTTATTGTGTTCTTAAAATATATGATGCCAAGTGCACTTTTCAAAAATTCACTGAGTCTCCCTCTTTCCTTTCATGTAATGTGTTGTACATGCATTTCTAACTGCCCTCACTAATCATACCAGTTGAGATATTGTTGTTTTACCTCACGTACCTACCCACATCTCAACGTGGTTTATGGGTTATACTCCTGTCATTGCATACAAGGGATATGTAGGGGGCACCATAGTTGCCCCCCGGGCTTATGTCCCTGGCCCAGGGGGTTAGAGGGGCCTGCTAAGGGCCCCCAAATCCCTTTACACCTGCCATTTTGGTGCAGGTTGACCGCCGCAGAACGACTGGCAGAAAGGGATATTGTAATCCCTACGGCAGTGCCTGTCAGGCACCGCTGCCAGTCAGGGAATAAAGCAAGGTTTGACAGGCGGTCTGATAAAGACCGCCTTTTGGTACTGTGGCGGTATGTGTTTGCGACCGCCACACGTCCATATGCCATGATAATATGGTGGACGGAGAACCCTGGTGAGATGGCCGAAGGACCGCCACCGACAGCCTTTCAGTGGCGGTCCTTCAGCCATCATAATGAGGCCCAAAGTGCCCCGAGGGTACAGGAAGTGAGCGCGCTTGCCAGTTGCGCCCCCGGGTGCTTTCTGTAAATTGGCCCCTGGGGAACAACTAAAAACTTGCACATTTTTCGGTAGCATGCTAAAATGTAGCAGGCATATTACTACCCTCTTATAAAGATAGATTTAATCCTATGAAAGGAAGTAGTAAAAGTGCATCAGGGGAATGGGAATTTAACACCCCCACAAATAGATCTGCAAGACTTTAGTGAAAGGGAAAAATAGTTAGCAATTGCAATTGCACATTGCTGTCATATTTACATATGGATAAAGGTATACCTGCTGACCTTATGCTTTTGAATTGGAGTAGCCTTGATTTACAATATATTTCCTTAACTACCTTTGTGAAACTTTGACTGTCACAGTTCCCTAAAATTACCCTGGAATCTTCTATGTATTGCATAAAAGTCAGAAATGTATTTAAAACATTGAGAAGCAGGTTCTAAATGCGATGACAATACAAAACAGAGCACACCAGTGCTTACTATATATATTCATAGTCATAGTCATTGGATTTTGTTGAGCGCACATATCACCTGGGGGTCTCAAAGCGCTTGCCTAAATCCTGAGAAACGTGAAGGGAAAGAAAGGCGAAAAGAGTGCCAGTAAAGGTAAGAAAAGATTAGAACAAATTAGAACAGCCAGGTTTTTAGAGCTTTACGAAATAGTCTATGATTAGTTTCCATGCGTAACTGTAGTGGAAGAGAGTTCCACATAGAGGGGGCAAGATATGAGAAAGATCTGCCTCCGGTTCTAGCGGTATGGTTCTTAAGAGGGGTGAGAAGGTACTTGCTAGAGGACCTTAGTGTTCTGGACGGTGGGTACTAGATGAGTTTTTTGGCAATGTAACAAGGTGCGTTCCCATGGATAGTCTTGTGGACCAGGCAGGTAATCTTGAAATGGATGCGTTTCCTGATGGGCAACCAATGGAGAGCTCTCAAACTTGGTGCCGACGGGGTCCGAGAAGGTAGGTTTAGTACAAGCCTAGCGGCTGTATTTTGTAGCACCTGAAGTTTGGTGAGCAGCTCTTCGTTGATAGAGGCCATCAGGGCGTTTCCATAATCAAGCCGACTAATGATTAGTCCTTGGACCAGTGGCATCCTGGTTTCAACTGGGATCCACTGGAAGATCTTGTGAAGGCTACACATCAGTCCATAGCAGACGCCTGTCACATGATTGACATGGTCTGCCATGGAGAGGTTGTTATCAATCAGCACCCCTAAGTTACGGACTACTGATTTGGGAGAAGGACAAGGGCCAAGATTGGGGGGCCACCAGTCATTGGACCACAGAGTTTGTGCTTTCCCAAAGAGAAGGATCTCCGTTTTATTGGCTTTAAGTTGCAGATCATTATTTTGCATCCAGATGTTGATGTCGGTCATGCAATTGATAAAACAGAGTTTGGTGTCCGTAATGTCTGGGCCAAGAGTGATCAGTAATTGCGTGTCGTCAGCATATGACAAGGTATCAAAGCCATGCGATCTAATCACTCTGGCTAGGGGTGGCACATATAGATTAAAAAGTGTGGGACTCAAGATGGAACCCTGGGGAACTCCCTTGTCTATCGCATGACTGCAAGAGACAAAGGAACCCATAATTATCCTGGAAGACCGGTCAGCCAAATAGCTGCTAAGCCAATTCAAGGCCATGTCCCTGACTCCCATCTCCCACAGACGATTCACAAGCGTTCCGTGTGAAATGGTGTCAAAGGCGGCCGATAGGTCGAGTAGGACCAGCATGGCTGACCGGCCGGAGTCCAAGGCATGTCTGATGTTGTCAACTACCTCTATCAAAGTTGTTTCCGTACTATGAGGAGCTCGTAATCCGGATTGGGAGAAGTCCAGCAGTTTATTACTCTCTAAGAAGGCTGAAAGTTGTCTGTTAATTAGTGACTCCAGAACTTTCCCGAAAAAATGGAGAAGGTAAATGGGCCTGTAGCTGTTCGGTTCCTTGGGGTCCAGAGTGTTTTTTTTTTAAGATAGGTTTGACCATAGCCATTTTCTATTTTATGGGAACCATAGAATGACGTAAGGATAAGTTGAAGAGATTGGCGAGGCCTGTAAAAAGAGCTGGTCCAATAATGGACAAAATGTGAGGAGAGACTGAGTCGGCAGGAGAGCCGGATTTGATCTTAGCAAATGCAGTACTTACATCCTCTTGTGTAAATTCAATGAATTTAGTTAATAACATTGAAGAGGATGCATGATCACACTCGGACCGACAGAGCACATTTTCGCAAGGCTGGTTTGGAAAAAGGCTGTAAATGGTATCGATTTTTTCCACAAAAAAAGTGGACAGCGTGTCAACCCAGTCCTGTGAGGCAGGGTGTTCAAACTGGCAGGATGTGGGACTGGTGAATTCCTTTAATATTTTATAGAGTTCTTTGTGGGTGTTGGTGGCCTTATTTATTCTGTCACCTATATAAGTTTTTTTCACTCTTACGATATGATCAAGATAACGCCGGTGGGTGAGTTCGTAAGATTGCCTGTCCTCAGTACTTTTGGAACCTCTCCATTTACGCTCAGCTTTCCTACTAGCTAGCTTATCAGTTTTTAAGGCAGTTGTAAACCAACGTGATGGTGTATGATTACGTTTAACTTTGGTCAAAAGGGCGATAATGTCTAGGGCACGGACAATAGCCGTTTTGAAGGTGTCGACAGCGAAATTTAAATTGTGTAGGTCAGTCAGGCGCGGTGTACTGAAATTATGAGAAAACGTAGTTAAGCTGACTTTCTTCCAGGGCCTACTCCAAGTCTGTTCTTTACAAACATTACTACGAGTAGGGACGCACTGTAAAGAGAACTTTAATAAATGATGATCTGACCAAAGGACTGGGATAGGGGGCTCCACTTCAATGAAAGGGGAATTTTTAAACAGAAGGTCGAGGGTATGACCAGCTAAATGAGTGGGTCCAACTACCAACTGGTAGAGTCCCAAAGTACTTAAACTAGAAATCAGTATATTGGTGTTGGTGTCGGATGAGAGTTCGGCATGGAAATTGAAATCCCCAATTAAAACAACATGGTCGGCTGCTAGTACATGAGGCACGATAGTCTCAATCAAATGATTGGTGAAGTTAGTTTTAACGCCGGGGGGGCGGTAGACTAAGGCACCTCTCCAAGTTCCCTTGGTAGGGTTCTCCATTCTAAAAATAAGGAATTCTCCCCATTCTAGGAGAAAAGTTTCCAAGATATTAATCTTGGAATGGGCCCTGAATGCAATTGCTAGGCCACCACCTTTCTTATTTCTCCTATCGAGTCTAATCAGCTGATAATCCAAGGGGAATGCGATCGCAACGTCGGAGAGAGCAGACTCGTGGAGCCAGGTCTCAGTAACAAAAAAGAGGTCGGGTTTTTCGGAGTCTAGTAGGCTCCATATTTCAAGAGCATGCTTAGGGACTGAGCGGGCATTGCAATATAACCCCGTAAGTTGTTTGGATGGGTCAATCCGATTTCCAACAGGAGTGATTGGGCGAGTTGTACGGTGGGGGGGAGGTGTGGTAAATATATGCCATGTAACTTTTGAACTTGTAACTCCGGATTCATATTTTACTGACCAGAAACCGTGACCTTAAGTTATGCTGAAGCATGTTTATCCATAATTGTTACCAAGGTGCTATTCGCCTTATTTATTTGTCTTTTATTGGTGGTTACTATCGTGTCCATTTGACTGGAAATCTGATTACTCAATGCTCTCACTTAAGGCAAGTAAAAAATGGAAATTGTGTTTTTTACTACTTTTTTGTGAAAACAAAGAAGAGGTTGCTTCCTCTAGCTTCCACTGCCTCATTTATATCTTCAGAGACCAATAGAACTGGTACAAAGGTGAACTCTCCTCAGACACTTCTCCTAGGTTTCCTCAACATGGCTGTTTTTTATATCCAAAATTAATTTTATTAGTTCGAAAACTTTTCCAACTGATAAAATGGATTTTATGACCCAAAATGAATCACAATTTGGAAGGAGAATAAGGGTGGTTTGTTTACAAATTGTGATTAAGTATGCAGTGTTTCAGTGGTTTGCCACTGCAATTCTGGTTGAATGAATGAAAGTACTTTTATATAGCGCAACGTTCACTCCAAGGAGATCTTGGCGCTTTTGCGGAAAGAGAGCACCTGATAGGAGAAGAGCTGGCATGAACTATTATGTCAGAGCTTTAGATAAGAGACCAAACAGTGTTATCTGGATACCAAAGATCCAAGTTTTTAAGGACTTCCTAAAATAGGGTTCCGTTTGTGTGTGTCTAAGTTGTGTTGGCAAGGAGTTCCAGGCTGTGGTCCCTAGGACCGCCAATGTCTTTCCACCTCTAGTTTTAAGTTTAAAATCGGGTACAGTTAAAAAATTCTGTGAAGATGACCGTAGAGTGCGTTGGGTGGTGTATGGTTTCGTTCTGACATTTAGGTATTCTGGTCCGTTTTTTTTGTCATTTTATAAATAATGGTCAGGACCTTAAAAAGAATCCTCTTATGGACAAGCAACCAATGGAGGGTTTTTAGTGCTGTTGCTGAGGAGGAGTCTCTGGACAGGTTGAGTACCAGTCTCGCTGCAGCATTCTGGACTACCTGTAGTCTTCGCAGGACCTTTTATTGGTTCCTGCATAAAGACTATTACAGTAGTCCAGGCGAGATAGAATTAAGGCTGCTACCACCGTCTTCTTGGCCGGCATTGGGAGTAGATCGAAGAATTTTCTGAGGGTTTTTATTATTTGAAAACAAGTGCCTGCCACAGCGAGAGCTTGCTTGTGGAAGGATAATGTGTGATCGAATTTTATTCCCAGATTTCTCACGGTGTCTACTGTATTTGGAGGTGGAGCTGAATTTGACGGCCACCACTGGTTAGGTCTGAAAACGTTGGCCTTGCCAAACAGCATAATCTCTGTTTTTGAGCTGTTACATTTCAGATGATTCAGTTTCATCCAATCCATCACTGCTGTTAGACAGTGGTGAAACTTTTCTTCCGCCACTGTAGAATTTTTATCGAGGGTGAGGATCAGTTGAGTGTCATCTGCATAAGCGATGCGTTCAACATCATAAGTGTCCATCAGAAAGAGCAGTGGTGCCATATAAAGGTTAAAAAGGGTTGGGTTCAAGGCCGAGCCCTGAGGAACCCCTGATGCCAGCCCTTTTTCTCGCAATTTGTAACATCCCAATGTTACAATCTGATGCCTATTTTCTAAAAAGGATGTAATCCAGGCCAATGCATTGTTCGTGATTCCACTGTATGCAAGTCTGTCTCTCAGAATATCATGAGAGACCGTGTCAAACGCCGCTGACAAATCCAACAGAACCAGCACCGCATCCTTACCCTGATCCATGGCAAGTTTTAGAGACTCAGTGGTATGCAATAGTACTGATTCTGTTGAATGCCCCGGTCGAAAACCAGATTGCTTGGGATGTAAGATGTTAGATTCTTGCGTGAAATCATTGAGTTGGACGTTAACAAGTTTCTCTGCAATTTTACTCAAGCATGGCAACAATGAAATGGGCCTAAGATTGGAAAGGGTGGTGGGATCCGAAAGTTTTTTTTTTTTAAGTGGCTTCATTGCAGCGGTTTTCCAGCTGTCGGGGATTTTTGCTAGCCTGAAGGTGGCATTAATGATCTGATTGATGATGGGGTTTATGGTGTCCACCAGCGCATGTAAAATGTTTGGGGGACATGGATCGAAAAGCGAACCTGACTTACAAGAGAGAATAGCTTGCCTGGATTGTTCTAAGTTAATCTCCTTAAAACATGTAAGTTCCTTTTTTCCCTGTAATCTGAACGTTTTGCGTTTGGGGGAGTGTTTTCGTGAAGTCTTTCTTTAAATCAAGGATTTTATTATCGAAAAAATCAGCGATTCGATCACATAGGTCCTGTGATGGAGGGATTTCCTGAAATAGGCTTTTTGGGTTAGTAAATGATTTTACTATATTAAAAATAGTCTTCTGGTTATCTGCTTTATTTAGTAAGTTTGAATAGTATGTCTTTTTTTTCTATTTTGATATGCTGGTGGTGGGATCTAAGTGCTACTTTATAAATCCCCAGGTCTTCTGTTTTGTAGTTTTTCCGCCATTGCTTCTCTAGTTTTCTACATTGTCCCTGCAAGGCTTTTAAACTAGGGGTATACCATGGAGCTGGCCTTTTTTTTATACTGCTTTTCTTTAGGGGAGCTAAAGTGTTGACCAGTGACAGCATCCATTCATTAAATAGATTGTTGTCAATTTCAGGGTCCCCTGTGAGAGTAGGTTTTCCGGCTTCTGCTATACCCTGCAGACTGGGATTGGAGAGCAAATTATTCCACTTCCGTGTGAAGCCTGATTGCTCAGGGTTATTTTCTAGTTGGACATTATTAAAGTCAAACTTAAAAGGAATTAACTTATGATCTGACCAAGTAGTCACGACTAGAGGGGCGGTGGTTAAGTTGGCTGCATTTGTGCATATCCCATCCAGGGTGTGTCCCGCTTGATGTGTAGCCCCTCTATCAGCTGTTTTAGCCTTAATGTATTTATAATTTCTATGAAGGAGTTGGTGTTAGGGGTATCTGCTGCTTCAAGATGTAAATTAAAATCACCTAAAAGTGTAAAATTTGAATATCTGACCACTAAGGAGCTTATGCTTTTGCCCAAAGTATCTAAAAACTTGCAAGTAGAACCCGGTGGCCTGTAAATCAGGGCCCCTGCAAACGTAGTGCAACTATCTAATTTAAAGCTAAAACAGAAGCTTTCTGCTTCCTTTAATTCCATAATATCAGAGATGGAGCACTTCAGTTGGTCCTTATATATTATGGCTATACCACCTCCTTTTTGCCCGTTTCTATCCAATCTGGAAATAGTATAACCAAAAGGGAGAGCTTGTGTTATATCGGGGTTGGAACATTCCGTTAGCCATGTTTCTGTTACAAAAAGGCAGTCAAAGTTCCAAACACTCAGCATATCTTGAATATGCAAAGCATTTTTCGCTAGAGATCTCGCGTTTATAAGGCCACAACGTAGCTGTTTGGGTTGAGTTTTCCCCTTGTTCAGCGCAATCTCTTCAGCCACATGATTGCAAGTATATTTACATGCAAGGCAGGAGAAAGGGCCTTTGATGTTTTCTGTAGGCGTAGGTTGCAAACCATTGAACAGATTTTGACTCCTCAAAGAAGGTATTTACTGATTCAGAAAGGAATTTGTCTCTTTGCGACTCCTTCCCATTTGGAAATCATGTTAGAAGCCTCAGGGGGAGTAGGGTGTGTTTGAGCGGACTACAGCTTGCTCCTCCTGATGTTTGTCTCAACTCAAAACTTTTATTTTTGTAAAGCAGCACCAGTTTCTTTAAGGAACATGGATGGATTATGAAATGTGCACTACATAAAGTACATCTAAAATAGGAATAACATGGGACTATTCATAAAAAAAAGTACAAAAGGATCTGTGCCTCCATTGTAATTTTGCTAAGAAGAAGTTTGATATTTTGGATTTATTCACAAAGAATTGTAAGAATATGTGAAAGAGTACTACAGGATTACTACTTACCGTACTCGTAAATGCTTTTGTGAACGGTCCCCTCACAGGTTAGGCAGCAAATACATTCATCATTATGGTCTATTATCGATTCCATAAAAACCTTTGGTCTTTCATACAGGATTTACACCACTTCACAATTTTGACCATTTGTGGTGTAAAAATATGTTAGGAAACAATAGTATTTTACTACTTCAAAGTGATCAGATAATCAGTGCTTAACAACATTAACATTTTATTTTCTAGATAAACCATATCTTAGCCCTACCCAATGAAAGTGAGTTCCTTTCTTACAGTGGCCTTTTTTTAAAGTATGCTGCTAGATTTCACAAGCACACAGGGCCAATGGTACGATTTTTCCATCGAATGCTTTAATTATTGGAGTTACAGAATAACCACCCAGTAAGGATTTTAATTTGATGAATTCCTCTAGAGTACTCATTGTTTTGAGTTGTATTATTTTTCACTGAATGCAGCCCACATGCAGAAATGAGAATACAAGGGAAATACTAATACTTCCCCTTGAAAAGTCAGCTTCAAGGAAGTGCATGATTTTGGTGCAAATTCATATCTACAAGTCTTTGAAAATATTGATTTGCTTCTAAATCCATGGGTGGATGCCCATTCACCGCCCATGGGCTACCTCCATGACCCAAAGCAACAGAAGGCACTGCACTGTGCTGCATTGTGTTACTGTTGATAACAAACCAATGCAAAATGCCATCTGTGTTCGTTTATAAATATCAGTCTGGATTTTGAGTCTGTTTTGCATTAAGAAAGTAACTTAAACCCAGCGCAAAACCTTTGTAAATCTTGGACCCAGGTCTGTGGGTTTTTTTAGATCCATTTTAAAATTATGTTGGCAAAAATATATTTACAATCTGGTCATCTTTGTCTGGAGCTTCACTGAGAAAACTGCTCAGATGGCTAAGTAGTCAGGATATAAGCAGATGTATGGTTGTGTGTCTGAGATATTAGGGTAAAGAGAATTTGTTTTAGAAAAACCTGGGGACAAAGAGGGTAGGAGCTAAAGTATATTTAGTTTGAAGCCATTTTCAGCTTCATCTTGGACTAGGGGCCTGATGTACAAGGATAAAAATCACAAAAAGTAGTCCCAAATTGTGCACTGAATTTCTAAGAATGCAATCTGATTTTTGAGAACCGACCTATTTACAAATAGGTCAGTTCACAAAATGCTGACATACAGAGAGTGGCAGAACAACCTGCCTAATTTATATTAATTAGGCAGATTGCAATTTGCAACCCCTTGTGATTGCCACAATCACAAGAATGGTGGCCTGCAAGGGACAGCAGACCATAATCCATGTGATTGCTTTCAACAATTGAAAACTTTTTTTAAAGTAGCCTGAGGTCCTTAAAAGAATGGGGGCTTCTTTAAAGAGAACCCACCTAGCTAAGGAGCCAGGTTGGGGGATACACGCCCCCTCCCCATAAAAAATTTCACCAGGGTATGGGGTCCTCTGGGCCAGTAAAGGATCGTGGATGGAGGCTGCACACCCCTGCCCCATTCATTTTTTTAAAAAGGGTGTTCTGGAAAGGCACTGGGATGCCCAAAACAAAAGTTAAAAAAGAATGAATATAAATAACTGGCAGGAGCCTCTCATTTATTATTCACTGCTCCTTGAAGGTGCACCCAATAAGGCCCTGCTAGGGCTTTTTTTAAATATATTATTTGAGCTTGATTGTGCCCCACCAGGAGGGGCACCACCAAGCCTTTTTTTAAAATGATTTGGGGGGCTGCAGGGAGTGCAGCAGCCGCCCCAAACAATTTTTAAAGAATTGTAAGTCTCCCTGGTCATTAAATCCATTATCACAGGAAAGCTTAGTATATTTATTAACTGGAGCTTTATTCTCTTTATCTGGAGTGCAGATCCCCTTGGCTGGTTGGTTCTATGGCTGCATTTTGTAGCCTGAAAACTGTAAAAAGCAAACTTAAAGATATGTAGATTATTTTTTAAAATAAAATGTTATTACAACTGTTTGCACTGACAATCACTTTTATTAAACATTGAACTGTGTGAATTAAGAAAATATTAATATATTTGCATTTATTCATTTATATTAATCATAATGATTTAATGAAATATACATTTCATGAAAATTATATGCCATTTTTGTAAAAGAAAACACATATGGATAGTCTGACCCCTTTGTAAGGCAAATAGCCCAATTTTTATATTTTGGTGTTCTGACGCTTTGATTAAACTCAGTAGCTCTGCCTTACTTAAAATGACACACTTTATATTCAGCAAGGTATGCCCACAGTACTGCCTTTAGCCAATTTCATGTAGGCGTTTTATCAGTTAGTATGGCGATACTCTAGGGAAAGTATAAAACTTGTAATATCTCCCCAGGTCTTTTATCAATAATTCAACTTCTTCACTTTGAAAACTGGGCCAAGGTATAGAAATATCTGATAAAAAGGAATTTCAAGCCTAATATACAAAGTGATTTAGCGGTCACAAATCCTGAGTTATAGAATTTGTTACTGTTAAACCACTTTTTCTGATGTATTAACTTTATTTTGCAATTCAGAAGATAATGGGCCAAACCCAAGCATTGAGCAAGGTGGCCAAAGCAGAACTGAACATTGTAGGCCACATTGCATACATATTAACACCATTGCACTTTGAAATGGGTACACATTTTTGGGAGTGTCAAGGTGCTTTGGTCGACGACATTTCAATCCCTTAACTAAATAACGGGATCACCATCAGGACATTTGTAATTGATGCGTGAGAATAATATCTGCTGGTGCGTGTAGCTTCACGCCGCAATGCAGTACGTACCCAAACTACGGTCCAGACTTCCAAGAAACCGAGGATAAAATTGAGCTCAAAGTGAGCATGCAGCTGGCAACGATGTAGGACCACAGTTGTTGTAACAAGTCCCTTACTCAGGATATCAGTCTTTGCTCTCAGATGGTTGAAGAAGAAAGGGTGACCTTATAGAAAATATACTTTCATTTTAGCTTCAGAAGCACCTTCCATAAAGTCTCTGATAAAATCATGATAGATAACAGTCTTCTCCTAATATGGTGCTACCAATAAATGATTTATAGTGTGACTAAAATCTGTTATCAATTTTTAGATGTGCTCCTTTCTTTTGTGTGACACTCATAACCTGCCATTCACTACACTGCATTTCAAAGGGGACCATGACCCCGAGTCCTGTAAAGGCTGCCACAACATGTTCTCCATGTTTAGCCAGTCACTCAAGGGAAATCCCTTCGGGACCCCCACACATGCCCCTTAGGCATGCTGACCCTGCAACTATATATATTTCTTTAATTCATTTTCATGATGTAGGGACCATCTCCTGAGTCCTGTAAAGGCTGCCACAACATATTGTTCAGGTTGTTAGCCAATCAGTATTGACTAGTCTCCTTACAGGTGGCCAATTTTATCATATCTGCACACCAACAGTCTAGATAAACCTAACATTTTACAAGCCATAGCAATGGAAGGGACCATCAGGGCCACTTACATTCTTATCTGCCCCCTCCAAAACTAATGGGCTTCATGTATTACTAAAGATTCACAAGAACCACCAGTTACCTCCAGGTAGACTGATTATTTTGAGTAAGGGCTCACCAAGAGAGAGTTTGACAAGATACGTCACCATATAGCTACAGATATATGTACATATTTTACCATCATATTTACAGGATATTTTGAATAAGTTAGAAAGCCTGCATTGGGATCATGAAAGTTTGTTGTTAAATGTGATGCTACCAGTCTGTATTCTTGCATCAGTATTGAGGATGATATTAGGGCAATAACATATTTATCAACCTGTAAAGCAAATTATTAAGAGCATATGAAAATGTTGTTACAAATCACAAAATGTATTATCATGAGTACTGTATTTTTACAAGATTGAACTTGGTACGAACAAAAACACTGCCTGGTCATGGGTTCAAGGTTTGCTACCTCTGATGTCAACCTATTTATGGGTTGGTTTGAGATGGAGCATGCCTGAGGACTATTGCCAAGGGAATGGAGGAACTGTGTTATATGAAAGATAGGGGATTAAGATGGTGCGCCAGTTTAATGCTGTTTATGCACATAGCAGGAACAATAGCTAAGCAAGAATTAGTTAGAGTGCAAACCTTTAAATTGAATAGTTAGAAACAGTGTTTTTCCGAGTGGAATTCTTTGCAGTCAACAAATAAACTATTTTGTCTCGTACCATGATATTATGTCCAGTGGAACTTTGAACTTTAGGAGATTTCAATAAGGCTGCCATTGGTTAACCCACACTAGCCTTCCTATTTGTGTTCTATGATATACAGGTGGTCAAGATGGCACTAAAGTTGAACGTCGCTTATACACATAGCAGGAATGATCACTCAATGAGAACTAGTTTGGGTAAGTATATGTGAAATTAAATAGCTGAACTAGTCCTTTTCTGAGTGGAATTATTTTCAATGTCTATAGAAGTTTTGTAGTAAATAACAAGTCGTTCTGTCGGGTAAGAACATTTCTTTACAGTTCATATGCTTTTAGTCATAAGTGTAAATTTCTTTTCAGAACAATGGTGGAACACATAAACAAAACACTTTCTTGTGAAGATATCAGTTTTTTACTTTTCCTTTTTCATAAATCCAAAAAATAATTCAAACAAGGGCTGTCCAAAGATTCATAAAATTGAACGACGCAAGTCACATCAAATTACAGTGAACAAAGTGCCAAAGTGACAGAAAGTGAATAGGTGTATTATACATACAAATGACATAAAGATACACACAATATATAGGGAAAAATTATACAGGGAAAAAATAAGGGTGATGGTGTCCAACCAATTTATAATATAAGTGTCTGCGGTACAAGCAATAATTGCTTAACAAGTCCAAGGACAACGAGACCTAAGGGTTTGTGGACCAATGTATCCATCGACGTTTCGACCCTGAAGTATGCGCGATTAAAAAAGCGTCATGGCGGGTCTTCTTCAGGACAAAGGAACAGGTGACGATCAGCCTGAAGGGGAAATGAATTCGAATGAGGATGTGTTCCAATGGTTAATGATAATAAGTTACGCAATATTTGGGGGGAAAAACTCACCAATTCCAATTGCATTAGGTGCAGTGATCGGTATCAAATGAATGGATAGGGATCCAAAGACAATTGGTTCTGGAATCATGCATGGAAGCCTGAAAATGTATGAGGCATTTGCAACTTTAAAGGCCGTGATCTAAAAATGAAATAAGGATTGGTTGAGTAAAGGGTGTGCCTGGCTCAAAAGCTCTTGACATACGCTGTAGTGACGTGTTGAGTAACAGGGAATCATACCTGAATGGGATGATTCACAAGGATGGTATAACCAGCTCGTAATGCCGCAACCCATCCCACGTAGGTCCAGAAAAACGTCTGAATCATGAAGGATCTAACGAAAATGATAAAAGAGGCTGGTGAGCGAGCAGGGCCAGCAAGGAGTGAACTAAATCAGTGCGGTGTGTCCGTATTAGCAAAAGCATACCTGAATAAGTAGATTTATGACCAAGCTCAATGGTTGGATGAAATTGAAGCAATCAGTACGTGAAGGGAGGCTGCGTGGAGAAAACATTAATCAGAAATGGGGAATATTGCGGCAAAACAATCAAGTAATCCGCGTGCAATCAAAAGGTTACCTTTTCAAATTAGAGGCAGCCTTACAGCGGTTACCGGTCACCGTAATTTCTTGAGATTCTACCAGAAAAATAAATAGATGAAAGTCAAGCTCAGAGGAGTTTTGGCTGACGGTCAAGGAGAATGACACCCTCATGTCAGGAGGTAAAAGAAGGGGAATTACTTAGTCGCTAAGAAAAATTATGTCAAGTTTAAAAAGCTTGGACATTATACCAGAATCGGCAGTTTGTAACGGAGCATAGTTCCTCCCGTAACTCAAAACCATTAATCTCAAATACAAAAAAGGTTCCAGGTCTCAGATTACTTGGAGATTACACCAAAATTGGCAATGTTAAGTCACTTAATTACTGTGCACACATTAAAAAAAGTGGTGTTTGTAAATTAATCAAAAGATGCTCAGTTGCCATAAAGCAATTATGTAAACATACATCAAAACACATGGCACTATTAATAACATGTTATATATATACCATCTTCATGGAATTAAGAATACAATCTTCATGGAATTAAAATGACATCATCATGAATTTATACAGAACGGTTATCACACATGGGACATTTAGAGTGGAATAGAGCAAGATTGTACATCAACTCGTGTCATACTTTAATGCTTAGAAGTGTGAGCTGTTTGTGTCAGTGCCTCTCAATCAGTTGGGTGGCGCACAATGGTAGGGAGCAACATTAACCCCTTGACCGCGATCGGAATTCCGCTCGTATGCGGGACATTCCGATCGCGGGTGGAGTCGTGACGAGCTCAGCTCGTCATGCGCACAGCGCAACCGCGCAGCATGACGAGCTCAGCTCGACATGAGCACGGAAGGGGTTAAGAAGCACAATGGTAGTGAATAACATTCATCAGATCACAAATTACATATATGCTCAATAAACCAACCCATGCGAATTGCAGTACATGTGTCATATTTAGATGTTTAGACAGTGTACGATAAGAATTAATCATCTATGGGTCAAGCGTCATAGGAAAAAGTCATGTCAGGGTCTGTGTGTCTTAAGATTAAGCAAGGTAAGACATAACAGCTGCATTGGCTCCCTGTTAAACAACGGATTCAATTTAAATCCTTTTGCACAGTTTTCAAGGCCCTCCATGGAAGAGGCCCAGAACATCTAAAACAATGCTTTAAATGGTATGCCCCCAGGAGAGCACTGAGATTGGCAGGAGCAAGACTAGTGATAGTACCCTCCTTTAGGAAAGCAAAATGGGGGGGCAGAGGCTTCAGCACCTGTGCCGCTAGGGCCTGGAATGAGCTGCCATTCCATCTTAGGAATGCCACAGATCTATTGGCCTTTAGGAAGGGACTCAAAACCTGGCTTTTTACCTTATAGGCATCTCACTCTCTGGTAACAGGAAGATAGCGTGCAGCGCCAATACACCCTCGGGTAACAGTTGCGCTTAAGAAATGTGAATAACATAACATAACATAATCGGTCATGCCACACGTAAAATGGCGTAGGAATGTGAAGACCGGCTTTGGTAAGACCTTGTGATGTGTCTAAATTGTACATCTAGAGTGCAGATAACGAGACAATCAAAGTGTAGCTAAGGTCATCTGATACATAACTGTCCTATTTGCCTGTGCGTTTCCTCCATTTCATTTAGACCACATGTGACTGTATTCAGAGAGTGTATCCATCTACACTGCTTGAAATTAAGTGCTAAGGCAATGCTGCCCCCTCTTGGGTGCGGACAGATTTTCTCTAGGATTAGCCACTTCAGACTCTCTGGGGGATGACCCTCACTATTAAAGTGTTCAACCAGGGGAGCCCCCTGTACTTTGCATTTAATTCTACTCTAGTGCTGTAGAATTCTTGCCTTCACCTTCTGAGTAGTCTGTCCCACATACACCATCTCACTTGGGCATCTGATGTCATATATAACGTTGGTACTGTTACAATTTGTGTAATGCGATAGAGTGTATGTTTGATTGGTATGTGTGAACATAGTCCCCTCAATTGTCAATGGGCAAGCCTTGCACCGGTCACAATTGTGATGGCCTGCAAGTGGAGGTAGATTCAGTTGCATCCTTATATCCGGTGTTCGTGGGGTCTCTAAATAGGCACTGACTGTGAAGTCCTTGATGTTTTTGCCTCTCTTAAAAGTGAAAATTGGGTCTTCAATCGCTCCAGTCTCGGTTGCTACTAAATTCCAGTACTTTTTAAAGATTTTCTTGATCTCATGACTTCTCAAGTTGTAGGTTGTCATGCTCACCAGTTTCTCACTTTGTGTCTCTTTGGGTTTGACTTCCAGTAGAGTTTCACGAGGGCTGTACCATGCCCTTTTCATAGCCCGTTTCAATAGGTCGTTCGGATAGCCCCTGTCCCTCAGACGCTGAATCAAAACATTTGATTCCTTGAAATAGTCAGATCTCTGGGAACAGTTGCACCTCAGCCATAAAAATTGCCCATATGGCAAGTTATCCCGGAGGCTCCTGGGGTGGTGGGAGTCATATTTAAGCAGAGTATTCCGCTCCGAAGGCTTTCTGAAGAGGTTAATGTAGTTCAACCCATCTTCAACTTGAAGTGTGAGGTCCAAAAAGCTGATCGATTCTCTGTTGTTGGACATGGTGAACTGAATGTCTGTGGATCTATTATTCAGCCAATTACTGAACTCCATCAACATCGTTTCATTTCCTGACCAAATCATTATAACGTCGTCTATATACCTTTTGCACATAGTGATGTTATCAATGTAAGGGTTGTCAAGATTGTAAAGGCATTTATCTTCATAGGCATCCATGAACAGGTTGGCTAGGCTCAGTGTGAATCCTGCTGCCATAGCCACCCACGCCTTTACACTGGTAATAGTGTTGATTTTGGAACACAAAATTGTTTTTTGTCATGCTATCTCCAATAAGGCTATCAAGAAGTCAGTGGGCACCCAATGTGGTGAGGGACATTTCCCCAAAACCTCTCTGGTCACTTTCAAAACTTTGTTCTGTGGGATGCTCGTGTAAAGGGACGAGACGTCCAGTGTCACCATGAATTGTGTAGCTGAGTCGAAGGGTTGATCCTCAACAATATGAATGATGTGCATCGTATCCCCTACTTACGATCTCATTTTCTCCACCCACGGTTGGAAGAAATTATCAATGTACTGATTCAGGGGTTCTAGAATCGACCCACACCCGGAGACAATGGGTCTACCCGGTGGACACTCCATGCTCTTATGTACCTTAGGCAAGGTATAGATGGTTGGGATTCTTGGGTACTTTTTATTCAGAAAGTCATGTTCAGGCTCGCTCAGATAGCTGTCCGTTAATCCTTTCCTGGTCAGATCCTGGATAATTTTCTTAATTTCTGCAGTTGGGTCTTTGGCAATCGGGCAGTAGGTCTCACGATTGTTGAGTTGTTTTATTGTCTGTTTGACGTAATCATTGGTGTTTTGTACCACCACCGATCTGCCCTTATCCGCTGCCTTGATGACAATTGCATTGTTGCGTTTAAGTGACTCAAGAGCATGTTTTTCTTCTCTGCTGGTGTTATAATTGATATACTTCTTTTTGTCCAGGATGTCCATTGTTTCTCTTTGGAAAATTTGTTTGTAGGCCAAAATCTTCTGGCTCATTAAGTAGGCTGCAGGGGTAAAAGTAGAGGGTGGCCTAAATGGTGTTGCTGAGGAAGGTGGAGGAATGTATTCCTTGTTGGCAAAGTAATACTTTGGTCTTATCTTTCAAAAGAACTGTTGGAGCTCCAGTTTAATATTAAAGGAGTCCGGGGGTGCCGTAGGGATCAATGAAAGACCCTTGGAAAGGATCTGTCTTTCCGCAACAGTTAGTGTATGATCCGAAAGGTTTATAATCGGATCTGTGGGATTGATGACATTTTCTCTTGATGGAAGCGCAATGTTAGCTCCCTCTCTGACAATAGGTTCCAGAGTACCTTCACCTTGGTTAGTATGGGTCTGAGTGGGTGTAGTGTTCTGGTCAAGGGGTACAGTGGTAATATACTGTTGGGGGTTATCAATTAGCATACGGCTACTCATTTCTACCAGCGGTAAGTCTTGCGTCGTGTTTGTATCTTGCAGTGGCTCTCCTGTGGGTAGAATCTGACCCGAGAGCTGCCTCTCTGGTTGTTTCGTCCCCTGTTCCAGCCCTTCGGTCTGTCCCAGCTCTGATCTTGCCCCCTTCCTCTGTTTGGTGCCCATGTAGTGTTCCCTAAAAAAGACTGGTTGTCCTGGTATCTTTGTCCCTGATTTGTCTGGTGGCTAGTGGAAGGTCTTTCCGAATCACTCTCTGATCCACTGCCCAGTAACGAGTCCAGGAAGGTCGTAAATCTTCTGGGCCCCTGCCTACTCTTTTTTTTTCTTTTTTTAAATTTCCTTATTAGTTTTATAAATTTTCATGTATTACAACAAACAAGGCTTCCTCATCAAACATTCAATTAGGATGTACACTGCATTGGTTGCAATAACATGTTGGCTCAGAAGGGGGAATAATAACAGGGTGGAAGGGTAAGGGTGGGGGAGGGGGGAATCGCATCTCACTAAATTGCCGTATTAAGCGAAGTTGGTGCTGTCATTGCGGTGTATGTCACCTGCCACATTGACCCTCCCATTGCTGGTGTTTCATGTAGTTATGTCTCAGTGTCAATGCCTGTTGTCTTTGGTATCTGTCAGGGGCTCGTGCTGTGTGTACTCTATCTCTTCGCAGCCTCTGGATTGATGCTCAGTGGGAGGGGGGAAGAGATGAGAGTGAGGGGGGTCCCACGTTATTGCTGGGGCCTCTCCGCGTCTTCCCGCATCCCGCCCGTCTCCCGGGATAGCCCTTGCATTTCCAAGTGCTCTTGCCACACACCCCGAAGGTCTATGAGGATTGTGTCCCAGGCTACAGCCAGCGGCGTCTTGCGTATGCCTATGGCATCTTCCCGCCGTAGTGCCACAGCCTCCGCCTCCGCCCAGGATATCATGGAGTGGTACCATGCCTTCACTGACGGGGGGTCAGGTGACTTCCAGCATTTAGTGATGAGTCGTTTTGCCACTATAAGCCCTAAGTCTATAAATCGCGTTGTCACTTTATGCTTCTTGTGTCGGCGGTATAGTCCCAGTATACACACCTCCCAACTCCATTCTAAGTCACGTTCTGTGCAGCGTGCCAAGTGTGCTGTAATGGTCTCCCAATAGGTAGCCAGTTTGTTGCATGCCCATAGCATATGTATAAGGTCTCCTCCCACCAGTTCACAGCGGGGGCAGTGCGCGTCATCGCGATTGAATATTCTGTTAATTGAGGCCGGCGTCATATATGCTCTTTGTGTTATGTAATATTGTATGATCCTAAACCGGGCATTCCTCGGTATGTAAATGGGGCTTTCCAGTATGGTTGCCCATTCCCGGTCCGTGCTTTGTCTCTGTAGATCTGCGTCCCAATGCCCTCTCAGTTTGTGCAGTGGGGCTGCTGCGTGTGTCCGTAGGGACTCCGCTAACCACCTAACAAGATGTCGGCCCGTCCCCATTATATGGAGATACTGTAGTGTTAAGTGCGTTGTCGGTTCCACCGACACATCACCCCAGAATGACCTCAACGTCCGAATGAACGCTGCATGTAACAGAAATTGGCCCCTCTGTAAGTCAAAGTCGTCTACAAGTGCTCTGGGACCCTGCCTACTCTTATTGGTGAACAAACCTTGACTATCCTGCTGATAGCATTCGTCCGCCAAGTAGGGATAGGTCACCTTCTTGTCATAACTTCTGATGTCTTTGCCTAGTTTGTCAAGCTTTTTACTCAATGTAACCGTGTTGAACTCGGTTATCGCTTTCTGTGCTCGCTCAAGTGCTTCTTTACCATTAGTAAGGGCTCCGTCTTCCAAGATCTCCTTTTTGAGATCTGCTATCTCCTGCGACAGTTTCTTGATGTATTCTAATGCAGTTTCGACACTAAGCACCATCCAGCGCCTCGAGCAGTTGTTGGCGACGAAACTGAACCCTTCTCTGAACATGGGGATATCTATGAAGATAGCGGGTTCATTCCTCACTTGCAAGCCTTTGGGAATAATGTTCGCTTGTAAATATTTAGTGAGTAAATGTCCGTGTAGGTGGGAATGTATTAGCTTTTTCTCAAGCCATTCTAATTTCGCAAGTTTCTCATTAAGAGTCGAGTCAGCTGATAGTGTATAGAAATTTTGTGGCACTCACATTATGGCCAACAATGCTTTTTTTCTTCGAGTTTTTATAACATGATTTTTAATATCAATAAGAAATTATTTTTCCTATACCATAAACTATTCACAGTGTATCTTAGAGGGTCAGGGGATTTCCTTATTGCCCACACTGGTTTACCTGCACTAGCTTTCTAACCTGTGATCTAGGTTATATAAGGGCTTAAGATGGAGCCAGAGCTGAAAGCCCTTTATGCACATAGCAGGTACGATCGCTGGGTGAGAATTAGTTCAGGTAAGAACCTTTGAAACTGAACAGTTTGATTATGCAGGAGGTTTTATGATGGTCCCTTTGTTATGCATACAGTGTTTGGGACAGATGTTGTAGACTGATATTTACACACAGTTTACTTTGAGCATTACCATATGGAGTTATTCCTCCCCTGTTTTGTATTGGACATTTCCATTGTGTTCAGGAGGAAGTACTTGTTTTTTTTGCCGGAATTGGTTTGGGTGATTGCTCAACATAACACAAAACCAAACATGGTTCATGTTGCAAATAATATAGGACTTTTGGCTAGTTTGTTTTTAGGATTTTTGTGACTATGCCATATCTTATTCAATGTAGGACAGAACAATATTGTTCTTTATGTTATGGTCATCCTGTGACTCACTTTTTGTGTACTCAGCACTAATACCATGCAAGACCTTTGGCACTCCATAGCTGAATGCCACATGATCTGAATAATAGTTATGTTGGGATATATTTACTTCTGATGAAATGGCAAACAATCTAATCAGTGCTTGCGATTACAGTTTTGTCCATTAGTTCCCCCACATTTGGACTATTGGTATGTTCCACTTGATGTTTTTGTCCGATATGATTAGGCAGACTAGTAGATAATTTACGGATGATTTGAGACATTTCTTGACCCGTGTGCTTAGGGTGAATTGAAGTATGCAGTGATGCATCAGGGATATATGCTGTTGAATCAGGATCACTTTTGGATTGGTTAGAGGATATGTTATGCATAAAACAGGAAGGCATTCAGTTATATCTAACAGGCTCAGTATATCACTTCTCCTTTAATACTAGATCTGACCTTGAATGGAACCAGTATGTATAAACTGATTTGTTCATGAGGAATTATCCATAAATCAGAAGGGAAGGTTTGAATAACTGTTGCAGTTGGGTATTTACTCAGGAGTACCCTATCGAGGTTATTTAGAAAAAGAGTTCTTTACATATAAGATACATGACTGTTAATGATCTATAAACCTGACACACTCTTTCTGTTCTTATTATTGATTGAACACATAATTGTTAAGAGATGACCTACGAACATGCTGGGATCATTGGACCTATCAATAATATTGATAAATGGCATATTATTTAGTGGTAAATCAAATTAGGACTGTGGACTTATGGCTAATACTAGAAGTGGGGGCAAAGCGTGTTTTTTAGAGTATTTCTAGTTTTAATATCAAGGAAAATGCATCACTGTTGTCAATCTTTCCTTTAAGTCATTGACAACTTTCTATGGCAATTACTTATGGAAATGTAATGTATGTGAAATGCTTCATTCCTCGATTATAGAAAATATGGAGACTGTTTAGCAATAGTAGACTCAGAATAGAACAAAGTATGTCTGATAAAATGAAGTACAATAGTTAAAATGTTAGTCTTTTTGTCTGTTTTGATTTTATGGTTAGGGGGTGTCCAGTTCAATGAGCGTCACCCCTTGGTGTAACTCTGCCTAATACTTAGCAGGGCAATGGGAGCGACTGAACCTGAAGGAGATTAATGTACTTGATGTGGGTGACTAACCTGTGTGATGTTGAAGATAGGAGTAATCGTGTCTGATATGAGTGATCGTTATTTGCACCTGATAGGAAAGAAGTACCTAACTTGGGAAATGTTGCCTAGTGTTGGTGATTATTCCACAATTCTGCCAGTCAGTATTAGTTTATTTAATGCACTAGTTCTGTAAGATAGTTGTTTTCACTCATCACCAAATTCAACTGTGCTCTTAGCTCCCCATTTCAAGCACTCGTTCTTTCATGGACCTTTTGCAGTAAATGTGTTTAACCTGGTTGTTTAAATATTTGTGTGCCTGGCAGGTGACATAGAGCACACATTTCCTTACATGGTTTTAGTGTCTCATGCAGTGGATTAACCCATTTGGTCCCTAGAGGATGGCCTGGAGCTGTCCTCAGACACGGTGGTCATTGGCTGAGGATGGCTCCAGGCCGTCCGGGTAACCTACCTGTTTTGGGAGTGCAGTTGCTCCCCCCATGGGCCCCTGTGACATGTTTCTATTGGGGGTGCCACTGCCAACCCCCCTCCACGGCGATCTGATGATGTCAGCATGCACACAGCACACCAACGTCATCATATGGTGCATGGGAGGCACTGGAACCCATTTGCTACCAGCACGTCAGGAGAGGGGACCTCCAGCAGGTGGGTCCTTCTCTGGGGCTTCGGGGGTAGCAATCTTACGGGTGGGGCTGTGATTGTGGAGCCGGAATCTATGATCTAGACCGCTAGACCACTAGAGCTTTGTTTTTTGGGGGGAGGGGCCTCTTGGGCAAAAGTCGCTCACCATGGGGGATAATTATATTTCCCTTTTTTGGGGTCCCCTGGGGGGTAGTGCGGCTATTTTTTGTTGTTGATCTGCTCTCCCAGTGCGGCGTCGACACCTACTAGATGCCAGCAATTTAATTTTTGTGGTTATTGTGGGTAGTGACCCCTTGGGCACGGGTTGCTCCCCTCGAGGGATAAAACCTTTTTGTAGCCCACCCCCTTGGAGTGCAGTTTAGCCAGTTTTAGACTGATTTGCCCTGGGGGGTTGGAAGCCCATTAGACACCAGAGAAATATGTGTAGAAGGGGAGCGGCCCCTTGGGCAAGGGTTGCTCCCCTTGGAGCATAATTTGTTTTGTATTACACACCCACCCCCAGAGGGCAGATTTGCCATTTTTAGGCCGATCTGCCCTCTGGGGGGGCGGATGCCCACTAGACACGAAGGAAATATGCTTAGAAGTGTAGCAACCCCTTGGACAAACGTTGCTGCTCATGGGGGATAATTTCTTTTGTATTCCACTCCACTGGAGGGCAGATCAGCGAGGGATAGTGTGTAGAAGGGTCGCTCCCCTTGGGGACCTTTGTCTTTTTTCCACCCGAGGGCAGATTGGCCATTTTTGAGCCAATATGTCCTCTGTGTGGGGGCAGAAGCCCTCTAGACACCAGGGATTGTGTATTGAAGGGGAGTGACCCTTGGGGACCATATTTTGTTTTATGCTGCCCCCCTGAAGGCAGATTAGGTGTTTTTAGGCTGATCTGCCCTCTGCGGGGGGGGGGGTAGAAGCTCCAGATGCATCAGGGATTTCGTATGGGAGTGTCCCCTTGGGCAAGGGCCGCTATACTTGGGGGCCATATTATTCTTGAATTTTGGGATTTTGGTCTTTTTGAGTGGATTGGGTCTCAGTATGGGCAGTAACACTTAAGTCAAATTGCAAAAAGATAATGTATGCAGTGAGGGATTTGCTTCTGGGGTAAGGTTTACTTCCATCTGCTGGTGTCTCTTTTTGCCTTTGTCATACCTTCTTTCTGGGTAATATCAGTGTCTTTTGATTGCTATCTTGTCATCATGTGTTTTTGTATTTTATTTTATTTTATTTTTTTATTGTAGAGCCAATCATTTCATTTGTCTGTTTTTGGGTGCAGCTTTGGCAGATCTGTAGTGGTGAAGTGGTGGTTGGTAAGCAACTAATTTGAACTCTTTTCATCTAATGTGTATCATTGGCCTCTTTGTATATTGTTTTGACTGCTGTACTAATGTTTGAGTCTTTAGCTTTTTGTGTGATTGTCTTTCAAAGTAACATATTGATTTGTGCACTCTATACTGCCTTGTGATATGCGCAATGTGTTTTTGTTTCCTTTCCAGTAGGATTTCTGTGGTGCCTGCTGTGTCTGTGCAGAGTAGGTGCAGCTGATCCTCAGTCTTTCTGTCTCTGGCAAGTGAGTGGTATAGTTTTTGAGTCTATAGGTTTTTGTGTGCTTTGTAGTGATTGACATTTCCTTCCATATTACTATATGACAGTAGTTTTACTTTCTGTTTGATAAAGCCACAGTTTATTTATTACTTATTTTACACAGTGTTGGCTATTGATGGGTTATTCTTATGTTACTTTTATTATGGCTAACCTCAGGTTGACCGCTCTGAAAGTTGTTGGTTTGCTTTTCAAATCTTCCTCTAACCATGGTTTTGAGACTGACTCTGCATCTGAGGCAGCGGATGAAGTCCAAGGCTGGCAGGGAATTTTCTGTCCAATAGGAATCATCTGATGATGAAGTCACTATCAGTGTGGAAGAAATGCCTCTTTTAGAGGAGGACACTGATATGCTGATAGTACAGCAAGAGGAATCTGGAGTGCAGGCTGGGGTTGAAAGGTATCCCATTAGAAGTGCTGAACTCTGGGTTGCCCCAAACATGGTGCTGCCTGTGTTGCATGCCTTAAGAGGTGTTGCAGGGTGTAGAGTGAATACTGAAAATGTTTTGCCTATAAATTTCTTTCAGTTGTTTATGGATGATGTATTTTTGGATGAGATTGTTTACCAGACAAATTTGTACAATGAACAATTTCAGACTTAAGTCTCACTCCAGAGCTAGCCAGTGCACTCCCACAAATCTGGACGAGTTGAAGAAGTTCTGGGGTTTAACTTATTGATGGGGTTGATAAGGTAGCTGTCTTCATATTGGTCTGCTACTCCCTTGATGGTAAACTGCTATATTTCCTGCTACCATGAATTCATGATCAGTATTTGCTTCTGCTTAGATGCTGCATTTAGTTGCTAATGCTTCATTGCCACGGCTCATCCTGATTGTGACTGTCTCCTGAAGATTTCACCTGTTCCAGGTAAAGAAATAGTTGTGGATGAGTCTTTTATCCTGTTCAAGGGCCGTTTGGTTTTTAGGCAGTACATTCAAAGCAAGAGGGCATGTTATGGAATTAAGATGTATATGCTGTCTAAGAGTAGTACTGGATATGTATATAATTTCAGGGTGTACACTGTTAGGGATTCTTCTATTGACCCCCTGGTTGTCAGTCCACTTTTGGAGTCAGTGGGAAAATTGTGGAGTAACTTGGTAGAGGACATTTTAACAAAGGTCACCATTTACATGTAGATAACTTCTATCCTGGTGTTCAATTGTTCAAGGAATTGTTCAAAGTGGACACTGTTGCATGTGGCACTGTTATGGCTTGGGGTGGGTGATAAACTGCGCTCTGCCTGCGGAGTTATCAGAGTTTTGTCAACTCTGCTTGGAGCACAGAGTTTGGCAAAAGCTCTGCCAACCACCATGGGGCCAAGTTTTTCTCATGTGTGGCTCGCTAGCATTAAGTTGGTGAGTGAGAAGAAAAGAGCTCTAGAATGCATCCCAGCGAGAGTTCTCAACACGGGTGGTTGCAGCAGGTTGCTACAGCCCACGTTCAGAAAGTTGCTCCTTGCGTTATGAAACCTGCCGCTCAAGTAGAAAAACTACTCTCACTGCAAGAAGAAGCAATGACCTCTGGCTCGCTGCATGGGGCCATTCACTCTGATTTTACAGCTTGGGACAAGCTCCCGGTGCCAGAAATCAGCAAGAGCAACATGATGGACCAGAATACTGCCGCTCACGGAACTCCACAAAATCTAGGGGGGTTTTAAGGTAACTCCACAGAATTCCACAGAGTAAAACTCTGCAAGTTCTGCCAACCCCTAGTTATGGCCTACCATGTCTCACCAAGTAACGTGTCTAGGACTGCCCTCAAACCCAGCACACTTTTGGGTGGGCTCAGCTGGTATGTAAGTGGAGGAGACGGTGTGCTAGGAACATGCAGTAGAAACACATAGAAACATACCACCTCATACCACGCCTTTGTTTACAGAAGGTGTGCATGAATAAGGGTGCCTGATTGGCACAAGAGCAGTTCGTCATTACCAATGTATATTATATGCATTTTACTGTGAGTCTGAGTATGCAAGGTGCCACATGTTGAGGTTGCGTTTGATGCTGGGACACCATAGCCGAAGCACACCAAAAGGTGCATACTCTGCATCAGCTTGTGGCCCCCAAATCCAGAAGAACAGTCTAGGACATTTCAACATGACCATGTTTTTTCAAATCTGAGCTGCCATCTTGTCTCAACACAGTATAAAACCAACACCCAATGGACCCCATCTTGCTAGGCACTCAGAGTTCTGCATGAGCGCGTCGTGTTCAGTTCCTGAAAGAAAGAAGCTGACTGCTCACCTGAGAATCCATGAGGTAGTCTGGTGACTTCCTCTGGGCGTTGTCATGGTCACTCTCCACCTTTGGCCACCTGGAACGTTTGAAGTGGTAACCTAGAAAGACACAACAAGAGATAGGTGTGAAATACATTTCAAACAACAGCATTGTTAAGGCTAGCGCAAGGATTTGCACATATCAGACAAGCAGCTGCTCCATGTGAGGCTAAATTCTAGCACTTTGGTTGTGCACAGGACTGAAAACTCAGTTTGACAGAACACCCAGAAAATCAACAGACTAAAGACTCTCATCCACTGCAAAATCTTCAAAGTGCATTGCAGCTAGTGATGGCAAATAGCATTTGCTCGTGGCAGAAACAAAAACTGAGCACACAATTCTCATTGGGTGCACCTATGTACAATATGAGTGACTAGAGGGACATATACAGCGCAACACAAAGATTGACTCAGGTATGTATGTAAGATCATTGAGGAGTGTTAGATGAGTGAATGCAGAACATAGGCGCAGTTGCACACATGATTAATGCTTGTCTTACAGCACCACACAATACTCTCCAACACCCGCTATCACCAGAAGGCTCATATAGCACAAACCAGGGATGACAAAAGAAGCCCTGTGCAGCAGTTAGCCAGCAGTTGGCTAGTTTGGTATTTTGTCCCATTCCCCGATTCCATTGAGTGTTCTTCGGTGAACGCAAGTACGAACTGCCCTCCCCTGAGATCACTGAGGAGTGTCATTAGACAGCATTGTTCATTGCTCCCGCCATGGTGAGCAACAGGTTAAGGGAAATCTGTTTACTTGAGATTATACCAGGCACAATCCGCTCTAACCGTAAAGGTTACCCTAAAGATCTTGTATGTAAAAAAACCTCAGAGGGGACAGTGAAGTGCCTTGCATAGTGATGCATTTCTAGCTGTGAAATTTACAGACAGGAGAGATGTCCATTGCTGACAACCATTCATGATGAAAGTACTTCACCTGTGACATTTTGGGGTCAGGTTGCTAAAGTGAGCAAACCTATGAGCATTTGAGACTACAATCAGCACATGAGTGGTGTAGATAGAGCAGACCAAAAGTTGGAGTATTAAAATGCTGTGCATAAGTCATACATTTGGTAGAAGAAGTTGACACAAGAGCAGATCATTGTTCATTTGTTTCATTTGGCAACCTTCAATGCTTTTTTTGTATTCAAGGATTGTTCTCCAGATTCAAAGATGACCTTTGTTCAGTTTCAGTCATCTGTAATAGGCAGCCTTGTTGTAGTTGAGCAGGCTAATGTTCCTAGATTTGAAGTGGTGGAGGATGTGGCTAGATTGAAAGATCGCCACTTTCCTGATTACATTCCACCCACACCCAGAAAAACGTTCCCTGTAGGAGACGTAGAATCTGTGTCTGAAGAGGCATGCGAAACAGAGTTGTATGTACTGCCTCGAGTGCACTTCTAATCTTGGGCTGTGTGTTTCTGAATGTTTTAAATCCTATCTCACACAATTCAGGTATTGGGAACAACCGTGAAAGTAAAAGTGAACTGACTGGTCTTTATTGTTTTATATTTTTTATTCAGTTTCATTGTTGGTGTTTTCTTGTTTGTTAAAAAATAATGTGATGGTGGTTTGTGCAGACTGGTGCTTGGCTGGCAGTGTGTGTGGACTGGCATTTGGCTGGCAGTGTGTGTAGACTGGCACTTGGCTGGTGGTGTGAGTGGACTGGTGCTTGACTAGTGATGTGCATGGACTGGTGTTTGGCTGGAGGTGTGTGTGTACTGGCACTTGGCTGGTGGTGTGTGTGGACTGGCACTTGGCTGGTGGTGGGTGTGGACTGGCGTTTGGCTGCCAGTGTGTGTGTGTTGTGAACAGCAGCAAGCCACTACACACACACACATCACCATCAAAACATCAGTCCACACATTCCACCAGCTTCCAGGCAGTGTGATTGTTGTGTCTGAACTGGCATCTGGCTGGTGGTGTGTTCACTAGCAGTGTGTGTGGTTGGCTTCCATCAGGCAGTGTCTGTGAGCTGACATTTGACTGGCCGTGTGTGTGTAGGGACATGCTCGGGTCATTGCACACAGATTGCCAGCCAAACCCCAGTCCACACACTCCGTCAGCTGCCAAGTGGTGTGATTGCTGTGTCAGTCCTGTGGACATATGGAAGTGATAGACCCTTGAATGGCGCTGTTTGTTGATGTGAGTGTTGTAATGTGCTGGGCCCATGGCTGGCGGTATGAATGGGTTTATGTGTGTGACCCATGAAAGGTGTGTGTATGGCCTGTAAAGCGGTTGGTGCCTTGTCGTGGCTTTATAGCTCACAAGCTGTGAGTCATTGGTTCAGTATTCTGAACTTTCAATTATATAACAGTGAATTTAATTTTTGTAAAATGTTTTGTTAATAAAATTTACATATTGAACTTTTCACTCACCCTTGTGCCAAATCCAACCAGTATGTGTGTACTCGAGGAGTAGATGGTTGTGCAGTAATATTTGTCTTTTCTGTCTCTCTCAGCCTGGGTGTACATTGTCTCTAGGGAAAATCTACCAACTCTAGATATTTTTGTAAACTAACATAACGTGTATTTGTAAAGCGTGTGCTTCACCCCCAAAGGGGCAACTTTGCGCTGAATAAGAGATGTTTCTTGTTACCCAACTCAATGGTACTCATTTTATTTAGCTCAGAAAGGATTAAAGGCTGAGTGGACCTGTTGGGCATTAAACCTGTGACCATGGGGTCGAACACAGGCCCCTGTAGTGGATGCATTAGTCCACTAAGCCACCAGGGGGGACTTCAGGGTGACTCGCGTGGATCACTCAAATTACTGGAATCTGCTGGGAGCCTCAAATTTCCTGCTACCCATAATTCCCACATATCTCCTGATAAAAATGGTACTTCACCTGTGTGGGTGGACCTAGGGCCTGCAAAAGGGCAGGGTTCAAGACGCAGTGAGGCAGCATCAACAAAAGGGCCAGCTGAAGTTTTTGGGACTGGGTTTAGTTGCCACCCAGTTAAAACTAACAATCCCAGGCATTTCTGAAAACTAGATACCCAGTGGTGTACAGAGTGGTGTGCCTCTCATGGATGCCACAAAGTTTCCCTACCCACAATGCCCTGCAAACCTCAAAATTTCACAAAAATCACACATTTTCCTTTCATTACTTTGACGTATTCTTCCAGAATCAGAAGAAATCCACCAAATTCCTACAACCCAACGTTTGCCCACTTGTCCTACAAAAAATGCTGCCCCACTTGTGTGGCTGGGCCTGGTGCCTGCAACAGGAACGGATCAAACTAATATCAATGGGAGTCATCGCAGAGGGACACTCATTGACCTTGGTTTGCTCTGTTCCTCTCATTGGCACTAGGCCCAGCCTAACAAGAAGGTACCATTTGTATCGGGAGACTTGGGGAAATGCTAGGGTTAGGAATGAAGTTGCTACCTGCAGATTCCGGAAGTTTGTATCACAGAAGTGTGAGGAAAATGTGTTTTTTAGTCAAAATTTGAGCTTTGCAAGGGCTTCTGGGTAGGAAAACCTGGTGGAGGGCACACAAGCCACCCCACCCTGGATTTTTCTTGGTGTATAGTTTTTAAAAAAGTACAGGTTTGCTAGGTTTCCCTAGGTGCTGGCTGAGCTAGGGCCCAAAGATCACAGTTAGGCACATTGCAAAAAAAGGGTCAGTGTTCAGTGGAAAAATGTGATGTGTCATTGTTTTTTGGTACCTCTCCTGTCACAGCCACTAGCCCTGCCCACATAAGTGAGGTAGCAGTTTTATTTAGAGAGTTGGGGAAATGGTAAGTATTAGGAAATTAGTTGCTCCCTGCAGAATCCAGAACTTTCATTCAGAGAAATGTAAGGAAAATATGTTTTTTAATCTACATTTGTGGTATCAAAGGGCTTCGAGGTAGGAAAACCTGGTGAGAGCGATACAAGCCACTCTACCCTTGACTCCCCCGGGTGTCTAGTTTTTAAAAATGTACAGGTTTGCTACATTTCCCCAGGTGCCTGCTGAGCTAGGGCCCAAAATCCACAGCTAGCCACATTGCAAAAAAGTGTCAGTTTTCAATGGAAAAATGTGAATTGTCCATGTTGCATTTTTTGCCCTTTCTTAGCTCAGCACCAGGCCTACCCATACAAGTGTGGTACCATTTTTATTGGGAGACTTAGGGTAACACATAATAGTAGAAAAAGTGTTATTACCAATTGAATTTCTCTGAATTTGTGCCTTCCAAATGTAAGCCAGTGAGAAATGCTCTCTAATTCACATGACAGTATGGGTACCCACAAATTCAGATTTCCTTAAGACATATTTGTCACTCTTTGCATTTTACCATGCGAATTGCTCTAAACCCTGTACACAATGAAAAACCATTGCAGCCATGTTATTGGCTCTGGGTACCTCGATTTCTTAGCAAACCCACAAAACCTATATATCCCCACAAACAGAGGTGTCTAGGAGATGTGATGGTATACTGCTTTTGCAAACCGGCCATCATAACGAGAAGTTACAAATGAAAATGTCCAAATGGACATTTTTTCCTACTAATTTACAATATTTTTTTAATTCAACAGTTTCTTTGGAAAACCTTGAAGCATCTACACAAATGACCAGTTGCTGAATTTGGAATGTTGTCTACTTTTCAGAACCGTTTAGCTCTTCAGGATCACTCATAAATTTCACAGAGGTTTCTACCACAAACTGGAAGTAGGTTGAAAGCAAAATATTCAGAAAAATTAACTACCTCTTGGTAAAATGCCAAAACTGTGGTAAACAATAGTGTTTTCTTATTCAGCTCTGCATGTTCCTGAAAACTGGGAAAATTGTGACATTAGCACAGCAAAAGTTTTGTTGATGCCATTTTTTGAAAAAACACTTTTTTCCTATTTGTCCCCCAAAAGTCAACATATTGATATATTCTGCCTATTTTCTCAACCCCCTCTAGAGGAATCCACAAACTCTGGGTACTTAGAATCCCCAGGAAGTTGAAAAAAAAGGACACAAATTTGGCGTGGATAGCTTACATGGAAAAAAAGTTAAAGAGGCCTAAGTGTGAGCCATTCCAAATTGCCAAAAAAAGGTTTAGCACTGGGGTGGGGAGAGAGACCTAGCAGCGAAATCGTTACAAATGCCATGGTGTTAAATGTTCTATATGATAGCATATAGGAAGGTGGGGCACAGTGTATGGATATTTGATAACAGCAGTTCAGAGTTTAAAGCTTTTCACATTTTACATTTGCATTGCGAATATGCACTCTGCTCAATAATATCACTTTCTGTGATGTTGAAGGAAAGGGAGGGAAAGATCATGTGACAGTGGTAGAAATGTCCAGCTATGAAAAGAGTAGCAAAAATCTGTATTGTGCAGAGATGCCTATATTTTAGAACCCTCTAATTTTAAATCCCTGCTCAAGGGGAGAACTCTGAGAAGCAATGAGCACTATAGAGGAAGGGGGACAGACTTGCTTGCGGATTATCCTCTGCTTAGAAAGGACTCCAGGCTTATAATTCTATGAACTCTGTTGGAATCTTTCTTCCAAGGCACATAACTGCCCCACTCCCTCAAGGGACAGTAGAAGGTGGACTTGCAGTAGACCCAAAAGGTGAGGATTCCCCTGGACTTGTGTGAACTATGGTGGGTATTCTTAAAGGAGAACTCCCTGACACCACTGGTCGGAGGCTTTCTGACCGACATTGTGGGTTTAAACTCCGACCACCATATTACCATGACAGCAGTCGGAGTGTAAACTGGCTGGGGAATCTGTCTCGGTTCCAACAGGCTCAGGCAGCCAGTCGCAAAGGGCTCATAATCCCTTAAGGACGGCATTTCCGCCGGCGGGATTATGAAGGCACTTTCCGACAGCAGTTCCATGTTGGCCTCTCTGACATGGGACTGCTGTCGGAAAGTGTCTTTGGGGCCCCTAGCAGAGCCCCCTCTGCCCTGGCCCTCCGCGTGTGACCCTGGGGAGCACCTATGGTGCCTCCTTCACATCCCTGCACCGTGTGGCAGGCACCGTGAAAAATGGAAGTTTGCGACCACATCATGTGCGGTCGCATCCTAATTGTAGTGTTGAACCACCGACCTGAGGTTGGTCAATTCCCCATCTGCAGCGATGTTGATCGGAGGCAGCTCTGATCAACATCGTATCAGAGCCATAGTGTTTTTACTGTTTCTGGATTACATCCTTTTATTTCAAAACTCCAACTAAATCAATTTTGTAACTTACTATTTTCCATTCATTTCCATTGAGATCAAACTGGCAATCAGTAAGAGCCCACCCTCTAAGGCTCCTGGCCCATATGGCGTCCATATTTGCATACATAAACAGGAGCCTGACCACTGGGCCCCCACTGTCACCAGAGTGCGAAATGCTGCTTGTCCACGTATTATGCCCGCCTGGTATGAATAAATCATTGTCCCAGTTTTTAAGAAGAGCAACATTAATTATCAATGTTAACAAATAAATTCACTAATTGATTCAATAGCACGGATAGCTGGTAGGGTGATAATAAAGAGGATTTTAGCATGAGCCGAGGACAAAAACCTTTTCTCTGAATTGCAATATGGTTTCGGGCCAGGACTCAGCCCTAATCTTTACCTTTTAACTTGAAAAATATACTGTTTTTCATAAAGGTTTGATGCTCTTAGCGTTCATGTACCTCAGTTAGGCATTTGACCAAGCCAATGTCTTGTGGTTTGTGGCCTCCTGGCCTGCCTGGATAAGTTGGCATAGGCCTGACCGCCATGATGACTTTTGCGCACGTTACTCTTAGCCGTTATTCTGTCGCCCTCTGCTTCTGCCAAGTTATTTTACAACTGTCTGCATTTTCTGTCTCTCTCCATTTCTCCTGTTCCCTTTGGGCTCAGTCTGAACAACTGTTACAAGGTCGAAAAACAACGTCCCCAGTTCTTGCTGATATGGCCAGTCCCTCGCACCTAGACATAACACTATGTACAGCTGCCATGGAGAAATTGGTGTGCTTTTAATATTGAGGTTTTCCCGCTTAAGGGGGACTTGGAGAAGAACCTTTCCAGGGAGAAGAGCTGTGATTGTCTGCTGATGTAGTCTTTGCATCTAGAGACTGAGGTATGGGGGTTCGCTAGTCAAAGCCCAGAGGTCTTCTATTTTTATAATACAATAGCTACTAGCATGGGGAGGGTGGTAAGGTCATTCAGCCCTCTATCCACTGCTTTATGAAATGCTTTCCCCGTTAGTATTCTATGGAGTTGTAACTATGCTGATTATATTATTCTTATGCATTATGCTGATAGTACTGTCACGTGTACTGTATCTTAGAGCACGTATGTTGAAATAAACATTTTAACCTATACTGTGTCTCTTCTTACGCCGGTTGTGGACAGGTATGAGTGAGTGACGAAAGGGTGTTCTTGCTACTGCGAGTCCTGAGAGAGAGAGATACCGTGTTCTGGGTTGTCTAATCATTGGTACATTGTTGCTAATGGGACGCTAAGGCTAGTTGGGTTGGGGTTTTAGGTGCTAAGGTTTATGTTTGGCTCACCACTATATTCCGAGGTCCTATTATCCTGTGCATAGCTCTGTGTGTGTGCAGAATCCCTATAACATGGCGCGATCAACGAGTGGGCTGCTTATCTGCGAGACGCTTGAGTAGTGCTTGTGCTTGTCCACAACTCCCCTCACAGACGCTTCCGGAAGCGTGTGTGACGGTGATACCTCCTATATTGACGTTTTTATAGGTTCTTTCAAGCTTGAGGTTGTTAAAAGGTTTCTTAGCTAAAACCCTATTTGTGCTGCCTCATTTTAGATTGTCGACTACTTCTAGCCTACAATGGCTGTTCAAATTGCGGCACATAGCCGTGCAGCGCTCCGGACACACTTAACAGTGTATGGAGTGCCTGACGTGGGTGTCGAGCTGATCTTTGTGGTACAAGCCGATCCGGCTTTCCACTTTGAGGTGTTCTACTCTTGGGTCACCTTTCCGGCGGTGGATGGGACAGATAATTTGTTCCATGAATATACAGCCACCACAGTTCCTAATCACTATAGACCATATAGGAATCTTGAAGTACCGCTCACGGCTTGGCAGCACCGTGTTTGGTTTGATGGTGCCCTCCCCCAACCGGTTACCACGGTTTGTTTAGGCCCCTTGTCTATTGATGGGGCCACTTGGCCTGTTTTGGCCGGGTACACCCCACATCCGCAATATATGAGGATACCAGTCGCGGACCTGCGCAACATGTATTCGGCTTTAGTGCGAGTGCATCGAGCCTTAGTGCAATATGTTACAGGCAACATCCAGGGAGCCCCACCTGGAGTTGCAGGCCCTCCAGCTGGTGCAGGCGCAGTGACCATAAGTCCTGTCATGGTGAATTCGGTGATGGGCAAGCGCCCACAAAATAAGGATGATTTTCCTTATTGGCTTGCCGAGAAATTTGACCAGCTGGAGGCAGTTTTTCCAAACACAACACCGGTGGATAAACATAGAATTCTTACAATTAGTTTGCCAAAAGACTTAATCCCGAGTTGACAGCATGCAACAACTGGGGTAGGGTATTCGCAGCAGTTTATTCGAAGTGTTTCGGCACTCCTTCCATGACGGTTCTCCCCTCTGTAATTAAACGAGTGCAGGATGAACATGGCCCTGAAGCGGCTGTGGAATTAGGGATGAGACTGGTGGGAGTGTTCGAAGTAGTAGCTGAGCTGATCCTTGCGAATGTCAAGGGCGATGCAGTGAACTTTCAAGTAGCTAATGCTTTGGCTTTGGTCCCAGAATTGGACAAGCCGCACGAATTACCGAAAATTATAACCCAGGCTTATAAAACTATTGGCCGAAATAGCCTGGGCAATAAGCCTTTTGCAAAACAGCAAACACAAACACAACAACAACAACAACAACCTAAAACTCAATCTGAAAAAGATGAGAAACCAGTTTTTACTAAAAAGAGCTGGAGGTTGAAGAAACAGGGTAAGCAACAGAAGAAGCCGGGGTCGCGAGGCGCATCCCCGGTTTCTGTCTCTTCTGAACGCACATATGATTTGCGCGATAGGGCGAGAATTAAATCTCCGGATAGGTTTCAGATCCCTGATACGCGTTCTCCTCGTTCTTCACAGGCACAGACAACTTCACAAGCCAGTGGAGGAGATCGCCAGGATAGAGGAAGGGGTCGAGAGGCTCCCCAGGGACGAGACCAACCTCGACAACAAGTCAAAGGGAAAGCAGAAGACTTTCAACGTTCTCGCCCACAATTTCAGAAGAAGGAAAGTTGCCGCTGTAACAGCGAAATATGCCACAGACGGTGAGAACGAGACTCCTGAATTGGACGTGGGCAGTGACCCTCCTAGACAGCGCTGCGGAAGTTACCATAGTGCAGGAGGCGCTACGTCCTCATATGGAGGCGACAGCAACTGAAACATTCATTACTGTTGAGACAGCAGACACCAGAGTGGCACCCCCTGACAGACTATTTAATATCGTCATTCAAATCGAAGGTGATATACAGCGTGTAATTAAAGGGATTTTTTGGGAAAATCTGACCTCTTCGTACGACATTTTGTTAGCGGAGGCGGATTGGCCACCTCCATTCGTACTTGCTGCGCGTAAAGGGGAGGAGGTAATCCTTTCGAGCTTTTCTCGACATGTCCCAAAGGACAAAGCGGAGGCTCTTGCAGCTGAGTGGGCTGTGTCCCTGGCTCCTGCGTTATACCGCAACCACGTGTGTTGGGATGAAGACTCTCCCCCCCATGAGATACCTTTACGGTCCCTACCGCAGCCACAACCCCAATATCCCATTAAACGTGACGCCAAAGGCCCCGTTTCTGAAATTCTGACTCAGTTAGAATATCAGGGAGTAATAGAAACATGCGTATCACCCATGAATAATCCCCTTTTCGCGGTTTCTAAACCCGATGGATCGTACCGCCTAGTATTGGATTACCAGCATTTGAACTCTCATTGTCGGACCTTTGCGGTGCAAAATACCCACAGTTCTGCGCTTGTAGACAGTCTTGTTCGTAAAAAATATAAAACGACACTTGACCTATCCAATGGATTTTACACGCACAACTTACCCACGGAGTGTAGCCAATGGAGCGCTTTTACCTTCGGTGGTAAACAATTCAAATTAAGGCGACTCCCTATGGGCTACAAAAACAGTCCAGGTGTGTTCGCTGCCCGTGTTGTCTCTTTGTTAAACGGCATAGACCCAGATGCATGTTCGTACATCGATGATATTTACCTGACAGACGACGAGTTATATCCGCATCTTTCCAGAGTAGAACGCATTATTCTCGAGTTTGCGGTTTTAGGTTACAAGTTTAATTTTGCCAAATCACACATTGCTGAATTAACAGTTTTGTTTTTGGGCTACGAGCTCAACAATGAAGGTAAGGGCTTAGCCCCCCACTTCTTAGAAAAATGTGCACTTTTGTGCCCTCCAACCACACTGAAGAAACTTCAGTCTTTGCTGGGTTTTCTGAACTTCAGGCGTACTTACATTCCCGAATACGCCCAGCGTATCAAGCCATTATATGCCTTGATACAACCAAACTTTTCAAAGTCTAGTTGGCTTCCGGAGCATTCCTCCATTCTGCAGTCTTTGCAGACAGACCTTCTTGAGTCTAAGTACCTGTTGACGCGTGATAACCACACAAACCTGGTGATTAGAATAATTCCGGGGGCAGTGGGTTTCACGTATTTAACCTTTAACGAAGGTGACACAGTAACCATCGCATACAAGTCACATCTGTACACGTCCGCAGAAATGCGCTTTTCATCTGTGGAGAAAGTTCTGACTGCAGTGCAAATGGCGATTCTGAAGGAGCGCGCACTGGCACAGGGAAAGCGCATTCTAGTGGTAACACCCTATCCTGCTCTAGAAGCAGTGACAAAGGCAAGTGTACCGAACTCTAAAGCTTTGCATCCCCGTTGGATACAATGGGCAACCTCTTTGACGTCTCCGGATGTCACATTCATTTTCGATTCTTCTCTACAGACTCAGGAGTTTTTACAGTATGAATTCGTTCATCCTCCTCCTCTGTCTTTACTGCCGCTTGAGGATTACGACTGTGTGATCTACACCGATGGTTCGGCACAACCGGCCACGGGGTCCAAGCATGCTTATTCAGCCGCATGTGCTATTGTTGCAGGTACCTTTGTGAACGGAGAGTTCAGGTCCACTGTAGTGCATACTCAGACACTCGGGGACAGTACTGCACAATTGGCCGAGCTGCGCGCATTGGTGCTTGCGCTTGAATTCGTAAATCCGGATGTGACCACACTTATTGTTTGCGATTCTTATTACTGTGTTCAATCATACAATGACAATCTATTCTTTTGGTCGCAAAACGACTATAGAGACGCTAAAGGTAGCACAATCAAGCATAAGATGCTTTGGGTTCGGGTGGCAGAATTGAGACAACGTTTGCCACTCACACAGGTGGTTCACACCCTAGGCCATCAGCGGGTGGGCGCACACGCTGTTGGTAACGGTCTGGCAGACGAAGCGGCCAGATCAGCAGTAGTCACGTGTTCAGTAGCAGCAGTTACCAGATCCATGTCAAAAATTGACACCGATATTTTGGCAGCTATTGCTGCGACAAAGGAAGGTGCTAATTACCCTAGGGGTTTTCCTTCCAAATATTCTTATCAGTTAGGTCCCGAACAGGCTCCTTATGTAACAATACCAAACGTTGGTGATCGGCTGATACCCAACGCGGATCGCAGACTTTCCTTGATAATGGCAGCACACGAAGGCATGGCTTCGGCTCATGCTGGAGTGTCTGCGACCGTTTCCATCTTGCAGCAGCGGTACTGGTGGCGTGGTTTATATAAAGACACCCGTACTTATGTGCTTTCTTGTGACGTGTGTCAACAGATTAAGCCTTCTAAGGTTACATGACCACCACAGACCTCGCTCTACATTTCTAACAGACCCTTTGGGTGTGTTTACTTGGATCACTGCGGTCCATTTTCTTCAGACACTGCCTATAAATATATCTTAGTTGCAGTGGACTCGTGCACACGTTTCATCTGGGTCTGGCCACAACGGAGTGCTGACGCTCGAAATGTCATCAGGGATTTGCGTATCTTTGTGGGAATCTTCGCATGCGGCACCTTCCATTCTGACCAAGGTCCAGCGTTTGCCTCTAAGGCGTACAAGGACGCTATGGGTTCACTGGGGGTGCGGGTGAAGTATTCGTCTCCATATAGACCTGAGGGTAATTCAATTGTGGAGCGAATGAACCGTGATTTAAAGCAATCCTTGACAGCTAGAGTCTTAGGTTCTGGCAGGCTGGCTGGCCCACTTGTATACTGTACAACGTGCACTTAACAATCTCCCTAGAAGATCTCTGGGTGGGCGGACCCCATACGAAATGCTCTTTGGCATAAGAATGTTTGTGCCTGACCTTGATGGTCTAGACATGGCGGCGCAATCCGCCAAGTTTGATGTAGATAACCATTCTACTATGTTACAGGACTTACAAGAAGCCCGAGACAAACTTGCATTTACCTTCAGCCACAGATACTGCCCTGCAGATTCGGGTTACCGGCTGGCTTCCGAAGATTGGCGACCTGGTTCGAGAGAAGGTGGAGAACAAAAAAGAATTTGGCCCCTCTTATCATGCACCGGTTCCAGTCCTGGGTTTGAAGGGAACACATACAATCATCTTACCACCGCTTCCTGGTCGCAAGGAGAACAGATACATCTCAGTGGAAAATGTCAAGCTACAACAACTGGCCGATCCTGAATAGTGTTACACCAGCGGTCTCTTGTCCTGCAATTTACCGGACTTGTGTTCGAGGCCCTCCTGCCCGAACGGTCACTGATGTTACAATTGAGATGATTGATTTGCCTGAAAGTATACTCGAATCTCCAGTCTCCCCCTGCATCGACGAGAACGAGTATACCTATCCCGAAACAGAATCGGTGGCACACTTACCAACAACGCCACTGAGCCCGACACGTTATTCCTTTGACTCGGATTCCACCTCGTCAATTGTCCCGTCCAAGTTCAGTATTTTTGTATCCTGGTTTAGAGACAATTTTCTGATTCCCCCCTGGACATACATCTGGTTGGTGCTTTTCTTGATCTTTTTGTTCATGTCCATTGGCTTTGTCACAGTGTTTTTTCTACTGATCAATGGTCACTATCTACCGGAGCGCTCTGCTGTGAACAGTGTTGCTGGAACTTTGGCCCCACATTCCTCGTCTCACATCATGAAGCGTGACCACACATTTGTGAACATATCAGCTTTTCCAGTTGCTGATGGCATCGTATGGGATGCAGTAAACTTTCAAATTCATGGACCGACAGAAATTATTAATGTACCCAATGTCCTTCGGGTTTCGATGGGTGATATAGTAAAAAGTAATATTCATTCTGACGATTGGGATGTGCATGCCGTTGAAGCATTGTTTGCTGATTTAAAATATTATGCTTCCTTTAATTCTGAGGATTTATATATGAATTCTGCGAATTATGCCTATTTGTATTGCTACCAGCATTGGGGCAACCATTTTGTCCATAAACCAAGTGCACTACGTGGTTCTTTCGCGTACACCCAATGGGAACATTGTCCAAACCCTTTACCGGGTAGTTCCCAGACTCTTAGAAATAAATTTACATATTTCACTGATTTTAATAGATCAAACCCTGGTTCTTATTTTTTTAAATTAAACGCCCCATCCACTCAGAAAATCATGTTGACCGACACCAAATTGCTATATTCGGGTTCCTTTTTGAGTGCCTTAGCTGTGGGTGGTTATGAGTACTGGAAGAACACTGTAGATTTGAAATCGATCTGGGGTTCAAAACCATGGCAAGTGCAAGGCACCAAGGCTTTGCATCGTGCTTGCCTAATCCCGACCCAACTTGTGTTTCTGAATGTTTCCTTCTATCAGACTACATGTTGGGGCTTGGCTACTACCAAACAATTAAATACACCTTCCATTCCATCCCTGTCTTCCACTACAAACACTAGCGTGCACCTTAATATGTCCCTAGCCACTTTGCAAGCTTTGTTGCAGAACAATTCGTTTAATGTTTCTACGCTTGTTCAGTCACCCTGGTTGGCTTGGCCCATATCATCTAATGCGTGCCAACTGCGTTTTCACGACTCAGTCCCTGGCTACAAACAGGATAGGCCCGATCCTAGGTTTTCAGACTCCCGTACTGTCACAACATATTCTGTTGGTAAATTATGTAAACAGTGGTTGCAGCATTCTTCCCTAGAATCTGTTAAACAACATTTATCCCTCCTATCAGGCAACATTAATCTGTCCGACTTTATATTGGGACCTCGTGGTCCACGACCGAAGAGATTCATTTATGAAGCTTATAATGAACTCTGGAAGCTGTCGCAAATTGAAGCTGCCTCCCGTCTACGGGAGATAGACCAAGCAAATATGGAAAAGGTGCTTGCTGTTGTTGACAATAGTATTAATACCCTGTCTTCCCGCATTTACACGTTAGAGAATATTGTGTCCTCTGTTGTTGATATTGTACAAGATGATGTATCTGTCTTGTACCATGGTCAAAATCAGTTACGTTCAGTTATGCAGTTTGCGTGGACTTTGCAAACACTTAAGTTGGGTAAGGTTCCTTGGCATTTTTGAACACCACTGCCTTATTTCTGCCTTTTAATTTAACTGACAAACAGCAATTCATGTCCATGAAAGATGCAGCTTACACTCTGTTACATATCGAGAAAGTGGAGCCCTTACCATTCTCTGTGGCGGAATTGGATTCTGCTGTGTGGCTAGTTCATGGGGTTATCGCTTTGCCTTTTTCCTTGTTTGAATTTAGTTCATGCATGAAACATTATCCTGTGGGCCGTTTCCAGCCTTTGGGTAGTGCCTTCCTGCATGAACTTTGGTCCCTCCCTTTCATGTATAAATGCCTTAGAGACGGCAAGGAAGTTTTTCTCACGGGGAGTCATGCGATTCAACTGTGGGTCATTCCCTTGTTTGTAAACATATTAAATTGCACAGAGCTTGTAATGTTTCTGCTCCGAATCTTGCTTGTGTGTTAAGGGGCATTCCTGCTCCTGCTATTTCTCCTACCTTTACTTTGCTTACAAATGGTAGCTATTTGCTTTTGAATAACGACAACTGCTGTGGCATGCAGGCCGGCATACCCTATATGTTACTGTTTCGCACAGGGTTGTCTGCTGCAAGAATGTGCTTTTTCCTCCCCCTCACGACATCATAGATAATTCTCTTTGGCCTTCCATTCCTACTATGGAGGCGGATTTCAATAAACTGAGCAGAATAAAGGCGCTATTATTGAACGAGGAGGTTATGCTCACTTCCGCCCGGGAGACATTCGTTCTCCAGGTGGCAAGTACCCACAGTGAAATACAGGCCCTTTTGAACACTAACCTCCCACAACATTTCGGTGAATTACTTCACCGTATTTTTAACGCATCTAACACTGTAGGTCTGGTGCATTTTTTCAAGGTGGTGGGGTCCGGCCTAGTGTCCTCTTTCCAAACTATTTTTGGTGTGATACCGGCATTTATTCATTCGATTTTTTCCAGCGTCTTTGGTGGCTTTCCGTTAATCCTTGCTTTGGCGGCTGGTGTACTGCTGTTGGTCTGCTTCCTTCGCAATGGCCCCTTCTCGACTCCGGACGCCTCCAGCTGCTCCGTGAGCGCCTTCTATCTGGTTTCGGAATTCTGCCGTTGGCGACACTGAGTGTGTCCTATACCCTTTCTTTTCGCTTTGCGTGTTTCACTTGCGTGCAACCTGTGATGTCTTGCATCCGCTGTCCTTTCATCTGGACCATGGATTATTGCCTCTCCAATACGCCGTTGTCTGTTCCGGATTTTGTTCGGTTGATGGGTCCCTTAGAGGCCCATGAACGGGACTGTTCCGTTGCAGGCTGCATGACGCGTGCGGCTGCACTGGAGATTTTGGCGCAATGGGATATCTGGGCGGCTGCTCAGAATCTCCTACAACAAAGCTAGATTGAGTATCACGCAAGCTGTCCCGCATTGCTTTTGGATGCTCCGTCCTCTGAGGAGCATTCCTGCAGCTTTGACCTGTTGGACTGGATGGCGTCTACGTTTTCTGACGATTCCAATGATGTCCTCTTGGACGGTATAGCGTTTTTCTGCACTTCCACGTTTTTGGATTGATATGGCGTTCACTGTCCGTGAACTGCCTCGCTGACTGTCTTTTTTGCTACCTTTTCCCGTTCGTTGTCCTTCATTAGGACTCCTTCCACTGTGGACGCCTCTGTTCTGCTCAGGTGTTTTGAACTCTGTCTTCGTCCTTAGTCTTGGCCGATGGACTGTCCAGGGGAGGGTGTCTTGTGGTTTGTGGCCTCCTGGCCTGCCTGGATAAGTTGGCATAGGCCTGACCGCCATGATGACTTTTGCACACGTTACTCTTAGCCGTTATTCTGTCGCCCTCTGCTTCTGCCAAGTTATTTTACAACTGTCTGCATTTTCTGTCTCTCACCTTTTCTCCTGTTCCCTTTGGGCTCAGTCTGAACAACAGTTACAAGGTCGAAAAACAACGTCCCCAGTTCTTGGTGATATGGCCAGTCCCTCGCACCTAGACATAACACTATGTACAGCTGCCATGGAGAAATTGGTGTGCTTTTAATATTGAGGTTTTCCCGCTTAAGGGGGACTTGGAGAAGAACCTTTCCAGGGAGAAGAGCTGTGATTGTCTGCTGATGTAGTCTTTGCATCTAGAGACTGAGGTATGGGGGTTCGCTAGTCAAAGCCCAGAGGTCTTCTATTTTTATAATACAATAGCTACTAGCACGGGGAGGGTGGTAAGGTCATTCAGCCCTCTATCCACTGCTTTATGAAATGCTTTCCCCGTTAGTATTCTATGGAGTTGTAACTATGCTGATTATATTATTCTTATGCATTATGCTGATAGTACTGTCACGTGTACTGTATCTTAGAGCACGTATGTTGAAATAAACATTTTAACCTATACTGTGTCTCTTCTTACGCCGGTTGTGGACAGGTATGAGTGAGTGACGAAAGGGTGTTCTTGCTACTGCGAGTCCTGAGAGAGAGATACTGTGTTCTGGGTTGTCTAATCATTGGTACATTGTTGCTAATGGGACGCTAAGGCTAGTTGGGTTGGGGTTTTAGGTGCTAAGGTTTATGTTTGGCTCACCACTATATTCCGAGGTCCTATTATCCTGTGCATAGCTCTGTGTGTGTGCAGAATCCCTATAACACCAATAGATTGAAATTATGGTCTTTATTAGGAAATGAAGGGAGAGGTCATGATATCTTGAATTTTCTTTTGTACCGCCACCTAGACCTGTCAGTTAGGGTTCCTTTTAGTCCAAACCGTAAGTGTTCTGAATCATTGAAACTAGCCACAGCTGTTAGAAAAGGTTGTATCCTTGGCCCTATTCTCTTTATATTTTCTGTTAAAAATCTGCCATCTGTTTTGTTGGATAGGGGTTGAGTATTCGTACTCTTCTATACGTCGTTCAATCAGCAATTCACTGATGGCTTTGTATCATTAAAGGATAGAAGGGACCCGAGTACCAACTTAGCTAATCATTCATAATGACATGGGGCCTTGACGTATTAAATCCAGATCATATGCTGTCGCCAGCTATACTATCAGCAATAATTTGACATTTTCTTATGTAGGGTTTCCATTTAATAACCCTGAGCAATGGTCTGAACACCTTACCTCCAAGAGGAGGCTCTTTTCCCAGTCCCAGGACTGTGTTAAATTTCGCCTCTAAATTGAGTTAAAACTCCCTCTCATACATGATTGCTCATTAGAACAGTAAATGTACTTCGTCTGTACTCTATGGTTCAGGGGTGTGGGGCTCGGACATCCACATTTTTTATAGATGTAAGAGAATTGTATTTATCATTGTCTTTGGGCAATTCCTCCAAGTTGTCCAAGCTGGCCATGCCACAAATAGTGTGGTTTGACATTTTTGAAGACAGAACTAAATTGTCTCTTTTTTTCGTTGTGGCTATCCAGACGGACAAATCATGTACCCAATCTTAGCGAACAGGTTGTCAGAGATTACTAAACCTTCAACTTCTGTACTAGGTCATCTTTTCTGAATCAAGTGAAGTCTTTGTATGTTAAACTTGGTGAGAAGCTTTAAATAACCCATAATCCTTTACAAAAAAAGGATAACATGTGGGTCAAAAGATCTGTTTTGGTCCACTAGCATTACCAACGTAATTCACTTGAGAGTTGTTTCAAAAAAATATATTGTAGACATTTGCATAAGCCAGAAAGATCACAGATGAATTGACTAATGTCTAGAGCCCAGGAGTCTGTGATATGTCACTCCTTAAGGCTAGTGCATTCCACCAAGAGCAAGCCAGTGAAAACGTAAACTTGATCCATCTGCCTGAGAGATATTCAGCTTTCATTGGATACCTGGCCTGGAGAATCCTAACCATGTTCCCTCATAGTAACCTCAGAGAGCCAGTGACCATGTGGATCCCCCTCGGGGTTCAACCAGTGAAGGTACACTGGGACCTTTCACTCACCCCGAGTATGATAATTTCCATGGAGGACTCACAGTTTTCTGAGCTCTGCCATGCTTCAGTATCTCCCTGCACTCAGAGAGGGGTACTGTTTAAGGGTGCTGCTGCATGCCTCTGCCTCCTGTACTTCCATGTACTTACCAAGAGGAGCCAGGAGAGCAGAGTGCAACCAGCCACCTCCTGCCTGTTCCACGGGGAAGTGGAAAATTCAGTTACCTAATAAAAATAAAGAAGTGTCGGGCATGTGGTGAGCCACCAAGACTGTGTAGGCTTTTGCTCCTACATGGCTGCTTGTTGGTACATGTTGGTCCCCCTCTCTTAGGGCAGGAACACCCACACTCAGTCCCTGCCAAGGCAGGTGATTTGAATTTGCACATAGAAAAAAAGCAAAAGTCCTGGCTGCATCCAGCTCAGCTCTATGGGCCAAATCAGCTGAACGGTGGGCCTGTCTAATAAGGCCATGGGGTGGCTTCTACAAATTTGCATATGTTGCGATCAGTGCACCAGTATTAAGGGGCACCATAGAAAGAGTTAATTTGTGTTGCATGCCACTGTAGAGCCACAGTGGAGACCCCTGCATCACCCTGGCGAGCCCTTTTCAATTTCTGGAGAATCTCCTGGTTTCCTGGTGCAATGCAAAGTGATTCCGGGAACATTTTTGCATCATCAGAAGCATTTTGGGAGGCTGGCATTATCTAATGTTTCAAGTTCTTTTGTTACTAGATTCTGTGTTAGTTTTGAAACTAGGTTAAAGTTTCCAGGCACATTTCTATGCTGCATTGTTTTGAATATTGAAAACTTTATTGACATGGACACTGTAAATAGTAAATCAGTGCCCATATGGTTTTACGTTGTTTCAGGTTGATACCTTCTTGAATTGTTTAATGTCATTTGCACTGTTTTTTCTTCTAAATTTTGCTTTTAGTTATTGTGGTGATAACCTGACAAAGTCAGTAGGCATTGCCTTTATTGAATTGAATCATTCATGTGTTAGAAACAGAGTGGAATATTATATTTTTAGGATTCAGGGCTTAAAGGTGTGCAGATTTTTAAAGGTGACTCCTGCACATGCAGTCCAGGGTAGATCTAGGGGGTTACCTGACCTCTGTGACCTTTTCTTAGTGTATGCCCAATGTTGTTTTAAAGGCCCTTTAGCAAATAACACTATAGGCATTTCCACCTGCCATTCTATATATATTTGTTAATTTATGCACAGTATTTTGTATTGTGTAATAAAGTATGTTTTCTTTTTATAAGAATGAGCACTGACAGCACCCTGAAGTGTGTCAGAACTCAGTCAGAATGTAAGGCTTCTTGGAGCTTACTGACTGAATTTTGTCTTGGATCATGGAACTTTTATAGAGGCCCTGTTAGATTTTCTAAATAACCAAACATAATCTAATTGCAATAACAAGAATCTACAAGTATTACAAGTCACCAACATACTCCGTTCACTGACATAACCAAGAACCATATGACAGCGTACATGTAAATTGCTCTTTTCAAGGGTACTAGATTTTATAGGCTTAAGGCAGTGCTACTACAAAAGGGCAAGCAATAGCTAGTAATAAAGGTGTAATATGTCAGTAGAACACTTACCACCAACTAGCAAGTATTTTCTGCAATAGAACTGTTGGTGCCACAATTCTATTGGTATTTTGCCACTTCCACATCTACGCACAACTGCAAAATTAGCTAAATAAATCCTGCAGTCCTTGGTATATTGATCATCTCTGAGTATTGTCAACCAAAGTAATAGCCTGGAGAACAATCTGATGTGGTACTCCTGTGTCAATCTGGTGGGAGAGGAAGAGGCTTGAGGGACTGAAGAACATATGACAGTGATTGTGGAGCTTCACATGCCCATCAATATTACAGTGGTATTTTGAGCTACAGCTAAGAATGACTACCTACACAAACAGCCATCATGCCTCAATAGTAGGAATAAAGGAACAACTTGCTCAAGTTTAACACTTTATTGTGTCTGCAGTGAGTTTGTTGCTAAAAGTATTACACCCAATCATGCCATTGTACTAGCTATAAAAAGCTTACAACAAGCCTGAAATATACTTTTCCCAGAGCCTATACTTAGGCACAGGATGATGATGATGATGCCCGACCTGACAACCATGGAGGACCAATGACAAGAAACTCGGAAGGGACACACAATTGCTATTCAAATGGATCTGAGGGGACATCTGCAACACCCCTGATGTGTGACGCCCATTGGTAGAGGATTAGTTCTTAAGGTACCCTAAACAGGGATATTCAGTACAATGCCAGAAGAAGCTGTGATATCACAGTTGAGTGAGATGCACATGCATGTTATTCTGGAGAAAATATAGACAATCACCCACTCAAACTAGGAATCCCTTGCTAGGGATATTTAATGTTAGGCGGCATTCATCATCATCACATCCCACCAAAACATTGACTGGTGAGAGCTCTATTCAGACATTAAAAAATGCATTACATATTTCCAAAGAATGAGGCACTGCCCATATTTCAGTTCACAAGAGGACACTCAATTACTTTCTCACCTTGTTTTACAAACTACTGATTGTCCACTTCTAAACCATCTCATGACTGATACCATCCCCTACCAAGCACCATGTCCATCACTTGATTACCTACCTGAGGAGATTGTTAGACGGACAGTAAGGAAGAGTGAACAAGTGAACCACAATTGAGTGGGTTCTCACTCAGACAAAATATTATATGAACTAATACTTTTGAATGCTTAATATCCAAGATAGAAGTTTAGGATACCATTTGAAACAGGGCCACAGATGGTAATTCAGGAAAAAGCCAACAACCTAACTGAAGTAAGAGGGAACACAACTGCACACATAATTCTTATTGTTAGAAGGATTCACAAAAAAGGAGATAGATCAACTAGAAACATAATTTTTCACAGGATTTGTTTAAGGAAGAAATGAAGAAGAAGTGGGCAGCAAAAGAGCTGAAAAATAAAGGGAAAGCACAATATCTGAAATTAACACAGCCCCTCCAATCATCTGCAGGACCTAATGGCAAGGAGAATAGGAAGATCTAACAAAAGGCTCTTCTGAACATAAAATATCACAATAGCACAACATTGACTAAGACCTCTCCCCAACTGAGAGATTATGTGCATTAGTCAACCATATACCATGGACTGTCAGACGCTCTTTATATGTTTAGGAAAAAAAATATAGACCTGATTAACAAACTGTACTTTGTAATAAATTCTGTAGTACCACAGTAGTGCTACAAAACCTACTACAAAGTGATATTCACAAAGTAAGTTTACAACTTTTTGGTATTTACAAACTGCTTTTTTGTATTATCTTACACTTTTGTTGTAATTTATACTTTTGTAGTAAGACTCTACCTCCATTATTTGCTATAGGATGGTGCTGCAGTACCGGTGGATGGCCATGTGTATTTCTGGACTTACTACAAAAGTGTAAGTTACTACAAAAGTGTAAGCTAATATAAAAGTGCAGTTTGTGAATATTGAAAAGTAATAAACTCACTCAAAAGTTACCTTTGTGAATAAGACACTCCATCTTACAGACAGTTAAAAGCATGGTCCATTTATGAAGTGCTGGATTAACATATGCTATGCACTTGTGCTGCTGGGATAGACAGACCAGTGAAACAAAGTCAGTTTATATCATTTGTTTGTGTGGGATTTCTTCCCCGAAAGGCCTGACTCATGTGTGAAAGACCCTTAATATTAATTTCTAACTCAGACCATTCAATGCTCTGTTGATAATCTTACCTATATTCTTGAGAGTTGCCATCAAGGGTTCCTCTCACTTACTCTGGTTTTTGGGGAGTACCCTGCCACTGTACATCTGTAAGCAGATGTTTGGACATTCTTGACCTGGGCTGTCAAAGACCATCCTAAAATATGATTAGCAACATGAATAATTTTCAAGTGCCTATATAATATTTATGTTGTGTGTTATGCAAGAATAATTATCATACACAATTTAAAACAATGCAGATAATATTTCCCTTCAATATAGGAGTAAGAATAGAGTGAGTGTGCCTTATATGTTGTGTTCAGTATCAGCCCATGTACTATAATGCCTTAAACATTTTTCTCACGTTTGATAGTTCATACATATATATCTTTTATGAAATTATGATTTGAAAGTGGATGGAAACATAGACAGGGAAGTCTGCCTTAGATTCACAAACTACAAAGAGACCAAGCATTGCGTCCCAATTCAATATTAAGGTTATTTGGGACTATCACCTTTCTCCTGGTCCAATGAATGGTGACCTAATTTGGACTCATCGAAGCCTCAAGCGTTTATGTCAGATCACTCACACAATATCGAAAACAACAATATCGTGATACAAAATATTGTGTCAAAAATATTGATTACATAAATGTTGTGCCTCTATACTTATAATGGTAAGTACAAAAATATCGAAAACAAATAATGCTTTACACTAGTATTGTTAAAAAACATACAAAAATATATATTTTATATATATATATATATATATATATATATATATATATATATATATATATATATTAAAATAGCAAATCTTCAATATTTTAATATATAACATTAATATAATGTCAAATAAATGTACATAAGATTTAATACTATATATATACATATATACTTTTAAAAGCACACACACATATATGTGTGTGTATGTTTAAATATACATCTATATATAATGTAAGACTGTTGTTAAAAATATATATTTTACATTATATATTTCTTTTGAGTTATATTTTAAAGTTTACTACCATTAAAATTCATATATTTAAATATTCACAAAAACAAATCTAAGGGTAAAGTAATGTTATAGTTAGGTGTATATGTCAATGTGGACTTTAATGTTTTGAACTAAAAAAACACAGAAATTCAACAGTTATAGTTAACGCACTAACTTGCTCCCCCACCATGCACTGCTTATGACCTCACGTATGACATGTTCTATGACATTTATGACATCACTGATGCCATATCAAATTACATCACTGATAACATGATCCAAGCTTTTTTTGTACACATTGCTCTGTAAATGGATATAGCTTTAGAGCTCTAAATGTAAGTACAAAATAACTCAGAAGAATATGAGCTATGATAAATGCCATCACAGAAACAACTCCCTTAGCTGTAGAAACTATGAGTTGTGTACCACATTGACCCTATGCCCTACACTTCACGAGTAGCATAGTTCATATTAACAATCAACCACAGATATATGGGAATCCCTCATTGGATATGGTATCCAGTCTGTAAACACGTGTTCAGAGCAAGCCAAGTTCCTAAAAACACTGAACATCTCTTCCAAAAACAATGCCCTAGTCCGGCAGCTTTTATCTGTATCAAACCCCTCACAGTCACAGAACCTACATTGAGAAATGAAGTTGATATAAGTAGAGAAGTGAATACTGTAGACAGTGTTCACTCTATGGAGAGAGTTTATTCTATGCTAGACTGTTTGCAGACAGTGAAACTCTCATGACAAATACAATATAGAGTAATAAAAAGTATCTAGGAAGCACATAAGCACATATGCAAAACTAGTCCAAAGAATGACTATTCACCTAAAATAACCAAGAACTGAAGGTGCTAAAGATCATTCTACCTGCAGCCTTCATACTGTAGTGAAAACTTTACAGATAGCCCATCTTTTGAAACAAAGCAAGCACATATGCATAGGTTTTTACCTGGTGCACACTTTCTTCTATCTTAAGTACAAATTGTCATGCTAAGACAATTCTGTCTAATAACTCAAGGTTGCTTACATTACTTAGTATGTAGTACGTAGAATCTTTGCCCTGCTGGAACTTTTTCTGCAGTACTAGAAAACATGTATGGAACATAATCAACACAAGTCAACTGTCACCTGCACACAGAGTTACCCTTCAATACAAAGATTTATAATGTGTTCAACTCTAGACACCTATGTTGCATTAGAAGCACATGCGTTTGTAAACATTTACACCAATAAGATGGACAAAATTAGGCAGAAAAGTAAAATGGCTTCCACTATGTAAACTATGAAAAAAATGTATACACTCATTGGATGATGTCTTCAATGATGTGATTTGAGATGTCTTCAGTGAGGTCATAAATGATGTCATAGAACATGTCATGAGTGATGTCATATGTGAGGTCATAAGCAGTGCATGGTGGGGGTACAAGTTATAGTTAGTGCTGCTAACTATGCCTGGTAAATTTCTGTGTTTTTTTAATTCAAAATGTTAATGTTTGCACTGACAAATTCACCTAAGTATAATGTTACTTTAATCTTCGATTTTTTCTGTGATTTAAAAAAAAACAACAGATCCTTTTATCACACCTAACTATGACTTTACTTTCCCTGTTATTTGTTTTAGTGAATTTGAAGGTTTTAAAAAAAGTAAAAATGTATGTATAAATATATAGAAACAAACTACTCCAATGATGTTTGCGCTGACAATGTTCGTCTTCTTAGTTTTTGCAACTCACATATTGAGAAATGTTCCCAGCATAGTTTTAGAGTTTTGGTATCTATTTTTACATAAACTTCATATTTAATTTTTTTAAAGAGACACTGATCAGTTTTTACTATACTGAAAACTACATGTTTTTCACTATGTACATTCATTTTTAAGGTGTGGGATCTCTCTCATGGGAGGCTCTCAGGTGGCTTGCAAGAGACTCATGAGATTGTGGAATTGTAGAGTTATACATTTCGTTCTAATCTATTGCACAGAGTTCTTTTTCATTTGGTGAGTTATTATTGAATGTTAATCTTTAATAATGGAGCAATTACAGAATGTATATTGAATTAATTATTTTGTTTACAAACTTACAGTTCTTGCAAGACAATCGTAGTAGTCAAACACACAATACCCTGCGTGTACTACGGGGGGCTGTACTTTCTGTCCGTCTCTCTTGATCCACTCGCAAGATTGTACATTTGGAATTAAGTTCATAACAGTGTGTTTTTGTAATTTTGAAGGAAATAAGACATAAGAAGTGTTGTTTAATGTAGAAAAACTGTTGATGTAGTTGCATTTGAGATATAAAGAAAGTCCTTTATTTTACGTTCTCACAAGCCTCTCGTGAGACACAGATGAAACACCCTTGAGAGGAAAGACATCCCAATGAAGAATTGTGATTGATTCAAATGGATGTCTTTATTTAGAAAAGAAAGATTCCTTCCTTGTTGCTCTATTTGGCTATTGGGTTTTGCAGTGGTTGACCCTTTTTGTCTACCTCTCTGACATTGCAGATTTTATGTCATCAGATTCATTTGAACAGCTTAGTGCACTTCCTATAACTCAGCCACCTCACCCATCCAAGGAGTCCTTGGTGTGGATTTTTTTTAAATGAGGCCAGGGTGGAAAAAGTATCAGCGTAATGTCATATGTAAAATATTCAAAAAGGAGTTCAGTAGAGGCAGCCGGAACAAGCAACACAGCATGAGTAGTACAAGAATGTCATGACAGTTGAGAGCTATGCACCCTCAATGCCTTGCTCGGGCTGAGTTAACTCATGCTGCAGAGGTTGGTCACTCTTCGGTGTAGCCCACGTCTTTTGAACCTGGTGACACTGTGCCTGCCGAGGTGCTCAAAACTTAAGCAGATAACAACCCGTCTTCTTCAAATAAAGTCCTTTTTACTGCTTGTGTAAGCAGATAATTTTTCTTTTGAGACAAGCAGGGCTGCACAGGACATGCTTGTTCAACATCATAAATGCTGATCTAGGTAGTGGATTTAAAAAAAAAATGTTTCCTTTTTGGGCCTGACTTAGATATCGGTGGACAGGTTACTCCGCCACAACGGTGACGGATATCCCATCCTCCGAAATATATTTCCCATAGGATATTATGGGATTTATATTTCGGCTGACAGGAGATCCATCACCGTTGGGACGGAGTAACCCGTCCACCAACATCTAAATCAGGCCCTTTGTTTTGAAAGAGATATTGTTTTTCTTTTGGCAAAAAAAGTTTAAAATGTTAAAAAAACAAAAAATACAGTTAATAATAAAAATGTTCATTCTAAAAGGTCTTTTCAGAACTACCCTATACTTTCACTTTTTGTGTTTATTGTACTATATTACCTTTTCCTCTCATATATAACATGGTTGACTTTTGTGAGTCTCTCATGGGAGCCAGGTGCACAGTCCTCCGCGTCCACTGTGAGAGCCAGTGTTTGCTGCTTTACACTCGCCAGCATCTCGTGAGAGTGTACTTTTATAATGGGATTTACATTTTAACTGAACATATCTTGTTGTAATATGCATAATTTATAAGAACCAGATTTTCTGTACCTCTCCTCTTTTTTAATCTGAATTTGCAAGACTTTCATGTGATCGTAAAATTACTTTAGGGGAAGAATTTACGTTTTACTTCATTACAATACTTAACCCTTATAATCTCCACTACTAGACTGGCCTCTCCACTGACACCTCGCATGAAGATACCTAGGGGGATATTCTCAAGAACGTGCGATAATCATCGCCAAAATAGGTTAACGCAATTTTTCATATCGCCGTCTATCGCGGGAAAATAACTCTGTGTTAACGTCGTATTCTCAACACGGCGGTAACATGCGATAGTTTCCCGATAACGCGTCAAATGTCCGCGATAAAATTACCGGGACGGCGATAAAAATCTAAAGCCGAACGTGAAAAAAGTGGCGATGGGCCCAACCGCGATAAAAAAATCAGCGATAAGCTGCGCCAGGCCTGCAATTCACACACGTCAGGCAGGAAAAATCACCATAAAAGCTGGAAAAAAAAACACAAACAAAACCAAGACAACTGCGAAGCACAATGGAGGTAGCCGGAGCAAGTACAGAGGACAACCAGAACCCCACAAGCCCCACGGAGGACCAGCCTGGGACCTCGGGGTCAGGGAAGGGCAAGGAGAAGAAGAAGAGGAAGACGCGGTTCAGTCCGCAGGAAAACAGGATCCTTATAACAGAGGTGATAGAACACCATCAACAACTGTTCGTCACCTCCACTGTGTCATTGGCAAGAAAAAATGGAATATGGGAGTCCATCTTGGACAAGGTGAATGCAATCGGAGTGCTGAGGAGGACAATGGAAGCGCTCAAGAGGCGCTGGAATGATGTGAAGCGCAAAACCAAGCAGAAACTCGGCAACAACCAGAAGGCAGCAATGCAGACTGGAGGTGGGATTCCAGCGCCACAGGAGGAGCTGGATGAGATGGAGGAAATGGTGTCCACAGTCATCAGTGTGGAGACGGTGGCAGGAGTTGGGGGACCGGACACTGCTCAACATGACCTGACACAACAGCAACAGGGTGAGCAACGACCAGGGACTGGGGGGACGGGGGGAGATGGGCACAATGTCACACATGCACAATTAAGTATAGCACAGTGCACACCCACAATGACTCTGGATCATGTCCCTGATCGCCTTGGCACACTGCAGCACACCTAGAAACAGCAAGTAGGTCCCCGTCAACTATGTGCCCAGAGGGGGCCCTTCCCACACATCACCAATCTCACAACCAAACCATGCACATATGCCAAACCCAGCAAAGCGGCGTGTCTGTGAGCCACACTGACAATGCAAATGACACTGCATGACGAATAGCATGGCTGCAGTCAATATATCATGACATGTTGCACGACACTGAGGAGGCTGAGTGTGGACCACATCTGTAAAGGAGCAGGTCACACTCTGACACATCCACGTGTACAAACAACCCCTGATGTCAACAACACATCTGCGGACAAACCATGCCCCAGAGTCCCAACTCCCACCAAGAGCCCAATTTACCCAAGTATGCAACATCTCAGCACTGTATAAGCACAAAAGTCAAACGCACACCACCTGAAAGGGATAAGGGGCAGCAAAATCAGCGCTGCAGGGGCGACTCTCCCAAAATGCAGCACACACACAAGAATCAGAGCACATCAACATTGACAACAATGTGGTACAAACTGCAACACGTTCACAACACAACAGAGGACACAACTGGTGCCGCTTGTGTGTAGAAACTGACCAATCACATTTGGCATAGCAGGGAAATGTGAGATGACAATGTACAAGTACAAACACACATCTGTGATGTTGTCGAAATGTCCACTGTCCCGCATCAAATAGGCAGCTCCTCCCAAACAGTCACAATGTACATTGTCATGCAGTCTGTATGTAAACTTGTACAATGCGTCAACATACATGTGAACACAATGTTAAACTGCATCTCCCCTTCACATTGCAGAGGGAGAATCAACACCTCCTGCAGAGCAGACCGAACATCTCTTCACTGATGACAAAGAGGACCTCCACACCTTCGACACCGACGCCCTCTAAGAGCTCATGGACAGCTTAGGCACCTCACCTCCAGGATCAGGGCAGCCCAGCTGCATCGAGGAGACCTCACCCCCTGCACAGACCACAAAGCAGGAAGCACCCACCACCTCGGCTGTCTCCCAGGACCCCCACGAACAACACATGGCCTTCCAACGCCGTGTGTTAGGGTGCCAGGAGAATATGGCTGATCAGGTGCGGGTGGGGTTCGACCTCATGGCAGCCAAATTAGATGCCATACGTGGGTGTCTAAGTCCCATCAGGGACCACTTACAGTCCCTAACGGACACCCACAGTCCACTCCATGCTCTCCAACGATCCATGGCTGACATCGCTGGAGTCCTGACTCTGAGACAAGGACAACTGTCTAGTCAGAGTGGCTCCAGCGACGTCAGCCGGGAGTTGGGACACATGCGGAGGATCATGGAGAACATGGAGAGGATGCAGCAGAAAGAATGGCTGCCACGGCTGCACACCAGCGAGATGTAGCTGGGTCCTTCCATGCCCTGCAGACCCTCATCATGGCATTGCCGCCACAAGGCCTGGCGCAGATGAATGCTGCTGCTGCTTCTACATCCACATCTCCGCCCCCTGATGTGTCAGTGACACACAGTGCTGCAGCCAAAACAACACCACCCACATGTGAGGCACATGAAACATCAGAGGACGAAGATGCGGATGATTCTGCCTTAGTGGTAAGAAGGAAGCGGTAGCATTCATCTCCGCCATATGGCCTGTTTCTGCTTGGTTCTGCCCTCTGCATCCTCACCTTCCACTGTCCCCTGATACACTCTGGGACACTCACCTTGGACCTCGACATGGACTGCCATATTCTGTTTGGTTTACCAATGACACAGCAATCAGACTGCAGACTGAACTCTTCCTCTTCCGATGAACTTGTCATTCCCCAAAGGACTCTGGCTGGCCCTCCATGGGGCAACAATGTAAAGTGGGGTTTGCATGGCCCTGTACTGCTCCAGCTTCAACACTCCACTGAATGTGAATAAAACATTCAAATTCACACAGATGTGTCATGTCTATGATCATTCAAGTATGAAAGTATGGATGAATGTAGGGTCAGTGATTCCCCCCTTACGTCCATGTTGCTCATGTTGTGGGACTTGAGTCACAGGGTGCAACATTGCCGATTGCGGTCCAGGTGGCGCCAACACTACAACAGAGACACACGCATTAGTTACTTTCTTGTCCAGCCTGTAGTGACGGAGCCACCCGACCTGCACTATACATTGGAGGTAGTCCAGGCACCCGGAGGGCGGGCACGCCCAAAGGTATAAATAAAGGGGCACATGACCGCTCGGGGTCTTGGCCCGTAGCATAATACTAGTGTGTGTGCATTCAGTTATTACTGTCCCATAATAGCGGCCTCCCTGCACATCCATGACGTAAGCCCCCAGTGCAGATCACTACACAGCCCAGAACTGAACCACGCACAGAGCCCCGGGCTCATTGTTCACACCCCTACGCTGGACTGGCATACGCCAGCCCAGCCCACTCCGCTTACGCTTACAGGGGGGGGGACAAAGCTACATGTCCCAGGTCTTCCCTGTAGTGATCTGCTGATCACTGGTCTAGTTGTCAGCATGCCACAGTCACTCCCTGAGGGCTGGTTTACACCCACACCACACCCATCCAGCACAGGCGTCACAGGACATGTGACCCTGCCAATAAAAGGGGCCTACCACATCACATTCCCCACTGCCGGAGGTGACATGATGGTGTCCGCACCATGAGACGCAATCATAAAGGGTCCATGACTTGTGGCGCACTGGGTTAGCGGCACCCAATGCACTGCGGCCGGCACGGGCCTACTGCCACAGGACGATGACTTGCGGTGCAGAGTTGGTGGCACCCAATGCACTGCGGCCTGCACATGCCTACCACCACAGGACGATGACTTGCGGTGCACAGAGTTGGTGGAACCTGAAGAGCTGAGCGGGTGTGAAGCCTGCGATGATGCGTAGACCTCGATACGCCATCGTGCCAATGAAGATTCTATTTGAATTGAGAGCCCTGCTGGACCGCAGTGTATGCCAAAGGCAGTAGTCATCACACACATGACTCCGCGGTGCAGTGCCGCAGGGTGCGCTGGGGGCCTGTGGCGTTAAATCCAGTGATCAGCTGAGGAGGTTGCACCGGCACGTGGTGGGCCCTCTTGGAGACACACCGGTGGCGGCAGGTGAGCATTGAGGCCTGGGTGCGCAGGGGCGGCCAGTCATCGCTGGGCGGTGGACCGGTCTGGGGACCAGGGCTGGGGTGCAGCAGGCGCACAGGATCGCGCAGGCACCACCTGTCACGGCGGCGGCCTCGTGGCTGGGTGGGGGGCGCTGCCCTGGCAGACACGACCCTGCAGGCGATGACGAGATGTGTGCGGGTTGGCTTGGGACGTAGCCACCTCATCTCCAGTGTAAATCTGGCCGTTGAAGGTGGTCGGCCACGTGTGTGTAGGCCTATGGACAGGATATGGGGGACACAGAGACACACGCAGTAGTTACTTTGGTGGCCATCCCGGAACTGAACCACGCCCAGAGCCCCGGGCTATTGATACACGACATACGCCGGCCAAGGCCACTCCGCTCACGCTTACAGGGGGGGACGACAAAGATACATGTCCAAGGTCTTCCACACTGCCTGAGGTAACCTGTTTGCGTCCACTGTCCACAACACTTCAAACACCAGCAGTATATGTCCACATGGACATGTCTGTGCTCTGCATACTGAAGTCTGTCCAGCACATCACCGCCACACTTGGCATTGTGTACATTCTTATTGATGGGTCACTTGCCTCCTTCGCACATACTTGGTTCCCACCTCTCCCCACATTCTGCAATTGTGTGGCAGAGGTGCCATGCCATGGATGGTTTGTCTACATGGCTGGCCACAGTTACCACAGTTACTTGTGTCGTGTCTGGTAGTTGGGCATGTTGATTGGCATGTTGTATGTGATTTTGTAACGTGTGCATTCCCACAGTTGTGAGTTGTATGATTGTGGAGTTGAGGTGTGTGGTGTGTTCAGTTGGTACTTACCGACGAGCAGTGCATTTTCATAGGTGCCATCCTCAAAGAGCTGGTTGGTGATGGACTTGCGGAAGATGTAGGAATCATGCACACTGCCTGGGAAGTTTGCGACGACATTCGTGAACAGGCCCCGGTGGCCCACTTTTGCCTGCACATTGATGGAATGCGTGTGGTTTCTGTTATGGTTATTGTGTGCAGTGTCGGCAGGGGGCACAAGTAGTACATGTGTGCAGTCAATTGCCCCCAACACGTGCGGGAAGCCAGCTATGGCGTAGTTCCCTTGCTTGGTCTCCAGCTGTTCCTGCGCAGTGTGGGGGAAGTGAAGGTGCAGGGGTATCAAGCTGATACAAACCGTGATGCTTACAGGTATGATAAATCCTGCATAATAAGACCGTAACAGAAGTTCGTGTGGTCGTAACCTTCCTTTTCTTTCCTACGAAGGTTACGCCCACACGAACTTCTGTTACGGTCTTTTTATGCAGGATTTGTCATACCTGTTAGCATTCTGGTTTGTCCAAGTGCAATACACTGTATCAGATTACGTTTGTGACTATACGGACGCTTGACCATTGTCACCATTTATCCAACAGGTTTCTGAATACTGACTTTCGGAATATGGAATTGTATTGGGGAGTTCCCGCAGCATATGCAGTTAATTGAATCCACACGTTGCCCTGATAAAGTTCCCCATTGGGAATGGAACGCGTTGGCTGAGCTTTTCGTATTGTTGATTTATGTATTTGTAATAAATAACTGTTTTTACACTACTGTTGACTACTGGACTTCATGACCTGGCGCACCCCCATTTCAGTGACTACAATCTTGGATCTGGAGCACAGAGTCATCAAGCAACGGCTGGCGTTGGGTTTGGTTGCGCAGGAACACTACGAATTGGAACTAGTGTGTGGTGCGGATACAGGGGCCCGCCGTTGCTTTTGTGGACATGCTTCCAGGACATGTGTGAGGAAGTTTGATAGGGCTGGCTGTGAGACTCCTCTGACTCTGGCAGTTGTTGGTTGGAAGGTATCAGAGGCCAACAGATGCAGCACAGCCAGCAGCTTTGTCTGCGGAGGGATGTTGGTTCTCCGCTGTGTTGGTACCATCAGACTGTGGGCAATGTGGGTCAGGATGCCGAGGATGGTTGTCCTTTTGAGCCTGTAGTGGGCAATGGCATCCTCTGGCGCTGAGTGTCTGAGGCTGGTGCATTTTAGGGACGTCCGCTGTCTGCTTCTGCGCTGCCTAGGTGGTAGTCCGGGGGGGGGGTGGTCCGGGGGGGTCCTGGGGGTGGTGGCGGTGGGTGTTGTGGCCCTCTTGGGTCTCCAAGCTGCATGATCATTGGGTCCATGGCATCTGTTGGCCTTCAGATGTGGCTCTGGGCTGGGCTCCCTTTCTACTGCAGGTTGTCGTCCTGCTTAACACCAGTAATAGGCAGGTGTTAAATCCCTACTGCTAACGCGCCTTATCGCCTGCTTTTGGATCGCTTCGCCGTTCTGGCTGGTCGTTGAGAATATCGCAAAGTGGTGTTTTCGTGTGTTTTTGCACGGGAACGCCTACTCTGCATATCATTAGCGTTAGTTGTCGCCTCATCCGTGGCGATGTTTTTTGCGGCAGCTATCGCTGGGAAGCTGGCGATGTCGGCAGTTTGCACCAGGTTGGGAATAGGGCGATAAATCTATCGCCACTTTTGCGGCGCTAAAGTGCCGATAAATCAGCGATAAGTCCTTGAGAATATGCCCCCTAGAGTGTAGAGTAGGCTGTAAAGAGATACTGCCTCTAAAATCACACCTTTCCACAGGCTCAGTAGCATGCATAATAGTGTGGGGAAGGCACTCACCTTACATGTAAAACCTCACTATTCCATAGTAAGTATAACACGTACTAGCCTCCCCACTGTGACCTCTTGCCCGGGAAATAACCATATATATTAGCGTGCGGTAAAAGGTTTCGCTATCCACTCACAGCTCCCTCCGGCATATCAGACATATGTAGTAGTATGTAGGGAAACATTGTCTTCTGAACTAACACCTATCTCCACGTACTGCAACATGCAGTATGGTACAGTGAAGCAGTGGCCTCTGTCCTGACACCTCTCCTTAGAACATCAGCGATATGCAGCGCTGTCTGGGCTGGAAAAGAAAGATGGCAGGTTGATGCTGCTATTAGTGCTCTCTCCTCGGTGCCCTGCTTTACTCACCTCCATCCATCCATTCTGTACTTGATGAGGCTTCTCTTCTCCTGGGGGCTCCTGAAGAGCCTTGCCATAGCCTGGCATATGGGCCTCTCTCGGCTTGTCTCTCCAAGCTCCATGGCACCCTCAAAGACAAGCGTGTCCCATGGAGGCCGAGGGGCTTGCTCTACAGCTCTGGCTGTAGTTCTGTACACTGCAGTTGACTCCTAGGCTACGGCGGAGAGGAGATCTACCTACAAGTCTTTCAACTGATCCTCAAATTGCTTCAGAACGATTCAGCAACCAGTTTGCTCTACAAGGGTCTGGGGGATGGATCAAGCCCCTATTCAGCTTCACCGATTGCTAAACTATTGGTGGATGCGGTCGGAGCAGGGGAACTGGGCTCAACTCCTTACTGGCTTCTCTACTCTTCACTTCAATACCTGGCAATATTGTTTCAGCCATTCTGCCAGCTTCTCCACAACAAGATTATCCTTCTACTCTAACTGATTCTCTCTCTAATCCCAGGGGGGAGTTTGCGTTGTGCCGGTACACAGAACTCTGCGAAGTGGTAAAAAAACTTTGCAGTGCTACACAGAGTTCCGCAAGCAGTTGGAGCTGCTCGCGGTGCCCATTCCAGCAATATACACAACGTGTAGTGCGTTCTGTCACCGGAAATCACACGTGAACTGCACCACGCAGTTCTCATGGGCATGACCATCTTGTTTTTCTCTGTTTATGGTGCTGGGGCCTACTTTTTGGATCCCTCTTAATCTAGCTAATCCTACCTTTCTGAAACTTATCTACTCCACATTTTTATTTATTACCTTACCCTGTGTCTTTGTGGTTTTTTATTTTACATTTTTTTCAATTTTTTTTGTGTTTGTGAGTGACTTTTGTACTTTTTCACTTTACTTTCTTACTTCCGTCCATCCTTACTTCTTTTTTCTTCCTGTTTCTACTTTCCTTTCTTCTCCCTACCCAGCACCATGGCAGAGCAGGGGAGTGGCAGCACCAGGCCCCCCTGAACCAGCACCACCAGCCATCTACCTTGTGGTCGGCGGCTCCATGAAGAGCTGCAGCCCCGCGCAATCTTTTCAGAGGTGGAGGTCGCTGATCTAGTTTTATATGTGCAGTACCACCTCCCATCCACCCTGGTAGCAGGCAGAAGGCCTAGCAGTGGGTACGTCCTCCGGGAGTGTAGGCAGCAGTGGGAGAGGGCACACCAGGCTGTCCGCCACTGCTCTGGGGTCCGGTGCACCCAACAACAGCTTACGCACCAGTGAGCTGACATCCTGGATAGGGACCAGGACCTGCTCAACTTGCTGGGTGTGGTGGTTGCGGGGCTCGGTGAGTAATAATTATTTATTTGTTGTGTTCTATCTATGCTAATATTTTTTTCCTAAATAGCAAGCATGCTGCTCACACTCAGGTAAGCAAAGTTTTTGTTACAAATATTATGTGATCGTATAGTAGACAGGTGCTCGGCGGCACTACCTAATCCTACTTGTTGGCATCGCTTGAGTTGTTTCTTTAAGATGTCATGCAGAGACTCCTCTGTCCTGTCACTAAGATAGTGGCTGTTATCAGTATCAGTGAGGTAGCTCATTTTTTCACTTCTCTGTGCCTTTATTTTTTTGTAGATCGTACAGTCCCCAACACCAAGCAATTTCCCAGTGAAAGAAAATGTGCACTGAGTTGGACAGTCAAAGGGGGTAACTTGAGATTGAGAAGGAGCTGAGAAGCAAAGATCATTCTTTGCAATTTATTAGTAGTTTCAAAATGTAGTTTAAGAAATTTGGAATAGGGTTAGGTTTAGGAAATTAGGAATAGGTCCATGATACTGGTACTATATGAAATCTGATTTAGAAAAGTTCAATGTTACTGTGTTTGCCTTTCCTTGTCAAAATAGTTTGTGGGGAAAATTATTAACTGCAACACTAATCTTATTTTATGTAATCCTTACATTAGCATTCAGGGGCAAGAAGAGGAATGGGCCGGGAGGATCCAGCGAGGCCGGCGAGGGAGCTGGAGGTACAACTGCCTCCACAAGTGCCTGGGCAGATGGTTCTGCTGGCCTGAGTAAGTACTCCTGTTGGTAATATTATTATTTCCCTAACTTTTACCTCTCCACATTTAGAATTTTTTTTTTTTTTAGCTGGTGCCTGTCTCCTAATATTTTTCCAATTCCTCTCCGTTCTATTTGTTTGTTTCCTAAATTCTTGATATTTTGATAGAAGAATAGATACTGTAACCAAGCTGTAGTGATGTATTGTGGTTGTATTTTGACAAAAAATAAATAATGGAGGAGGTATATCCGGCATCTAAAATCAAATGTGCAATGTCTTTTCTACCTCCACAGAACACCAAGGCTGGAGCCGACAGCGAGGACACAAACCAGTGGAGCGGATGCGGCAGTGGCAGATGAAGGGGGAGTCCCGGCGGTGGCAGGGATGGGCAGTGGTAAGTCACATTGCTTGCTGATTGATAATTAGTAATATATACTCACTGCAAAGGTGCTGACTCATGAACACCCCGCTTTAGTCGAAATAGCGGGAGTTGAGTAGTTAATGGCCTTGTCTATATGGAACTCAGCAGACAAAGGTTGATAATAAATGAAGTTTAACAACAATGGGTTGATAGAAAAGGGAAAAAGGATGTAAGGAGAAAGGATGGGTGGAATATAATATGAGTTAAAAGATGCATGGGAAAATACGTGGGCGAAAGGATGCATAAAGGTGGGTGATACGATGCATGGGGTGGTGAAGGATGGATGAAAGGATATACACCGTGAACGGATGCCTGCCTGGGTGTATAAAAGGGTTCAGGTGAATGAATGCCTGCCTGGGTTGAGGAAAGGAATGCTCAGTGGGTTGAAGTAGGATAGTGTGAATGGGTGAAAGGATACATTGGTGGGCAAATGGATGTTGGTGAAGGATGCATGGAGAGCCATGTTTGGATGGATGGATATATGTGGGTGGATTGTTTTCAGTGGTGAAAGACTGGATGAGAGACTATATGTAAAGCTTAAATGGTGTGTATCCAAGCCAAGGGGGAGGAATACTAGAACAATGAAATGATGAATGGATAATTGCTTGGATGAAGAAACAAGGGAGCTCCTCTGGATAGGGGCATGTTCACCTACTTCACTTGCTTAGAGTGGTCATATCAAAGCTTTGATTCAAAGGGTTGGGGTAACATTTCTGTCTACTCCATTTACTCGCAGTATTTTTTTAAACGAGGCAGATATTTGTAACCCTTCCATTATCAATCATCACCTCCCTCCCTACCCGTGGCATTTTTCCAGTGCCACCCATGATGACCTAACCGCTGCATGGTTTAATTTGTCTCTGCGGTGTTGGCTTTGCAATATGCGTCTGCTTGCAGTAATGTGACATTTACAAAGCTTTCAATGCATGGCAGTGTGAAAAGAACTAAGAAGGTAAGTTTCCCTTCCCTTCCAGTGCCCACTCAGTCACTTCCTACCAGTACTTCACTCCTTTATTCTTTCCCAAATTATGTCCCCCCAGCATCCCCAATAATGTGAAAAATTCATTCTTTGCATGCGCCACATTTTTCTAGCCAAGTGATATATTTTATCATGGCTTCCATAATGGTTCTAGCCTGTGGCTCAGAAGCCAAAGCTTAGCACATGATGATGATCAGTAAAACTTCTACTTACCCGGCCTAATCCCTCTACATTACCCGGCAATAGAGTCATTTGAATTTCCTTTCCTTACTGGCAAGCAAACGTATTTGTTGGAAAAATAAATTATAAAGTGTGGTGGAGGATGAGGTCAGGGAGAAAGGTGGGACTAAGTAACTGCCTGACTTTTGGAGATGGGATAGTCTGTAACAAACGTGTCAAATACAATCTATATCCCGTTCTTTAATCCTTTCCCTGTACTGCAGTGCATCGCTTTTCCCACCGTCTACTTACAGCAGACATAATGTCCGCATGATTGTGACGTGTATCAATATTCATCTGCCTTGTAGTCAGGTTAAGATTGATTTGAAAGGCATTTTGGAGAAGAGCAGGGCCACTGGAATAAGATAATTGTCTATTACAGCTGCCCCAGCTGCAGACTGCTGAGAGTAGCAAAATTTGACTAGTAATGAGTATGACTATGGCGCCAGCTGAGCTAGCATGCCTCCATTAATTTAGCACAAGAGAGAGAGTACTTGTTTTCCATAGTGCATAATGCCTTACTCATTAATAATGAGAGGTTGTTTGATTTTTATTTTTCTACTCAAAGTGTCTGTTTAACTTTTTTTTACTAGGAAATCCTTGAAAAGAAAGAAAAATAGCAGTTTATTTTTTAAACTGGTGTGCTGTGTTTATATTCTGCCTTAATTCCTTTCAGACAGTTAGTGCACTTGCCATTTGCCTTTAGTTTAATGTCAGGTGTGTGTGGGTAATGACTGTGACTCTAATCATATCAAATCGAATGGTCCTAGTGGACCAGCAATGTACTGCTTCTATGCCACCCACTTCATAATTTTAAACAAGTGTTTTGCACAGAGCATTGTTTATAATTTGTCTTTTTTCTTTCTAGTTACTCCTACTGCCAGTGGTCATTCAACTCAGCATGATGTAGCAGCCCGGCTGTGGCAGCAGAAGCTGGATATGATATGGGATGCATACAGATGGCTGGTGGCCCAGGAGGAGGTACCTGTCCAGGGCCCAAGCCAGCCACTAGTGACTCCCGCCTCCCAACACTGGTGCCGCGGTCTGCTGGCAGCCACCCACCCCCTCCGGTGTTCCATCACTGCTGCCCCCCATAATTTCTGATGGCAGCTTCTGCCGCATCATGCTCAGGTTGGACCGGATGGAAGCCAGGCAAATTAAGATGAGGGACACCTTAAAAAGCTACTAGCCTGCAGTTAGTGCCCTCCTGCCCCTTTTTAACCTTTGTTTTAGTGGGTGGGACTTGTTGTTGCTGGGGTGGGAGTTGGGACCAGGATAGTTGGACTTTAGTTTTACTTTTGTTTGGACATTTTGGACATTGATTGGGGATGGGAGAATTGTTTGTGGAGATGGGTGGGTCAGTTTAGGGTTGAAGGGGTGGGTTTATATGATATTACTGTTAGGGTAATAAATATAAATATCATTATTTATGCTTCAAATCTTTTTCGGGATGTTTTACTTTGCACTGCTGCCTTTTAGTTCAGCAGCAGTCTGTTTTTAAAATCAGCTGATAATGTATAACAATTAGTTATGTGTTACCTTTGTCCTACCACTACTCTCCTAGTTTCTGCAGTCAACAATATTGACAAATAAGGAAAGGTGGGGGGGTTTCCAACTTTCCACTTTCCATTGCCTATATTGCCTAACAACACTCCGTAGTTCTCTTACCTGAATGAATGAAGCGAGGGCTGCATGGTTTCCCAAGGTGCCATGGTGGTGGTAGTGGCTAGTCCACTAACAGTGAAGGAGAAGCGAGGTCCCACTCCCACCTAGGTGAACTCCAACTGTAGGATTAATTGGAAGGATAATTCATCGCAGGCAACTAAATTTAAATAAAAAATGAGTTAGTGGGTTATATATATTATCGTATCATAGCTTTACAAACAATTGAGACTAGACTACTACGCAACAAAGAATACCTGATAGTGAAAATATAACATGCAGTACTAAATTATTCAGAGCAATGGTGAGCTAGTATTTAATTAACACTAAAGTAGCATATACTCGAATCGTGAAAGGGACAAGATTAAGCATTTACGCAACACAATGCCTGAATGATGATGCTGATGAATGATGTTCTTCTATATCTAAAATATTGATCACTTTTATGCATGGGTGAGTGAATGGGGCAAGTGTGGGCTATTGTTTCGTTAATAGAAGTAGAACTGAAGATCTTGCACTGAGTTGGTGTTGCTTTCACCACATCCGCCCTACCAAGTGCTTGATCAATTTATGTTGTAAATGATAAAGTCACACCTCATTAAATCACACAGCCCGGGGAATAGAGTTAGGGGTTTGATGAATGGATGGGAAAGGGGATTTGGGGGAAAGGTGTGACAAAGACAAACACTACACAAAGACAATATTCATCTGGGCAATGAGCATCCAACCATCATTAATCTGTTGTGGAAGGAAAAGAAAACCAAGGAATGATTATGACACAGTTAACTTAAATGCAGTGCACCCCAAACAGTCCGTCTGCCCCAGAGAGACCCAAGTTATATTTATTATATTATCAACATTTTCTGTCAACTAGATTTGGAAAGTAAAATAGTAAATACAAATTATGTAGGAGTGAGGCGAACAACAAACACAGTTCTAAAAAATGATAATTAAAAGAAAAATGATACTGTATTGCCAAATTTGGAGGTGCATCTGCATTCTTCTTGGATTGTCCATCCAACTTGTGTGCCTGCCTGCCTGACTGATGCGGTCCAGTAAGGTAAGCGTGAGTGTTATGGTGCTGTTGCCTTTTTGTGCAGGAGAGGAGAAGTCATGCAGATTGTAAAACAAAAATTATATTGTAGAATCAAGGAGAAGGACAGAAGTTAAACTTCATAAGGAGTGCACCAAGAAGACTCTGAGGCAGCGCAAGAGAGAAGAATAGTCCTTTCTGCAATTATTAATTTCATGACTGATGTGCGATCAATTAGGTGAGAGTAATTACAAAAACCAACAATCACAGAAAAGTGGCTGCATGTACTATCGGGCTGATCAGACTCACAACTGTCATGATCATCATAATAATAATAATAAATTGTAGCCTAGCACGTGCATAATTTGATGATCACCACATGTCTGTCTCCAGTTACCTACAACAACAGGCCCCCCACCCAACCACCAAGTAGTTTAAAAACTGAGCCAGCCAGCACACACACGCAGCAACGTTGCATTTCTCAAATCAAGTAACATCAACGCACCTCTCTCACCACAACTCAACTCTTGAGTTGGCCTCTTACAGTCATCACCATATGCTGGTTTCTGTGAAGTTGATAACTTCCTTCTTCTGGGGCAGTTGTTGAAGTAGTCACGGTCTGAGTACTTCCATAATCCTCTTGACTCTGAGTAACTAACGTGTCCAACTCTATACCGACTGAGTCCCGATTCAAATGCAATAGATCAACCTGTAGTGCAATGCTGTTGATGAACAACAAGAGAAACATTGAGTCATTTTATGTGTAGATTAGATTTGTCTTTGTTAGCTAAAGATATTGGTTTTGATTGGATCTTTGAGGAGTGTGAAGCAGAAAGCAAAGCAGTGTGGTGGACCCGGCAAAAGAAAATCTCACTAAGTGTCAAAGGGGACGGAAAAAATCACCTTCAGGAAAAAAATACTCACCTGATATTAGGCCACCAACATTGTAAATCAATCATCACAATCATAATCAAGCTTAATAGCGATAGTTAAACAATAAACAACCAGTCTCACTGCCTGCCACCACATAAATCATTTCAACACACTCACAAACAACAATCACTCTTAATATATATCAACCTTTCGTGCGAGCATGCCATTTACCTGTTCTAATTCAGGCAAGGTGATGGTGGTACATTGCAGATCCATTGTTTCACGAAACACACATTGGTCAGTCTTGTAAATCAAAAAATGTGGCGCAGTCCGTCTAGGGGAATAAAGGGAAGATAGTTAGCCACAGGATGGAGTCAGGCACACATTTGTCTCTCCAATGTCCTTGAGGGGAATGGGGTGGAAGCTTCTTCATTGCACACTGGTCCAACTCCAATCCAGCTATAAAATCTGTCTAAAATGGTGAGGCTGCATTAGTCAGTCAGACACAAAAAACCAAAATAAAACAATGTTCCCCTAGGTATATATATATACTTTTTTTGTCGTCAAAGCAGTTGGCAATATAAATAGAAAGTTCTATGGTTGGTGGCCTAGCTCTAGTAGTCAGGGAAGTAGAGTTTGTTCTCAAACTCAGGTGGTTCGCCCAGCAGTAGGTCAGCTAACAGACTACTACCATAACCTGAGTCTGACCAATCACCCTCATCCTCCTCCTGTCATACTTCATGTATGGTGTAATTTGGTGGGTGGTATAAACTGCTGATCCATTTTGATCATGTTTAATCTCTCCACCTTTTGGGGCGAGAGACTGGTCCTTCTCACTATGACAACTGCACCAGCTGCATTGAACACAGACTCAGAGGACGCCCTGGCTACCGGGCAAGCCAGATATTTTATTGCCAGCCTGCTAAGCATGGGCCATTGGTGCCTCTTCCCATACCAATACACCAAATGGGTTTTGAGCAAGATAGACCTCTTTTGGGTCATCCAGATAGGCCTGGACCATCCTCTCAATAGTCATTGATGCTCCACCTTGCTTGACCTCTTTTGCCTTCGCCTCTGCACTGGACTTAACCCTTGCCTGTAGAAACCAATTACATGCAGATTCTGGGGCTGATGTTCCTATTCCTGTTGTTGCTGGTGTTCTTGTTGTTGGTTTTGGCTGTTGTGAGCCAACAGTACTGCTCTCAGGCTCTGAAACTGAAGGCTGCACCGCAGAAGTTGTGCCCTGGAGGAGTGGACCTCTAATTCCCAGTTGTTCTTTTTCTAGTTCCCTGGCTTGTTCAGCAATCCACGTCTTGTAGTTTGAAACATCCCCTTCTAAAAAATGAATGAAAGTGGCCAGTAATTGTTTGTACCCTGGATCAAGAATTGTAGCACAGATGTAATGTTTGGATGAAACATTGTCTCTTTGCACCCTTGTATTAACAGATAAGCCAAGGATTAAGCTCCCCACCAACTCATGTGCATCTTTGTTATCGTCCACACCTGCATACATTTCAGACATCTCCTTTAGCTGTTCCTGTAATAGAAATAGAAATACCAGCATTTGTAAAGCGCACAACTGCCTCCGGAGAGGTGTCCCGGCGCTGGGGGCTGTTGGGAAGATTAAGCGAGCTATTGCCCAGAGTCACAAGGTGCTGAGCTAACCTGCCGCCGGCACCGGGGATCGAACCGTGATCCCCCTGTGTTCCGGAGACAGCCGCCCTGGCCGCTGCACCACACCTCTTCCCATTGCAGCAACGGGATAGCTTGGCCCATGGTCTTCCTTGCTAACTTCCTGTATGAAAACCTCAAAAGGAATCAGCATCTCTGTCAGGCATTTGACTAGGCCCCATTGCTCCAACTCAATGATCATGCCTTTTACTCAAACAGACTTTGCCGCATGTAATAAGTCAAGTTTCAATGTGTTCGCACCTCCTGTATGAGTGCTTTAACTGGCATACTATTATCACGCTGAGTGGCCCTCAGCTGCTTCCGGGATTTAAAAGAATGGCTGAAATGAGTGAAGATTCTTCTGTAGGTGGACAGTAAGTTGCTGACTATGTCTTCTTTTTTGAGAAAGTCCTGTACAATGATGTTGATGCAGGGCACCAAACACAGGACCCTGAAATAGTCTTTATCTGCCATGGTCTTAACTATGTTACTGCCATTTTCCGTGGCAACAAATCCAATGCTAAGCCCTCTTGGTCGCAGCCATTCAAAGACCTTGTTGTTAAAGTCTTCCAAGATGTTTGCTGCAGTATGGAATTTCTCCAAAGCGAACATGGCTACTGTTGCATGCTTCTGAGTGCCATTAAAAATCTCAGCAGTGTCAACACCTGCAGACATTATTTTCTAACCCCTACAAAAGCGATCCAGTTGGCAGTGATGCACATGTAACCAGTGGCTTGGCAACTGGTCCACATGTCTGTCATCAGGTGGGTAGTGTGAACAGTGCTCTGCTGCAAAGCTTGTCAAAGCAGTTACAGCACATAGTGATGTAGGTTGGAACAGCAACTATGGCAAAATAAGACCGGCTGGGAACCTTCCATTTTGGGCAGATGGCTGCCACATATTCTAGAAAACCCACCCCTTCCACAAAAGAAAAAGGGAGGAGGTCCAGTGCTAACATTTTAGCAAGCTTCATGTTGTACAAACGTGCCGTTGGGTGGTTGCGTTCATACTGTCCCTCATGCATAAACATGCCAGGAATAGTAGCCTGGATTTTTTTCTTTTCTGGTGCTCACTGATGCATGTGACTTCTTGAGAGCAGATGGTGGTATGCGCAATGTGTGTCTCAGAAGGGCAGTCACTGTATGCTCTTCCCTTGCTGTCTCGACCTGAGTCTTGTGCCATTGCGATGTTGCTGATGTGGACGATACTACTGCACTGCTGGGGACAGGGCTGATTTGAGTAGTAAAAAAGTCTTCCTCTTCTTTACCTTCCACTGTGATCGGATCAGATTCCCTGCTCAGCCTTTCACTTCCTTCACCAACATCACTTGCAGTTTTTTGGCTGCTAAGGCATTCTTCCCACTGGATTATGTGGTGTTTTCTCAAATGTGTTGTTTGGCCTCCGGTACCAAAGTTTGTACCACGCTTACTCTGACTAACACTTGCTCTGCAAATGGAGCATATGGCAATGTTCCGCTCCTTCTTGCTAACCGTAAAGAAGTCCCAAACTGCGGAGGTCCACTTTCTGATGCTGGCGGCACTGCCAATGTCAGATGATCTGGCAGTAGGTGGGCGTTTTGATGTTTGCCTCCCTGCAGTGCCTACTTCTACTGAGGTGGTTGTGGATGTAGGTCACTGCTGGGCCTTGCAAATTTGGCAGCTGGCGTTGGTGGTGGTGGTGGTATCTGTGCCATATCCCTCAGAGCAGGTAGAGATGGGGTAATGTCAGTCTCCACTGGGGCTGGGCTAACATCCATGATGACTAGCTCATCATCATCCTCCTCTTCTACATCCATAACTCTAAGGCTTGCAAGAACCTTCCTTTTCCTTAGCCTCTTCTGCAGTGTTTCCCTCTCTGACTGAGGCAGATCCAAGTGGAGTCTTAGAGAAGCCCCCCTTCTTCTCCAAAGGGGGCTTGGGGAAGATCTTCTTGCTGGAGATCTGGAAGACAATGGATCTTTTGAAAGAGTGGCTTCTTCTACTTCCTCCGCTTGAAGCTCAATCTCCTGAACTGCTCCTACTTCGGGAGGAACTAGTATTGCTGGCTGTGGCTGTTGTTGTCCACTTATCTGAGTCTCTTGCAATGATTGGGTACTACTTAACAAAAGAGATAAGTCCATTTCAATTTCACTGCTCGTCTGATCTGCTGTGATTAAACTGGCTGCCTCTGTGCCAGACAGGGGCTTGGGCCTAGGTTGAGGTGGGTCCGCTGAAGCGGGGTGCTGCTCCCAGCTTGCTCCCTGGAGGCCGGTGTGGCAGGCACAAGTTTTCCGAAAAAGGTCCTGGCCGGCACACCAGTGGTGGAAATCAGCTTCTTCTTCTCCTCCCCACTGATAACTTTCATGGCAGTACTTTTCTTTTGGGCCATCTTGAAGCTGTCAGCTGGCAGTTGCACTTAGCATCACAAGCTGAAGAGATGTACATGTTGTGTGGTCACACATCAAGCCGTGCACTGGCCTTCTGTTTGGCAGTACTGTGGGTGATGTTTTCTCTTGTGCACCTAAAAGCAAACAAGTAAAAATAACATCAGTGAAACATGGCACTGTTGCACTTGAATTAGTAGTACAAACAAACAATATCATTTAGTGTGGTCACTGGTTACTTGTTATTATAAATAATTAACAATACAGTGTATCCATTCGTAAAACTACACCAACATAAACTCTCATGATGTACACCCAGGAAGGATAAAAAAAGAGAAACAATAACAACATACAGATGTGACCGTTTGCTTTATGTGCATCAAGTTGGGATGTGGCACTCAGGAAGGTGCAGGTGACAATGTAATAATCCTTAGACAATGAATGCTGTTTTGCACCTATAGCAGACATGGGGTTGATGCCAGATGTTAGGAAAAGGGTGGGGGGATAAAGAAATAAAAATTGAAAAAAATAACAATTAAAACATTAAAATAAAAAAAGAATTAAAATTTAAAAAAATTAAAAAAGTAACATAAAAAAACAATTAAATAAAAAAACTAAAATTAAAAATTACATTCTTTTTTTTGCTGTAAATAAGTGGAATTATCCTCAAGCATATAATTTATTAAACTGCTATCTCAGCCATCCATGCAAGCCTATGGCAAAGGGGCACACTGGCTGGATGCACAAAATGGCTGCCAGCTAGTTCCACATGGTCGACAACAACAACACTGAGCAAGAAGACATTGGGAACAAAGAGAAGACATGCAGGTCTATTGCAAAAGTACACTGGCTGCCTACACAAAATGGCCCCAGCCACATGGTGAACAACATCAGGCAAGCAAGAAGGCATGGGGAACAAAGAAGACATGCAGGCCTATGTCAAAAGCACAATGGCTGCATACACAAAATGGCCACGACTGACCACATGGTATAAAAGCTAGCAAGGAGGCATGGCCACAACATAGAAGACATGCAGGCCTATGGCAAAAGCACACTGGCTGGCTACACAAAATGGCCGCCAGCCACATGGTCATAACAACAAGCAGGAGGGCTTGAAAACAAAGAACACATGCAGGCCTCTGGACACTGACTATACAAAATGGCCCCTGGCCGCATGGCATAGGGAACAAAGACAAATGGTGGCCTATGGCAAACAAACTCACACACTGGCCAGACAAAGCAGGCATGGTAACACAGAGAACACAGCAATAATTCAGCAAAGCCAGAAACAGAAATTAACAGGGCTAAACTTTTTTTACACACGGGAAAAGGGGGTTCACTTAATGAGTGAAACCCATCCCTGTCTTGAGAAAAGAAAATTCTTTTCTTGAGTCCCCTCACTCACCAAAGGGTTGCCCCTAGGTGACATGCTTCATCATTGGGGCCATCCCAAACATCTACTGTCTGGGGCGTGCTGCGACTTGCGGATTTACGTAGGAGCACTTTTTTGTTGAATTATGTGTAGTGCAGTGTAGGGGGAGTGGTGCAAGTGGCGTTTAAAAGTTACCTAGCTAGTGAGCTAATACTTTATTCTTTCTCCTAGTTGGTAAGGATTAAAAAGGGGTTAATAATAGGGAAAAAGTAACGCGGTCCGCCCTGGGAACGAGCAGGTCATAACGATGGAGGGTTGCTGAGTCAAGGTTACTACAGGCCCCTCCACCCTGGCTGACCATGAGGCTCATTATTGCCTATAAATAAATACTACGAGTCTAATTAAACCGTATGTATTTTATTTTGATGCCCACATATTAGGTGTGCATCTGTATTGATTGTATTACAGTATTCTTTATTATAGGTTTGTCACGGAGTGGTACACATGGGGCTGGTCCCCATGTGGTCCTGAAGAAGAGGTTTAGGGGACACCTCGAAACATGTCGACGAAATATTAGGGACTGAAACACATAACATTAGTTACTTTTTCCCTATTATTAACCCCCTTTTTAATCCTTACCAACTAGGAGCAAGAATAAAGTATTAGCTCACTAGCTAGGTAACTTTTAAACGTCACTTGCACCACTCCCCCTACACTGCACTACACATAATTCAACAAAAAAGTGCTCCTACGTAAATCCGCAAGTCGCAGCACGCCCCAGACAGTAGATGTTTGGGATGGCCCCAATGATGAAGCATGTCACCTAGGGGCAACCCTTTGGTGAGTGAGGGGACTCAAGAAAATAATTTTCTTTTCTCAAGACAGGGATGTGTTTCACTCATTAAGTTAACCCCCTTTTCCCGTGGCTAGGTTCGTTGATCCGTCAACTACGGATTGCTGTTCACACTAAATATTCTTAGGAGGGTGAACCTAGCATTTAACCTCCTTCTCCTCCATTTTTGTTTTGTAAACTTTTTTTACAACAACACACATCCTCCAAAGGCATTACCCCACCCCATACACTGTTTGCAGGGAGGGAAAAAACTTGAAATAAAATAAAAAACACAAACACATTTTGTATTATAGTCCAATGCCATCCATGGCCTAAATGATGGTTCAATTCAACACACAACACAGAAACACTTATTTCATGTACCCATGACAAGTACTTGGCCTAATGGCTGGAAGGCCCATTGGCAGACTAGGCCACTTAGTAAATTAAAAGAATATTGCACATGTATTAAAAACACTGAGAAAATGTACTAAACTGTACAACATTTTTCCTTTACAAAATAGGAAAAAATACATGCAAAAAAACAACAACCAGCAAGGAGGCATGGCCAGAAACAAAGAACACATGCATGCACACTGGCTGCTTGTACAAAATGGCCACGACCACATGGTGGACAACAACAAGCAAGCAAGTAGGCATGGGGAACAAACAAGACATGCAGTCCTACGGCAAAAGCACACTAGCAAGCTACCTACACAAAATGGCCACCGTTCACATGGTCAAACAGCAAGCAGAGAGGTATGGCCACAACAAAGAACACATGTAGGCCTATGGAAAAAGCACACTGGCTGCCTACACAAAATGGCCGTCAGTCACACGGTCACAGCAACAAGCAGGAGGCCTGGAAAACAAAGAAACATACAGCCCTATGGGCACTGACTATACAAAATGGCTAACGGCCACATGGCATGGAGAACATAGACAAATGGTGGCCGGTAGCAGACATACTCATACATTGGCCAGACAAAGGAGGCATGGTAAAACAGAGAGGACAGCATTAATTCAGCATTTCCAAAAACAAAAATTAACAGGGCTAAAGGTTTTTACAACACACATCCTTCAAAGGCATTACCCCACCCTATACACTGTTTGCAGGAGACAAAAATGTGAAATACCACACAAAAACACATTTTGTATTTTAATCCAATGCGATCCATGGCCTAAATTATGCTTCCATTAAACAGACACCACAGAAACAGTTGTTCCATGCACCAATGACTAGTACTGGGCCTACTGGCTGGAAGGCCCATTGGCAGATTAGGCCACATAGTAAATTAAATGAATATTGGAAATTATTAAAAACATGGAGAAAATGTACTAAACTATGCAACATTTTTGCTTTACAAAACAAGAAAAATTACATGCAAAACAATAACTAAACCCCTACTGAAACTGCAGGCCATCCTAACCACAATACATTTTAAAAATCAAATAAAAATACAAATAAGTCCTGTTGCATGCCCTCTATCAATGAAACAACGCACTTATACAACAGTTTTTTAAGTTACTTATGAAATCTCAAATACAAACTCCTTAAATCCAATAGTATATATGCAGCAGACACAGAGAGTGATCCTTCCAACTCCAAATCCGAATGAAAAGTGACCAGGAGATGGACAAAGCGCTGGGAGGAGCCTGCTGGACAGGAACAGGAAGTTGGAGACTCTTGGGCACTTCCCTTCTGTTGGAAAAAAAAAGGTTTAAAAAAGGACTCAAAAATCAATGTGAAGGGTCCATTTAAGAAGGTTTTTAACTTCAAGTTATCTTTTTGAGGAGATTTAGCTGCTACTTGAGGAGAAAATCTTCCCCAGGTTGCAGCTGCAGTCAATCACGCTCATTCATGCTCACGTACACCACAAAAGAAGTGGCAGAAGTCGCTGGCACGGCCTCAAGCTGCACTACCAGCAGTGAAATCTCGCAGGAGCTCACAGGCGGTTCGAAAATCTCGTGGACATTTGCGAGTGGCTAGAAAATCTTGTGGGCATTTGTGAGCGCCCGGCAAGTCACCCAAGCAAGCGCGGAATTACATTTTGAGCTTGCCAAGGGAAAAAAACCTCTGCTCCGTTGTGGAGAACGTGGTTTATTGGTAACTCCGCATTTTCAGAGGAACACAGAGTTGCCGAATTCCACAAACTCTGCGAGCAGAGCAGAGTTTTACATCCAGGCCTAATAGCAACCAGAATGTTCCTCAAGCTAAGAGTAACACTAAGGGCAGTCCCCTATGACAGTTGGTTACCTCTAAGGAAAAAAAGGATACTACATCCCATCAGATTAACAGGAACCTGATCAGCCGTTCCACAGCGCTTCAGTAAGCCTTACCCCACAATCAGAACAATGAGGCAGCAGCTCTTGGTGGTAGTTAATCCATACCTCGCTGTATGCTCAATCAAGCTCTCTCAGAGGGGGATTATTTATGGTCTGGGCTGGTCTCTAATGCCCACCTTGGGGGGTTCCAGTCCCCAGGAGCATATATGGCTCTAGGAGGGGGGCCACACGGGCACTCTCACTTGTTATTCTTGGGCCTGCCTTTGGGAGGTGGTGGTCCCCAAAATAGATAGGGGGGCTGAGTGGAGCCCCTGGGAACCGGGAACCACCACTTCCCCAGGGCTACAATAAACACTGAAGAGGAGGTCTGCATGTGCCACCACCTCCCTGTGGCAATTACTTTTTTAAAAGAGGGCGGAGGGCCGGGCGGCCCCCCTCCCAGGCCATATACAGCACGGGGTCTGGCCGGCTTCTACTGTATCCTGAGGTGGCCACCCTTAGCAGGGTAACTATAACTGCAGAATTTCACTGGTTTTGTATGAGTGTAATCTGAGTCTAACTTTAACATCCCTGTAACCTTTGGTTTTTCAGTGAATATATATATATATATACATATTCACTTCAATGTTATTTCTAGCACTGAAGTTAGACACTAATGCATCCCTTAAGATGATTTCATTTTTGTAGACATTTTACAGACTTTACAATATTATATTGGCAGCATGACAGAATGATGAAAGGGAGGCTGTCTTCTCTTTTCTGCCTCACATTCAGTCACTTATGTGCTCTTTGAGCTGTTTGTAGCTTTTACTGTCTGCTTTAAAGCTTTCATGTGTGTTCAGCCCTACTGCTCCCACAGGGTCTTGTGCCATTACAAGGACAAGAAGACATCAGTCTGTTTTGTTTATTTATGCTGCAAACTTAATTCTCCTACAGGACTGGTAGGATTGCACTCACAATTTCATTTCTCCTGGGCCAAAATGATTTTCTATCATTTAAATAACACAAAGTCATTAGCTGCTGGTAAATAAACCAATTTCAATCTTAACATAAAAAACTCTTGAATTCTGTATGAGGTTCAATTTAACTCAAATGTGTTCTTTCTTGAGCCTTGGGACTATAATGCATTTATATTATTTTTGTAAAACTTAATGACAAGAAAAATAATGATAATACTAATTAAGTGAATTCATAATGTACACAGACGCCCATTTGAGAGGATGTGTTGCCATAAATGTGCAGTTGCTTTCCATTACAGTACACACACTCTTAGAATGGCTCAGTGTGACACTGAATCATTTAATGAGCACTAGTCTGAGCTTTTCTTTTTAGTAACATGCTATATATTATAAATCTTGGTCATTTATTGGTGCACTATTGTTATGGTCCGAAAGGTGCACTGTCAGCCAAAGTCTTCACATAGCCACTAAACATTTCTAGTACACAAACAGGTCATCATCACAAGTTGGGCAGAGTCGTAGTTCTGTTTATCTTTTAGTGAAAATACCTGGCATTGAATCCTAACTGGTACTACTGAATGAGATTCCACACCCTATAATACCACTTCCTTTACCAATCTCTTATCCCATGGGAAGAGATGTGGCCTAGTGGTTAGAGCTGCCCTTCTGGTGTCCAAAGTACAAATCCCAGCCTCTTCAATAGGGTCCGCATCATGTAATGCTGGGCAAATGCCTCAATCTCCCTGTGCTGAAATAATGTAATGTGTAACAGTTTGAAATGTATTTGTGTAATCCCAGTTGATGTACATGATCTAAGATCTCCTCCCTATCTCCCCCAAGTAATGCACTATATAAATAATAATACGTATATATACATAGATTCTACCTTGGGTAAAAACATGCAGTAAACATGACAATAATTCTGGGTGGAATTCTGGCCCCAAAAGTCCTGACAGTACTATCATCCAATATTGGTAATGCTGGATTTGTTATTCACATTTTTTAAATGACAATTCGGGAAGAGGCATGTAGAGGGAATACGACCAAGTGTTCACTTCTCCACACTGGGGTAATTCGAAAAGAGGATTGATAGACAACTAGAGTCCTGGGACTGAAAACAAATCAGTTCACATAGGTCACTGCCTGCCCAGGTTATGAATGGTAAGAGCATGTGGCAAAGTGTATGTGTTAGACTTGTCATCCTTGGAGTGGTCCTCCACCAACTTTTTCCCTGCTTGCCTCCACTTTTTGCTGTATCTTTTAGTTGTCCATGGGACTCTGAGCACTTTACTACTGATGACCAGTGCTAAATTGCATGTAATTATCCCCCAAAACATGGTGACATTGGTATATACCTGACTGGCATAGTTAATTTAGTATACTTGTAAGTCCCTTGTAAAGTGGTATACCATATACCCAGGGCCTGTAATCTAAATGCTACTATGGAGCCTGCAGCACAGGTTGTGTCACGCACACAAGTAGCCTTTCCAACCTGTCTAAGGCCTGCCATTGCAAGGCCTGTGTGTACAATTTACTGTCACTTAGAATTGGCATTTATAACCACTTGCCTAACCTTAAACTCAGCTTTTATTACACCTAGGTCACACGTAATGTAGGCCCTATATAGCACTCTGGGTAGGGTGCTATGCAACCAAAAGTTAGGATATGTACTTTTAAGTTTTACATTTCCTATTAGTAACAAACAGCTAAATTCATTGTCACTACTGTGAGGCCTATGCCTCTCATAAGCTATCATTGGGAATTCCTTAAAACACTTTTAAGATGTAACTCCAGATTAGAAAGGAGAAGCTAAATCATGTTTTGTATCTTTGGAATGGTAATGATAAATCCTCTTAATGGTAAAGTTGGATTTGACATTACTATTTTAGAAATGCCACTTTTAGAAAGTGGATACTTCTCTGCTCTAAACTTTGCTCTGTGGGTCTGCAACTTGTCTCCAATACACGTCTGGGCTGGGAGACAGCTATATTTTGTGCATTCCCTCTAGAAAGCCACAAACACAGAGAGGTGAGGCTCATCTGTAATCTGAGCACTCCTCTGTATTCTTCTGCATTCTGATGGGTCTTCCTGGGCAGGGAGGAATGGGAGGGGCTGACACTTCAATAGTTAGTGTCCTGTACAAACACACAAATCACTGATTCGCCCCCCCCCACTGTTAGCCTGGCAGACAGAATTGGGTTGAACGTGATCTTTGTGCACTTCATAGAGCTCCCTTGAAGTCACCCCCTACATCAAAGGCACTTTTGGGTATAAGTATGGGGCTCTTACCCTACCGGATCAGTACACTACTTGACATGGGAAGAACTCTGCTGGAGTAAAGACTGCTGTGCTATAAGGAGTGCCACTTTGCCTTGACTGACTATTCTGAGGAACTGCTTCTCTACTTTGCTGAGCTGCCTGATCTCTGCCCTGAGGACAAGGACTGGATCCATCTCACTTGAACCCAAAGTGACTCCAAGCTTGCTGGCTTACCTCCTGTTTTCTGAAGTCTCAGGCACAAAAAAGACTTCCTGCAATCCCGCTGGTGCTTCTAGATTCTACCACCTGTGAGTCCTACCCTTGTCTGAGGTGCCCTCTCCAGTCATGGGCCTCAGAAGTGGGTTTAGCAAAACTGACGCAACGCTTCGACTGCGTGAGAAATTCCACTGCCTCACCCATTGACACCAATGCAGAGGCTGCTCGACAACAGCAGATCCATGGCCTGTGCGGCTTGACAACGATGCTCTGCGCGTCTTGACAACCATGCTTGCTTTCCTTTCAGTGTAGCTCGACAATGATACGGGACCCCCTTTGCATGGAATGACGGCAACACAGTCAGCTCCCGACATCGACACTTGCTCCAACCAAGGTATTTCTTTAGGGGGACTTGTCTGGGTCCTGCAGCAGGCCTGCCCTCCATCGTGTGTGGCCCGAACTTTGGATTTGTACTGGTCCTTGTGACCTCAAGTAACCTTTTGACTGCAAGGGACTTCTAAGCACTATTTTTGGATTATTCTTTAAAAATTCATATCTTGACTTCTATTCATTGAATGGTTTTCTTTTTGATCTAGTTTTGCTCAGATAAACATTCTCTATTTTCTAAACCTTTGTGGAATGTTTTTGTGGTCTTTTCATTGTGTTACTGTATGTGTTGCACAAATACACATTGGCCCAGATGTACAAAGCCATTTAGCATTTCTTAATGGGCTTATTCGCTATTTTGGCCCAATAAGAAATGTTGGCCTTTTCAATGGACTGAGGGCTAAAACGGGTCGCAATTTGCAATTTCTACACTGTAGACTGTGGTCTCTATTCGGACAGGGTGCCAACCTCTACCTACTAGAGACCCAATTTCTAACAGTATGCCAACACACAGTAATTACCCAAGTCTTCCAGTCTCCCAAAGCAATTAGCTTAGCTTGTGAAAAGTATGACATACCTTCAAATAAGAAGAAAGCTCTGAATCTAGTACCTTCGTGCAAAGCATCTCTGGAACTCATTTGTTTAACAGGCAGGAAAACCCTCATCTTTTTCTGCACCACTCCTCGTCTTTTGGAAAACCCTGAAGACACACTGCTTCAGTGTTACCTTACCTTTCTCTTCATGCCTAAGTGATGGTGTTGTGGACTTCCTGACATGGAGTATATTGTTATGATGTATCATGGAATACTGGTGTTGTTGGAATTCCTTGTCAGTCAATTGACTCTGGGCCCTTGATGTATAAGATGTGTCTGGCTGATCTCATTAAATAAGCATTCTGACTACAACTTTCATGTGTACTTGGAATGCCAATTCACGTTTGATGACAAGTGCATAAATCTGCTACATTTGCTTCACAGTAAGCCTCCAGATAACTTTGGCTTTGGTATAATTACCCGTTTCTAGGCTTCACTCTGCTTTCTCTTTCTTTCATTTTAATGTTTAGACAGCAGGGGCAAGTTGTTCCTGCTGATTATATTTTGTACATGAATTAATGGTAGCACGACCATTTAGTGCAAACAACATGACACTCTCGAGGAGAGAACGCGAGCGTTTGATTGTTATGAGGCACGTGTGTCTTCCATACTTAATTTGTATTGAAGTTGCGAAGTCTTCAACCAGGAGCAGCCTTGATGCTGCTTCATTTAGTTCTGCCATTGGATCTTACCTTTGATTGGAGGACCTATTCCATTGTTTGGTTTTGCCTTGGCGTCCATAGAGGATCTGTCGGGGGCACATCTTCTCAAACGTACGCTGCTGACTTGCTGGGCTAGCGTGTTGTGGTGTTGGTGCATGTGGTTGTGACTCTATTCTCGTCACATCAATCAGGAAAGAACAGTGACATAGAGGAAGGACTATGGTCTTTTGTGTGTCTGCAAATAAAGAAGGACTACATTTTGGGATACGAATATTGAACGACGTACCAGATTAGGATTTTGCTTTCCTGTTGCTATGATTTGCACTCTATTCATTGCACAAATCAAATGTGATCATCCGCGATATGCACGCTTTTATCTGCATATCTCTCCATTAGTTCTGAATATATATGACTGCAGATTTATATTTGCCATTAGAGCATGAGAGCATTTCAGACATTTGCATGCATTTAAAAACTAACGTATTAAAATGTTTTTCATTTCTTCAACTTAGTTCAGCAATCTGCGCCCTTATTGTGGAAGAGTGTAGTGCAGATCAGTGTTGTGTTCCTGGCTACCCGCATCTAGAGGCTGGTCGCAGGATGATACGGGCTCAAGGAGATTACACCCAGGGCCGGACTGGCCGTAGCGGGCACCGGGCATTTTCCCAGTGGACCGGAAGGGTGGGGGCTGGTTTTGGACCGGTGGGGGCCGTTTTTTGTACAGGGGGTCGATTTTGCAACAGCGCTGCAATTTTGGCCCCCTGCACCAAAAGCAGCAGCAGTGTTTCCGAGCAGCACCCCCTCCCCCCCACGGCCGGTGCTTTTTAATTGCCAGGGCTGGTCTGCGTTCCCAGTCCGGCCCTGATTACACCTCATGCAAATAGGACGGTAAGCAGGCCACTGTGAAATAATTTGCACACACACACTCGCTTAGTCTGGGTGCAGAACTGCTGTTACGCGTCCTTGCCCTTTTGTTATATCCTGTGGTCAGGTGAGCTTGGGGCAAAACACAACTTCAGAAATCACTAGGGTTGCCTCATAAAACACCCCCAGGGACATTTACTACTTTGATCCTTAACATGGAATAAAACAAAACACACCAGAACATTATATTTAGTACACTGTTGCGACAGGAGCCATGCAAAGAAAGTTAATAAGACATTTATTAACATATAAGTAAAATGAGGCCCACACGCAGGTGATGGCAAAGTGATCCATCCTTCACAAAAGTACAGGCTTATATATCAACAACATTCTATGACATCATATAAATTTCAAATGAACACTCCACATTTCTGACATCAGAATACATGCTAGCTCTCATTGGTTAATAGAGCCAGTGATTACCCTCAGCTAATGTGTACTGGTTGAATGTGCGTGTTGAAACATATGTATGTTAAAATGCTTAATTAATTATGTGCATCTCCCTTCTTTTAATAAACAATAACTTAATACAAAAAACATCCTCAAATTTCTTTGACATCCTGTCAGTAGTCAACAGTCTATCTTCTTAAAACACTATGTGATACAATTCATTATATATGTTTTCACTCCTATCCAAGTTGTGTAAATCACAATTTCCCACGCTTCTTTGTGAAAGTAATTTAGTTTCTTTGGAGGTATTACTACTCTTGCCGGTATTCCACTGGTTAGAAGCTCCATAGTGACTGATGTTTGCATCAATCACTACATCCCTCTTCACCTCTATCATCATTTGTGTTGTCCCCATTTGTATTTCACTAGATGTCATTCTGTTGCAACATAATAGATTCCCACATCATCCCACAAGTAGTTCTCACTTTCATAAAGTTTACCATTTTCCTCATCCATAAGGAGTTTTTCTTGACCTGGTTTTAACTTCACTACATCATTTTTGCTCCACCATCCCTTATCCTTTAACAATATAACACTGCTAGATTCCTCAATAACATACAATGGAGACGTAAATATTGATTCACCTTTTTGTACTTTCCCTGTTTTCTTTTATAATTATGCAATTTCCTTTTTCAATTACCTTGTTTTTTGTTCTGTTAACTATCTCATTGTACTTCTTTGTTAACTTGTGTTCCTCTACAATTTTTTGCTGAACCTTTACTTGACTATCATTGATCTTTTCACATTGTCTTTTTGCTGTATACAAGTTACCAAACTTTGGAGTGAGAATAGTATTACCTCTTCTTCCTCTCATGAAATAAAATGGAGAAAATCCAATAATTTTGGTTACTGTATTATTGTAACTGTCTACCTTGTCAAGAATATACCCCGTTACTGACAAATGTGAGGCTAATGCTAAGTGATTCTTTTAAGAATCTATTTACTCGTTCCTCTTGACCATTGAAAGATGGACTATACAATGGGGTTTTTTCTCTTTTGATTCCAAGATGTTTAAAAAAATTGGTCATTTTTGTAGACACTAGTTGTGTCTCATTATCAGATACTAAAATTCTTGGCTGGCCTCCCACTGAAATTAATCTTTTAAAATACTCAATTATTATCTCTGTGGTTATATTTGGAATAAATTCATAATGAACCCGTTTTGTGAAGTAATCTGACAGAACTACAAGATACTTACAATGACTTTCCTAAATATTGAATGGACCTGAAAAATCTATAGCAATTTTGATCCATGATCCTTCAGGAATGGTCACTAAATGCATTTTTTTTAAACTTATTTTCCAATGTTTATCTGCCCTTAAATATTGTACCCACATATCAAACAATATGCTTACATCTGCAATCCATCCGTGGCCACCAACAATAATTTCATGAAAGTTTTTTACTAGCAGTGGTTCCAGGGTGTCATTTATGAGCTAAACAAATTAATTTCCTCCAAAGTTGACAAGGCGGAAAAAACAAATCACGTATTATTAACATACCATTTTCCACAGTCAACTTTTCAGCTACTTGCTGACAATTAATTTTTAATTTTGTCTAAATTTCCTAATGGTGGTCATTTACTAGTTAAGTATTCCATCACTTTCTGTAACACACTGTCTTCTTTTAGTGACTCCAACCATTCTTTTTCTGTGTCAGCCTCTTCACTAAGCATTATAGCATCTATGGGGGCTACAACACACTCCATATCTTCCAAATACTCATCTCCCTGTTCAGCCATTGGTAATCTGGATAAACAATCAGCATGAATATTTAAACCACCAGGAATATGTTTGATTTTGAAATTAAAGTCCTGGAATTTAGAAATTAATGTAACTAATCTGGAAGATTCTTCTCCACTTCCTCTTCCACATCCTTCCATCATGTAAATCAATGGATTATGATCCGTTACCAATTCAAAGTCTTTACCCCATAAGTACATTTTAAGCTTTTCCAGAGCCCAAACACACGCTAGTGTTTTTTCTTTCAATTGTGCTGTAGTGTTGTTCAGCATTTCTTAATCGTCTAGAAATGAAGGCAACATTATGCTCTTGACCTCCTTTCTTTTGCTTGAAAATTGCTCCTATACCTACTGCACTTGCATCTACTGTAATTATGTTTGTCCCCTTTGAATCATACGAATGCAGAGCTGGTGCATCAACAATGGCATTCTTTGTTACCTGAAAAGTATTATCTAGTTCAATTCCCCACTCAAACTTCACATCTTTCCTTGACAATTTGTAGTTTGGTTCCACCTTACTTGCATATCCTTCAATCAATCGTGATTAATACTCATTAAGGCCCATAAAGGAATTAGGAGCTTCTTTGTCATCTGGTTTTGGTCTCTATCTAATTGCTTTGACCAAGTATTCCTTTGGTTTTATTCCTTCGACAGTCAGCATGTGCCCTAAATATTCAATTTGGTCCTGTAATAATTTACACTTTGTTTTTGAAACAATCATGCTCTTTTTGTTAAGGATACTTAACACAGTATTTAAAATGTCATTGTGCTCTTGTACAGTACTTGCATGTACCAATATATCATCTTGAAATGTTTCCAAACCTTTTACATCTTTGACAATGTAGTCCATTCATTTTTGGAATACACTTGATGCTGAGGCTAACCCAAAAGTTAACCTCACATATCTGTGTGCTCCAAAAGGAGTAACAAAAGTCATGTAATCTCTGGACCCATCTTATAATTTTACTTGGTGATAAGCTGACTTGAGCTTTATCAATGAATAATGCTTCGATCCGCATGTGGCAGCAAGCATTTCCTAACTTTTGGGTAGTGGATGACAATTCACTACTATGTTTTTATTCAAAGATCTCAAATCAGCACACAGCCTAATGTCTCCTGTTTTTTTCTTTTTTTTTTAGTAACCACGATCGTGGAAACCCACTCCTTCTTTGCAAAGTTTTTCTAGTAAAATGTTTAACTCTTTTCTTACCGGAAGTTGAGCTGGCCTTACTTTATGTCTAACAGGGATTGCTCTGTCCTTCAATTTGATTACATGTTCAAATCCTTTCACACACCCAATGTGATCAGCAAAGACATCTTTGTTTTTACTCAAAACAGTATCAATCATTAAGTGCACTTCTCTTTCATCTATGTAAGAAACTACATTTTCATCCAATAAAATAGTTTCTGGTGAACCTGGTTTTAAATTATACCAAATGTTGCCAAATCCTTCCATCCTACTATGTGTCTGCCCCTAAAAGCCACATAAATCTTTGTATTGGTAGTTCTATCCTTAAAACTTAGCTTATCCTCAAATAATCCTAGCACATCTACGTTGAATTCTCCAAATGCCTTTAGATTTACATCAGTATCCTATAACTTGACCTGTTGCCAATGTGTTTAATACATTTTATCAGATATTACGGTTATAGGTGACCCTGAATCCGCCATAACCTGTAACTCATTTTTTCCTATTTTCACATTTCCAAGAGGTGCTCTAATCTCCCACAGTTAATACTATGTTTGGGAAAATTTCTTCATCAAATTTATCTATACTACCAATTTTCCCCTTTGATAAATTTTCACTTTTCAAATTTTTACATACAGAAGCAAAGTGATCAAACTTACAGCATTTTACACACTGTTTGCCGATAGCAGGACATCCTTGAAAATCCTCCATATGAGGTGTTGAGCCACACCTGTAACAAATGAAGGTTTTGTTCTCATTATTCCTGCCACTTTTAAATTTCTCATTATATCTTCTTCCATACTTTTTCTTTTCCTGCAATGAAAACACATAGACGTTTGTGTATTTTCTGTGGCCAACACTTTAGACGAATAAAAAGAGTGCTTAATGCCTTTACCAATGTCGTTCACTTCCTGTAAAGTTGGGTTTCTGCATGCTAATAGTCTTTCTTGTATTTTCTTAGAATGACAAAGAAACACGAATTGATCCCTGATATAAATGCCCCACCATTTCATTGAACTCACAAATGGCCGCAAGTACTCTGAGTGCTGCAATATACTTCTCTATACTTTCATGTTCCAACTGTTTGCATATACAAAATCTGTGTCTTGCTACCATTATATTTGGTTCCTCACTGAATTGTTTCTCCATGCATTTAACAGCTTCCTAATACTCGTTCAATTGTATAAACTGACCTTGTGCTTTCCCATATTCTGGTAAACTGGCAAAAATGCCTTGCCCAGCATTACCTAGCAACCCAAACATTGTGGCTTTTTTTCTCTCTGCATCAAAAGTTTTTCCATCGATAGCCACAAAATAATTTTCAAAGCTCATGTGCCAGTTCAACGCATGGGTGATTTGACTGGTTCGCTTAAAAATGCAGCTGGTTCACTTAAAGCATTACTTTGCACCATGGTAGTATTTAATCCTTTGTAAGTATATTTTTCTTTAAACATACAGACATAAATAATACTATTTCTGCTTTAAATTTTATTTGAAGTTTATTCCTTCATCAATTTGTCTGTTTACTTAAATCTCTTTACTCTTCTTCCTAGCAGTTACAGACAAACTAGAACTACTATTAGTAATTGCTGTTGTTGCCCAAAGTACACCTTTTGACAGAATTGTCCTTAAATACAGCTTTTCTGTCTTTTGGCTATGCTAAAATAACTTGATGCAGCTGCTGTTTACAGTAATTTGCTCACAGGTATTTCCATTAATAAAATACACTGATGTGCTTCACTCGAATCCGACACCATTCCGATTATCCTCAGCAGTGTTGCTGGCTAATGCAGCTCAACACATGATGGCGGCATGTTACTTTGTGCTACAATTGCATGTGATGCAACCATGGACACACAAAATTGATGACTTCCTCTGAGCAACACATATTTTACGCGTCATGTCACAAAAGACGATAGAAGACTGACGCGATTTCTGTTGCCACTGACAACAAGGCTGCACGCGTCCGTTCCATCCTCAAGATAACCGCCACTCTCCCAACTGTCTCTGCTGTACGTTAAAATCCTTTATTTGAACTATTCAAGTCATATACGCCATACACCGCATACAATTACAATACTTGTGCTTCACAATGTGCCTGCTTAATCTTTTGCATACGGCTTGCTTTCGATGCACTTCCTCCATTTTAATTGTTGAAGAGTTAGGGGGTCATTACGATGGCGGTCGGACTTTTGTCCGACCGCCATCGTCGCGGGGCTTGGGACCGGCCGCCTGTAAGGCAGCGGTCCCGCACATGAGATTATGATGCGATCACCACTGTGGAGATCGCATCGTGTATCTCTAACATTGCGGCGGGTGCTGCTGGCTGCAGCACCCGCCGCAATGTCTAAAATGCACTGTTGGCATTTCCCTGCACTACGTGGCAGGCGTCTAATAAACTTAAACAAATCAATCTTGGTAGTACATATATCCCCAATAGACTCTGGGCAAAATCCTAGTCCTTTCTTAAGTAATGATATCATTGCTTCAGTGAGTGTACACTCTGACAAATTCACCACCTCAACCTCTTTGTTTGTATCAAAAGTTATTGTTTCTTGTCCCAAGAACGAGTTTTCATCCCCAATCTGTCTCCTTCTGATCCTACCCCTCTTCCCACGCCTGGTTTTCTTACGTTTACCAATGTTTTGGTCTGATTTCGATTCCCTCGTTTTATGCGATTTATCTCTTGCATGAAGGAAGAGTTGCCCAAAGGGTGTAATTGTCTCACTAGTGTACCGGTACCCCCTTCAGTTTCACTTTCACTAGTTGGAGTTGTACTCAAAGAGGTACTACTAGAACTGGTAGATAATTGTTCAGACGGTAGTTTATTCTTATCTGTCTGAATTAAATAGTCATATTTACTGGAGAAGGTATAGACCCTCCCACTATTGTGATCGACTTCATCACGTTTTATTTTACGAGCTTTTCTCTGTTTAATGTCATTTTGATGGCTTGATAGCACTGTCTTCAAAATATCATATTTTTGGCTGAAGGCTCTGGCATGTTAAGTGCCTCAATCTCAGATTCAAGTTGTGTTATTTCAGTTTGAAGTTTCATTACTTTCCTCTCCGCATTCTCTATCAGAATGTCCATTAACTTCATAGAACTACATGTCAATTCCTTTTCCCAAACATTAAGTAAGTCTTCGTCCAGATCATCATATGTCGGTATGATCTGCGAACGAGACCTCTTGAGATCCTATGGAGTTTAACATATTGTTTCAAAGTGGTGCCGTCCCACCACTTTGACATTTCCGAACGCTTCAGTCTTTCCAATCTAATGAATTTGTCACGTAAACCTTCGTTCTGTGGACGATTACCACTTTTGACCGCCTCAGTTACAGTACTCCCTTTGCACAGGTTATCGAATAACTCAGCTGCCATCCTATCACGATCCAAATTGTCACTCATACTGAATATACTAATAGTAACGTGCTTGTAGAGCTGCCCGCCCTTAATTTACAGTTAACTAAAGTGGGTGAAGAGGGTCCTCAGGCGCTCATACAAATTTACAACTAAAAATCAAATAGAAGCAATAACACATATCCTGCGGTGCATTCAAAAGGGAGAACATCCACCCAAATTCCCCAATTTTTCAATCAATGATTGAACAAAACGTTTTACAATTTCTGAAGCACACGCAACTTATAATAACATAGCAGTATAGACATATAAAGAAGCAAATAATTCAAATCCTTTGGGCTTGTTCGGTCCTTTATTACAATGAATCTTCCATTCCCTTACGCCAACGCGTTTCGTCGTCTTTGGGCATAAACCCTACGACTTCCTCAGGGCTGGAAGTAATACAAACAGTCTTGTAATACACCGAATTTTTGTATAGATACATTATACATAAAATAGGCCCAAACATAACCTATGTGCGTCAAGGGACTAGTCAAAACAAAGAAATTGTGCATATTTTCATGCTAAAATAACATACGCAAACAAAATATATGTACAATAAATAAAGTTCAGAATGTTCAACCAGTATTTACACAAACATCCAATACCACAATGTCACCCACGTGTAAGTGAATCAACACAAAACCAAATAATAGCCAATGTGCAATTCATTATTACTGAACCACCAGTGCATTGCAAACTCCATTGCAACACAAATGCGTAACCAGTAAAAGAAATGGTACCTTAATATCTAATTCCAGAATCCTTTCTGCAAAAATTAATTTAATAAAAGCCAAGATTAGCTCAAAATACACAAGGCATGAGGCAAAAGTTATTCATTACGTCATATTATCATCAAAATCGCCAAACTCTCAAGGTAAGGCTTACCTCTATCTTCAATCTTGATTCCAAGTAAAGATTGTCTTAAAAAATATAACTAGAAGTCTTTAAGTAAATTGTTCAACCCCAATCGCGACCCTGTAAGGGAACGCAACAAAGACATAAACCATGACACTAATCAAACATATGAATCGTATACCAACATTCAATTCGCAAAATATTCTACACTTACCGCTTATATAATACACAACCAAATCCAGGTCAAAGTGTCAATACGCTGTAAACAGGAACGGAAGCTATAATTCCGCTAATTACAACAGGTCCCTGCAGAACGGGGTATCCTGTAAAATAATCGAAGAAAGCACGGTCAAATATCTGTACCGGCTTCCAAAAAACTATAAACTTCTAATAAGAAAAGACCCGCAGCGTTACACATACCTGTAACACAGTTTCTTCGTGCCGCACCACGATAAGGTGAAGACGGACTCCTCGTCCCGTTAGGGATTCAAAAGCCTTCCCAGAAAGCAAGAGAGGTGACTACATTACCAATACCACCAGCGCCATATTGGAATGGGTAATAAATGGTGAATCACCTATTACTATGTCAGAAGAATTATTATTATTGTCACATAACTACTTAGAAACGATAACACAAATAAAAGAAACCTCAACCTATAAATATATTTAAAGCTAATAAATCATATTAAAAATGCAAAGCCAAATTCCACATTCCAATACTACAGTCCATCCCAAATCGCCTTATGTTAAAGTGCAATTTCTTCCTACTCATGCCTCATCCTATACCTCACACCTCTGTATTCATAAGTACAGATAGCGGGCTATGTCTATACACTGTAGCCCATTAAAATGAATAAATCCACGCCATGAATACTACAGCCATTAATCACCAAGAAAATACTGCAATTCCCGATCATAATTGAGCCCCTCCTCCACGGCCACGCAAACGCATGATCCACCGTGCCTTCATAATTTCAGCTCTCTATTACCACCACGTGGGTCTGGTTTAATATGTTCAATGCCATAGAACATAAATGTTTTATTAGGACCTTGTGCAGTACAATTATAAACATGTTCAGCAATAGGATATCTTATATCATTATGCTTTATCGCTTGCATATGTTCTCCAACACGTTCTTTTAATGCCCTAATAGTGCTCCCCACATAGATTTTGGCACACTTGCATGTAATAACATAAACAACATATTTTGTGCTACAATTGATATTAGTCAATATTGTGTAAACCTTTCCCGTGCTATCTTTAAAAAATTTCATCTTGTGTTTGGCAAACCTACACATCCCACAATGACCACATTTAAAAAAAACCTTGGAAAGCTCAGTTAACCAGGGTTCCAACTCAGGTTTAACAGGATAACTGGGACTCAATAAAGTGCCCAAAGTCTTACCCCTTCTAAATGTAATCTGGGGTTTATCTGTTAAAAATTCCCGTAGGGTTGCATCAGCCTGCAGGATGTGCCAGTGTTTATTCAAACTCCTGCGTAATGCAGTGCTAATACAATTATAGTCCGTAATCAATCTAATCTGCACAGTGGACTGATTATCAATATGTCTAGGCTTCAAGGTGGTAATCCTTTTAACTTTCATAACCCTTTCCTTAGCTGCTTTAATATCACAGTTAGGGTAACCTCTCTGAAAAAACCGCTTCTCCATATCTTTAATACAAGTAAGAAAATGTACATCATCGCTACAATTGCGTCTGGCTCTAACCATCTCCCCGTAGGGGATGGCCTTAATCTGATGACGGGGGTGTGCACTTTTCGCATGTAGTAATGCATTACACGCAGTAGGTTTTCGATAAATATTACTCTGAATTAATCCATTTTTAATGTACAGTTCCACATCAAGAAATACCACACTAGTGGTGCTCAAATTAGTGGTGAATCTAATATTCAGATCATTCATATTTAAATATTCAATGAAATCTTTTAGTAGTCGTTCTGTACCAGTCCAAATCATTATGCAGTCATCAATGAATCGCCCCCAATAGAGGATATATTCATTCCAACGACTGCCTGATGTGCCCCATATCATTGTCTCTTCCAGCCAGCCCATAAAAATATTTGCATAGGCAGGTGAAAATTTCGAACCCATAGCGACACCTTGGGTTTGTCTAAACCATTGGTCTTTGAACAGAAAAAAATTATTCGTAAGTATAAGTTCTGTCATAGCCAGTATCATTTGTGAATGTTCCCAATGACATGCCGGTCTTTTAGACAAAAAGTGATACAGTGCCTTAAGTCCCAATTCATTCAATATACTAGTATACAAGGACACAACATCGAGAGTTACCAAGAACATACCAGGGTCCCATGTAATATCTCCCAGTAAATTCAGAATATGTGTGGTGTCCTTTATATACGAAGGTAGATTAACTACTATTGGTTGCAAAAATATATCTACGAATTGTGATATCCGTTCTGTCGGTCCCCCAATTCCCGAAACTATGGGCCTCCCTGGTGGAAATGGGAGGCCTTTATGTATTTTCGGCAAAGTGTATAAACACGGAAATCTTGGCCGAGTCACTTTTAAATACAGAAATTCATCATCATCTAGCAGACAACTATCATGCCATTTATTAAGATATCCATTAATAGTAGTCATTAAGGAGAGCATAGGGTTATGAGCAACCTTCTCATAGCACTGAGTATTGCTCAATTGTGAGTAAATTTCATTGTCGTAATCAATACTATTCATTACCACTATGTTCCCCCCTTTGTCCGCTTTTCTAATTGTCAAGTCTGGGTTTTTTTAAATGTGGTCATTGTGGGATGTGTAGGTTTGCCAAACACAAGATGAAATTTTTTTAAAGATAGCACGGGAAAGGTTTACACAATATTGACTAATATCAATTGTAGCACAAAATATGTTGTTTATGTTATTACATGCAAGTGTGCCAAAATCTATGTGGGGAGCACTATTAGGGCATTAAAAGAACGTGTTGGAGAACATATGCAAGCGATAAAGCATAATGATATAAGATATCCTATTGCTGAACATGTTTATAATTGTACTGCACAAGGTCCTAATAAAACATTTATGTTCTATGGCATTGAACATATTAAACCAGACCCACGTGGTGGTAATAGAGAGCTGAAATTATGAAGGCACGGTGGATCATGCGTTTGCGGGCCGTGGAGGAGGGGCTCAATTATGATCGGGAATTGCAGTATTTTCTTGGTGATTAATGGCTGTAGTATTCATGGCGTGGATTTATTCATTTTAATGGGCTACAGTGTATAGACATAGCCCGCTATCTGTACTTATGAATACAGAGGTGTGAGGTATAGGATGAGGCATGAGTAGGAAGAAATTGCACTTTAACATAAGGCGATTTGGGATGGACTGTAGTATTGGAATGTGGAATTTGGCTTTGCATTTTTAATATGATTTATTAGCTTTAAATATATTTATAGGTTGAGGTTTCTTTTATTTGTGTTATCGTTTCTAAGTAGTTATGTGACAATAATAATAATTCTTCTGACATAGTAATAGGTGATTCACCATTTATTACCCATTCCAATATGGCGTTGGTGGTATTGGTAATGTAGTCACCTCTTTGCTTTCTGGGAAGGCTTTTTGAATCCCTAACGGGACGAGGAGTCCGTCTTCACCTTATCGTGGTGCGGCATGAAGAAACTGTGTTACAGGTATGTGTAACGCTGCGGGTCTTTTCTTATTAGAAGTTTATAGTTTTTGGAAGCCGGTACAGATATTTGACCGTGCTTTCTTCGATTATTTTACAGGATACCCCGTACTGCAGGGACCTGTTGTAATTAGCGGAATTATAGCTTCCGTTCCTGTTTACAGCGTATTGACACTTTGACCTGGATTTGCTTGTTTATTATATAAGCGGTAAGTGTAGAATATTTTGCGAATTGAATGTTGGTATACGATTCATATGTTTGATTAGTGTCATGGTTTATGTCTTTGTTGCGTTCCCTTACAGGGTCGCGATTGGGGCTGAACAATTTACTTAAAGACTTCTAGTTATATTTTTTAAGACAATCTTTACTTGGAATCAAGATTGAAGATAGAGGTAAGCCTTACCTTGAGAGTTTGGCGATTTTGATGATAATATGACGTAATGAATAACTTTTGCCTCATGCCTTGTGTATTTTGAGCTAATCTTGGCTTTTATTAAATTAATTTTTGCAGAAAGGATTCTGGAATTAGATATTAAGGTACCATTTCTTTTACTGGTTACGCATTTGTGTTGCAATGGAGTTTGCAATGCACTGGTGGTTTAGTAATAATGAATTGCACATTGGCTATTATTTGGTTTTGTGTTGATTCACTTACACGTGGGTGACATTGTGGTATTGGATGTTTGTGTAAATACTGGTTGAACATTCTGAACTTTATTTATTGTACATATATTTTGTTTGCGTATGTTATTTTAGCATGAAAATATGCACAATTTCTTTGTTTTGACTAGTCCCTTGACGCACATAGGTTATGTTTGGGCCTATTTTATGTATAATGTATCTATACAAAAATTCGGTGTATTACAAGACTGTTTGTATTACTTCCAGCCCTGAGGAAGTCGTAGGGTTTATGCCCAAAGACGACGAAACGCGTTGGCGTAAGGGAATGGAAGATTCATTGTAATAAAGGACCGAACAAGCCCAAAGGATTTGAATTATTTGCTTCTTTATATGTCTATACTGCTATGTTATTATAAGTTGCGTGTGCTTCAGAAATTGTAAAACGTTTTGTTCAATCATTGATTGAAAAATTGGGGAATTTGGGTGGATGTTCTCCTTTTGAATGCACCGCAGGATATGTGTTATTGCTTCTATTTGATTTTTAGTTGTAAATTTGTATGAGCGCCTGAGGACCCTCTTCACCCACTTTAGTTAACTGTAAATTAAGGGCGGGCAGCTCTACAAGCACGTTACTATTAGTATATTCAGTATGAGTGACAATTTGGATCGTGATAGGATGGCAGCTGAGTTATTCGATAACCTGTGCAAAGGGAGTACTGTAACTGAGGCGGTCAAAAGTGGTAATCGTCCACAGAACGAAGGTTTACGTGACAAATTCATTAGATTGGAAAGACTGAAGCGTTCGGAAATGTCAAAGTGGTGGGACGGCACCACTTTGAAACAATATGTTAAACTCCATAGGATCCCAAGAGGTCTTCGTTCGCAGATCATACCGACATATGATGATCTGGACGAAGACTTACTTAATGTTTGGGAAAAGGAATTGACATGTAGTTCTATGAAGTTAATGGACATTCTGATAGAGAATGCGGAGAGGAAAGTAATGAAACTTCAAACTGAAATAACACAACATGAATCTGAGATTGAGGCACTTAACATGCCAGAGCCTTCAGCCAAAAATTATGATATTTTGAAGACAGTGCTATCAAGCCATCAAAATGACATTAAACAGAGAAAAGCTCGTAAAATAAAACGTGATGAAGTCGATTACAATAGTGGGAGGGTCTATACCTTCTCCAGTAAATATGAATATTTAATTCAGACAGATAAGAATAAACTACCGTCTGAACAATTATCTACCAGTTCTAGTAGTACCTCTTTGAGTACAACTCCAACTAGTGAAAGTGAAACTGAAGGGGGTTCCGGTACACTAGTGAGACAATTACACCCTTTGGGCAACTCTTCCTTCATGCAAGAGATAAATCGCATAAAACGAGGGAATCGAAATCAGACCAAAACATTGGTAAACGTAAGAAAACCAGGCGTGGGAAGAGGGGCGGGATCAGAAGGAGACAGATTGGGGATGAAAACTCGTTCTTGGGACAAGAAACAATAACTTTTGATACAAACAAAGAGGTTGAGGTGGTGAATTTGTCAGAGTGTACACTCACTGAAGCAATGATATCATTACTTAAGAAAGGACTAGGATTTTGCCCAGAGTCTATTGGGGATTTATGTACTACCAAGATTGATTTGTTTAAGTTTATTAGACGCCTGAAATTAAAAAGTATTTTTCCATGAATCCCATTCCTAATAAAGACACAAACCCAGCATTATTTGATACGGTGTCTAGTGTTTTAACCATTGAAGATATACAAGATACTGTTAATTTACTTTCTATTACTGAGCTGGAAGAAGATCCTGTGACAATTGGGAAGGTACTGGAGGACTTGGATATTAGACCAGACCTATCAATATCTAGCGGGCTGAAGACCAAATCTCGTTGGTCTCCTAACCTTACTAGTGGTAATAATTTGGAAATCTTTCATGGACTGGTTATGAATGATTTGGACAGTAATAAAGGGAAAAGGGGACTTCTAATGAGTCCCTTTAGAGACAATCTTACCTTACAGGAGAGACAAGCTCTTAAGCTATTAATGGATAATTCAGACTTGACAATTAGAAAAGCGGACAAAGGGGGGAACATAGTGGTAATGAATAGTATTGATTACGACAATGAAATTTACTCACAATTGAGCAATACGCAGTGCTATGAGAAGGTTGCTCATAACCCTATGCTCTCCTTAATGACTACTATTAATGGATATCTTAATAAATGGCATGATAGTTGTCTGCTAGATGATGATGAATTTCTGTATTTAAAAGTGACTCGGCCAAGATTTCCGTGTTTATACACTTTGCCGAAAATACATAAAGGCCTCCCATTTCCACCAGGGAGGCCCATAGTTTCGGGAATTGGGGGACCGACAGAACGGATATCACAATTCGTAGATATATTTTTGCAACCAATAGTAGTTAATCTACCTTCGTATATAAAGGACACCACACATATTCTGAATTTACTGGGAGATATTACATGGGACCCTGGTATGTTCTTGGTAACTCTCGATGTTGTGTCCTTGTATACTAGTATATTGAATGAATTGGGACTTAAGGCACTGTATCACTTTTTGTCTAAAAGACCGGCATGTCATTGGGAACATTCACAAATGATACTGGCTATGACAGAACTTATACTTACGAATAATTTTTTTCTGTTCAAAGACCAATGGTTTAGACAAACCCAAGGTGTCGCTATGGGTTCGAAATTTTCACCTGCCTATGCGAATATTTTTATGGGCTGCCTGGAAGAGACAATGATATGGGGCACATCAGGCAGTCGTTGGAATGAATATATCCTCTATTGGGGGCGATTCATTGATGACTGCATAATGATTTGGACTGGTACAGAACGACTACTAAAAGATTTCATTGAATATTTAAATATGAATGATCTGAATATTAGATTCACCACCAATTTGAGCACCACTAGTGTGGTATTTCTTGATGTGGAACTGTACATTAAAAATGGATTAATTCAGAGTAATATTTATCGAAAACCTACTGCGTGCAATGCATTACTACATGCGAAAAGTGCACACCCCGTCATCAGATTAAGGCCATCCCCTACGGGGAGATGGTTAGAGCCAGACGCAATTGTAGCGATGATGTACATTTTCTTACTTGTATTAAAGATATGGAGAAGCGGTTTTTTCAGAGAGGTTACCCCAACTGTGATATTAAAGCAGCTAAGGAAAGGGTTATGAATGTTAAAAGGATTACCACCTTGAAGCCTAGACATATTGATAATCAGTCCACTGTGCAGATTAGATTGATTACGGACTATAATCGTATTAGCACTGCATTACGCAGGAGTTTGAATAAACACTGGCACATCCTGCAGGCTGATGCAACCCTACGGGAATTTTTAACAGATAAACCCCAGATTACATTTAGAAGGGGTAAGACTTTGGGCACTTTATTGAGTCCCAGTTATCCTGTTAAACCTGAGTTTGAACCCTGATTAACTGAGCTTTCCAAGGTTTTTTTTAAATGTGGTCATTGTGGGATGTGTAGGTTTGCCAAACTCAAGATGAAATTTTTTAAAGATAGCACGGGAAAGGTTTACACAATATTGACTAATATCAATTGTAGCACAAAATATGTTGTTTATGTTATTACATGCAAGTGTGCCAAAATCTATGTGGGGAGCACTATTAGGGCATTAAAAGAACGTGTTGGAGAACATATGCGAGCGATAAAGCATAATGATATAAGATATCCTATTGCTGAACATGTTTATAATTGTACTGCACAAGGTCCTAATAAAACATTTATGTTCTATGGCATTGAACATTTCAAACCAGACCCACGTGGTGGTAATAGAGAGCTGAAATTACGAAGGCATGAGGCACGGTGGATCATGCGTTTGCGGGCCGTGGAGGAGGGGCTCAATTATGATCGGGAATTGCAGTATTTTCTTGGTGATTAATGGCTGTAGTATTCATGGCATGGATTTATTCATTTTTAATGGCTACAGTGTATAGACATAGCCCGCTATCTGTACTTATGAATACAGAGGTGTGAGGTATAGGATGAGGCATGAGTAGGAAGAAATTGCACTTTAACATAAGGCGATTTGGGATGGACTGTAGTATTGGAATGTGGAATTTGGCTTTGCATTTTTAATATGATTTATTAGCTTTAAATATATTTATAGGTTGAGGTTTCTTTTATTTGTGTTATCGTTTCTAAGTAGTTATGTGACAATAATAATAATTCTTCTGACATAGTAATAGGTGATTCACCATTTATTACCCATTCCAATATGGCGCTGGTGGTATTGGTAATGTAGTCACCTCTTTGCTTTCTGGGAAGGCTTTTTGAATCCCTAACGGGACGAGGAGTCCGTCTTCACCTTATCGTGGTGCGGCACGAAGAAACTGTGTTACAGGTATGTGTAACGCTGCGGGTCTTTTCTTATTAGAAGTTTATAGTTTTTTGGAAGCCGGTACAGATATTTGACCGTGCTTTCTTCGATTATTTTACAGGATACCCCGTACTGCAGGGACCTGTTGTAATTAGCGGAATTATAGCTTCCGTTCCTGTTTACAGCGTATTGACACTTTGACCTGGATTTGCTTGTTTATTATATAAGCGGTAAGTGTAGAATATTTTGCGAATTGAATGTTGGTATACGATTCATATGTTTGATTAGTGTCATGGTTTATGTCTTTGTTGCGTTCCCTTACAGGGTCGCGATTGGGGTTGAACAATTTACTTAAAGACTTCTAGTTATATTTTTTAAGACAATCTTTACTTGGAATCAAGATTGAAGATAGAGGTAAGCCTTACCTTGAGAGTTTGGCGATTTTGATGATAATATGACGTAATGAATAACTTTTGCCTCATGCCTTGTGTATTTTGAGCTAATCTTGGCTTTTATTAAATTAATTTTTGCAGAAAGGATTCTGGAATTAGATATTAAGGTACCATTTCTTTTACTGGTTACGCATTTGTGTTGCAATGGAGTTTGCAATGCACTGGTGGTTCAGTAATAATGAATTGCACATTGGCTATTATTTGGTTTTGTGTTGATTCACTTACACGTGGGTGACATTGTGGTATTGGATGTTTGTGTAAATACTGGTTGAACATTCTGAACTTTATTTATTGTACATATATTTTGTTTGCGTATGTTATTTTAGCATGAAAATATGCACAATTTCTTTGTTTTGACTAGTCCCTTGACGCACATAGGTTATGTTTGGGCCTATTTTATGTATAATGTATCTATACAAAAATTCGGTGTATTACAAGACTGTTTGTATTACTTCCAGCCCTGAGGAAGTCGTAGGGTTTATGCCCAAAGACCGACGAAACGCGTTGGCGTAAGGGAATGGAAGATTCAATGTAATAAAGGACCGAACAAGCCCAAAGGATTTGAATTATTTGCTTCTTTATATGTCTATACTGCTATGTTATTATAAGTTGCGTGTGCTTCAGAAATTGTAAAACGTTTTGTTCAATCATTGATTGAAAAATTGGGGAATTTGGGTGGATGTTCTCCCTTTTGAATGCACCGCAGGATATGTGTTATTGCTTCTATTTGATTTTTAGTTGTAAATTTGTATGAGCACCTGAGGACCCTCTTCACCCACTTTAGTTAACTTGATAAAGGTTCACATGAACCACTTGGCCTTTCTGTTCACCAGGGGCCAGAGTGGAGTGATTTTGGGATGCGTGGTGCTCCTCAACAACAAATAGCTGGCAAACTCCTAGCTACTGAAAGGAGAACCTTTGCCCATGCGCAACTCCCTCACCGGGCCATGGGTGGCAATGACTTTTTCAAGTTTTTGGTATAGTTTCCCTAACTGATGTGGACAGGAACATTTCCACTTCTGGATATTTGGAAAAATCATTGATGTTGACCAGCAGGTGATGGCCAACTGGGAGGCTGCTAAATTCTGCGCTAGTGTGGTGCCACAGGGTCTCCGGGATACACTCAATTGTTATGGGCGGCTGAGGGTCTGGGCCACCTGTGGCTTGGCAAAAGGCACACTGCCGGACAGTGCATTTAACCAGATTGCCCAGGTCCAAGAACCACACCTTACTGTGTAGACTGTCTTTGATTCTGACCATTCCTTGTTGTGGCCCATTGGTGAGATTTACCCTCCATTGTGTCCTACCGGAAAGTATTACCAGCCAGGGTCCCCTCAGGAGACATCTGTCCTCTGTGACTGTGAGCTCATCCCTCACATTATGAGGGATTGCAGGGTGTGGGTGAGCCTCAGCTGTTTTTTGTGCCAAACTGGCAAATATGTTGAACTGTTTTCCTGTCCGTGCCACACCAATAGCTGATAGGAGGCATTCATCAGTCCTGGTCGCCTCAATGATATCAGCGAATTAAGTGGGAAGAGGGCAAGACCGTTCCACAATCAAACTGACGTACTCCTCCGTATCCGCTGCTTCTTGAGGGGTGGCTGGCTGCTTGTCTCACAACAAATAGTGTGCTAGATTGTGGGACCCTGGCTTATACTCCACTGAAAAATTGTATTCTTACAGCTGGAGGATCCACTTTTCAAACCATGTTGGGGGTTTTGTCACCGACTCCTTGAACAGTGGATTGAGTGGCTTGTGGTCAGTATTCACCCTGAATGGATGGATGGCCATACAGGTACGCATAGAAATGACAGCACCCCCCAATGGATTGCGATTGCTTCTTTTTTTATGTGTGAATACCTATGCCCTTTCAGGGTTAGAGCCATTCTGGCATGTGCAACGGGAACCCACTCTCCACACTGTTGTTTCTGGGACAGATCACTTCTAAGGCCTTTGGGGCTGGTGTCCATGGGGAGTGCAGTGCCCTTTGTGGGATCAAAATATGCCAGGGTAGTGTTCTTAGAGAAAGTGCCTGTTTCATGGCGTGGAATGCTTAGTCCTGATCCACACCCCATTGCCAAGGGGTCAAGCCCTTTGTAAGTTCTCGGAGCGGTTCTGTGAGTTGTGAGAGGTCCTGCATGAGCTGACCACAGCAAGTCACCATCCCTAAACAATTCCTGATGCTAGTGACTGTGGTGGGTGCGGGTGCTGCTTGTATGTCCCGGACTGTGGCAGGATCATGGGTGACTCCTTTCGCAGAAAAACGGTAACCGAAGAAACAGATATCCTCTTTAAGGAACTCACATTTTTCTCTGTGAGGGTGAGCCCACTCTCCTGGAGATGCTTGAACACTGCTCTCAGTTTGTAGAGATGTTCTTCGATGGTGGGGCCGTGCACCAAAATATCGTCCCTGACATTTAAGACCCCTTGTAGCCTGTCTAGCACCCCTCGGATAATTTGCTGGAATTCTTTTGCTGCACTGGAGATGCCGAATCTGAGGCACTGGTAGCGCCGCAAACAGAGGTGAGTCGAGAAAGTTGTTATGTGATGAAAATTATGTGCCAAGAGGATTTGGTGGTAGCTCGACCTCAGGTCCTTCTTGCAGAACCACCTGGGCCCCGATAGTTCTCCCACAATGTCATTGACTCTTGAATTAGGTGTCTCTCTTATTTTACGGCAGTGTTGGGGAGGTGAATATCTACACATATCCTCACCTAGTCCATTGTTTCAGCTTCCATTTAACCACAATAGGAGAGACCCATGGTGTTGGACCTTCCAGTTTTTTGATGATATCTTCTGCTTCCAGCTTGCAAAGTTCGGTCTCCACTTTGGGGCGAAGGTAAAAAGCTATCCTTCTGTGGCGTAGGACGACAGGTTGCACTGACTGGTCGATATGCAAATTTACTTCACGGTCCTTTAGACAGTCCTTTAGACAGCCAATTCCATTGAAAAGGGGCTCAAATTCACCGAGGAGGTAGTCTATGCAACTGCATGGACCCCAGAGGCAAAATGGACTAACTGGAGGCAATCTGCGGAATGGCAGCTGATAAGCATGTTAGATCCCCTCTTGGTGTCTTGGGCAGCCTGGCCCTGATATACAATCATATATGAGAAAACTCTGGCAAGAATGAGACAGATATTGGTGCCAAGCGCATACACCCTGGTGGAGAGGAGAGCTGGCAGTGTGGGTATGAAATGTATGATCGATAGGTGCAAAATATTGATGGATGCCCCTGTGTCTACTTTCGCCCTAATTGGCTGGCCCTCCACCTTGACTCAGCAACTGGCCCATGAAGACTTCTTCTCTGGGTTGCTTCCACAGCACATATAATGTGTTCCATGCATTCCAGGGCGTCATCATCCAGGTCGTCATCTGCCATTACTGATTCTGCATCCATACAGTTGGCTTCTTTCTTGTTTGGGGCTTTTTGAAGCAGAGCAGGCTGGCAGACTTCGGCATGGTGATTCATTGTTCCCCGCAACTAATATTTTCTCCCTTTGGGAGGGCAGTCACCATCGTGTGGTGTGGCACAACCATACCACCGACATAACCTGTTGGGCTGGGATGATTTCCGGAAATCTCGTTGACTAGTGCTTGGCTTGATGATGCTATTCACCTGATTGACAGGCTCCATCTTGAAAGTGCTTTGGAGGGATGCCTCCATGCGGGCAACTTGAGCCTTTGAGGATTCCTTCGACCTGTCCAGCGTAAGGATGTAAGTCATGCTCATCCCAGGAGCTTCCAGAATTTGCTTCCAATATTTGACAGACGATCAACCCAGATGAACTGCACCGGAATCTTTTCAGGCTCATTGGGTAGGGTGCAGGTGCTTGCGAGTTCTCAGAGTCTGGCATAGAATGCATCCACCGATTTTTCAGGTGTCTGCCAGGCTTGGCAGGGCAGAAAACACTCATAATCCGGTTGGTTAGATGTGCAAAGTGTGCCATCAGACCAGCCTTGAGCGTGGCATAGGTGAACGGAGGGCCAGCTTCGGCCATCGTCTTGGAGAGTTTATGGATGTGAAATCCCACTAAATGGAGAAGCATGGGGTGGTGCCTGTTGGCCTCCAGGCCTATGGCGGCAAAGTATCATCTCAATGCGGTCCACCCATAAGCCCCACTTAGCTGCTTGCGAGGAAGTGGCTCTGGATATTAAGAAAGGTTTAATGGTCGGGACAGCCGACATTATGCCACCGTTTGTACAGTGAGCTTTTTGAGTTTGATAGCCATGGTCACAATGGGGCCTGCCGCATCTTGGATGTTTGAACGAGAGGCTGTATCAGATAACGGATCGCTGCTTGGGGAGGCAGGAGAACTCTTTAGTTATTTTGCTTACTCAAAAACACACTAGGAGACAGTCCTCCTATATGCACAGCCATGCATAGACTATGTATAGGGGCCAGTAAAACGTGCTCCAACCTTGATGGCTTCCAATGTTGGCTGGGCAGTGCGGGATCTTGCGCGACATGCAGTTACACCTTATTTGATGGCTGCATCTTGTTTCTGACCTCCTGGGCCTCAAAATGTCGGCTGGGCATGGTCAGGGTCCAAATCTGCTCAGGGCAGCGCCATTTCAATGGCAGTGGCTCTTTTCAATGCTCACCTCTGGAGAGCATGGTACTGAGAACCCTCTGGAGAGTGACAGTCAGCTTGTCAGCTGCGGTGAGGCTAGATGGTGCATGTGCCCAGAACACCCACTTCAGGCAGCGGATGCTCCATTCCCACCAGGACCGGTACATACCTCTTTAGTGTGAGAAGGCCCTCGCCGAGGAGTGAGGTGACATGTAGGCTAGCCATCCTCGTTGGCAATTGTTATGCTCCTGGCCACCCGTGTCCAGAGGCTGGAAACGGGACAATGCAGGCTCAGGGAGATTACACTTCATGCAAATAGGCCATAAGCAGGCTGCCGTGAAATAACTTGCTCACACACGCACTTGCTTAGTCTGGATGTAGACCTGCCTTTACACTGCCCCACCCCATCTATTATATCCTTAGTCAGGTGACCTCGAGCAAACCACAACTTCAGGAATCACTAGGGGTGCCTGGTAAAACACACCCCAGGGCTATCAGCATTACAATCAGTATTCACAATCAGAAAATACGTATCTACCTATCTAAACACTTGTAATTGAGCCAAATACAAATTTTGAATCCAAAAACGATCAAAGTTCCATACTTTTTCTCTTTCTCTTTTCTTTTTCTTATTCAGTTCGTATAATCATCTTGCAGAATGTAATGCTATGAGCTCGATTCTTACAAGACCCTGGGGAACCACCAGTAGAATGGACACTGTGATTAAGATCCTTTAAAGCCTATTTGAGGCAATGTATACTAAGTGATAGAGACGGAAAGAAAAAATAATTTGTTATACTATTATTTAGGTGTGGAAGGTTAAAATGTTTTAGAACTACTTCCAGAATACACTCCACTGAAAAGGAAAATCCTGAGGAATTCATAATTCGATTTGCTTGACTTGACAAACACTTTTCAGGGTCAAAACACTCAGGGGCCGATTACGATGTTGGTCGGAAGGGCATCTGAGAGCCTGTCAGAGTCGGACCATTAGACAGACTCTGTTACTCCCAATCCGACTGGATATTCCCACGGGAAGCCTTCAAAAATGCCAAATTGAGCCTTTTGGAGCACTTCTGAGTCCAAACCCGCCCACCCTATTACGATGTGTATTTCCGACACGCCGAATCTGTCGGACCAACCACTTCATCAGAGCAGGCGGAAAGGGAGTATTTCAACTCCGAATCTCGTCACAACACGATTCCTGCGACCAATGCTGTGCAGCTATGGAGTCCATCGTGCATGTCATCCCTCTACTATACATCTACGATGAATAATACAAACCCAACAGTCGCAGTCATCACCAACAGTAAGTTAGACACCTACCCCTACAGAATAACGCAACTACCCAGCGAAAGTCAATACTGTAGAAAATGTTCCGTAGCATGTTGTGTATGGCAAATGAGGGAATGACATCAACAGGTACCTAAGGTCAGACCACCAAAAACTGGGAGAAACACACATTTTACGTTGGAACAGGATTGCCCAGAGCCACATATATGTATGTATAACAAAGTGAATGCCTGAGTACGCCACAGCACACAACAAAACATCACAGGGCAACAGAACTTCAATGTACTCACAAAAGTATGTCCACAGAGACATTTGCACTGGCACCATGCCCGCACCTACATGCATCAGTTCCCCAGGAAAAATCCAAATATCTGAAATGCATACAAAGACCACAGCATTTCATGTCATAGGAAGTCACATTGCAGGAAGTGACACCAGTTATCCTAATTACCTTGCCATTTCCCAAACACCATAGCAAGAAACACATTACCTACTGTGGATAGCCAGAAATTAAGCAACATACATAAACCACACAGGAAAGTGAAGTCAAATTATATGGCTGATCTACCAAGTAGCAATACAATACATCCACCCAATCAGATGAAAAACCAAACCTAGGTCTAGCTTGTTTACTATCTCACACCTCACTTTACCTGATGCACCAATTGTTAACAGATCAATACATGTCTCTAAACAGCAAATTGACTACTACAGTCCAACCTGGCCTGCCACTCCCTCATCAGCCCAATCGCACAGTCCGGCATCCTGTGTCCTGATGAGTGCAGCAGTGTCTGAGCAGGTATCCACCAAAGCCTACGCACACCATCATCTCAGCCTCACCACAGGGTATGTAGCCAGGTCATCATGGGGAGACACAACCTGAATGGGATGTTGGATGTGTCAGGAATAACAACATGCGAAGGATCCTGCACAGATCTAGAGCAGGACTCAGACAGATGAATCCCTTACATACAATCCCTACCATGCACACAGGTCTGATAGCACACACACTCCACTCAAGTACATTGGGACACAACTATCTTGGGGGCTCCTATGCTTTGCCAGGCCAGGTTTACACGCCCCTGGTGGGCCCGTGCCATTCGCCCACCACTGTTCACTCAGGCCAGCCAGCAGGGCATGGGATAGGATACCTACCTGTACAGTCTGGACAGGGTATCAAAATGTCCCACTTGGAGTCACAGTGCTTAAAAAAGGGACAACATGATAACAGTAAACAAGGAGCAGCCATCAAATCTGCAGGTACACAAAGGATGGTTCATCATCCAAAACCTTGATGAAGGAAGACCCACATCTCCAAACTAAGACAATTTCTCACATACAAAAACAGAGACAGGGAAAGGCATTTGCTGGCATATGGCACAATGAATGTCCCTGCGCACATGTCACCAGATATTTCAACATCCAAACCAAAACCTTACTATCAGCTCATCATCATGTCCTGGACACAAATTGGGATGAAGTAAATCATCTTTCATTAAGCAGGCAATGCAGATCTGGTCAGATGGGCAGGACAAACATTCATCAATGAGTCAAGCTTACCACAACAGGAGCATATGGAACAAAATTAAAAAACACAATAAACATAACAAGCTAGAATAGCACAGAGTGATCATGTGCATTTAGAAGGTCAGCAACACACATACCTCACAGCCCACACATGGGGGGTGAGACAGTGGCCTCTAGTACAATAGCCATTGTCAACAGTTGACATTATAGCATATGTGTACTCTAAAAGACACCCCTACATGTGAACAAAGGAGGAAATGTCATGCAGACAGTCTGGCTCACATGACAGAGCAGCTACCTCATCTAGCCATGTCTGGATCCGCTCTGATAGGTCCATGACACGTGTCTCTGACCCTCACCCTACAAAGTCCTACAGTGGCCTAACAATGCATGCAAATGGCCTGGCATTTGATTAGCATTTGCAAATCCATCCTTTCATTGGATAAATTCAAAAACCTCATCTGCCGGAATATCCCTCTCTGCATCCACTCCATTGGAAGGAGGTTAAACCAACCCCTCACTGGGTCAAGTACAACTGTAACTCAGCAACACAGGTTTGCAGCATACAGCCATATCCAGAACATATGTAACAATCACAAAATAGGTGCATTACATTGTGTGCACAGATGACAGGACACAAACTTTCATGGTCGGACAGCTGAGGTGAGACATGCCCTAAGCCAGATGTCAAATTGAATGGAATGGAGTTTGCCATCATGACATACTGTACATCGATAGTGCCTAGTCTATTCTCGCTCCTCGCTTCTGGAGGACTCATAATATATCAGTGTCCCATAGCTAGCGAGCAGGTGACAGTAGGTCATACTTCATGTGTCCAAACACATCAACAAATAAGATCACCAGTCTCCAAACTTCACCCATTACACGCAGGCCGTGGGTTAGGGGCTAATGCGCCAAATCAGTATCTGTCACTCTCCACGTGTCCCATCTAAGTCATCAGTGTGCCATGTGCCAAGAAATAGACCCTGCAATGTCAGGATCTTCCTGCTGCTGGACAAAGGTAATGTGCTCCCGGACCCTGATTAGGTCCCCCAATGAGCTCAGTCCTGTGTCTCTCCATGCTGTGAGTCTTTCCCAATAATGCCTCCATGGACAACTGCTAGGAAGGGCAGAATAACAGATGGAGAGTAGGGGTTCATGCCCCTCAGTAGCCACAGGCCCACTACCCCAAAAACACACTTTCACCAGGCTGTCAGGTCCACAGGGGAGTTGTGCTTCAAGGAGCAACATTGATCCCGCAATCTCATGTGCCCTGCATTTTGAGAACATGCTCACTTTGTACAACTGCCTACCAAACCAACTTAACACTGGCCATTGCAGTGGTCAAGCCAATAACATTCCTTATGAAATTCACAGCCTTGACAGCCTTTGCTTTGGCAGATGCAGCCTCAACAGAGCCACACTTATCAGGTCACTTTTGCAGATCAACCCTCACAACATGGTGTCAAACTCCCTGGAGGTGGCACCAGGCACAGCCACTGCTAGGTGATGGCAAAAACACAAGATGCAGGGGAGCATTATCATCTCAAGAAGTGAAATACAGCCTTGCCCTGTAACTGGAAGAATGATCATAAAAACCATCTGTGGAGGTAATGAGGATAAGGCCCTGCTAAGACTCACACAATGAGATACTGCTCACCTGCCATCACCTCTTGTGGAGGATAATCCACACAGAGGTCAAAAACACAACACTTGACCCACTTAACGTCGACATAATCTGAAAATCTGATTCTCGCGAAATATCTGGAATGTCCCTGCAGATAGACTGAATGTAGAGCAGCATGTCGTCTGCATCAATGGATACTACATGTACCTCGTTGCTCAGTGGAACTCACCATTATTAACACCCCTGACAAATTTGTGAGCTAGTGGCTACATACTCAGGGCAAAGAGAAGTTGGGAAAGGGGACAGCCCCGATGAGTCCCCCTGCATAATCTACAAGAGTGTGACATTTGGCTTGGCATCAAAAACACATATGTGTTGTTGCAGCTGTCCTGCCATGTCCAGTTTTGACAGAGTAGCAAACATGTATACACAATCAAAGTAATCGTATGCTTTTACCAATTCCAGCACCAAGCAGGCTACGTAAGGACACCTCCCACGGACCAGCTACAGCACACTATTTTGCATATGAATGTTAAGCATCATTGATCTGTCGGGAATAGAATCCTTTTGGACACCATGCACAAGATGCTGTTGGTGTAACAGTAGGCGATGCACCTCTACGATACTAAGGATTAACAATTCCTTGCAAGCAGGGACAAAGGAGTTTGTGGCCATAGGCTCAGCTAGGTCACTGTTGGGTTTTAACAATGTACACTAAAAAAATTGCCATATGGATTGTGGGTGTCTCCAATCACTCGAGGTGGCCCAAGAGAGATACAGTCACCTGTGTTCAAGTACAAGCTCATAGGCATTATCGAGACTGGGCGGGAGGCTGTCCAATGAATGAGTGGTCAACGCAGCAGTGCGCCGAATCACTCTGAGTAGCTCTTGTACCAGCCAATGGGGTGTTGATCACTGCACGCGTTGCCAGATCAAGTACAGATAGAATCAATCCAATCAGGAATCATGAACCGTCTACCTTGTGTTCAGACTAGGGGGGAATGTATAGGCCACAACAATACACCGTGAATGATGGTTGCCTGACTAGTGTGCATCTGGGGCAGGTGATCCATAATCATCAACATCTGCTAGGTTGTTGTTAAGCAACAGAGGAGGCAGGACTGGAGTTGCCCTGACTTATCTCACTCCGTGAGCATTCCAGCTTGTCATGTTGCAAAGTTAATGCAGCACAGTTGCTCAATCAGATGGGTGTGGTGTGTTTGAGCATCTGTCAGCATGGCTAACATCACAGCCTGCAACTGGACCACAGTCTATTTATGACCTAGTGATGCATCTGTATACAGAAAAGCCCTGGGGATATTGGCCCAAGACAACAGCCGAGTCCCCAGCCCCAGTCACTCAGTACTGATTTCAGTGCTTCCCAATCCAACAACCTACAAGCTGTTGCATCCCAGTCCTCAGTGAATTATTTGGAGATGGAATCCCTCAGGAATGACCAAAATGCATGGCCAAACAACAACATAGGATGCAGTCACCATGTGTGGACTGGGGGGCGCTGCACACTACAACTAATCTGTATGTGTATTGGGTCATCTTCTGAGAATGTCAATCACAGCTATTCAGCATCTAGCTCATCATGCTGTAGTCTGAGCTGCTAACAAATAATTCATTTAAGAATGTGCAGATTGTGTACTGCAGAGTAGTAGGATTCCTCATGAGTCTCAGGATGTAGGATCCCCCAACAGTGTTGGAGGGACCAGTGCGAAGACCATTTTGTAAAATAAGCTGCCAGCGCTGGAGAGGATGCTGGGGGATGCTTAATCTGTGGCTCTCGGACACAATTGACATTGCCGTCCTCAAGCCAGGAGATATGGGTACACCTTGTGAGGATGAGGGATATGTGCAGAATGAAGTTTGCTTTGTCCACATTTGACACTGAAACACTGCCCCCTAATCTCTGAAAACATCAAGGACCAAGATATATTGCCCTCAGGCTCCATGGCAGTGTTTAATGGGCTAAATGGGACCCTGTATGGACCCACACAAGGGCTACTCTTGCCAAAGCATATTAGAGGAGGCAAAAATATTGACAATGCAAACACTTATGAAATTGGGTATAATGTTCCGGAGTCACATGTATCTCTTGTAACAGTACAATGGTTTGTCATCAGCACATCCAGAGATATCATTACAATGTGTCTATCTCCCTTGGTGTCCCCATACCTCTGACATTCAAAGTCACAATGCCATTAGTACCCATGTGTGCGTAGTGTACTTGGGAGTGTAGGGATGCGTTTCTAGAGTAGTCTGCCCCCAGGTGGCCCACCAACACACATCCTGGAGTTTTCACTTTGGGTGGCTATAGCCCCCTAAGCAATGGACTGCCATTCAATGTTTCTGCATCATGATAGTAAAATATGAGCCCTCAACACCTCCATCACAGGACAGTATCCGAGGGGAAGAATGAGCAATCAGTGACAACATCTACCTACAAAGGGTAACTTGGCACTTATGCCCACACACAACTCAGACAAGGCAAGGCTAGGTGGAGGGAACGTGTCCTGTGATGCCAATAGGTTTTGCATATGCCAGTGTTCTCCTAGTGGCCATTTCAACAATCTGTCATGAACTATCAGTGGTAGACAGCAAGCTGCAGCGAACACATACTACATCCTCAACTTTCATCTGGCAACTGTTTTTGCATACTTACATCCACCTAATCTCCACTTGTGTACATTTCAACATTACCTCTTGGCCAGCATAATCTCTACTGGTGCTGGTCTGACCCCTCTCACATCCACCTCAAAGTACATGCTCATTTCTCAACCTATCCTACATACGCAAGCTCTGCATATTCACCCTCTGGTGCAGCTATCTGGAAAACCATTTCTGCCCTCCAAGCTCCACCCATGTAATCTAACTTTTCCACCCAGACTCTCACAATCTCATACTGGCGCTGCCCTTCTCAAATCCACACCTACTTGCACAGCACCACTCTTCATCCCTATGTACACAATACCTCTCCCATACATGACATGTACACAATGTACTGTAATCATCACCTCCTCAGCAGACGTTAAACCTATCATGTCAAATGGATACCTCTCATCACCATTTGGACCCTCACAAATGTCTTAGACTGCACTTTTATCACAATGTGCAGCATCACATCCAACTCTGACATTCACACTTAACACCTCACCACATCTCTCACACAGACACTCACATTGCTCAATGAATATGTCCTCATTCATTCGCCTCTCACCATTTACTCACACTACTCTGCTAAAGGACAACTGATAGTCATTTCAACAAACTTCTGCATCCACAGATTCAAACACAACACCTCACATCTCCCCATACAGCACCCTAACTTACACAACTGGTGTATACCCTTGACATATATTTATCCACTTTGTTACAATTAACAAGTTTAACCTTGTCTTATTGTGGCCCTGTCACATCCACATCTCAGTTCCATGCTCCATACCTCCATTGACTTCTACACATTAACAACTACCTTTATCAATGACACTGCCCTGTCACAGTCATCTCTCACTGTAACACAGACTACAGCTCTCCTCTCCTGCCAGCCTCCAGCCTTGTCTAGCTGGTTCTACCTCAATCACATCTACCTATTCCTACCATACCATGCCCAGGATTTAACCAGTCTTACAAGGTCACACACTCTGATTCCCACACCCCAGCATTTCCCGCAGGGTATAATCCTGACCTCGACCATTTGCCATGCCCCTGTAATAGTCAACAAAAACAATCAATGCTGCATTTTCTTTTCTTTTGTAGTTACTATCTAATATTTACAAAAAGGTTTCTAATTCCATACTTTAAGGCCACATCTGTGATGGACTATAAGGCAGCATATGGAAAGATTATTACTCTGGAAGAGGAAGAGCTAACCTTTCGGGTTGGCTCTTTTTTGAAAGCGGCTGTGCGTTCTCGCAAGTCTATGTGCTCTTGTTGAACTTTGTTTATTTGTATGTTCTTTTATCCCAATTTTTTAAATCAGTTTTGATGTATTGCGACGATTATGTTTTTATCTGTTTGCACTTTTATGGATATGTATTTTTATCCGAATAAAGTCTTTTGAATTGAATTAAATTGAATTGTAATAATGAGGATACTTCACGTCTCCTATACAAGAACTGCCTTTGAACTTAACTCCCACCTTCCACTCTCATAAAAATCCTAACTTGTCCTACCACTCCATGTCCAAAATGGAAACACAAGTCTCTCTCTCCTCTACCCTTGTTAAGCTAGCTCAGCCCATGCAAGATCAACCTTGCAAAACACATCTGCAGCTAGGCCTCACGTTCCAAGATCTACCTCCTCCCCTGTCTGTCAACTTACTGCATTGGTGTGACACAGGCTCTTGTAGCATCTGCACAGCAGACGAGCCCACAACACTTCTGTGCACTCACAGTCCACTCGGATTACCACTTGTAGCATATGGCAATCCAATAGACATAACAGCACTCCTAGTTCAGCTCTGTGTGATCTGGGAAAGCATCAATCATAGCTCAAAAGTACTCCATTGTCATCTATGCACAAATGACAAGCTACACACAAATCATATGCTCAACTACAAATGATGTGTGGGGAAAATTGTAAAGTCCTAGCTTGTACAGACAAAACAATTGTCAGTGGGAAAGTGAGCATAAATTCAAAATCTCAATCATTCTTATCTCTTCTAACTCGGCACTCATCCCTGTTGAGCAGTGCCCAAAGTGCTATGATTACATTATGCTTGTCAGACTCCAGTTAAAGGGGTGTACTTTAGGATTCCCCGATGTTCATCCAGGCAGCGGCCAGTTGCAGTCACATCCATAGCACTCACAAGTGATGTGGCCACATGCTGTAATAATGACAATGCATTGTGTTGCTGTGTGAGGGGCGTCCACAAGTCAAGTGTAGCATGAAAGCCAACGCAGTTTTAAAAAATAACATTCCAGGCCATAAATGAAAGGTGTGTTTCTGCCAAACACATTGACATATCAGCCCATTCCTAAGTGTCCCAGGTGAGGGGTGTTGTGTGTTGATTCTGGTTCACCCTGATGCACTATGGATAAAAACCCAAGGGAGGGGTCTGTCCACCTGTAGCTCATAACAGTGACAGTACACTAAAGTCAGTGCTCTGTTTCTGGGCTCTTTAGTCATTAGCATATGTGAGGCCGTGGGCAGCTGACCACAGGCAGCGTCAGCCTGGACTGGCACACAGCATTCATTCTGAACTAAATCTACTCCAAACCACTCCAGTTACCAATAACTGAGGTTCAGACTGCTTGCATGAACTGAGCAAAGAAGGAGATTGTTGTGGTGCATTATCATGCTGAAAAGCTACACCTTCTGCTGTGTCACATGAGGGGGCTAGAAGGGGCATTGGATGGCTAAGCACACACAAATGTCGTTCACTCTGAATGCACTAACAGGACTTGACATAGCCTAGCATTCCCCACAGGATGATTAGATGGACACAAAAATACCCTTTGAAGTGAATATACTTTGCCTACATGTCTGAAACATAAATGATACACAAAGACCATGCAGCACCCAGCATTGTCCTTGAACAAGTAGATGAGAATCTTGGACACAACAAGCACAATCTACTCCTAACAGTATCGTGACAACTCCTAATCCATATGTAGCTAAGTCACATGTGTGTCACCTAACTGATATGACTATGTAAAAAATATAAATCCAGTATTTGTAAAGCGTGAACAGCTACCCGAAGGCATCCTGGAGCTGGGGGCCGTCGGGAAGATTAAGCGAGCTATTGCCCAGAGTCACATGGTGCTGGGCTGACCTGCCGCCGGGGATCGAACCATGAGCCACAGATTCCAGCGTCAGTCGCCCTGGCCGCGGCGCCACACCTCTTCCCTATTACAGCCTTTGGCAAATACAAACTGTCTGCCATCTTAGGTACAATGTTAGGTGTGTCATATCCAATCTCTGAATCATATGCTGAAACAACAACATTTATAACTTGTGCCCATATGTGAAATGCACTAGCAAGTTGCTCAGTTGGGTAGAAAAGATAGACACATACTCATTATACATATCCCTATGACGACACACAAACAAACCCTTGTCAAACCAGGATACACAGTAGGTTTCATTGAATCAACAACATAAAGCTTATCACAACGCAAAAATAAAGTTGAACAAACAACAAAACCACAAGCCTGAAGTACCACGCACTGTGTCTTGGTCACAGTTAGCTTATCACACATCCTCTCTGGCCATGTAGACACACTCAAAGTCACTTATTGCACAAATACTCATTGAAAAGCTTGGACAAAATATTGCAACTAACATCAGCCTGGGATAGACCATACCTCCCCATACCTCTGCTTAACATACTCTGGTCTGGTGCATCAAATATCTGTCTGTAAGAGCAAACACACGGCTATGTGTGCCCCAATACAGAATCCAATGGAACATCACATGAGCATGATATGGCCGAAGTCCATTTCCCAGAACTGGGAAATGACCAGACTCTCATACTCTAACTGTGGCATGAGGCCACAATGAAATGAACATTACAACGCTAAGCACTGTACAACTCTACAATCATCGTATGTCATCACTAGCATTCGAATTGTGTGACAAGCATTCATGCTCCGTACGCTGTGTACACATGCAACTTACACCTACAACAATTGTGTCTCTGTAAGAACTGTAAAACACTGTAACTTACTGAGACATGTCCTGGACACACACTATCCACATGATGTCCACAAACAAAATCAGGTTGAAAGGACTGACCTCTCATTGAACAGGCCCTGGACAATACAGACCACAGATACCACGACTAACAAGAACATATGCAGAAAGTGGACTCCTGGGAGGCAACAGGGTTGGGACACTGTCAGAATAATCCTTGCCTTACACTCATCATGGGCACAGGAAATGTCTCAGATGGGTACACAGCCTTGAAGGGTACTGGCCTACAGTGGCATGCCACCTGTGGCAAGGTAGTCTACTGGATCTGTAGAAGGCACAGACATGGCCCACCACTATCAAGTCACATACAAATATTGTACCATTACTTTGTGTACATGGGTGTGTCCAAAGTCACTACCATGCAGTCAAAGTCCATATTTATCCAGGTGTATTGATGAGACAGGTGTCTTTCTGCACATTACAAACATATGCAGCATTCTTCTCCTAAACTGGGCCAACTGTAGTGGGAGGGTCAGATTGAGGGGGTGGGTCAACTGCAGTGGGAGGGTCAGATTGAGGGGGGAGGGTCAACTGCAGTGGGAGAGTCAGATGGAGGGGGGTGTCAACTGCAATGGGAGGGTCAGAAGGAGGGTGGGATGGGCTTTACAAGTTTCGGGATGCTGTAATGGGAAATGGTATGAACTGGAAAAGGGAGAGGATGTGACGTCTTGGGGTGGGTCTTTTTGGTGTGGAGGTACTGGGCTGGGGAAATATGGGTTTCCGGGGGGGTGGAACTTCTGAGACTGGGGGGATTTTCTTCTGGGGCTGAGTTAGGGCTTCTTTTTTTCTCAGGAGGTGGGTCGGCGGCAGATGGAGATGGCAGGGCCGGGGGGGTTCATTTCCTCTTCTTTTTGGGAGAGGGTCGGTAGGTTTGGGTAGGAAAGAGGTCAAGGGCACAGAGGTGGAGTGTTTAGGCCCAGGGGGTAACAGGAGAGGCAAGGGTAGGGGTTGTGGAGGCAGAGGGTTGTTAGGTCTGCGTCATGTCTGTGGATGCATGTGTGGTGTCTTGTGGTATGTCTGTGGGGGTGAGTGTGCTGTCTGTCTTGTGAGTGTGCGTGCATGTGACTTTGTCCTTGTGTCTGTGTGCTGCATGTGGCTGTTGAGGTGGATGCATGTGAATGTTTGCATGTGCTTGGGTCAGGGAGGGTAGTTGGGACTGTGGATGGAGAAGAGGCAGGAGGGGGTGGGACAGGTGGACCTGGGACACTGCTACTATCAGTGTGGAGGCCAGAGCCTGATTGGATCTCTGTAGGGCAGACATGTCAGAGTGAATGCCCTCCAGGAATGATACCATTTGTGTCAGATGATTGGTATGCATCTTTAGGACATTCAGCACTGTGGTCTGCCTCACAGAGATCTGCCTCAGGATGTCTGTGGCCTCCACACTCAGGGCAGCAGGGGAGACAGGGGCAGGGGGTGAGGTGCCTGGCCCGAAGGAGATGCCTCCCCTTCTAGGGAGCAGCCACGGATACTGGGCTGGGAAGCAGCCAGGAGGGTGGAGTTGGAAGGGATAGTGATGGACCCGGATGTAGAGGATTCAGTCCCTGGGTCATCTACCACCACATGGGAGTCCTCACTGGAGCTTGAACTGGTCGGTGATCCAACAGATATTCTGTCCAACATGCCCTCAGTGAGGCTCCCCTCACCCTCCGTGCCACTGGTTCCTTCTGCTCAGACTCAGCACCGGATCCAGTCTGGCTTGCTGCTTCCTCTTGCTCCATGGTGCTGCCTTCTCCGCTGGCTGGTTCTGATGCTGTGAACAAGAAGGAAAATGAATCACATAAGTCATCCGTATGTACTTGATACATAGGTATCAACACAAATCTTCACAGATCAACCAACTACATCAATTGGACTTGTGCAATTATTTTTTATACTGTTCCGTAAATAGCACTTGTTAGTATGCCAGTTAACCTATGCTCCCTCACACATGAAGTTGTCAGCATCATTGGGTGTAGCAATATCAAAAGCCACAACCACAATGTCAACTACTTCACTATGTACCAGCTGATGTATTGCCTTTAGCTACTGACGGCCTTTGGTCATGACATACCTGTCTCATCTAATGCAAGGGAGTTTAGACCTCACAATGGGAATAGGAGTCACTCAATTGAATTGAGACATGGTATCAATTCTGCAATCCCTAGTCATCAATTTGAGAACCATTGGGTCTAATGATACAGCTCATATAACTTTATTGTCATACATCAAGCTAGCATAGTCATTGCATAAGTCATATCACACAGATAACAGTGATCGCACTCATTTTTCCTGTGGCTTAAGTTCTTTCCTGTCCCGTCACACATCTAACTCTTATTGTGGAGAGACCAAGGTAGTAAGCATAGCTAGGGTGAGAGGTATGTGGCCCACAGTCTTGTGTCATCTATGCACAGTGTTAGGAAGAGACTCAAATGTTGTGCACATTGGAAACATCTCACCAGTTTCACATGTGAACATTGCTCAAAACACTGCCAAGTCCAATGACTGCATCTCCACAATGATTCAGGTGGATTACTATGCCACTGGGCCGTCTGGGTGCATCGTCTGTACAGACTATTAGTAATGAACATCTTTTCTTTAAGAGTTTAGTCAACACTGTGTACCATTCTGTCCAGACTGCAGAAGTCCACATTTGTCCCTCACTTCTTTTTGCCATTGTGCACACTTTGTACAGCCTAAATTGCTCTTGTGTACCAACTCATTTTGTTAAACTATTTCCAAATGATGCACATGTGACATCTCTGAATCTAACAGCATTTAAACACATGGGAATCATTGTGAATGTGTATCTAACATCATACATAACAATTACAGCCCTGTTTCCATCAGTGACCACCTTTGTTTGCCACAGAATGGCATGTGTTGTCACCATTACAGAGTCAGACACATGGACTCATTCTTTGGAATAGAGAGAATGGGATCTTACACCCAATCATGTGAAAGGCCAGTGTGACAGGTCACCTGAGTTAGCAAACCTGTGATTAGACCATGGGATACATTGGAATACACTGAGCACCACGGCTGGGACCTAACATTTTCACACTGACCAATCAAAACTCACAAAGCCCTCAACATAGACATCACATGCTACTGGGATGTATAGCATGGGCATTTTACACCTGAGTGCTCCAACAACAACATACTTCACATATTTGGTGTGGCCACACAGAGAACAGTTCAGACATTAGTCAATGTGCTGACACATGTTGAGCAATCACATTATTCCTGAAGTTTATCTCCATGGACATGTTGTTGTAATTTGTTCAGATCACATGAGCAGGGCACTACTGTCACTAGCCTGAACATATTGTCCTCACATGTTCCAGATGAAAGGGGCATATATGCATTTTTTAACACTGAAGAGTAGTTTTGGGTGTCTTACAACGTGTAAAAGGGCCAGCAGGCTAAGATACTTCAACATGCATGGTTAAAAAAGTTTTGCAAAAAGGCACATACTCACCCCCTCCTTACTGCTGTGTGGCTTTCAACTTCCCATCAGGTCAGGGAAGACCACCTCTAGGATGCCGAGCATGTGGGGGGTCAGAGTTCGGCACCCACCCCTCTTGCCTGGAGGTGACAGGCCCAGCTGGACGTTTGCAATCTTCTTCGTTCTCTCAGGTCCTGCCACCATTTGCAACAATGATGGGTGCACCGATTGGCGACCCCCACGGAGCGCACCTTCCAGGCAATGGTCCTCCACAGCTTGGCCTTCTGATGGGAGTTGACCTGTAAAGATGACATGGTGACAGACCCTTAGTTCACATGCAGCATGTTTCTGAGTCAAAAACTGGTGCACATAGGTCATGGGCAGATTGGCAACAATGTCTAAGGGGTAGGCAAGTAGCATTATGTGCAGTTCTACTGTGTTCAATGATGACTCCATCCCATGAGAACAGTGATAAGATGTGTACACGAGTACATACACTTCTACAGCAGTGTACTTGCCCAGAACAGTCATCTACACACTTTGAAAGTTTCAAAAAACAGTTTTCATGCTTGTCTGTGAGATTCCTAATGCCAGTAGTGCATGGTTATTGCACATGTCAAATGACAATGCAGTGTCATCATCACTCACCTGCTCCTCTGGTTTGCCATACAGCTGCCTGTACAGAGGCAGGAGGGTGTCCAGCAGCACCTGGTTTTCCACCTGGGTGAAGGCTGGGGCCCTGCCCTCTGTACGTGCCATAGTAGCTCGCAGAGGATATGGACAGCAGCTGAGAGATGGAGAGGTGCAGGATTGTTGCAGGTAGTGCAGGCAAGTGAAGTCTCTAGGGATCAGACAGACTTATATCTAAACCGCAGAGGCGGTCTTTAGTCCATGCGGACAAAGCAATAGGTTCACATCGGTCGCATTTTCCAAATCAGTCCAATGCATTACATTGCTTGCAGATGACACGCCTACCACACGGTTCAAAAAAATATCATCGAACCGCGAGTGACTTTGATACATTACCAATGGGAGTTACCCTTATCGGTTTCCACGAGATGCAGACATAATCCGAAAACCCGCGTCTGTCACCATAACAACTAACAGCCAATGGATGCGTCCGAATGTGTTATGATGCACCTACCTCATCCTATGAATAGAAACCCGCATCTGTCACCATAACAACTAACGGCCTATGGCTGTGTCGCATCGGTTATGATGCACCTATTGCTTCCTTTGAATAGAAACCCGCGTCTGTCACCATAACAACTAACAGCCTATGGCTGTGTCCGAATCGGTTATGATGCGCCTACCGCCTCCTTTGAATAATCGGTTGGCAAGGCAGACACTTTTGTAAATGTTGCAATTTTGAGAAAATCCATGGTTGAATGCAGCTTTTTCCTGTTGAAAAGGGCATCTAACTGAAACGCTCACACTCCCATGATGACCTAACCTTGAGGGGCACATGACACACTGTTTGGGAGGCTAATACCAACTGGAATACAAGCAACTCCATTTAGCCTCTTAGGCTTGGTCACAGTCACAAAACTTTTTTGGGGCAAAACAAGTACAGTCTTTACCTAGTCACTGCATTATGGGACAGTGTGACCCAGTGTGCAATCTGTGTGATGTAAGACTGGAAAAGTGGTGTGTTTTACAAATCCTGGATAATGCATCTACCAAGGAATGACTATACCATGACATTAAGCAGCCACATAATTTTAGGTTTGATATGTGAATTTCTAGTGTATCTTTGTGTCCCACACTTAAGTGGACAACCACATTATATGGGACTCCTACATAGTTAATGGTTTGTATATATGATTGTATGCGTAATGCAGACATGACAACATGACAGTGTCCACCCTGTGACAGTAGTGTGCAAGATTACTATTGTGAGAGGCTGTGTGTATGTGGTGTCCAACATATCGGGCATTACATGATTATATTGTGGGTACATTTGAAGCATGTGATTGTTCTCACAAAACTTTATCTAGGCTTATTTGGTTGTGAGTTGTGGAGTATGCAATGCTAGCTTTACATGAACAGTGACAGACACTAGTGAAGTTTACACTACTGCACTCTATTTGCTGTGTCACCATACCTTGGAAACATGTCCAGCAAGGGTCAGTATGCTGTGATATGTATGTGAGGACAACCTCATTCATTGAAATGTGTATTTCCATTCACATCCAGTTTTAGGTGTGGTCATTTTTGATTTGCTGTTTGTCGAAGTGCATGTTGCTTGGGACATTGTGAACTAACACCAACTGGATTTACACTCTACACATAGGTATCGCAGACAGCCTCCAGCGTACAGGCCCTTTCCAGACCTACAAACAATGGAAGAACGGGACATAATCAAGAAATATCATTTCACAAGGGCAACAATTGATAAGTTGTGCCAGCAGTTGTCACCTCATTTGCAGGTTGGTCGCACTTATCCAACAATCCAACAGCACTGACCCCCAAGGTGAAGGTGATGGCAACATTGCTTTTCTTTGTCACGGGAACATTCCAGTACACAGTGGAAACATTGGGTGGAATGTCCTAGCCCATATTCAGCAATGTCCTTCAGGATGTGTTGCAGGCATTGCTCTGTTACCTGGACCACTACATCAAGTTTCCTAAGCCTGGAGAGTTGTCTGACATCAAGGGTGACTTCTATGCCTTAGGATGAATACCTCATGTCATTGGAGCAATTGATGGCACCCATGTTTCGTTGATCCCTCCACAGGCCAATGAACAGGTCTATCGCAAACGCAAACATTACCACTTCATCAATGTTCAAGTGGTGTGTTTGGTGGACATGTGCATCCCACACGTCTTGGCTCTGCACATGACGCATACATCATGCGAAACAGCGCCATCCTACATTTGATGAGTCAACACCAACCTGACTGGGCCTGGCTTGTTAGTAGGTGATGTTGTATGTTGCAGTGTGTGTTGGTTGTATGTCAGATAGTGATCTGCTGTCGGACAACTGAAGTATTTTCTGTGTTCAATGTAGGGGGCTCTGGATCCCCCAGCCATGGTTACTGACGCCAATTCGCAACGCAGTTGCCCCAGCTGAAGTGCGTTGTAATGAGGCCCATGGTAGGACCAAGCGGATAGTGGAGCAGACTTTTTGCCTCTTTAAGACAAGATTTCGCTGCCTGGACAGGACAGGAGGAGCCCTCCAATATGCCCCATTAAAGGTGTGCCAGATCATCGCGGCTTGCTGCATGCTACACAATGTGGCAATACGTAAGGGCATACCTCTGATAGTGGACGATGGAGACCAGCAGGTGCCACCGATGGAGGATCAAGGACTGGGCCCTGATGACAGTGGTGATGATGATGATGGCATGGATTTGAGACAACAGCTTATCCACAACTTTTTCACATGACTGTAAGTATGCAATGAGAGGAGGTGACTACCCCAATTGTTTGTTGTTGTGTTGCTGTGGACAATGTGTAGGTATCCTTGTGAGTGTCTGATAATTGTCCTGAGGGTTTTTCTAGGATGGGTCTTTGAAAAGGGCAGATTAACATTTACAGTATTACCGTGAAGCCTAGCTAGTGTTCACATTGACATTTTTGTGCTTCAGATAACATAGTTTTCAGAATTTTGCTACCTTATTCCTGATTTCCTGACTCTGTCCTATGTTTATTTCTTACCAGGGTACTTAGCCATGTCATCCACAGATTGGACTTGCAAGTTGTGACATCACCAGACACATAATGGTGTGACAGACTCTGACATGGAACTATTGCTGAACTATCTGGCATGCACTTCCTTAAGACCTGATAGTCAGTTGATTTTGTTTTTAGTGCCTTTCAGTACTGTGTGATGTGATTTGACTTTGTGTTCAGGCACCAGGTTGTATATGGAGAATAAACCAGTGTTCCACATTGAGATGTGCCTTGTCTGTTATCACACATCCAAAGAGTTTTTTAATCTAATTTTGACCATGATGAGCTGGTTTGCTAACAAACATAGTTGATCTTTCTGGCAAATGGTGATAGTTGTGTAGACAATAGAATTCCATTGAATCTGTACCATGTACTGTGGGTTGTGTGATAACCTGGTTGTGTAAATCTATCATGTTGTGCCAAGGTACATTTACTCATGAGCCCTTAGTTTACTTTTTGGAAGTGATTTGTTACCAATGTTGTTGACACTTTCTTCTTTGTGATTTTGCGGGTCATTACAATATGTACATTTGGAAATCAAGGTCACGACATGAACAAGTATTTCAGTGTAAAGTGTTGTATGCTTTGTGAATAAAGTGATAAAATAAAGCCACACAATGGTTGTGTGCTCACAAAGAAAAAACAGACCATGCAGATAGGAGTTGATTGTGTTTGTAGATGAACTTCTCTAAGGTAGTGCCACAGTTATTTGAATCCAACATACAACTTTGACCCTCCATCCAATGTGGGACAGTTCTTGGTGATAGTCAACAAAGTGAATGCTTGGCATACACTGAAGGATATCAAGGGCACATTGTCACTTCCTAGGGGTGGTGCATTGCCATCTGACTCTCACAGATTTTTTCTCGGACGACCGTTCCCACATTGGGCTGGGCGACCCACAGCTGCAGGCTCCTGGGGCACTGTGGACTCTCCACCAGACTCCACGTCCCTCCCTGTGGCTTGTGCAGATGTTGATGCACCAGATGTGGTGAGCACACAGCGAGGAGTCGTCAAGTGAGTTGCAATCTGGTGGAGGCTGGTACCAATGTCCCGCAGCACCCTAGTCAATCGTCAATTTTCTGATTGAACATGTCCAGCCGTTGGTTCTGGCCTGCCTGCAGCTGCTCGATGTCACGTAGAATCCCTATTACCTGGCCCATTTCTCCCTTGTAAGCCTGGTAGGCATTAATCACCCGGGACAGGTTTGGGTGATCATCATCAGCAGCACCATCTGCTTGATGGCGTAGATCCCCACAGCCCCTCCCATCACCCCTACCCACCAGAGCAAGCCCAGTTGTTGGTGGCACAGTCAACAATGAGCCTCCTTCCTCATTGATGGGGGTGTTGTTTTCAGTCAACTCCAGAGTGCTCAGTGTTGCTGTGCTGTTGGGGTGTCCCGGGCTGCTGTGTCCGTCAGGGTAGGGGTCAGCTTGGTGTTGTCAGTTGAGGTGGGAGTGGTCGCTGTGGATCCTGCTGTAGTTGCTGGTGCTGGGTGCCGACCCAAACCTGATGAGCCAGGTTGGTCCTCATCGTCCGAGGATGTGTGATAGTCTTCATTGCCAGAGAGCTCCTGGTTGGCCAGAGTCTGGGACTGGCTGTCCTCATTTGGTCCAGTGGTGTTCCCAGCTCGCCCTGTGGGTACAGAAATGACACAATCATTGATGTGCATGTCCCCTGCACCTCCAAATCATACCCATTACATAGATGACTGAACCTAACAATAAGTTAATGAAGATAGATTGGCTTCCTTCATCCATGATGCTGACCTATGTTTTTTATAGAACAATGCAATTCTGACAAGATGTGGATTGGTGAACATGTCCACCTATGTGCATAAATGGGCATGTTGAGTTTAGTTCTCATTACATGTCCAAAGACATTGACTGGTAACTGACACTCTGTGGATGACACAGGTGGGTTGGTGTTCTCCACATCTGTAGTTTAAAAGTGACTTACATACTCGTTAGTTCCCAATGTTGGAGTTTGTCAGGCCTGGGTACTGGGCTTAGTCCATGTGTCAGCAGTCACAGAGATGTGGCTGCCTACACATTCACAGTCTGTTGCTTTCCCCTGAATTTTGTGGTCATGGTGTGAGTGAGGTGCTCATTGTTCTCATCTCATGACACACAAGTGATTGCCTGTAAGGAGCCAAATGTGTGACTGCTTAGCTTTGTGCCTACAGAGATCATGCATTTTTTAATTTGACTCCATAGTCAGATGAGATGACCAACTCTGCTTTCTGCTATTTTGTGGCTAACTAAATTCATGAGCTGAAGTAGCTGAGGTTTGAGTGCTCATGGTCTATTTGTGTAACTTACACTCCTCCTCCCACCCAGCCCAACCAGCGTACCGGACACTCTGCTTTCCTGACTGAGTGGAAATGTGATTGCAAGATGACTGACAGTGGGGACTGGTGTTTTTAGCACAAGGTGTGGATGGGAGTTGTGGTCAAGTCAGACACTAGTCCCCAGTGTCAGTAATCTTGCCAGTACATTCCCAACCACTGTCAGCAAAGCAAGGTACCAGGGGTGCTTTTTGGGATGTGTGGGAAGGTGTGTGAAAGACAGGGCTTGATGGGAGATGTAGTCATTGCAAACACTCATCCTCCCACCCAGCCCAACCAGCACAGCTGTAACTCTGCTTTACTGCCAGTGAGGGGGAATCTACTTGCAAGATGGCTGACACTGGGCACTGGTGTTTGTAGCACATGTCCTTGATGGAAGTTGGGGACAGGTGAATCACCATTCACCATTGTCAGCCATCCTGCTAGTAGATTTGTAACTACTGTGTGGAAAGCATGACTCCTGATGGGCAGTTTGGGCTGGGTGGGAAGTGTGTGTATAGGTTAGGGTCTGCTGAGAGTTGTGGCCACACCACACACCAGTCCCCAGTGTCAGCCATCTTGCAGGTACATTTCCACTCACTGTCAGGTAAGCATAGTTCCAGGGGTGCTGTTTGGGCAGGGTGGTAAGAGTGTGTATAGTACATGGCCTGATGGCAGATGTGGCCATTGCAAATATTCCTCCGCTCACCCAGCCCAATGAGCACAGCTGTAACTCTGCTTTCCTGACAGTGAGTGAAAATGGACAAGCAAGATGGCTGACACTCAGGACTGCTGTTCAATGCACAAGGCCATGATGGGAGTTGCGGTAGCTCAGACAAGAGGCACCAGTGTCAGAAATCTTGCCAGTTCACTTTCCCTCATTGTCAGGATACCACTCTTCCTGGTGGGCTGGTTGAGCCGGGTGGGAAGGTGTGTGTGGGGCCAGGCCTGATGGGTGTTGTAGTCACAAGCAAGGACTCCTCCTCCCACCCAACACAACCACTTCATCTGGGCCTATGGTTACCTGACAGTGAATGGAAGTATACTAGCAAGATGTCTGACACTGTTGCATGGTGTTTGGTGCACAAGGCCTTGATGGGAGTTGGCTTCAAGTTCAACACCACGCACCAGTGTCAGCCATTTTGCTAGTCCACTTCTACTCACCGTCAGGTAGGCATAGGCCCAGAGGAGTTAGCAGGGTTAGCTGGGAGGAGGAATATTTGCAATGGTTACAACTCCCATCAGGCCCTGTCCTACACACACCTTTCCATCCAGCTCAACCAGCTTACCAGAAAGAGTGGTGTCCTGACAATGAGGGAAAGTGAACTAGCAGGATGTTTGACACTGGTGCCTGCTGTCTGAGTTGACCACAACTTCCATTCAGGCCTTGTGCTCCAAACACAAGGCCCCAGTGTCAGCTATCTTGCTAGTCCATTTCCATTCACTGTCATGAAAGCAGAGTTCCAGGTAGGCTTTTGGTGCTGGGTGGGAGGAGGAGTATTTGCAATGGCCACATCTCCCATCAGGCCATGTACTACACATACTCTTCCCACTTTTCCCAAACAGGACCCCTTGAACTATGCTTACCTGACAGTGAGTGGAAATGTACTTTCAAGATGGCTGACACTGGGGACTGGTGCCTGGAGTACAAGGCCTGGATGGGAGTTGTGGTCAACTGAGACACCTGGCACCAGTGTCAGTCATCTTGCTAATCCATTTCCACTCACTGTCGGGAAAGCCGAGTTCCAGGTAGGCTTTGAGTGCTGGGTGGGAGGAGGAGTATTTGGAATGGCCACATCTCCCATCAGGCCATGTACTACACACTCTATTACCACCCTGCCCAAACAGCACTCCTGGAACTATGCTTACCTGACAGAGAGTGGAAATGTACTTCCAAGATGGCTGACACTGGGGACTGGTGTCTGGAGCAAAAGGCCTGGTTGAGAGTTGTGGCCAACTCAGACACGAGGCACCAGTGTCAGCCATCTTGCCAGTACATTTTCACTCACTGTCAGGAAAGCAGAGTTCCAGGTAGGCTATTGGTGCTGGGTGGAAGGAGGAGTATTTGCAATGGCCACATCTCCCAACAGGTCATGTACTACACACACTCTTCCCACCTTGCGCAAACAGCACCCCTGGAACTATGCTTACCTGACAGTGAGTGGAAATCTACTTGTCTCCATTCTCCCTCACTTTAGAGTCTGTTCCTTCACAAAAGCTTCCAGAATGCTAGCAACCAACCTCCATCTTGAACAACATTCTTTTAGTGGCAATCCAAAAAGGATTGCGCTGACATACTTGTACTGTCCACATTCTCTACTGGCTCACAATGCCATTCACCTGTTTTCATGCAAAGATACTAGTCATGAACATAAGGTGTAGTAAAGGAACTTGGCTACATAACTTGGGCACACCTTTAGAAAAGAGTCTGGCAGGCTCCTCACTCGCACATGAAAAAAGGCCTGTCCTGTATTAAAATACATTGTCAGCAATGTCAAGCTAGTATCAGCCAGCACAAGGAAGTTCACTGATAGAATACTGACAGACAAAATATCTACTTACAGAAATATTGTGACCACAATATCGATGTCAAAAATATTGACACCTATACTTATAATGGTGAGTCCAAAAATATCAGAAAAAAATATCGATTTCATTAATATGGCTGTATACATTTTCTTTTAATATATGTAGAATAAGATAATAAATATTAAATATATTAAATAGTAACATTAATTAAAAAAATATATATTTAAAATATATTTTAGCAAATATAACAAATACATACTAATTAATATGTATATTTACATATATCCACTTAAAAAACAATTGTTAAATTAATACTTTTAATTCATATTATCATTTCAATTTTTTTAAATAATATAAAAATATAACATATATATATATATATATATATATATATATATATATATATATATATATATATATATATAATCTACTGGCGGTCGCCAGTAGATAGTTATAGTTAGGACCTATTTTCCATAGGTAATTCGCAACATTCTATTTCCAATAACTTTGGCGCCGGTTGATGAATCTTCGCGGAATTTTCAAAACTCGTGGGGCGCTCCGGTCTGCTCCTATCCTGAAAGATTCGGGGTGATTCGGCAGCGGGGGCCGAGAAAAAGGGAGGTCCCAAAACGTGTTTTCTCCATGTTAATTCCCATAGGAAATTTTAGACACGGCTACAGCCCGAACTGCTGAACGAATTACACCAAATTTGACAAAAGCGTAGCGCTTGGTTCAGAAAGCGACGTTTTTTAAATAGTGTAAATCCGTTCAGTGAATTGAGAAAATTCAAAAAATAAGAGTAAAAAAATCAATTTCCCATAGGAAACTTTATGCAAGGCTACAGCCCGAACTGCTGAGACGGAATTACACCAAATTTGGCAAAGAGGTAGTTCTTGGTTCAGAAAGAACCCTTTTGTTAAATGGTGTAAATCCGTTCAGTAGTTCCTGAGAAAATCAAAAGTAAAAACACATATATATCTGGGCGGAGCCTAACCACACATGTCATCGTGAGATCTGATTGGCTGTCAGCACTTCATCCTGGAATTGCTGGCAGCCATCTTGGGACCAACATAAATGATAGTACCCCATTGAAATGCATTGTAGTGAATCGAAGATTTTGAGGGTTACCAAAGGAGAACTATAAAGGGTGATAACAGACTTTAGTTACATTAGAATTCATTTGTTGATGGTACCATACTAATTTCAGGAATTGTGGTGTGTTCTAAGGTGATTTTACCCTGTGAAAAACCTTCTGCTGGGATATCATGAATTATGTTTGAGAGAAAACTATTTTCACATGCTTGTCCCATACAGTTTTGGAAGGTGCTCCAGAAGCTAAAATGAGAGCATATTTTCTGTAAATTCACATTATCTTTCTCAGTCATGTGAGAATGAAGTCTGATATTCTCAGTAACATGTACATCCAACAAGGGCAGAGACTGTCAGTTGATTCCTTTGTGTTCTACTGCAGCTTCCCAGAGTGTTCTAAAGAACAACTAGAGTGCTATCAGCCTTACTTATGACAAAAGTATGGCACACCTGAAGCCATCTTGATTGGAAAAAACTGGTAACACTTAAAACATTTAATTTAAAAAGGAACAAAATGATGGGGTTCATTTTGTCATAGAAATTATGGTTATTGCTGTAGAAAGAAAAATTAGGACATGTTTCAAGTGTGATCTCAAATATCTTCCTGTTATATTTCAACAGGAGCAGCCTGTCAGTTGATGCCTTTGTGTTCTACTGCAGCCTCCCAGAGTGTTCTAAAGAACAACTAGTGCGCTAACAGTCTTACTTATGACAAAATTATGGCACACCTGAAGCCATCTTGATTGGAATAAACTGGTAACTCTTAAAACATTTAATTTAAAAAGGAACAAAATGAGGGGTTCATTTTGTCATAGAAATTATGGTTAGTGCTGTAGAAAGAAAAATTAGGACATGTTTTAAGTGAGATCTCAAATATCTTCCTGTTATATTTCAACAGGAGCAGCCTGTCAGTTGATGCCTTTGTGTTCTACTGAAGCTTCCCAGAGTGTTCTAAAGAACAACTAGAGCGCTAACAGTCTTACTTATGACAAAAGTATGGCACACCTGAAGCCATCTTTATTGGAATAAACTGGTAACACTTAAAACATTTAATTTAAAAGGAACAAAATGAGGGGTTCATTTTGCCATAGAAATTATGGTTAGTGCTGTAGAAAGAAAAATTAGGACATGTTTTAAGTGAGATCACAAATATCTTCCTGTTATATTTCAACAGGAGCAGCCTGTCAGTTGATGCCTTTGTGTTCTACTGCAGCTTCCCAGAGTGTTCTAAAGAACAACTAGAGTGCTAACAGCCTTACTGATGACAAAAGTATGGCACACCTGAAGCCATCTTGATTGGAATAAACTGGTAACACTTAAAACATTTAATTTAAAAAGGAACAAAATGAGGGGGTTCATTTTGCCATAGAAATTATGGTTAGTGCTGCAGAAAGAAAATTTAGGGCATGTTTTAAGTGAGATCTCAAATCCTCTTCTATTTCATTAGAAAATTCTGACATGCAGACTGAAACAATCACTTTCAATACCAGCAGTAGACTTCCAGTTAACTCCCTGGTGAGCAGTAAATGTAAAAAAAAAAAATGTAAGTCCGTTTTTATATAGCGCAGCTACTCACCCTTCCGGGTCTCAAGGCGCTGGGGGCCATCGTGGAAATTAAGTGAGCTATTGCCCAGAGTCACATGGTGCTGAGCTGAGCTGCCACCGGAGCCGGGGATCAAACCGTGAACCCTGTGCTCCGAAGTCAGCTGCCCTGGCCGCTGCACCACACCTCTCCAGTAGCTTTACTACAGTGATCTAATGAACAACTAGAGTGCTAACATTCTGAATTTATGGCAAATGTGTGACACATCTGAATGCCTTCTTGATGGAATCAAAGTAAAAAACTGAAAGCATTTCCTACTGAGGAGACTGCAGTAAATGATGAAATTAGGAAACTTCATAACGGTGGCGTGGTTTGAGCCGACGTGAGATGGCCGCTCTTTGCTGAGGCTCCGCGCCCGAGCGGGACCTTTTTCGTCCGACGGAGCGGCATTTCATCCCGGTCTCCATTATGAATTGAGGCATATACAAAGTAGGCGTGGGGGAACAGGTAGCTTCTTCATTTTTTGACTTTTGTGCTGTTCTTTGCCTGTTTTCCCCCACGCTGAATCCACCTCATATTTTTCTGGTGGCGCCCGCCATTTTGAATATCAGTGGGACGCGACCCCTCAGCGCTGCTTCCCCGGTGAAGACTTTCTGCACACCGCTGTGGTACATTTGGGCGGCATTTCTTCCTGAAGGGACAAATATATTTTAAGAAGCCTTACTTTTGTGGCACCAGTCTCCTCACCGCTCTTAGACCTCTGCAAGCTCTGCTACTCAGGAAATATGCCGGTATTGTGGCGAGCTCTTCTTTGCTGAACCTGCTGTTACCACAGTTTAACTCAACGCTGCATCACTGTCCTGATTTGCCGCTTATGAGAATACCTTCCCCTGTTTAGCCAATGTATTTCTCTTACACACATGCAAGATAGCACCTTGTTTATGTATATTTAATAAGTCATTGGGACTGTTTATTCTGCTCAGCTGGAGTCATATGGCGAAGCAACTTATGTAGTACCATATAGCCCTAGTTTTATACCTCATATTTGCTTCTTCCCTGGTCAATGAACTGCATCTTTATATCCATGGTCGAATTGCCCTCTTTAATGGTTCAGAGTTATTTTCGGATATAGGAAGGCCAATACAAATTTCAGTGGATGATTACTGATATTTTCCATAACTGTATGTACTAGCAGCGTCAGTCAGGTTATTTCAGTTTTGTTGGACGAGGATCAAATGTTTGACGGCTGTCTGTTCGAGCCTGTACTTGCTCTTATACACTGTGTATTCTTTGAATATCTCATTATCTCCAACACGCTCATTGTATGGAGCACTCCTACTCTCTTTGTCACCAAACTCCTTCGACAAATATGTCCTCCTCTCGCAAGGAAACCAATCCTGTTGCTCCTCCTAAACGACATAAGAAAGAACCTAACTCGCCTACCAAATCGCCTTTACCCATAACTATGGAGGATCTAATGGAAGAGATAAAGCTGATTAAACCTTTCGTCATTGAAACTAATGCCACCCTTCAAAAGCTGGATGAGAAATGGTCTAGCTTGGATTCACGAATGTCTGCTGTGGAACAAAGGATTAGCGACACTCAGAAGTGATACCTCAAGTTGAGACTATGTCTAAAGAGATAGCACTCCTTAAGATGCAGACTGAAGATTTAGAAAATCGCAATAGACGCAATAACCTTCGAATTTATGGTATTCCTGAGGGAGAGGAAGGGTCAGACATGCTTGCTTTCCTCAAAATCCATATCCCTAAAATTGTTGGTCTTAAGGATGGCACTATTCTTAATTTACAGCGCGCTCATCGAATCGGACCAAAAACCGGAGGTTCCTCCTCCTCATTGTCAGTAAATCGTCCCAGAGGGATAATCGTTCTATTCTTGGAGTATACTGAACTGTTGATGGTCCTTTCAGCGGCAAAATCAAGAAAACAGATGTTATGGTCAGGTCAAAGGTTTTCATTTCACAAGATGTGGCTCGTGCCACTGCGGCTCAATCGTAGGAATTCCTCTCTCTTCGCCCACCTCTATGCTCTATGAATGCCCGTTATGGCCTTGTTCATCCTTGTTTCTTTAAAGTAACCTACAAAGAGAGGTCCTACTCTTTTGATCGTCCTGAGGACTTGAGACAATTTATTTCTCGCCATAAGGGAGATGAGATGGACTTTGGAGGGTCTTGAATGACATTGTCGATTTGTTTTCTGTTTTGTCCTCTGAGATAAATGCCTTCTATTCAATTGTTCTGCAGCTATATGTTCTGCTTGTCGTTATCTTTATGGTTTACTATTGTTGTCCTTTTTCATCATTATGGCTCGTTAGCCTAGTTTAGATGTTATTGCATTATATGATTTTACCCTTGTTTTTCTCCGCAGATGTTTTCTCCTTGTGTTGACATATTCCCCAGATGCCTTTCTCCTCCTTGCCCTCTCGTTCCATTCCTAATGTTCATGGTCACCCCTTGCGTGTGGTAAGTGTTGAACGTTCCATTGGCTATCTTGGCAGTTTTTTGTTTCCCTGTTTTATTGTTCGTAGTTGATCTTATTTTTGCCCGTTATATAATGGGTCTTTCCCGATTTGTTCTCTATTTTATGCTCCTTTTTCACTTATTCTTTTCTTTTTATTCAGAGGTTTCGGTTGTTCTCGGGTGTCTTGGCTGGTTTGGCTGTCTGTCTTCTTACGCGGCTTCCCACTTCCTGATGTTATTTTTCTCATTCTGGATACTTATTTGGTCTTTTTTGACTGAAGTCTTTCGGCTTCTAGTCAACTGTCCGCTCTCTATCTCTTGTTTCTTTTGCTTTTTCCTTTGCTCCTCTTTCATTTGTTTACTTTTTTTCTTTTTCACCCTCCCCTGTTTATTCTCTAAATTTGTTACTCCTTTTATTCTCATCTTACACATTTCTTATCTTCTCTTTTCGTATTATCTTATCTCAATTCTGTTTTTCTTTTTCCCCTGTATCGCTTTTTTCCTCTCTGATTTGTATCTTCATTTTTTCCTACTTTGTTCTTATTTCTTGTAATCTTTATCTTTTATTATTCACATACTTCTTTTTATGTTCAATTGCGAATTTTTCATTGCACTCATGGTCTTGATTTTGGTTGTTTTTATATTGACTATATAATTTTTGTTGAATTATCTAATATTGTTACTAGTACTAATGCCTCTTTTGCCTCGTAATGTCTGATAATGTTCGGATTATTTCATGGAATGTGGAGGGGCTACGTAATCCAGTTAAAAAACAGCGGGTACTTACCCATTTCTCTAAACTTCAATGCAAAATTGCTATGCTACAAGAAACACACCTTACTGAGAGTGATATTAATTCCCTTAAAAAACAATGGGTAGGTCATGTTTATAGTTCTCCTTCCAAAGATAGGAAAAATGGTGTTGCAATACTCTTTCACAAATCCTTATCCCTCACGATAGAAAAGGAGGAAAAGGATGGAGATGGTCGATGGCTCCTTCTTCATACTAATATTAATGGGTCCCATGTTTCCTTACTCAATATCTATGGCCCCACAGGCATTGACTCCCAATTTTGGCAATCTATGTCCCAAATTCTTCATACTTGTTCTAGCTCTAACCTCATAGTGGGTGGTGACTGTAATCAGGTTATGGATCCTTTCACCGATAGGAAATCATCTTCTAGGTACATCCCCAATAAAATGCAAAAACCTTTGTTAGGACTATTACGTGCACGAGGCCTAGTAGATGCCTGGAGAATTTTCAACCCAGATAGTTTAGAATATACATTTTATTCCCCTCCCATAACTCTACCTCTAGAATAGATTACATATTTTTAAGTCCACACCTCCTTTCCAACCTTTTACATGCAGAGATTGGTTCCACTCTCATCTCTGATCACGCTCCTGTGTTGATTAGTTTAGACCTTCCCTCTTTACCTTCTAAATCTCGTCGTTAGCGTTTTAACAATTATCTTCTTAAAGATCCCTCCTTTCTAGGCCGCTTTAAAGATTTTGTTTCTGAATTCTTTCTTCTTAATTCTACTCCTGATATGCCCTTTCATACTATTTGGGATTCCTTCAAAGCAACAGCCAGAGGCTTTATTATAGATTATGTAGCTAGCAAAAAGAAAAAGTATTGCAAAGAATCTATTTCTCTACTCTCTTCTATTAAAGAATTGGAACATGCTTATTTTTCTTCTAAAAATGCTGATACCCTCAAGAATTTAGTCCAAGCAAAACTTGACTTTAATAGGAAATCCACGGAGGAGGCCTCGGGGACGTTGTTAAAAGTGAACTCTAAATTTTATGGTGGTCGCAACCGAGCTGGTAAACCTTTGGCGAACTACCTGAAGGTTAAATCTCAAAGATCTAGAGTATTCAAGATTATTGATGACAAGGACATTCCCCGCCTTAAAGATGAAGAAATTTTAACGTGTTTTACAGATTTCTTTAAGACCATTTATACTCCTGAAACTTCCCCGTCTGACACAAATCTGCATTATTTTTTCAATTCACTACCTCTTCGCTCCTCTCCTCTTCCTGACTGCTCAATTTTGGAAGGAGATATTTCTCTTTCTGAGATTAAATCCGCTTTGTCCATGTTACCTAAGGATAAGGCTCCTGGTCCTGATGGTCTCACTGCTGAGTTCTATTCCTGCTTTTCCTCGGTTCTTCTGCCCCATCTTTTATCTCTTTTCCAACATTTTGTTCGTCATGGTGAAGCTCGAGGCTCTTTTCTTGAAGCCATGATTTGTCTTATTCCTAAAAAGATAAAGATCCGTCCCGATGCGCCAACTACCGTCCTATATCTTTGATTAATCTGGATTGTAAGCTCTTTGCCAAGATATTAGCCCTTCGCATCAATCATGTCCTTCCTGATTTAATTGGCTCTGAACAAACGGGGTTTGTTAAGGGAAGGACTATTTCTGATAACTCTAGAACTTTCCTCAATATTATTCATCTTGCAGCTAAGAGTTCTTCCCCTATAGCCGCCATAACCCTGGATGCGGAAAAAGCTTTCGACCGCGTCCATTGGCTTTTTATGATGCGTGCCCTTAAATGGCATGGTTTTGGTCCTTCTATTCTATCCCTTATTAATCTATTATATTCCTCTCCGACCACTTCAGTCTTTGTTAATGGCTCACAATCTTCTTATTTCCCTTTACAAAGGGGAACCCGTCAGGGATGTCCTCTTTCTCCGTTACTTTTTATCCTTTCTCTTGAACCTTTTCTTCAATCCTTTCGACACTCCCCCACATTCCGTGGCTTCACGCACAAATCTGTTGAAATTAAGTTTACTGCTTACGCTGATGATATTATGTTATATGTCTCTGATCCTTCTACTTCTATGCCTGCTTTTACCGAAATTCTCTCTTCTTATGTGGCTTTGTCAGGGTATAAATTGAATTTTTCCAAATCTGAGGTGCTTCCTTTAAACAAATATTGTTTAAGAAGCATGTTTGAGGGTATTGATTTTAAATGGAATACTAATACTATTACATGCTTAGGTATTAAATATTCTTCTACCCTTGCTAAAATGATTCACTTTAATTTGGAAGAGGTCTTATCAAAAGTTAAGAATATGACAGATAGATGGTCCCCTCTTTTTTTGTCGTGGTGGGGTAGATTAGACACTATTAAAATGATGATGCTTCCCGTTATTAATTTTTATTTATCCATGCTACCAGTTAAATTACCATTGAAGTTTTTAAAACCCTTAATGGAACTCTGAGTAAATTTCTCTGGAACGGCAGGAAGGCTCGTATTTCTTTAGCCCTTCTCTCTGCCCCAAAGATCGGGGTGGCGTCCATTTTCCCAATTTTCAACAGTATCATTCTTCTTTTCTAATTCGCCAAATGTTACCATATATATCTACTTCGGGTGAAGTTCTCTCTTCTGTTTGGTATAAGTTGGAGGAATCTCTGATTTCTCCTTTCCCTTTTCTCTCTTAGCAAATTTTACCCATCCTCCTCGCTCTTTCAATTATCTAACGATTTCAAAATTCATTTCAACTTTTCATCCTATTAAATGTAAATCTCATACTCCCTTACAGATATTTTTAGATTCTTCTATTTGGCATAACAAAAATATCAAATTATCCAACCGCACTATTTTTTGGAAAGCATGGACGGCCAAAGGGATTTTCCAAGTTAAACAATTAATACAGGATTCTCGTTGGCTTTCTTTTCAAGAGGTTCAGTCAGCATTTGACCTACCTGCATCTTCACTACATAGATACGAGTCTCTACGACTGCTCTTAACGGATCAGCTCTCTCTATTATCTAGTTCTCCTCTTCCCCCTCAGGATCCTCTGTTAGAACCATTATCCACCTCCCCTTTTATTAAAGCCTCCCAAGTTTACAAATACCTACATTTTTCTTCACCTAGTCGCCCTAAAAGTAAAGTTGAGCTTTTATGGGAATCTGATCTACAACGCACCCCTTCCGTTCATACTTGGAACTCCATTTGGACACGCATACATCACACCTCTTGTAATTCTAGCACCACTCAGACCCTTTATTATTTTTATCATAGATTATTTTTAACCCCATTATCAATTTCCAGGTATAGTTCACATCTATCCCCAAATTGTTGGGTATGTCCTTCTACTCCCGGCTCCTTTATGCATTCCTTTTTTCTTTGTCCTAACATTGCCCATTTTTGGACAAGGGTTTGTGAATCAATTTCCTCAATTTGTAATATTAAGTTTTCTTTTGACATATACTCCATATTTCTGGGGAGCAATTCTGCAGAATGGGTTGGTTCCCGCAGAGTGGGTATATTTGTGGACTTGTTAATTGCTATTGCATTTCAGGTAATTACCTCTAATTGGAAAGATGCCCCTAAAGTTTCCTTCTCAGCCTGGTGGAACCTTCTTTGTTATCATCATAGACTGGACAGAGCTTCTTCCAAAACTTCTCAACAACTTATTCGTAAAGAAGCCTTCTGGTCTCCACTTACTAGCTATTTATCTGCATCTGCACTGCGTAATCAAAATAGCTCTTTTGTTTATCAACCACCATGAGTACCTTATTTTTTTATCGTTTATCTTTTTTATTCTATTTCCTTTGATATGTCACATATACAGTTATTACTCTGTTTTTGGATACCAATGTGATTATTATAAGATTATTGTTCTATTGTAATATTAGATGAAGATATTATTATATCTCCAATTTCTTTTCTTCTTTCCTTTCCTTCCTTTCCATTTTGTTTCTCCTTTTTCTGTCTTTTCCTCTTTCTTCTTTAGATTTTCCTTTCTTCTGTAAAATTCAAAAATGTAAAATGCTATTTATTCTTTCAGGTACAAATGTTATTATTGCTTTTTCTTTGTGGCATATCTTTAGATTCATGATAACAAGTGTTATGATACTTATTCCACCAATTTATTTATTCAGTTGTTTAATGCTACTTGTTTTATATGCTTTGTGGTATATCGTACCCATGTTTCTAATTACTTTAATAAAGCTCTTTAAACTAAAAAAAAAAGGAAACTTCATAACAAATAAGTCTCCCAAGATGGCCACCAGAGAAAAAAGAGCCCAAATGTAGCACAAATATCACCCCGATGTAGCCCACATATAGCCCAATGACAGAAGTGTGCAAAACACTTTTTATTTTTAGTTTTTCTGCAGTTTTATATAGTGCAAACTGGTCAGGTATTGGAGCGTTACATCTTACTTGGACCCCTTATTGCGTATTTTGCACGAAGTACATGCAATTGATTTTGCGAAACATTAACCTTTACGATTCTGTTAACCAGAAGTTGCTCTGAACCGGGCTTTGTAACACCCGTTTTTACCTACTGGTTTTAATTAATTCTCACTGTATTGTATTAGGAAAGAGGATTTACTGTTTTTATGTACACTTTTATGATCTATGTTTCTAAATCAGATCAAATAAAGTTTAATGAATTCTATGGCAGGACGGAGGTGAGGATTATGCATATCTTTCCTCACTTTATTTGCATAGCAGTTCAAAGAAAACATAACAACAATCATTAAACAAAAGACTACACAACCCATGAACCATTAGGGGTAGTCTCCAAGGCAACTATAGTCCAATCATATCACAGTCCATCGTATATAATATCGTGACGTCCCTTCCGCTTCCTCTTTCTTCACTGCTCGTCAGTTAAGTGCATTCCTTACATTCTTGGCTTAATCTGGCGTTGTTGCTGTTTGTATAGCGGTTTCTTGTGCACGTTATTAGCATTATTGCCTTGGTATTGTTTCATATTCCCTGCGCAGCAGGCTCTTGCCCGAGCGCGTTCTCCCCCTCGCAGTTTCTCCCGCTGTGTGCTCTGCGCGCGGTGAGATCCTGTCAGGCGCGTCTGGTCCGAGCGAGGCAGCTCCGTCGAGCGCTCCCGCTGGTCTTTACGCGCGTTTGGGAATCCGGTAACTCCTTTAGTGTCCGCTTGATTCCCGACCAACCCTCGCCTAATTTTGACACTGCTACGCGGTGATTTCCCCACACGGCCAAGTTAGTGACCAGCACCACCTGGTGGTGGTAATTGGTATTGCGCCTCAGTCTATTCTTATAACAGCTTTGGGGAAAGCCCAGCTGTTGGAGCACGGGCGAGGGGGCTGTCTTAAGGATTTTAAGGGCATTTGTTCTGTGCTCACACCCTCTGCTATCATGTCTTCTCCAGAAGACCATTTTTACTCCTCCTACCAGGAAGTGGAGGAGGAATGGCCCCCCAACTTCTCCCTCCAGCAGTGGACCAAGCCCTCTCTCTGGCTATTTCTAGGGCGCTGGCTTCTCTTAGGGATCAGGTTGATAAGCTGGCAAAAAGCATCCCTGGGGTGTTCAGTGACCCAGATCTGGTGGTGGCAAGTCCCAGTAGCTCCCAGATGGGGAATAAAAGGGCCGTTAAGCATAACGCGTGGCACTTGGAAGGATTTGATAAACTTACGGAGACCTTCCTCAAGAGTGCGCGAACGCTAAAACATGCACCCTGCCGGGAGGAGGAGGAGCCCGGAGAAAATTGCGACACTGTCACCACTATTGTAGACCCCGACGGCGGGTTTCCCTTAGAGGGATAGGGTGTATCGGAGGACGATTTCTCCTCCGATGAGGATAAGGACTCGGGGCGTCCCTGGCGTCCAGAGTCCCACTCCTCTCAGTCCCCGGTTGGGGACGGGGTCCACTCGGACATGTTCGAGCCTACCCAAATTTACCGTCCTAGGTCAGCGGAGTGGACACCTGACGCCAAAGTGGCAGAGTATGTTGTGGGGAAAATCCATCAACCCCTTGAAAGGGAGGTCAGGAATAGGATGAGGGAGAATGCCCCAGGCCCTCACTGAAGGGAAGGTGGCACACACGCCTGAAATTGATGAGAAACTATGTACCTTTTTCTCCAAGTATATGAGGGATCCCAAGAAAGGAATTGATAGGTCTTGGACGTGGTAGGGCCCTTGACCCAAATTATTCAATTGACGGAGCATTCCAAAGAGTCAGGATCCCGTTTGTCCACGGATATTGTGGCTGGTTGGGCGCACTACCCTAAACCCTAAAACACTACCCCCAGCATGACACCCTACACTACCCAAACATAACTGCACTACCCTAAACCCTAAAACACTACCACCAGCACGACTCCCTACACTACCCAAACACCACTGCACTACCCTAAACCCTAAATCTACCCACAGCACAACCCCCTACACTACACAAACACCACTGCACTACCCTAAACCCTAAAACACTACTCCCAGCACGACCCCCTTCACTACCTAAACACAACTGCACTACCCTAAACCCTAAAACACTACCCCCAGCACGATCCCCTTCACTACCCAAACACAACTGCACTACCCTAAACTCAAAAACACTATCCCCAGCACGACCCCCTACACTACCCAAACACCACTGCACAACCCTAAACCCTAAAACACGACCCCTACACTACACAAACACCACTGCACTACCCTAAACCCTAAAACACTAGAACCCAGCACGACCCCCTACAGTACACAAACACCACTGCACTACCCTAAACCCTAAAATACTACCCCAGCACGACCCCCTACACTACACAAACACCACTGCACTACCGTAAACCCAAAACACTACCCCAGCACTACCCCCTACACTACCCAAACACCATTGCACTACCCTAAACCCTAAAACACTACCCCCAGCATGACCCCCTAAACTACACAAACACCACTGCACTACCCTAAACCCTAAAACACTACCCCAGCACGACCCCCTACACTACCCAAACACCACTGCACTACCCTAAACCCTAAAACACTACCCCCAGCATGACTCCCTACACTACACAAACACCACTGGACTACCCTAAACCCTAAAACACTAACCCCAGCACGACTCCCTACACTACCCAAACACCACTGCACTACACAAAATCCTAAATCTACCCCCAGCATGACCTCCCACACTACACAAACACCACTGCACTACCCTAAACCCTAAAACACTACCCCCAGCACGACCCCCTACACTACCCAAACACCACTGCACTACCCTAAACCCCCCTACACTATACAAACACCACTAAATTACTCTAAACCCTAAAACACTACCCCCAGCATGACCCCCTCACAACACAAACACCACTGCACTACCCTAAACCCTAAATCGACCCCCAGCACGACCCCCTACACTACCCAAACACCACTGCCATACCCTAAACCCTAAAACACTACCCCCAGCATGAACCCCTACACTACCCAAACACCACTGCACTACCCTAAACCCTAAAACACTACCCCCAGCACTACCCCCTACACTACCCAAACACCACTGCACTACCCTAAACCCTAAAACACTACCCCAGCACTACCCCCTACACTACCCAAACACCACTGCACTAACATAAACCCTAAAACACTACCCCCAGCACAACCCCCTACACTACACAAACACCACTGCACTACCCTAAACCTAAAACACTACCCCCAGCATGACTCCCTACACTACCCAAACACCACTGCACTACCCTAAACCCTAAATCTACCCCCAGCACGACACCCTACACTACCCAAACACCACTGCACTACCCTAAACCATAAAACACTACCCCCAGCATGACCCCCTACACTACACAAACACCACTGCACTACCCTAAACCCTAAAACACTACCACCAGCATCACCCCCTACACTACCCATACACCACTGCACTACCCTAAACCCTAAAACACTACCCCCAGCACGAACCCCTACACTACTGCACTACCCTAAACCCTAAAACACTACCCCCAGCACGACCCCCTACACTACCCAAACACCACTGCACTAGCCTAAACCCTAAAACACTACCCCCAGCATGACCCCCTACACCACCCAAACACCACTGCACTACCCTAAACCCTAGAAAAGAAACCCCCACCCCATGCCCAATCCCCCTTACCTCTCACTCCTCGTGGTTCCTCTCTCCTCGTGGTTCCTGCTTCACGTCATCTCTGAAGGGCGGTGCACGTTGTTGTGAGGAAACGGTACAGCCTCTGTTTCCTTACAACAACATGGATCGTCTACATGTTTTTTAGAACGCATGGTCATTTACCATACATACCTTTACAACAAAATTCGTTGTAAAGGCATGCGTGGTAAATGACCATGCGTTCTAAAAAAATGCGTAGTAATGACTTTGTGATGTACAACGCATGCGTGGTAATGCATGCGTTGTAATGGTATCGCAAAGTAAAAAAGTCTTTGTAACGGCTGTTTACCGATCGAAGCTGGCCCCTGTTCTTCAGTGAGACGTTTATTTGATTAATTAGGAGGAAGGAATGTGGTTTTTTTACCGAAAAGTGCATTCCTGGCTGTTGTATTGTGAAAGTGTCCGCGTGGCCTGGTTTCACTTCCGGTGAGAGAGTGGAAGAGTCTGTTTGGATCTAAAGGAGTTCTGTTGTTGGACGGGGCCGGCGCGACATGTCATCAGAAAACATAGCTAATGGAAAGCGTCCTCCCTGAAGTGTGGAGCAGTGCCATGAGAGGTCAACGAGTGTGCGTCCCACCACAGTATGACCATACCGCGTGACCCATGTGCCGCCTCCAGGGTACGGGAGGCAGAAGCGGCATCTAATTCTACATTTTGGTACTAGGGCATTTTAACTTCGTTGTTCCTGCCAGATACAAAGATAAGATCCTGTGTTATTCAGTGCCCTCGTTGCTTTTTTTGTGGGTTGTGGTGCTTGTCACTTCGCTGCCCCGCCGGCGCACACGGCTGGGCACCCCACCTCGTGTGCCATCTGCAGGGCCTCTGCCCTCGGATCACTGGTTTCGGTTTCTGGAGTGGCAACATAAACAGTTGCTCCCAAAGGACTAGCCTGAACACTTAGGTGAATATCCCCTGCACCAGCATTCCACGGAAATTCTTTCCTAGCTCTCCCACGTCAACGAGGACGTCATAATAGCACGGCTCCGCTCGCGACACCGTATGACGTCATCGGAGCCATAAGAGGACCTCGTCGGCGTGCTGACGTCAGTTCCACCCATTTTTTCCGTGCCACCGAGGCAAACAGGGGACCGAGACATTTTCACATGTATACATAGTATAATAAATATATATATATTCACTGAAAAAACCATAGGTTTCAGGCATGTTATAATTAGAAATTAGCATTTAAAAAACCTTAGAAATTCACTGAAAAAACCATAGGTTTCAGGGGCGTTATAGTTAGTTGGACATTTCACTCGTACAAAACCATAGAAATTCCCCTGTTATAGTTAGTTCAGCTAACTATAACTCGCGTGCTCCGCAATGCACTGCTGATGACGTCACATATTACATCACTCATGACATGGTCAGTGACATCACTCATGACATCACTGATGACATCTCAAATGACATCACTGATGACATCATCCAGTGAATGTGTGTTTTTCTGAAAATTAAATATGTTTTATATATGTATATCTCAAGGTCGATGGAAGAATAAATGGGTATATAAGTGTCTAAATGGATGATTTTTTTTTGTAAAATTGATTGTATAACTGACTAAGTGTATCTTAGTGAATACATGGGTTAGTGAGTAATGTTTAAATATGAAAATATCTGTATCAGTCTCTCACTTTGTGTATAAGTGGCTGCATGGGTTGGTGAGTAGCTACATGAGTGTCTATATGGGTTATTAGTTGGTTTTTGAGTATCAGTATGAGTGTCTGAGTGTCTGTATGGTTCGGTGGGGGTATTACTTGGTGCATAGATGCATGAATGAGTGACTCACTGTTTGTATGTGTTGAAGACAGCATGTGTGCAGGACTGTATAGGTGGATGAGTATGTGTATGGGTGTGTTAGTGAGTGAATGACTGTCTCAATAGTGTCTTTATGAGTAACTACATATGTTTTAAACTAGTATATGTGAGCATTGGTGTATATAAGTGAGTATATGTGAGAGTGAGAGATTGGAAGAGTTCCTGTACAAATAAGTAGGTGTTTCTATAAGTGATTGTTTAATAGAGTAAGTATGTGTAAGTTTCTGTAGAAGTAAGTGTGGTAGTGTGTGTATAACTGTATATGCAAGTAAATGGATGTTTGATACTTTGTTTGCATGTGTGACTATGTGTGTGAGTAACTCTATGGATGAGTGACGGTGTGTAACAGGATGTATAGGTGTAGGAGTACATATGATGAGTGAGTACATGTATGAGTGACTGTATAGGGACTGTTGGTGAATGAGTGGATGTGTGTGTAGATCTTGGAATTACTGAATAGGTGTGTTGTAACTGGTATTGGTATGTCCATTGTTTTGAAAATGTTAGTTTGTATTTTTGAGTGTGTGTATCAAAGGTTATATTAGGGTGAGAGGAGGTCTGCCACTCTATCACAAGGATGATGTCATCAGTGATGTCATCAGTGATGTCATTTGAGATGTCATCAGTGATGTCATGAGTGATGTCACTGACCATGTCATGAGTGATGTAATATGTGACGTCATCAGCAGTGCATTGCGGGCGCACGAGTTATAGTTAGCTGAACTAACTATAACGGGGGAATTTCTATGGTTGTGTACGAGTGAAATGTCCAACTAACTATAACGCCCCTGAAACCTATGGTTTTTTCAGTGAATTTCTAAGGTTTTTTAAATGCTAATTTCTAACTATAACGTGCCTGAAACCTATGGTTTTTTCAGTGAATATATATATATATATATATATATATCAATAACTTTAAGGGGCCTATTACAACACCGTCTCGGAGGGCCGACCGGCCGACCTCCGGTCGGCAGTCCCAACCACCTCATTATAATGCCCGAAACACTGTTCGGTCGCATACTCCCATTCCTCCATGGGAGCTCATGTTACGGCCGTAAACCGGCCATAACACAAGCTCCCATAGAGGAATGGGAGTCTGTGTTCATCCCTGCATCATGTGGCTGGAACCTCAGGGTGCCTGCCACATGGTGCAGGGATGAACAGGGGGACACCATAGGTGATCCCTCAGACCCCAACTAGAGGCTGCAGAGGCAAGGGGGCCCTGCAAGGGGCCCCCATACTCACTCTCAGAAAGGCTATTCATGTCGGAAAGCCTGACATGGAAAGCCTGCTGGAGACCGAGTATCATAATCTCAAGGGCAAAAAGGCCGCCCTTTGGGATTATTGGCCGGCCTCCGACTGGCCGACGGGCTCCTTGAGCCCAATGGAAGCTAGCCTGAATGACCGGCCGGTTTAATTTCTGACCCCCAGCATTGTAATGCGGCGGTCGAATATTAAACTGAGATGCGGCCCGGAAACGCTCAGTCCGACGGTCAGAGCCTTTCTGGGCCACATCGTAATTAGCCCACATATCTTTAAAAAATAAACCATTCTAATTAAATTAAAAAAGGAAACCACTTGTAAATCTTAAAATTAAGTAACAATTATTTTAAACATTAAAAACTTAGGGGCCCATTACGATACCCGGCGTAAAAAAATCCGCCAGGCATGAAAGCGGCAAAAATCCGCCCGCACACACCGTCTGAACACCGACCACGCCATTACGATTACACAAACCGAAAACCGCCATTGGCGGAAAAATCACACAAAATACCGCCCGCCAACGTCCGAGTTGGAGTCAAACCGCCAGCCACGGACGGAAACACGCACGACAACACAAAACCGCCCGCCCTCACGGCCGACACACCGCACGTGAAATTACGATCGCACCGCCATGAGCGCGTGAAAACTACAAATATACCGCCCGCCAGCGCAAACAACGCCGATGAGAATCGACACGGCAGAAGCCATGGCGCCCACGTACCTGCACAGAAACCATCCGCTCACAAAACCAATAGCACACAACATGGCCAACAAGTCCACACAGCAAGGCACGCACAAATACACAAGCACAGTACACATCCCGAAAACACCCCCGGACAAACAAAAACTACAAAGGCCAGAACCCCAGACACAACACACCTGAAAACAACAGACCATGAGGACACACCCACATAGGTAAGTACAAAAGCAGCACTCCCACAGACCACAACCCCTTGCAACATTGCAAACCAGAGAGGAGAGGAGAGGACACAGTGACACAGCAAGGACAGCAGCACACCACAGAAACGCACACATCACAACCACCACCACCACCACCACCAAACACCTGCACCACAAACCCCCTGCACATTACACAACACACACCGCACCAGCACCACAAACACCATGGCACCACAAAGGATGCCCAAGTTCACGCCCATTGAGCTGACGGTCATGGTCGACGAGATCATCAAGGTGTACCCACAAATCTATGGGAACATGGTCCAGCACACACCACTAGCCACCAGAAACAGAATGTGGAACCGGATCGTAGACCAGGTCAATGCAGTCGGGACCCTGCCCAGGAACAGAGGAGAAATAAACAAACGTTGGAATGACATCAAGAGCCTGGTCAAGAAGAAGGAGGGCAAAAACAGAGAGCTGGCTGCCGTCACTGGCGGAGGAATCCCGCGCTCTTCAAGACCTTCAAAGCGTGGGAGGAGAAGGTGCGAGTCATAATACATCCGGAGATCCTCGCCGGATTAGCAGGGGAGTGGAGGCTGGTAAGTACAAACTAATGTATACCAGCACACCGCTATGTACTCACATGCACTACCACCATGCCACAGCTCCCTGGGACAAACACCCCCATGTCCAGCACACAATACACAACACATCACACACACATGCAACAGACACCACCACACACAGCCCAAACCGAACAACTGTAAGATACGTGGGGACATGTGTACACTCAGCCAGCCACGTAACCACCAACAGGTCCCCAAATATGCCAGAAGCGCCACAACGAGCACCCACCACACCCATGTGTCCGCCACAGCTGCACTAACCGACAAGTAACAGGTAAGTGGCAGGAACACAAAGTGCAGTGGGTGGGACGGTGGACAGCCCAAGTACAACACACACCAGGCCCCTAGTCCCACAGCACAGCAAGGAGGAGCATCCCCCACACCCCACAGCCACATGTCAGCCACCGCAGTGCACAACGACAGCCGAAAGGCAGACATCACGGTCCACAGCAATCGGTGTCAGTGGGTGTCCAGCCACCCCCACGACCCACAACACCCCCCACCCCCACAGACCTGCAACATGGAGCACCCCCGCTTAGAGCCATGTGGCATCCAGTACAGTGCACGCACGAACAACTTGCAGGTGGGAAACTGGACAGGGCTGGATTACTGGAGGCATGAGGACCGGAACACGACCAACACATGGGACATGTCACGTAGCAGACGAACACACAGCACCGCCCACCGTCATGAACAAGTGAACAATGTGCACACGGACATGAACAACAGACTCACACCCCACATGACCCATCACAGACATAGCAACACCCAAGGAGCCACGTCTGCATGCACAAGCCACACTGAATATAGTACCACACGGCAGCCACTGTGCAACTCATCACACACAACCGAAACACCATTGAAGTCCTGTCCATGTAGCTCCTACTGCCTGTCAACCACACACCCCACAACTACGCCTATGTAAGACAAACAACACTAGACGCAACAGAGCGGAACAACATAAATGCACACGAACACCACTGAACCCATCAAACACACAGACACACCATGCACATACAACATACCATCCATCCCATCCGTCAGCCCCAGTCTCATGAAAGGCATGTCATCCGCACAGCTGCCACACATACAGCAGTCACGCTAAGATACATGCCCATGACCAACCATGTGCCAGAAGTCAATGAAGCGCACGACACACTGTGAGCAACAACACACAACATGGGCCACACCCCCCGAGCACTGCAGTGATGCACATGGCACAGGGCAGCACGCACACCAAGGAGATGGGACAACTGCAATACGTTGGCTGGCACACAACCATCACTCACCCATAACGATGCGTCCAATGCCATGTCCAGTAATCACAACAGACAGCAAATATGCAGGCCATGTCAAGCATGCACACACCTCAAACCATGCACTGTCATGCTGCCACAACACATGTCACGTTCGGCACCCATGGCTCACAGCATGTACCCCAAAAGCATATTCCCTCCCAAATGCGAATCTGGGGCATGGCCCCCATGTTGCCATATGCGTTCCTAAGCGTTCCATTTGAACCCCAAAAGCATATTCCCTCCCAAATGCGAATCTGGGGCATGGCCCCCATGTTGCCATATGCGTTCCTAAGCGTTCCATTTGAACCCCAAAAGCATATTCCCTCCCAAATGCGAATCTGGGGCATGGCCCCCATGTTGCCATATGCGTTCCTAAGCGTTCCATTTAAACCCCAAAAGCATATTCCCTCCCAAATGCGAATCTGGGGCATGGCCCCCATGTTGCCATATGCGTTCCTAAGCGTCCCATCTGAACACCAAAAGCATATTCCCTCCCAAATGCGAATCTGGGGCATGGCCCCCATGTTGCCATATGCGTTCCTAAGCGTTCCATTTGAACCCCAAAAGCATATTCCCTCCCAAATGCGAATCTGGGGCATGGCCCCCATGTTGCCATATGCGTTCCTAAGCGTCCCATCTGAACACCAAAAGCAAAGTACAAACCAGACCCAGGATGGGCCAGGAGCCCGCATACACCAGAGTCACAATAAGTAGGGGCACAGCAACACACCCATCGGCATGGCCAATCCGTCCCATGCCACATGTGCACAGCACACAGTCCCATTGCCAAGCACACACAACTACAGATGCTACAGCCACACACACACCTCCGGGAAACCCATGTACGAGATTGCACGAACTGTTAATGTCAGACGACAAATACATACTTCGCCAGGTGCAACACAATAACAAATCTCATTCTCTCCACAGGTGACGAACTGCTGGATGCTGGGGATGGAGCCAGCAGCCAGCACAGCCAGCCTACAAGCCCCCAACGAGGACACACGGATCTGGAGGATCTGTCCTCCTCTTCGGACACGGACCACCAAGCAGGCCCATCTGGTGTGGCAGGGCCCAGCCGCTCCCCAGGACCCCTCCTACCCACCAACCCATCATCCAGGGCTGCTGAACATTCCCAGCCCCCTGCTGCCACTGTCGTTGCGGCCACACCCACGGTCATTGTGGCCACTACCACTGCCGCAACCGCCACCATCGCCGCACCGACCACCACCGCCGCCACCACCACCACGTCTTCGCTGGCACCAGCCCCAGTGCAGGTGGTGGCCCGGGCCGACTGGATCCACCCTGGGAGCCACAGCGAGGACCGTGGTGAGCAATGTGGCTAGTGGGCAGGCCGGTGGCAGCAGGACTGGTAGGAGGAGCAGGGTCAGGGAAACGCCAGCCTCCCCTGGGAGCCATGCCCTGCCTCAAATGGCCAGAGTCCTTGGAGCCTATGAAGAGGCCCAAGGACAATGGGTCCGGTCTGCTTCAGACACGTGTGAGGTGCTGGGGGTGCTGAGGTCCATGGACGCCCGTATGGGCCAACTCGTGGACCTCATGGGCCAGCTGGTGGTGGCGGTGAGGTCACAGCCAGGGACAGCAGCTCCCCTCCGCCACCACCTGCCGGGGCGCAGGGTCGAGCAGCAGTGTCCAGTTCCCCTGCGTCCACAGCCAGTGAGCACACCTCAACCACCAGCATGTCGCAAGCAGGCACCCCCTCGCAAACGTGGAAGGGGCCGTCCGAAGTGGAAACAGATCTCCCGGGAGGACTTCGCACGCTCCAAACGCAAGTGAGGCAGCCAGCCAGCCTTCCGCCAGCCTTCCTTGACCAGCCACTGCATTGACTTGGACTACGATCCCACTCCACACAGCCATCTGGATGGCATGTGTGTGTTGGACTATGGACATAGAACCAGTGGGTACACCCTGAGCATCACGCAGCCATGACCGACAGCTCATTGTCACTGCACGCACCACTTTTGTCATCACCTTACACACAATCACATGTCACAGTTTGAAATAAATGCACCTTTTACACTAACTGCTGTTTGTGCCCTGTGTTTTATTTGTACGGAATACAACGGCCACCTTGGGCGGAAAGGCACCTGATGCGTGGCATGGCAATGGAATCCGGAGGGCCTGTAGGGACCTAGGGGTGGGAGACAGAACAGGAGCACATTCAATGAGTGTGTCACACACCCATCACACAGTACATGTCAACAACTACAAGCAATGTACACACATCGCACAGAGCAATAGGGCACAATGCCACAGCCACCAACAGTGGCATACTACCCTGGCCATGGAGCGTTGACACACAGCACGCAGTGAACAAACGGCCACCCTGACACAGCACACACACACCTGCACAGATACAGCCACATCAGCCGTCGTACATGGACACTCACCGTCAAGTGAAGTAGCGGGTGATGAGCTGCTGCCGCACATTACCAGCTTCCTCCTCTCCGCTGTCCTCCTCACTCGAGCTGTCCTGGTCTGCGGGCTGGGGCCCTGGTTGATCTCCGTCATCCACGATGAGGGGGATCTGCTTCCGAATGGCCAGATTGTGCAGCATGCAGCACGCCACCACTATCCGGCACACCTTCTGTGGGGAGTACGCCAGCGCACCTCCGGTGCGGTCCAGGCACCTGAACCTGGACTTGAGGAGGCCAAAGGTACGCTCGACCACACGTCTGGTCCTCCCATGTGCCTCATTGTAGCGATCGTCTGCTGGGGTGCGAGGATTCCTCAATGGACTGAGCAGCCATGCCCCATTCGGGTACGCAGAGTCACCTGGGTGTGAGGGACACAGAGAACCATTGCTATTCCAACTGGACAGGGGACAGCATCGCACAACCAGCACGCTACACCACTCCACATACTCACCGACAATACAGCCACGATCCTGTTGCATATTGGACATCAGTCGTGGCAAGATGCTGTTGCGCATTATGTGTGCGTCATGGGCCGAGCCTGGGAACTTTGCACACACGTGGGTGATCACCATGTCCGCAAGGCACACCACTTGCACATTCAGGGAGTGCGTGTGCTTCCTGTTGCGGTACAGGTGCTCAGTGGCCTGTGGTGGAACAAGGCCGACATGTGTGCAGTCAATGGCTCCAACGACGTGTGGGATTCTGCCAAGGGCATAGAATGCACCCTTCACTGCCGCCAATTCACGAGCCCTGGGGAAGCGGATGTACCTGTTTCGGTACAGCATCATGGCTGCCAGTACATCCCTCAGCACCTTGCTGAACATGGGCTGGGACATCCCTCCTCCAATGCCCACTGTGTGCTGGAATGACCCAGTGGCGAAGAAATGCATGGCGGCCATCACCTTAGCCGTGGGGGTGACAGCAGTCGGATACACCCTGCGGGGACGGAGATGGGGTTCTAACATGGCACACAGTCGATGCAGGGTTGGCCTGTCCAGCCGAAACTTCCTAATAACCTCTGTATCGTCCATGTCCGCCAGCAATTGGTATGGGCGGTCAATGTTCGGTCTCCGCCTAGGGACAATGGCAGAGGACACATGTCAAAGCAACACGACACATAGCAATTTCGCATACACATCACTGACATGACTGAGCAAGCACATGAGCCACAGCCCAGCTGTCAAGCTGGGACGGCACGGCCACAATACACTTACACAGGTCTCCCAACAATGGCAATGGCTAGTGATACAAACCACTGCCATGTGCATGCACATGGGGATCTAGGCCCCAATGACTTGCGGGGCGTGCTGATGGGGACTGACTGCATATCCGTCAAGCGGCAACGCCACGGCAACATGAATGTCTGCTGAGCATGGAACTGCTTCCGCGGCTGGATGAGTATGGCACACGACGACGACGATGTGGGCACAGGCTGAGCGGCCAAAACAAGTGGGACCTGTGGCACGAGGGGATATGAGACAGTAGTAGGTGTCAGCACTGCACCCTATGTACAGCACTGTACGGATCACACCTCCCGAAACATTGACAGGTGTCCACATTGACAGCCCCATGCCAAGACGGCTGTGTGCTTGCAGTCACACGTCACAGGTGAGAGGTTACATTGCACGTGCCAGGTGGCAGACGTACATAGTGGGAGCTGGCATGTGTGTGCATGTGTCTCCTGTTCAGGATCCACCAGATGGGCGCTGACTCTGTACTGACCATTGGACACAGCATGTTCCGTGGAAGGCTTGTGTGTGTGGGATGGTGGCACTGGATGTGCCTCCGTTGGGTGGGGGCCATGCACAGGGCGGGTACGTCGATGATTGCGCATTGTTGGTCACGGTGGGTGCACCAACTGAAGATGTGTTGCCCTGTGTTAAATTCCTATGTCCGCATGATGATGGACTGTAGATGTGGGCAGACTACACATTGGTCGATGTGCTGTCTATATGCATGTGCCTTCACACCAGGCACAGCTGCCCCTGCACATGTGACCCCTGCTGGACTCGCTGCTGGGTCTGTGGAGCTGATGCACCTTCTGCGCGTGGGGCGGACAGCTCTCCTCACTTCCCTCATTGCGCATGTCATGACTTTGCCGCAGGTGACATGGATCATGGAGGGCCCACATGTACGCGTGGGTAGGCTACACATGATTGTTCACTGGTCGCCACCCCCAGTCAGTGTTTCGAATGGGAAGGTTGTCGTGCTGGTGGTATGTTCGATGTGGCGGATGGGCGGGCCTAGGTGCGGGCTTACATTCCGGACATGGGGGGTAGTTGGATTGGCGACTAGTTGCAGTACACACGGGACACGTCTCTTCCTTTCCACATCTGGGTCATCCCTTGTACTAACTGACAGTGATACAGTCATCTTCGCCCCAGCCCTCATGTCCTCCCCTCGCTCCCCCAATATGCATGCTCACCTGCGAGGCTAGCGCTTGCACAGGCAGCCCCAAGCTCGCACCAGAGAGGGCAAGGAGTGTATGTGTGGGTCCAGTTGCACGAGTGGGCTGTCTCAGGGTATGATGTGTGGCGGGACGCCGTCCACCTGCGTGGTGCCCCAAATGGAGACCCGGCCTGCATGGACTATGCATCACAGTCTTCGCCTTCCGGATCCGCCACCTGCGACACCCAGTGGCTGTGGCTGCCCTTGCGGCCAGGCCGCGTCCGTCTGTGGCTGATGGCCCACACATTCACTCTTTGGCCTCTCTGGGGAGGGCTCGGGGGTGGTGGCGCACGCGCTTGCACTTAGTCGCAATGGCATGTGGCGTGGTTGGTATGATGGGCAATGGATGGGATGGTGCGAGCCACCTCCCGTGACGTCAGTGCTGCTCGTGCTGTGGTGCGTCCCCCTACACTTCCATTTGACTTGTGCCATGCTAGACGTTGAGGTTCTATTGCCTGCGTGATATGACCAGGAGGAGCGCGACGAGACCTCTCACACACCATGCTCCACTGCCATCCCGTGCCCTGTATCGCCTGTGCGGATTGACTATGTTGGGGTTACACCTGGTCGACTGGGGCTGTGTGTGCCTTGTCAAGGGGCATGGCGGGCGCACAACAGGATCCAGCTTGTCCACAGAGGGTGGGCTGAGGTGCGCCTGGTACCGCTTTGTACGTGTGCCCGGCTGCTGTGCACACACGTGTTCACTCCCCCCGACAGGTGTCCTCTCACAATGCCCAGGGAAGCGGTGGTGTACTGTTCATGACCCCTCCCAACACGGCGTGCTCCAACTTGGCATGTGCGCATCTACCCGTCACACCCACCCACCTGAGCACTGCGTCCATACGACTTCACACGACACATGTGTGTCTTCCACAGTTGTGCTACTCATTTGCGTTGACATCCAATACCAGTGGACTACATGGTCATGTCACGACTGCTGTGTACTTCACATACTCTCATCCTCTCTCATTCGTACTTGTGAAATGAGTCAGCGGAGACAGTTTTGGTTTCAAACATTATATTGAGTCTTCTGTCCTCTGTGATGCAGTATAGTGGACACTACTGGCAGCGGAATACATGTTGAGGATATACTGAGCATGATTGCAAATGGGATAGGGTGTGGGGTTACATGTGATTGGCTGTTGCATGTGGGATGTGGGCTTCAGAGTGACATCTGCTTGGCCAAGGCTGTGCTAATGTACATTTACGTATAGCTGCGGACTTTGACACAGACGGTATACATGTAGCCTACCAGACCGCTTGGCATCATGGGCACAGTCCATCTCAGTTCCATGTGACAGGTTTGCTGCGGTTGTTCCTCATGCACGCGTGCATGTGAGATGACATCAGGGCATGTGCTTGCGTGCATGCAGCGGCGTGCCACTTGTTGTTGCACTGTGGTGGTTACTGGACATGTCACAGTCACTGGGGTCGTGTTGTTGTTGTATGCACTTGTCGTCCATGCAAAGGTCCTGGTATGGGATTCCCGGGGCGGGGGTGGGAGGGGTGCAGCACCCACAGACTCCAGGCGACCTATTCATGTCCACTGAGCGGTGTGTGTGTCCATGGGCGCTGGATCCATGTCGTGTCCTGGTTGTTCGTGCAGTTCCGTCCATGTGGGTGCGATACACAGAGCCCATGCCACTGCCTCCCACGATGCATGCGGTGTTCCTGGATGTGATGGGGAACAGTGTGCATGTCCCGGTCATATCCGATGTCATGGCGATGTCGTTGATGGTGTGGTTACAGTTGCCGGTCGTTTGGTATGGCTGTTGTGGTGGTGACTGGCCAGTCCGTGCGGAAGCTAAGCATGGGTGCGGGGTTGGACATCATAGGTCAATCGGGGAACCTGCGTTGTGGTCCGACGAATTGACAGGTTGTCAGGTATGCGATGCCGTCCAGCAGGGCTTCCATGTCATTGGTGGTGTACATGTTTGCCAGCCAATGTAGCGGATGGTGGCTGTCAAGGTGTTGTTCGTAAGTTGTCCCTTGGAGGACCATGATGGGGCATGCTGGGTGACATTCGATGTAGCTGTTCTCGATGATCCATCGTGTGGAGGCACAGTGGTCCCATTTCAGTGCGGGTGCGATGTTGGCCACATACGCCATGCCCCCATAGGCAGAGCAGGCCCTGTCGTGTGCGTCCAGAGGGAGGAGTAGTGGTAGCAGGTCCGCCTTCAGACATGCCGGGTTGGAGAGGCATATCTCCACGGGATGCTGGTAGGGACACCTCCGACAGTAGAAGACGGGCATGACGCAGCTGAACAATGTGATGCGGTAAGTCAGTCGGTAACTTACGTTCAGCAGGGACAGGAGATCGCATCCCAATGTATGAAACAGGTTGGTTTTGTACAGCTTGAGCTGTTCGGCGTAGTTGGGTAGGTGTGTTGCGGTTGCCATTTCGCAGCGGTGCGTTGTGGTGGCGTGCTCCGGCTGTGTGTGCAGTCTGCAATGTGCACGCTCCGAGGTTGCTGTGAGCTCTGTGTAGTCGTAGGGAGACAGGACTTGTGTTCTGTTGGCTTGTTTGGAGGACACGGGCCCTCTTCCCACATGCTTCTCAGACAGTTCAAGGTCAGTGATGTGTGACTCCTTCCAATTAACTTGCATGTGGCCGACATGGCGGAGTGTTTTCTTCTTTCTTCCCCGTCCGTTGTGTGCTTCTGTGATATGCGCTATCTGCCCTGTGGTCGGTCTCCTCGGCAAGCCTGTGTTGGTCTATTCTTGGACAATGGCTGTATTCACCGGCTTCTGTCGTAGGGCTGTGGTTTCGGAGTTGGAATGGAAGGTCATTCAGTGCTGTCTGCTCTCCCTTGTGTGGGCGGCAGGCTGCCTTTCCGCTCTGCGTTGGGCCTTGTGTGTGAATGTTATTCTTGGGCCACCTGTTGTCGGTCCCCGGGCTCTTTGGTGTTCCGTTTTATATGTCTTGTTCATATGTGCAGGGTGGTATGGGTGTTTCAGTGTGGTACTGGCGTTCCTCTTCCCGAAGGGGCCCTGCTTCTCCTAGTTGGTGTTGCCGCCGCTGTGTGCTACGCCATGTTTGTTACACTGGGGTGTGTCCTGCTGTTGCGTGTCTTCACTGACATGTGTGCGTCGGTTGTGTGGCGTTGGGTGTTGTCCGTGAATTGGGCGTTGGGGACATGTCTGTGGCAGGCCTGTCACGTGTCATGTGCGTTCGGGGTGGGGCTGATGTGTGTGCTGCTTGGTTGTGTCCCTGTGTCTGTGTGCGACGCATGCATGGCGCTGCGGTTGGCCTCTGCGTTGTGCGCATGTGTGGCGGCGTCATCGCCGCTTTGGGGCCGTGACGGGGTTGTTGGTTCCTAGTCCCAGGTGGTGTGTACACATGTGTTACGCGATGTTACGATTTGGCCTGTGTGTCATATGTGGATGCAATGGTGGATGTGTAGTGTACACGCGCTGGTGGGGGTTGTCCACTTTTTCCGCCCTTGCACTGTGTGCGCTGTTTGCGTGCACTTGTTGTGTGTGTGCCTACCTGCGTCTCCGCTGTACGTTGCGTCCTTGGTGGTGCATCAGCAGGAGCATGGGGAGGGCCTGCAGTGCTGGATTCATGCTCGGGGAGCCGCTTCTTCGTTGTCCGTGCTCGGCGTCCGTGTTACCGCTTCGGTTTGTCGTACGGTATCTCTTGGCCGTGGGAGCCGTTTGTTTGCGGCATCGTAATTTATGCGCCGGGCGGGACGTGTTTCGTCGGACAGTGTGTGTCAGTTAGGCTGCGCCGCTACGTGTACGGGCGCACTTTGATGGCGGACGGTGTTGCTGGCTTGCCGGCGGTGTTTGGCCTACTTTTCGCATCGTAATTGGGCGGGCGTGTGGACTGCTGCGTGCCGGCGGTAACTGGTGGTTTTTGCATCCGCCAGCACGGCGGTTGTGCTTCCGCCCGCCATCGTAATGAGCCCCTTAATTAATTAAAAATATTATAATTTTAAATTAACAAACACATAAAATAAATTATTGCAATTTAAAATAAATTATTAAATATAATATTTAATACATATACTATTATGACAACAATTTATACAAAACTACACAAATTATGATAGTAAATATATATAAAATTTACTCCTCCCACTTTACACAATGAAAAAATAATAAAAATATCCAAAACTTACAAATCTCCCCCCAGTAAATACAACAGTAATGAAAGTGTTGGATTGCGGATAGATAGTATTTACTAAACCCATTTCAGCCAGTACAACAGTAAACAAACTCTTGGAGTGCAGAGGGGAAAATGCACTATTCCCACTCCAATCAGTACAACAGCAGGGAAAATGTTGGATAGCGAAGAGTTAAAATTTATATTCCTACTCAAATCAGTATGACATTAGGGAAAATGTTTGATTGCGGATTGGCGAAATTTACTATTCCCACTCCAATCAGTGCAACAGTAGGGAAAGTGTTGGATTGCGGAGGGGTAAAATTTCTATTCCCACTCCAGTCACTACAACAGTAGGTAAAATGTTGGATAGCAGAGGGTTAAAATGTACTATTCCTACTCCAAGAAGTGCAACAGTAGGGAAAGAGTTGGATTGCAGAGGTGTAAAATGTACTATTCCCACTCCAGTCAGTACAACCGTAGTGAAAGTGTTGGATTGCAGAGGGGTAAAATTTACTATTCCCACTCCAGCCATTACAACAGTAGAGAAAGTGTTGGATTGCGGAAAAGTAAAATGTACTATTCCCACTTCAGTCCATGCAACATGAAAAAGAAACAAAATATCTTGAACACAACGAAACTATTTATAAAACAAAGTAAATAATGAAAAATATAAAAATGTTGTAAAAAATAAAAATATATTTAATATTAAAAATGTTGAAATAGAATAACATATTACAATGTTAAATACATATCACAAAAACCTACAAATGTTTTTATAAATAAAATACAGAAATATTTTTCATATAAATAATTATTTTTTTAGTTATTTATTAACCCAAAAATTTATTACATAATTATAATTTAGGAACTTCCCACCCTATAACCTCACAAGACTCACAACCTGCACAAACAATTTAACTGTAAAAAACAAATTATTTACACTATTAACATAAATATAAACAAACGAATTATAATGAATTAAATATTAATTATGAATTCACTACAATGTACTTCCCACAGTATACCCCCAAAAACACACAACATACACATACAATTTTACAAACAATTATTTACACAATTAACAATTATCAAATTAATAATTAATATTAATTTAAAAATATTTTTAATTAGTTAAAATTAATTTACTCCTCACCCTTTACCCTTATAAACCCCACAACCCACACCTAAAAAGAAATAATTAAACAATTAACATAATTATCAATTATTTAATTAATATTAATAGACAACTATTTGCTTTCCACCCTTTAACCCTATAAACCACACAACCCGCACCTAAAAAAATTAAATTAGACAATTCATAACCTTATCAATTAATTAATTAGTTATAAATTAATTAAAAATAAATGACTTCCCACACTTTACCCGAATAACCCCACAACCTGTACCTACAAAAAATACACAATTATCACATTTAATTATTAATTATTGTTAATTTCTAATTATTAATTAATTAAAAATAAATTACTACCCACCCTTTAGGCCTATAACCCACAACCCACACCTATAAAAAATATGCAATTAACATAATTAATTAGTAATTAATGAATTTTAATTAACAAATAATTAATTGATTAAAAATAAATTACGTCCCACCCTTTACTCCTATAAACCCCACAACTGCACTCACATTTTACATAAAAAAATGAATAGTACAATTAACATAAATATATATCAATTAAATAAATAATATAAAATAAAAAATATTCATTAATCTATTATAATTAAATTACATCCCACGATATACCCCTATAAACCCACAACCCGCTATGGAACTAAAATTGACAAAATTAAATTAAATTAACTGTATTAACTACTAAAAAATTAATAAACATATTAAATATCATAAAAAATAATTATACACAAAATTAACATCATATACATTTAAAGAATATACTAAAATACATAACAATACTTAAAAAACTGTATTTTAAACAACTATATTTTTGCAAATGATATTAACAACTTCGATATTTTAAAAATCGATATTATTTACCTTGAAATCAATATTATTCACATCTATTTTTTTGCTGATGATATTTCCATGTTACAATATTTTAAGCTCGGTATTTCTGTAGGATGATTATTTTAAACTTGATCATTTGTCTGAATACCGCATGAGGACAGAAAGCCCATGTCCAAAGAAGATACTCTTGGAGTACCCATCCAGAATATGGAGCCCTACTCTGGTCTTCCGTATCATTCATTAAACCTGGAACCCAGTGGTCGCAGAAAGAAATACAATCAGGTGAGTAGATGTCTCAGCTTTCCCATAAACCGATCCATGTATGGACTTTACTGATAAAAATAAAAAGGTTGCACATATCTCAATGATTACTTTCTTCTATCTGCAGTTATCTTTCTTGACAATGTGCTCCCTCTTTCCATGCATTTCCTCTGTCTCTCCTTCCATTCTTGGCTCCTTCTTTTCCTCATCTACATGCTTCACTGACTTCCTCCGTTGCTGCCTCACAGTTTTTTAATCATTATAATGGAATTTTAAGATTTGCTTCATTCAAACTTGGACATTCACAAATATATCATCGTACATACTTTAGGAAAAGAGAACAATCCTGTGAAAAACAGGTCAAGATACTCCCTTGCAGCAAATAAGTTAAAATTATCCGCTACTGAGCAATATCTCAGCTTTGTGATGGTAGGGGCATTGCTACCATCTGTTCCACTGAACCTGGCTCATGAAGACAAATGAACCCCCCTACAAATCCCCCTGCTACTGTATTGCTACTGTATTGCACATGGCACAGCTGTTAGACCTGTTAGTCTTAGGGTGGTTTTCTCCCAAATATGTTGCCTTTACCCTCCTATTTTTCTCATTAGTTTTTTTGTTTTTGTTGCCATTAGGACTCTGTGCACTTTACCAGTGCTCAGCAGTGCTAAGTGTATGTGCTCACTCCCTAAAATGTTGTGAAATTGGCTTATACATGACTTGCATATTTGATTTACTTATAAGTCCCTAGTAAAGTGATAAACCATATACCCAGGGTCTGTAAAGTAAATGTCACTAGTGGACCTGCAGCACTTATTGCGCCACCCAGTTAATTTACTCCTTAAAACATATGCCAGGCCTCCCATTGCAGCTTGAATGCAGTTTGAAACTGCCAATTCAACTTAGCAAAATAACCCTGTTGACAAGCCTTGAACTCCCATTTTTTTTTTAGATATAAGTCACCCCTAAGCCAAGGTAGGCCCTAGGTAATCCAAAAGGCAGCGTGCATTACAATTAAAAGGTTGGACATGTGCTTTTAAGTTTTACATGTCCTGGTAGTGAAAAACTCCTAAATGTGTTTTTCACTACTGTGAGGCCTTCCTCTCCCATAGGATAACATTCAGGTTGCCTAATTGTGTTTAATAAGTGCTAACTTTTGATTGGTAACAAGTTATGACAGTCTCATAATTTGTACTTAAAAATCCTCTTTAATGGTAAAGTTGGATTTTAAGTTACAATGTTAAAAATGACACTTTTAGAAAGTTATAATTTTCCTGCCCTAGCTATTTGGTGTTTGTAGCTTATTCTTGGGTCACATGACGGGGTGTAATTAGACTTTGATTATTCCTCCCAGACAGTAACACAATAGAGGGATTAGGTGTGCCTGCATGGGCCATCACTGGCAGGATGGAAGGTGGAGCTGGGCACAGCCCCACTTGCAAATTAATAGGCTGTGCCCTGCCGTCACACAAATAACTTGGGACCACTGCATTGTTCAGGCAGCCAGCTTGGAGCCAGGGCAAGGGAGGCAGGAAGCTTCAAGCACTCTAAAGGGAATTCTCTAGAAACTTCTCCCTACTTTATAATAGGCACCAGGTGCAAAAATAGGACCCTCAGACCCACTCTTCGGATCACCTTGTGGACCTGCAGAAGGAATCTCAAAGAACTGCCTGCTGCTGTGGCCTACAGTGTACTTCAGAAGACTGCCTTGCTGAACCTGGAAGGACTGCTTTGCTGTCTAAAGCTAGACTTGAACCCTCAGAGGCCTGCCCTGCTGTTTTAGCACTGTTCACTTACTGAACTCAGGACTACCAGAGTGACTCCAAGGGCTAGTTGGGTGGTCTCCTGATCAGAGTTGAAGGGGACAGAAAAGGCTCCAACCATCTTGAACCCACACCGGACAAAGCCTGAGTGAGTTCTAAACCGCTCAGTGGTGTACGTCTGGTCCATGATGCTTGGTGGTTGTGTTAAAGGTGCCCAGATAGCCAAAATCCAAAACTTGGGATTTAGAGCATTTTTGGCAAAGATCTGCTCAGAGAACAAAGAATCTTTGGCTAAAAACTGCTCAGAGAACCAAGAGGAGACAGGGACCAACCTGCTCCTCTATCTGCTCTAAGTGCATCACCGATTGGCCTGACCTTGTGGCAGCTCCCGCCATGCTCTTCTCTGTAGCAGCAAATCCCGTTTGCCTGTCTTTCACAGAATGGGTATTCGGCCTTGTGGATCCCTCCTTGGCTACAGCCTCATCGCGCTAGAAGTTTTCAACTTCCAAAAAAGAGACTAAATCAGAATGTGGACATCTTCATCATGACTGCATCCAGCGGCTCCCGAACGATGACGCCTCCTCCTCAGACACTGCCTGCAGTCTTGCCCCGCTGAACTCGTAACTTGTCTGATACATTTTCTTGAAAAGTTCTTTTAAGTCTGAAATACGCACTGACTGGGCCCAATCCACTTTTTGTATTCGAGTTGCACTTCAAAATAGTCGGCCATGTTTTTCGGCTTTGACCCAGTTTTGCACGACTAGGGGGCCGATTCCGATCTGGGTCGGAAAGCTCTCCGACCGATCCGGATTGTTTTCCGACCGAGCCGGACCCCTGCAGTCCGACCGAGCGAGTACGATGCGGCCGTATGCTGCCGGACTCGGTTCGGTCGGACTCCCATTGAAGTCAATGGGAGCCGGTCGTACGATGCGTACATGGGCTCCCATTGACTCAATGGGTACGTTGCGCACAAGGGGGCCCCCTGTAGTGGGTACGCGTTGGTGCCATCCGCACTGTACACACATGTATAGGGGGGACCCATGGGTCCCCCCCTGTGTCCGACCCGTAAGGCTACGGGTGAAGGGGGTCTGGCACGGACCCCCAAAGTCCGCTTCCGAGAGCTTTTTCGTGTTGGAGGCTCCGACTCGACTCGGCTGTCCGGATCGTGCATCGTACTGGCTCGGCCGTAAAACGTCTCCATTGCGCGGTACGGATCGAGTGCGAACGAGTCGGGCGGAGCGGTTCGCACCCGGAAACGAGTCGGTCGGCGATTTCGCGTTCAATCGCATCGTACTTGGGCGTCCGGACCTCAGTACGACTCGGTCGGAAACAAAGCCTCCGACTCGGATCCGGTAAAGCCGAATCCGATTCGGAGCCCTACCGACCGAGATCGGAATCGACCCCTAGATGTCTGCGGTTCAAAGTTTGATCTTTTCTGTGCTCGTTTTTACTATTAATTAAAAAGAAATTATAGCTCCAGGTGTACTAATCAGATTTTCGTTGTTTTGGTGTCAAATAATTCATTAAAATTTACTTTATTTTTCTAAACTGGTTTGGGACTTTTCTTGTGTTGTATTTTAACTTTATGACTGCTTGTGTGCTGCAGAAATACTTTACACATTGCCTCGTTGTTAAGCATGCCTGCTTTTGTGCCAAGCTACCAGAGGGTTAAGCACAGGTTAATTTAGATACTTTTGTGGTTCATCGTGACAGAGACTGCGGCTGTTGCTTGAACAGGGTTAACACCACACTCAACCAGCATCCCAATTTCTCACATTGATGGCAGTGGTAGAATCCAGTACTTGTGTTTGTGCAGTGCAGTTCAGTGATTTATGTAACACAAACATCCCATAAAAATTATTTGAGATCAGAGTTGACTTAAAATTCTTCTTAGTTTTCCTTTGGCTGTTTTATCCTTTTTCTAAATGTAAGTACCCTACTTTCTTTGTTTGTACAATGGAGATGGAGCTGCTTCACATTGGCACCCTTACCAGGGCTGAGCTGCAGAGGCTCTACAAGGAAAAGGGGATGAAGGCAAGCAAGAAGGCCACCTATCTGGACCTCCAGATAACCCTCAGAGCCTAGAGGAGGACAAACCTGAGGAGAAGGGAGCAAACTTAGATGATGATGATGATGAGGAGGAGGACACAAACCTGAGTCCTGAGCTGCTGGAGGAGCACAATTCACTCCCAGAGTAGCTGGAGGACTGGTAGGCATAGAGAGTTCTCAAACTACAGCTAACTAAGATGAAGCTGAAAGCAGAGGAGAGGAAGGCTGAGAAAAAAACTGCTGCTGGAGCATGAGAAAACCAAGATGAAGCTGGAGCTCAAGGCCAGGCAAACCTCAGGATCCAGCAGTGATGGTGACAGCATACCTTCAGTGTTCCCTGCAGAGGTGAGGGTCTATGTGCCACATGACCTGGAGCCCAGTTATGTGGCGGGAGAAGACATAGAAAAATTTTATGAGGTGGCCCTGAGGATGCACAGAATTCCAGAGGAATATTGGGGGCCTAGCTTGTGGAAACACATGCCTACAGTAGGGAGGGACACACTTCTTACACTAGAGGCTAGTAACCAGAACAAGTATATCCCCATGAAAGCCACAGAATCTTGCTTTTCTCCAAATTTGGGTTGGCCCTTGACATATACTGTCAGAGGTTCAGGGATAGCCTCAAAATCCCAAACCAGTCTTGGATGGATTTCCTAATTACTTCAGCAAGGCAATGAATGTGTGGTTAAGGGGCAGCAACACTAATACTTATGGTGGGCTGTACAACTTAATTTTGAGGGAGCACATGCTCAATAACTGTTTTACATCGCTGCGCCAGCACCTTATGGATTGTAAACTCACTGACCCCAGAGAGCTTGCTAAAGAGGCGGATGTCTGGGTTAGTACCAGATTGAACAAGAAGGTATCTGAGGGGACTCCCAAAAGAGTAGTCAGAGTCCCCACCAGAAGAAGGAGGGGGTAGAAAACTAGGAAGGAGTTCTAATAAGGCTTCCAAAATAACTCACAGGGGAAAGGGATCCAGTCCCAGTCTGGCCAGAAAAAAGGGTTTGTAGATAAGAACACTGGTATGTTTGTCCCTAAGTGTTATGACTGTTACAAGTTTGGGCACACCAACCCAAGAGGGCACATCCCCCGAATGGTGGATCTATGCCTTGGTTGGCTAGCATATCGCTTTGGGAGACAATGGCCCCAGTTAGTATGAGGGAGGTAGCTGAGGTTACCCTACAGTCCCTGGGTGACAGAGAGATGGTGCCCAAAGCCCACATGCCTTCTAATGCTTCCAAGTGCAGGCAGTGGTTCAGCATCAATGGAAAGAGGGTGTAAGCTCTGAGGAGCATAGGAACTAGTATAACTCCTGTCAGGTGTCTTCTGATGTCCTCGGAGCAAGTAATACCTAATATATTTCACCAAGTTGTAGTCACAGACAACAGTGGGAGCCACTACCCAGTCACTCAAATCTGGTTCCCTTTGTCCCTTTGAATGGAGGTGTCTCAGGTTCTCTTAGTGTCACTTTGAGCCCTGCTATACCTGGACCTTTGGCTGTAGTCAGAGCATACTCCTCCCAGCTTAACTAAGAGTTTCACCAGACTCCATGCGAAACTGAGCCTCAAAGTCGACAACCTTTAGCAACTGATCGACAGCTTCCATGTACTCAACACAAAGCAGCACTCAATTGACGACTTCACCAATTCTTGATGCCAAGCAGTAAACGAGCAAGCCCGATGACCTTAGTTGATGGCCTTAGTTGATGGCTTCACCGGGTCCAATGCTGAGGAAACTCTAATCAACTTTGAGACCTTGCATAGCTGCTCCCTGTTGTCATCGATCCCTTCCTTGGATCCAGTCAACTGCCTGGCTCCGCTAAACACTTTCTACCGCCATAATGGTTTCTAAGTGAGAAGGCAACTTTATGACCAGGATGAAAATAGTCCTGTATGCAACTCGTGCTACATTGCGGTCAGCTTAAACCTTACCCATGTCCCCATCCAGCAAGAACAGTTGCCCATGGTCTAAATGCTCACTTTAAAAATTCAGAACTCTGGATTGTAGCCTTCCCTCCACCAATTGGTCAAGAAGTGCTTGGCATTTAGAGGTGTCACTCTTTAGTAGTTTCTTTTGTACTACAGGGGGGAATTGCAGTGTGATGGTGCCGGAATTGGGGCGACCAACACTTTCTTTATGAGCCTGTTGAGGTGGAGCTGACTGTGTTCTAGTGTGTAAATGCAGATGTCCCATACCAAAGTTTGCCAGGTTTTGGCAGTAAATGTGCCATCTAGTGAATTAGCGTGTTTCCACATATTATCAATAAGTCTGGGGAGTGAACTCTGCTCCGCTCGCAGAGTTTGTGGAGATTTCCACACTCTTCATTACGCAGAGCTCGCGCAGTTTTTTCCCTTGCTCGCGTTCGTCAACATAAATTTGGCGAGCACAAGCAAGGAAAATCCACCTCCCGGTGAGATTTTTCCTCGTTCATGATCATCAACATCAAGTTGGCGAGCGCGAGCGTGGAAAATCAACCTCCCGGCGAGATTTCTCGCTGCAGGCGGTCAGATTTCTCATTGCGAGTGGTCGCGTATGCTCGCGACCGCTTGCGTTGAGAAAGCTGCAGCTCGAGTAAAAATCTACTTGAGCAACAGAAGGCAAGCCGCGCCTGCTTGCACTCTGCACAGTGCCGTTCACGATGATTGCACAGTGCAGACAAGCAGCTGGCACTGAAAATCACCGCGAACAGCATTTATCCAACGCACTCTGCCACTTGTGGAGCTCCACGTAGTGTGGCAGAGTTTTTTTTGCACTTTGCGGAGTTCCGCGTAGCTGAACTCCATGAACTCCACCCAGGCTTAATTATCAATAAGACGCAATATTGTATTTTGTTTTTCTGTGCATAATCCTAACAGCTCATTTTTCTTTCTATACAACTTGGAAGTCGCATATGCTGCTTCCTGTATCATTGTTACAAGAAAAGCAATATTTGAAACACCATCCAGTTCTATTTCGTTAACTTCCCCATTCACAGGTTTGTGCGCGAGAGCTTTGCAAATGGTCTGTTCATCATGGGACAGCTAGGTGCGTTGTGCCCCTGTGGCAGAGAATGCTGGTGTGTAATCTGTGTTGGGCAGGGTAGCCTGCTGCTGGCTCATCATTCTACCCATTAGATTATCCTCAAGGACTCAGTCTTCTCCACCTTCTCCTGCATCCTTTTTCTTTGCCATCTCACGTTGTGTGATCCTGTGTTGCGTGTGTCTGCAAAAGCGCTGACCCTACTTGCGTTACCAACAGTTCAGTTATACTGTACACAGAGAAACAAAAGTGGCTTGCAACGGTAATGCCAGGTGACACAATAGGAAGGACGAACATTACCAGACACTTTCGGCCAGCTTGCAGCCTTTGTAAAAGCAGAGGAAGCTGTCCGTCAATCAACAAACAATGCAATTGCTACTAGTTCACCAAAGCATTCACAAATTGGTAAGGGAGAGAAAAGAGTCCTGTGGTACTGGAGTTCCTTTGCCAGTATAAAAGGAGACAGGAAAGTAGGAAAGAAGATAGTATTTCTGTCCCCATGCTTTCCTTTCTAATTCCCTGAAGAGGCAAAGGGTGCTGCTAGACACAATTGAGGACCCCACAGTGTGGTCGTGGGGGCGTGCATTCAGTGTTTCAGTGCAGTAATGGTGAACACTGCATACAGTTCAGGCATACACATGAAATAGAGAGCAGGAAATCAGTCCCTGTGCATTAGTGCAGGGTGGTACTGTATCACACAGGAAGAGGGCCATCCGTCCAATACAAAGTAAACGTCAGGATGTCTGTTAGTCAATTTGACAGTCTGTATCAACATAGCATTGTGACATTTCAAAGTAACATTTGTATTAAGGTGACTGGTAATCAGTCATTTGAGATCTAGCAGTATATGGAAGGTCACTCGCAAAATAGTAACAGTCTCAATGAATCCCACTACATCATATCATGTAACAATCAAAGACATCATATAAAAAATAACAGCACTTCAAATAAATGCATACAATACAATAACAAAGAATGCTATCCAAACCCCCTCCCTGTTGTAATTAGGTGGACACCTATTCACATCTAGAGACCACCCTCGCTGTCCACCAGGAGGCAGTGTCCCAGAGCCAACCGCTCTCTGGCAACACCATAGTGTGGCTACCGCCCCAATACCAGGGTTGTCACAAAAACGGGTGCCAATTTACCTGTTGCAACAAACAGGGGGAAGCACTACCTGCTAGCGCCCCTACGATATTGTCCTGCACTTATTACCAGCCCAAACCGGGGAGCTATTCCAGCATCAACCCTAAACCTGGGGAGCACTACCTGCATCAACCCTAAACCAGGGGTAGATGGTCCACCCTCAGCACTCACCTAGTGATGTCCCATCCGGCAACTCTTGCTGCCCTCTGCGTTTTTCACTGTCCGAAGTGTTCCACCCCTGGCTGGGGAATCTCCGCAGGCAAGACAGGGAACTGCAGAAATTCACCCAACCATGATACACTATCAGAACATACTGCTTAGTTTCAGGGAGTTACTGCTGGCAAGGGAAAAATGCGAATTGATGCCCTCCCTGTTCTCCAGTGGTGAAAGTGATGGCACAGCAACTAAAATCCAAATGCAGATGCACATCAGTGAGAAGAGCACAGTCAGATAGAGTAGTCAGAGAGCAACAGCACAGGTAGCAAAAATCAATGGGTCCTGTGACCCAAGATTGGATGTCAGTCGCCCAGCGTCAACCGCAGCAGAAAGAGGGAGATAAAGACAGCAAGTGCCAACCTCAAACAGTAGTACAGTCTTCAACATAGTGGTGCAGACTGAAAAACAGATCACCAAAACCACAAAGAACATGCAAATTAAAGAGATCGAGTCAGCGGTAAAAAACAACCGTTTAGCAAATTAGGCACAAAAGAACTGCAGAAATATTTTATGAAAACAGGAAACACAACAGAATAAAAAGATCTATCAGTATGTGCTGAGAGAAGGAACCTGGGCAAAGTAGCAAGAGCAGCCAGAGATATGATAACTACCTACTCATGTCCGGCAAAGGCATTCAGCCCCAGAGCGGAGGGAGAGAGAGAGAGACGTTGATGGCAGAAAAGCGTTGTGGCCAAACCTCAAAACCTCTGAACGATGGTGAAGGCAGCAGCCTGGTGGTGGCGGAATCCAGGGATTCTGGAGCCACATTCTCTCACCAAATGTAGAAACCTACTCAAAGAAATACCAGTCTATCAGCACATATCATAAACAGAGAATTTATTTCATGACAAGATACAATACAATTAGGCTTTCCTGTTTTCAGTTTCTATTTTTGGTAAATTCTGGTGTTTTTTTTTCAGTGTTTTCAAGTGATTTCAATACCTTAAAGAAACAGTGGTTATCAGTGGTTACACATTTTCGTGCCATTAAAAACAACAGAAACAGTGTTTTTCCGGTGTTTATGGAACGTTTTGCTTTTATTATTGCTTGCTTCTTGCACTGATAGTGCATGGTATATAGATAGTGTACGTACAGCGTATTTGAGGTCCAAATACATTTTTGCAAATCAAACCTATTGTAGTACACCATACAATACTTCGTCAGTGAGTCTTTGGTCATGTGCGCTCGCTTTTTCCTTCCCATGTAAACTTTTTTCTGTGAAAAGGCCCTCTCAACATTGGCACTTGAGATGGGCAACGCTAAAACAGCCAGTACACAATTTGCTAACTCTGGCCACTGACATAGCTTTCCATGCCAATACTGGTGCACTTGAAGATTGCGATTATCCGGGCAGGTTCTGCAACATTTGCATTAAACTGGGCGCTTATACCCTCAGAGTTATTGAAGCGGTCAAAACTGAAGCAGCACTTTTGAAACTACAGAGAAAATTCCCCTTTACGGAAGGGGTCTAGAACTTGTACAGAGTACCACAGTGAGGTTTCATTGACTTCAAATGCCATGGTTGGTGAAGGGACATTTCTATGCATCATTGCAAGCCATTTCTCATACATTCTCAAATAAAAGTTCCTGAATTGCTCTTCAACATTGCTTTGCTTACCAAATGGCAAGCACTCTAACATGGAACATGTTGCAGTGCCAAAGTCACTAAAGGTGTCGCCCAGCCTACTCCTCAAGGAGATGTTTCACATCTACACCAATTATGCTGAACACTTGGCAGATAAGGGTGTTTTCAGACTCTAGGGAAGAGGTGTGGTGCAGCGGCCAGGGCGACTGACTCCTGAACCCGGGTTCTCACGGTTCGATCCCCCGTGACGGTGGCAGATTAGCCCAGCACCATGTGACTCTAAGCAATAGCTCGCTTAATCTTCCCGACGGCCACCAGCGCCTTGACACCCTCTGGTAATTGTTCGCGCTTTACAAATACTGGACATTTACATTATGTCCACTACAGCAGTTATGTTTTCCTGTAAAAATCTAAGAATGCAGTACAGTGTACTTTTTTTCACATCACTATCAATATGCGACCAAAGATCCTTACATTTTCTTGCCTTTGGCATCATCACTCAGCAAAACTTCTGTAAATGGTTGCCAGATAGATAATATAGCGTTCACAGCCCCTTGGACTGAGAACCATCAGCTAAGTGACACAGTTGGGATGACTCTTTCTATGATGCCACACAAAGCACAGAATGAGAAATATTTGCGTTTTAGTTCCCGCGCATAACACAGTGCACCACAATGGACTGAAAAGTAAATAGCATTCTTCATTAACTCATAAGATTGTAAACATGCTTTCAGCATACCAACTAACAAGTGGTAAGACTCTCTTACAGGGAAGCACTTCAGCTCAGGTATCGATTTTGACAGGTCATCACTCAACTTTTTCATATACGTAGCTGAATCACTGCAAATACAAACAATATCACTCCAATCTTTGTTGAACTTGGAAAGAGCCTTTTTGCAGCAGCATTCCAAGTGACACTGTGTTGCATGTTTTCCAAAAGTCTGGTGTCATGTTTTCACCACTATCCTTGATGCTTGGTGATAGCACTCTTTTCACATATACTTGTCACTATACCTTGCATTGAATGTTTAAAACCTACTATCAATACTGACTCACTAGAAACTGGGGGCTGATGTATCAAGGGTTTTTACCCATTCTCTGCGGGTAAATGTGATGGCACATATTGGGAAAGATTCTTATGAAACCAGCCATTTTACCTATCAGTGAAAGAATCAAACGCAGCCAAAATATCAAATATGATTTTGATATTTCCTGATTCTCTACAGTTTCTAAAATAATTAAACAAGACCTAAAACATGCTTCTAAACCCTGCATCTTTAGACCAAAGACCACAAAACTGAAAAAAGCAAAAGGAAGAAGAAACAATATTTTAGTGACATCCCTAAACAACAAAACTCAAGCAGAATAATGTTAGCCCAGTCGTTCTTGCCGCTAGCTCGTAAAATAAAGTTACATTGTATTGGCCGCTTCAGGAAGAAATAAAATGACGCTTTCACTCTCCTTTTCCTTTCTTTGAATGGCATTTAGTTTGTGGTTGTACAGGTGTTTTTTCAGTGTTTATATGTTTACACTGGTGAGGGCTATTTCCCTTTCGGTGGGGTTTTATCAGTTATTATAGGTTTAAACCTAAAACCGGACAGCCTAAATACAATAGTACATGCAGCACTGGAACAGACAGCAAAGTGGCTGAATGTCCAACAAGGAGGGGTCTTCCAAAGCTTTTTATTGGTGAAAACCACAAGAGGAAAATAGTCTCTATTCATGCAAATATGTTCAGTAAAAGTACAGGATTATGACACTTCTTAAGAAATTAAGCAATCGGGGTGGCTCCTGCTTATCAGTAGCCTCACCAAGTTACACAAGTATAGAACACTAGGCCAATCAGAAGAGGCCAACACTGCAATGTACCTGCATGGTCTGAGGTGCTGTGACTTGTTGCTACCCACGTGATTTTTGTTAGTTACATTTTGGGACTGCCCAAGCAAATGCAATGTACCAGTAACGGTAATTTCTATAGAAGTGATTTGCATCATCTGTACTAGTAAAGTGCATGTAGATTGTGCCACTTCCACATATGGTGTGCCCAAGCGCTTGCGGCTAAGCTAGCATCATGCACTGTCTGAATGTGGTTCTTGAGCAAGCCTTGCGTTACAAAAGCATCTTTACTTTCAGCAGCTTCAGAAACATTTAACTAATTCTTTTGTGTCAACGATCTATAGGCATTTAAAATAGATATTTGGTATCACATTATAAAGTTATAAAGGCGGCTTCTACAGACCAACTAATTGGATTTTTGTTGTTTTATGGCATTTCAATTATTTTAATATATTTTTCTCTAATGGTGTTGTTTTTTTCATTTTAATAAGATTTGAGTAATGCATAAATACTTTACACATTGCCTCTAAGTTAAACCTGGCTGTTCTATGCCGGGAAACAGCATTTACAATGCTGTCGGTACAACGCGGTACCATTACAACGGTAAACAGACATAATATCGAATTTTTAATATCGAATTGCCAAAATATCGAGTTTTTAATATAGAATGGACAGAATATCGAATTGCCAAAATATAGTGGTTAAGAATATCGAAATTCAGGTAAGAAATATCGATTGTCAAAATATCGACAGTCATAATATAGTTGTTAAAAATATCGATTTTTTTTATAGTGTTTTAAGTGTTAGTATATGTGTTAAAAGTATGTATTATTTTTGTAATGTATGTTTTAATTTTTTTAAAGTAATGAATTTTATGTTATTTAATTTTTGCGTAATTTAATTCTGTAGCGGGTTGTGGGTTTATAGGGGAATAGGGTGGGAAGTAATTTAATTATAGTAAATTAAATATTAATTTTTAGGAATTATTAATTATATTTAATTTAATTTTGCGTTTTAGTTCTGTAGCGGGTTGTGGGTTTATAGGGGAATAGGGTGGGAAGTAATTTAAATGTAATTAAGTAATTATTTAATTTTATTTATTGGTATTGATAAATAATTCATTGTTAATTAATTATTAATTGGTAATTAATTTTTATTAATTGGTAATTAATTTTTATTAATTTTTTAATTGATAATTATATTAATTGTATTAATTTATTATTCAAAGCGGGTTGTGGGTTTATAGGGGAATAGGGTGGGAAGTAATTTAATTGTAATTCAGTAATTATTTATTTTTATTTATTGGTATTGATTATTAATTTATTGTTAGTTAATTCTTATTTGGTAATTAATTTTTATTAATTGGTAATTAATTATTATTAATTTATTAATTGATAATTATGTTAATTGTATTAATTTATTCTTTGTAGCGGGTTGTGGGTTTATAGGGGAATAGGGTGGGAAGTAATTTAATTGTAATTAATTAATTATTGAAAATATTTTGGTGTATTGATAATTAATTTACTGTCAATTAATTATTACTTGGTATTTTTGTATTATTTATTATTTTTGGTATTGAAAATTAATTCTTTGTTAATTAATAATTAATAGGTAATTAATTTTTAAGAAATAATATTTATTGGTATTTAGAATTAATTATTAAATATTTTGTAATTGGTAAGTAATTTTAATTAATTTTTTATTGGTATTGATAATTATTTTATTTTTATTAAAATATTAAATCATTATTTTCCCTACTGTTGCACTCTCTGGAGTGGGAATAGTAATTTTTACCCCTACGCTATCCAACGCTTTCCCTACTGTTGCACTCACTGGAGTGGGAATAGTAATTTTTACCCCTACGCTATCCAACTCTTTCCCTACTGTTGCACTCTCTGGAGTGGGAATAGTAATTTATACCCCTACGCTATCCAACGCTTTCCTACTGTTGCACTCTCTGGAGTGGGAATAGTAATTTTACCCCTACGCTATCCAACGCTTCCCTACTGTTGCACTCTCTGGAGTGGGAATAGTAATTTTTACCCTCCCGCTATCCAACGCTTTCCCTACTGTTGCACTGACTGGAGTGGGAATAGTAATTTTTACCCTCCCGCTATCCAACGCTTTCCCTACTGTTGCACTCTCTGGAGTGGAAATAGTAATTTTTACCCTCCCGCTATCCAACGCTTTCCCTACTGTTGCACTCTCTGGAGTGGGAATAGTAATTTTTACCCCTACGCTATCCAACGTTTTCCCTACTGTTGCACTCTCTGGAGTGGGAATAGTAATTTTTACCCTCCCGCTATCCAACGCTTTCCCTACTGTTGCACTCACTGGAGTGGGAATAGTAATTTTTACCCTCCCGCTATCCAACGCTAAAAATATTGAATATTTTTTATAAATATTACGTTAATATATATGTGTATTAAAAATAAAAATGTATGTTTATTTTTTTTTAACTTACATTAATTATTTATTAATTTTAAAGTTATTTAAGTATTTTTAAGTATGTTTTAGTTAATTATATATAGTATTTAATTAATTTTACATTACTTTTAAGATATTTAAAAATTCGATATTTTGACTATATTTTTTTACAACTATATTTTGGATTCGATATTTTTGTACTTACCTGTTTGTAGATAGGGATTCGATATTTTGGCATTCTATATTTTTACCTCGATATTTTTGTAGGTCGATATTCTTCTCATCGATATTCTGTCAGTGATCCCATTACAACGCAGTCAGTACAACGACTGCATTGTTACCACGCATACCATTACAACGCAAGTCATTACAATGACTTGCTGTAGGGGGCTTTAGGTGTTAGATTTGCAATCCAACACCTTCCCTACTGTTGCACAGACTGGAGTTGGAATAGTAAATTATACTATTCCAAACTCCAGCGGCCCCTACAGCAAGTCATTGTAATGACTTGCGTTGTAATGGTATACGTGGTAACAACGCGGTCGTTGTACTGACCGCGTTGTAAAGGCGTGCATTGTAAAGGCGTGCATTGTAAACGCATGCGTTGCAACGTCATATATTCCTCTATGCCATAGCTGCCAGGTGGTTGAGCACAGGTGTATTTAGTGACTTTTGTGATTCACCCAGACAATGATTTTGATTATTTTTTGAGGTGGGTTCTCACTCCCCTAACAATTGATTACATTGTTGTTCAGCAGTGGGATTTAGTATTGTTGTTCACTCACCTCTTCCTCACCACCATCTGTCACAAAGAGCATAGTGACTTCAGATATATAGATATCTTGAGGTCCATCAGGTAGGCCATTTCCTCAATCTGCTCTTTCATCTCGTAGGGCCTGGTCCAATAGTCCTGCAAAGCTGTGCACTGCCAGTCAGTGATTTGGTAAAACCAGAAAATCCTTTTAAATAATCTGACTTCAACATTGATTTTTGATTTTCAAATTGTTCTTTTAATTGGTAATATTTCTGAATTTTCCCAAATTCCATTCCTTCCATATTTTCGCACCTGTGAAATTTTGCAAGGATGGAGGTATAACTTGACAGCATTGAGGGCTTCACCATGGTGGAGCTGAGGGAAACTGTGTAGTGAGCAGGGGTTGACCTTACAGAAGAGGTCCACAAAGGTAGACTGTTAAATAGCCCTGAGAGCCTGGCAGGAGGTCTACCTGCAAAAAGCTACAACACAGGACCAAGAAGATGATACTGAGGAGATTGAGAATGAGTAGGAGGAAAAAGAGGCGAATGACTTAACCATGGTCCTAGGGCCAGATGAGGAGGATGACATGCCCAGAGGAATGAGAACACCTGCCTTGTTTGTGGCTGACAGCTGCACCTCCTTCACCAGCCTGATCCATGTAGAGTTGGAGGACAAGAAAGAAGAGAGGGTCCTAAAGTCACAACTAGCTACCCTGGCCCTTGAGGCAAAAAGGATGGCTATGGAGGGGAAAACGACTGAGGCAGTAGCAGCTATGGCCCTGAAGGAAAGGGGACTGGCCCTACAGGAGAATACAATATTGTTTGCTCATGAAGTGCATCAAAAGGAGCTGGATCTAAAGGTGAGACAGATCTCAGAGTCCAGTGGAGATGGAAACATGACAGAGTTCCCTAGAGGAGGTAACAGGGTTCACATCCCTAAAGCCCCAGCACCTAGCTTTGTGATGGCGAATGACAGGTACAAGTGGTTTGAGACCTATGAGTTTGCCCTAGGCATGCACAGGGTCCCAGAGGAGACTTGAGGGCTAGTGTCTAGAAGATTATGCAAGTCACCAAGAGTGATACACTTTTGCCCTGGATAAGGCAGGCAGGATAACGTCTGTCCCTATGAAGGGCATCCTTGTTGCTTTATTTTATTTTTGCCAGTGTGGTGCTAGGGCAGGAGATTGCCCCAGTAAATGTTTTTTGATGGGGTGCAGGGGTTACCCTAGTGTTGATGTGTGACAAGGAGATGGTGTCTAAAACTCACATGCCTGGCAACACTAAGAAGTGCAGGCAGTGGTATTAGTGGGGGTATTAGTAGACAACAGACTGACATTCAGTGATCATATAAGCTCAGTGGTGTCTGCATGCTTTCTGATACTAAGAATTTTAAGGAAAATAAAGCCCTATTTATCGGAAGGAGACCTCAGGACTGTGGTGACGATGCTTGTTATGGCACGCCTGGATTACTGTAATGGTCTTTATTTGAATGCCCAAAATCAGCATATCAATAGACTTCAGATTGCCCAGAACGCTGCTGCAAGGCTGTTGTCGGGGACCCCAAATTTGTCTCAGTGAAAAAAGAATTAATTCAGCTACATTGGCTCCCAGTGAAACAGAGGGTACGTTTTAAGGCCCTCTGCACAGCCTATAAGGCCCTTAACGGACCAGGCCCAGACCATTTGAAACAAAGGCTTAAATGGTATGTTCCTGGCAGGACTCTTCGGTCCACAGGAGGAAAAAATGTTCAAGTTCCTTCCTTTAAAAAGCGAGCTGGGGAGGCAGGAGTTTTATTACCTGCACTTCCAAGGCCTGGAACGACCTGCCGTTCCACCTGAGGAACTCCGCAGACCTCCTTTCCTTTAGAAGGGGGCTGAAGACCTGGCTGTTTACTCAATGACCGCCATCTCCGCTATCCCTCAGGCAGTACATAGCGCCAGGACACCTCAGGGTAACCGTTGCGCTCTACAAATCCAATTAACATAACATAACTGTCAATGGGCTAAGGGTGTAGGATTTGAGAGACATAGCAGCCAGTATGACAACTGTGAGGTCTCATCTGGTGTCTTCAAGGCAAATAGTCTCTAATGTACAAAAGCAAAAACAGAGCTGCACCACATATGAACTGAAGAGACAATATGTTACAATAAGGTATAAGACAATTTGAAAATGACAACTTCTGGTAAGATTCAGTTGTGTTTCTTCACTTTATTGTAGAATCATTTGAAATTCATAAAAACATCAGCCAACCTGTTTCGTCCAGTAAAACCTTGGACTTCTTCAGGGTAAAAATGATTTGATGCATTAGTGTCAAATAACCACGCATTGGAATCACGACACAAGGAACTGGGATCTTACCAGGAGTTTGCTAGCCGCAGGGGCTGTAGCATCTCTTTAATTTGGCTAGAGTGGTCTACTCGACCCGGATATTGCGATATAACTCTCCACTCTTGGTGATAACATACAGATACTGATCTTTGACGCAATCTTTCAAGGACTGTTTCCTGACCTTTGGATGTAATTTGACACTGCAGAAGTCCAGTATAGCTCTGAAATTTAAGACACCGCACCACACTCATGAACAGGCACAAACCAACAAAGGTCCTTTCAAGCCTTACGCAAAAACAAGGCGCTAGGGACCAATTCACCTACGTTATTGCTACGATTGACAACCTCAAGTCTCTAAAGGTTGCCAGCTCAAGCGATTCTCTTTATACAGCAGATGCTACAAAAAACTTAATAAAAAATAGCAAAAGAGACGGTGCTCCTGGCCCCAACGGTATCCCCCAAACTGTTTTTAAACACGACCCAGTTTTTTGGAGCTCCCAGCTTGAGACTCTTTTTGCTGAAGTTGAGTTGTTAAATCAAATCCCCGACAGCTGGCAAGGCTCAATTCTGACACCAATTTATAAAGGGGGTGACAGATCTAATCCATCGAATTATAGACTGATTTCATTGCTAGACGAAGGAGCTAAATACCTAGGGGCATATTTACAAGCCCCTTGCGCCACTTTTGCTTCACTTTTCCCTTGTTAAAAGTGACGGAAAAGTGGCGCAAGGGGCTTGTAAATCTGCCCCCTAGCCTCTTTGATCCTGGAATACTTGGTTGGTATGATCCCCATAAACCAGACGGGCTTTAGAAAAGGGATTGGTACAATCTCCAACATTCTATCTATCAGCCAAATAGCAGAGACATGCAAAATAAACAAACAGAGCTTGCATCTCTGCTTTATTGATTTAAAAGCCGCTTTTGATAGCGTGGATCGGAAATTATTATGGACGAAACTAAGATCATGGAACATACAAGAAAGAATTATAAAAGGTTTATTGCTATTTTACACGGATACATGGGTTAGAGTAAAACTCAGAGATGGATCAAGAGTCTCAAGAAAATGGAACACAAATAAGGGTCTGAAGCAGAGTTGCGTGCTGGCTCCCAATTTATTTAACTTGTTTTTAGCTGATCTTTTGGATAAACTTAGCACAATCAACTCTCATTCCCCGCGTCTGGGATTCTTATCCCTTTCGCACCATGCCTACGCCGACAACATAGTCCTACTCAGTTTGACCAAGACTGGTCTCACGAGGCTAATAACGGGTCTTGCAGAATTCCTAACAGTGAACAAGCTAGAAATTAATATAGCAAAAACAAAAACAATGCTTATTAGCAACCGTCCAGCCCGTCCGTATAACATCTGTCTTGAAGGCAAAGCCTTGTAGAACGTGTCAAGCTGCAAATGCTTGGGATTCTACCTTCATAATAAATTAAACCAGCGAGAACAGAAAAACTACATGGCTCAATGAGCAAGTGCATTAACCTTTGCCTATAAGACACAGGCAGTAAAAATGGGGCGCCCCTCACTCAAACCACTGATCACTGTAATAACGGCAAAAACACTGCCAACTTTAACCTACGCCAGCGTTGCCTATCAAGGAAAAGATGCAACTTTACTCAACAACCTAACAACCAGCATCCTCAAAAGGGTTTTTCAGCTCCCTCAAATGGCGTCCCCCGCTCAATTGAGATTGGAATTTGGTTTAACGAACGAGACAGTTGGCAGGTTATACTCAACAATTAAAGTGTGGTACCGTATAAAGCAAAATTCGGTGGACTCTAAACTAAACGAGGCTTTGTGGTTAGAGCTAGAGAAAAGTCCTAAAATAAGACATTTGCGCTATTTGCACAATGCACTTAAATCTACTTGTAATTTAGAACTTTGGAACAAAAATTTATTTTATGTAACATTTAAGTCCACACTTAATAAAGTCATAAAACCTCACTCGCTCTTGCTTGACAAAAGTATTTTGAGCCAGAGATCCCACGCTTGGACAGTTCTCAACAACTAAAAGGTTCTCAAACCAGCAGCTTACTTAGATTTAACATTTCCAGTCCACCTAAAAAAAACTGCTTATGACTTTGCGTTTTGGAAAATATCCTTCACTGGCAGATTCCCCAAAGTGGAAAAATATTGAAGTAAAAATGTGTCGCCTATGTGGAAGTACAAAAGAAGATCTTATCCACCTAATATGCATCTGCAAGAAACTTCACCCAGCACGAGTTACTTTACTAAGAAAAGCTTTTTTGGACAGAGGAATTTGATCATTTCGGGCAGCTATTATAAAAGGGCTTGATCCATCAATCAATCAATCAATCAATCACAGAATTTGTAAAGCGCACTACTTACCCGCGAGGGTCTCAAGGCGCTGGGAAAAAAAAAAGGGGGGGGTGCTGCTACTGGTCGAACAACCAGGTCTTGAGTAGCCTCCTGAAGGTCAGCAGGTCTTGGGTCTGTCGTAGGCTTAGTGGAAGGGTGTTCCAGGTCTTGGCGGCGAGGTGCCGCCGGTGGTGGTTCTTCGAATGCGAGGGACGGTGGCGAGGGAGAGGTCGGCGGAGCGGAGTTGGCGGTTGGGGACGTAGAAGAGGAGTCGTCTGTTGAGGTAGGCTGGGCCAGTCTTGTGGAGTGCCTTGTGTGCGTGGATGAGGAGTTTGAAGGAGATTCTCCTGTCGACGGGGAGCCAGTGCAGGTTCCTCAGGTGGGGGTGATGTGGCTGTGGCGTGGTACATCGAGGATCAGGCGTGCGGAGGCGTTTTGTATGTGTTGCAGTCGCTTGATGAGCTTGGCCGGGGCTCCCGCGTAGAGGGCGTTCCCATAGTCAAGTCTGCTACTGACGAGGGCCTGGGTGACTGTTCTTCTTGTGTCTGTCGGGATCCACCTGTAGATCTTGCGAAGCATGCGGAGGGTGTTGAAGCAGGAGGATGAGACTGCATTGACTTGCTTGGCCATGGAGAGCGTTGAGTCGAGGATGACTCCCAGGTTGCGTGCGTGGTCGGTGGGTGTCGGGGCTGCTCCCAGCGTCGTTGGCCACCAGGAGTGACCCTCAGATGAACTGTAAACTGGTTATGTTCCTGCGTATACATGAACAGGTAACAAAGTCAATACAGCAATGAGAGGGTCCACCTACAGAAGGTCTAACACCAGTAATAATTGATCCTTTTGAACAACTGTCCTGAGGACGATACCGCAAGGAGGGAGCAAGTGGACCGGATCATCTCAGATGTAGAGACCACTATTCCCAATCATAACGACTTGTTGCCGGTATAGAAGCGACTAACTCTTGTCATCTGTTAATTGCCGGTGCACTCCTGCAGACCATGTAGAAAAAAGTAGAGTACAGGCACTGTTTCATTGAACCTTAGAACGTGTTTATGGTTAACAGTTGATTTTAAATTTGTGATATATTTATTGGCGTGATATCTGACAGCTGAATGATTTTAAAATGTGCTTGATTCTTTTTATCATAGCTGCTACAAACAGTAAAGAAAATGTTTATGGTTTTAATTAACTAAACACTAAAAAATGTCATTTAATTTCATTTCAGTGGAATTGGAGTTGCACTAGAACTGGTTTGGAGTGACCACAAGTGAGGCCCATTATCATAGCCACACCTCTGGGTGTGCCCAGGGAGATCTAAGGGAAGAAAGTTGCTGCCATTTTAGAGTTAGGTAGAGAAGGGCACTGTTGGATAGTTTACAGTAAAACATACAGGAACTGCTGTAATTGCAGGTAGGGTCACCTCTGGGATCTCTTACCACATTGGCTAGGTGTGGCAGGTGGTTGTCCCCATCACTGGCTGGCACTGGGCACACATGTGGCACCCCCTGTACTCTCCTTGGAACACTCCTGGACCTGAGAAGAATCAGAAGAAGAACTGTACTGCTGTCCAAAGAACCCAAAAGAAGACTGGACCTATTTGCTTGATCCCAAGACCCCAGAAGTGTCTCCAAGGGTCTGTTGTCTGATATCCTATTTGAGCTACAGGGCTACAACAAGCTTCCAGAGAACTTTTTCTGCTTTCTTGCTGACCAGTGCCAACTGAACCTGACCTGGTCCCCTCTGCTGCCCTCTGTAGGAGTGAGTCCGGACCCCTATGTACTGTACCCAAGGTCCTGAGCCATAGGCTGTGGTCAGAGTGATCTCCTACCTGCCCAACTTGGAGCTTCATGGCACTCAATGCCGAGCTTCAATGCAAACAATCTTCTTTGACAGCTTCACTGGATTCAACACAGAGCAGCACCCAATCAACGATATCCCCGGCTCAACACCGAGCAGAGTCCGATCAGTGCCTTCACTGATCTCGACACCAAGCAGCATCCGAGCAGTGCCGAAGACCTTTCTTGACGACTTCACCAGTCCTGACACTGAGGAACCTCCTATTGACTCTGAGACCTTGTGCAGCAGCGCCCCATCGTCATCAAGCCCTTCCTCAGATACAGTTGGCTGCCAGGCTCCATTGGAGACTTTCTACCTCCATAAAGGTTTATAAGTGAGGAGGTAACTTTGTGACCGGGACAAACCTGGTACTTGTATGCAACCTGCAGTCCATTGTAGTTGGCCTCAAACCATCCTCTTGCCCCGGTCCAACTCGACCAGTTGACCACAGTTGGCAGTTAGTGCTTTTTGGCTTTATTTTTAAATAAAAACTTCAAAAATTCATAACTCCAGTTCTAACAATTGGATTTTTATTGTCTCTGTGTCATTTTAATTATTATAATGTTCTCTTTGTTTCTAAATTGGTGTAGGATTTTTGTGTTGTGTTCTCACTTTATTTCTGTCTGAATTCTGCATAAATACTTTGCACATTGCCCTCGAAGTTAAGCATGACTGCTCTGTGCAATAGCTACTAGGGCTTTGAGCACAGGTTTACTTAGCGACTTTTGTTATTCACCCTGACAAGGACAGTGATTATTACTCGAAGTGGGTTCTCACCCTACTCAAATAATACTCCAATTTCTTACATATTTTTTATTTTAATTTCAAATGCATCAGCAACTCCAAATGCCCTTTTATAGCTAAATGTTCAATCTTAATTGTAGAATTTCTCAAACTTACTGGGCAAATTTGAAGCAAAAAAGCAAATTTGACACACTTACTGTTCTGTACATTGATTGTTTGGTGTTTTCAGTCCTCTGGTGTATCTATGTCAGTACGAACCCGTCTCCCATGGTATTTTGAATTGGAAAAGTAACCGCCCTCATCGCCGCCACCGATGACATCAGGACCCTGCTAGACAACGGAGAAACAGCAGCCCTCATCCTCCTGGACCTATCAGCCGCCTTCGACACGGTCTGCCACCACACACTACGAACACGCCTTCACGACGCCGGGATCCAAGAGAAGGCCCTGGACTGGACCACATCCTTCCTTTCCGGCAGAACACAAAGCGTCCGCCTCGCCCCCTTCCGATCCAAGGCCACCAAGATCATCTGCGGCGTACCCCAAGGCTCCTCCCTCAGCCCAACGCTGTTCAACATCTACATGGCACCCCTCGCCCACGTCGCCCAACAGCACAACCTCAACATCATCTCCGACGCCGACGACACCCAGCTGATCCTCTCCCTCACCAAAGACCCTCACACCGCCAAAGCCCACCTCCACGAAGGAATGAAGGCCGTCGCCGAATGGATGAGGACCAGCCGCCTGAAGCTGAACTCGGACAAGACGGAGGTCCTCATCCTTGGTTCCAACCCTTCAGCCTGGGACGACTCCTGGTGGCCAACATCACTGGGAACAGCCCCGCCACCCACCGACCACATACGCAACCTAGGGGTCATCCTCGACCCCACCCTCTCCATGACTAAGCAGGTCAACGCCGTTTCCTCATCCTGCTTCAACATCCTCCGAATGCTCCGCAGGATCTTCAAGTGGATCCCCACCGAAACAAGAAAAACAGTCACCCAGGCCCTCGTCACCAGCAGGCTGGACTACGGAAACGCCCTCTATGCAGGAACGACGGCTAAGCTCCTGAGACGGCTGCAACGCATCCAGAACGCCTCTGCACGTCTTATCCTCGACATCCCCCGATGCAGCCACATCACACCCCACCTGAGAGACCTGCACTGGCTCCCTGTCAACAAGAGGATAACCTTCAAGCTCCTCACCCATGCACACAAAGCACTCCACAACTCCGGACCAGCCTACCTCAACAGACGACTCAGCTTCTACACCCCCACCCGCCAGCTCCGCTCGACCAGCCTCACCCTCGCCACAGTCCCCCGCATCCAGAAAACGACCGCCGGCGGCAGATCCTTCTCCCACCTCGCCGCCAAGACCTGGAACACCCTCCCCACCAACCTCCGACAGACCCAAGACCTACTGGCCTTCAGAAGACTCCTCAAGACCTGGCTCTTCGATCAGTAGCAGCACCACCCCCCTCTTCCCCCAGCGCCTTGAGACCCTCGCGGGTATGTAGTGCGCTTTATAAGTGACATGATTGATTGATTGAACTTTTGAGAGGCCCTATAACGCACCCCTTCCTTGTCATTCGGACGAATCTTCCCTAGATTCACTAAGAGTTCATTAAGTCCATTTAAAGTTATCAGTAAAGCAAAAAACGCTTTCCTTATGATACTACCAACTCTATCATAAATAATAGTACTGTTAAATCACAGATGTGCAAAGGTGTATCAGAGTGCTGTATATAGTAAAAGGCGAAGGGACAGTTCTTTGCTGTCTGAGGGGTCATTAATAGATAATCAATATTGTATACGTTGGTAGAGAAAGGAGATATTTGTCAGTGACTGGTAAGTTGATCCCTGAATAACTAACCATACATTTTTTCTGAACTTTAGGGGCGTTGTAGCGAGTCTGATAAATGGGTGAAACAGTTCACATCGCAGTGTCTGTACTCTGACAAGGAGGATCAATCTACATTCTCAGTAGGTGGCAGCATATTAACAAAGAATAGTGTAAGGCTTGTGCTAACAATTGTTTAGTGGGTGGCTCGGTGCAGCTGTTGTATTGCATCAGCAATTCATTACCTCTAACACCAATATAATCAAACTTACTGAGGGGGCCTACTACCGAAGCTGCTTTTCTGACTGCTCTGCAGCTATGGTATAAAGTCAATATTTATTTTTGACTTATTATTCCATTTATATTTATACAATGCCTTCAACAATGCATGAGTGGTCTGTAAACAAACATTAATCAAAACTCGAGGATAACCTTCATATTATCCTCAGTGGAAGGCACAGGGAAAAGAATATCTAGAAAGCTTGAATTTGGAAGTTACTCTATCACAAAATTAATCAACTGCTTTAAAGTAATCCGTTGTTTATTGAATGCCCTGACGTAAAATATTCCACTCTTTTGTCCGGAATTATTGACTGGCCACAGGTTTTAAAGAAATGTCTGAAATAAATGCAATTTGCTTACACATTTTTGTTCAGGTACACAAAGTATGAGGTTTGGTAACATTTCAGTCTTAAATGTCCAGTTGGAATAAAGACTGGGTGTGTTTTTCTTCAACACACAAATGTATTGAGTGATATTTACAGATGTATTTCAACATCACCCACTGTTAGTTTGAGTCTCCGTTAAAATGGATAAACAAAGATGTGCCCATCTAATAGGCCAAGGGAAAAATGTTCTTTACTTGTTTCACAATTCCCTGAAAACCCTTTTTGTGGGACGATTTGGTGGATAATTTAAACCTGCAATAGTCAAAGGGGCATATTATCAAGGATCTGCGATATTTATCGCAAAGCGCGCTTAGCGCTGTTTTTTTTATCGCCGGCTATCGCTGGGTTTCCTCGCCGTGATAGCGCGGTATTATCAACGCGTATCGCAAAGGCGATAGGAAATCCAGCGATAGCGTGTCAAACCAGCAATAGCATGAGAATTCCAGCGCTAAATTAACAGCGCTAATGAAAAGCTTGCTAATAGGCAAGTGTATACTTAACCCAACAATCCACCCCCCATTGACAAGATGGTTAAGGCGTTAAATTCCAGCGATAAGCGCGGTTAGCGCGAATTTTCCTATCGCTTCGCGGGCATTGATAATAGGGGGAAGTTGTGTTTGCGCCTGTTTCAATGAAGTTTTAGTCAGGAACGCCTACTTTGCATGTCATTAGCGATATATATCGCTGACATGCTTAGAGGTAAAAAAACGGCCGCTATCGCTAATAAACTCACGCTAAGGAGGCGATAAAGGGCTTGATAATATGCCCCAAAGGCTTTTATTTTGTGTGGACTCTTACTGTATTTTAATTTGGCGACCACCTCCTTCCAGTCATTACGAACACTGATTCCAGTCATGAACTTTTCACTGACAAATCATTGACTTCTGGCGTGTTCGTCTAATTAGTTCAAAGGAGTCGATTCAAAACTACAAAACCCAGAATGCATCAGACTGTCACACAACGGTCCAGGACGAGAACATGGGTCTTTAATGTCTTGTAGTAAGTGGTCACCCTACAATTAGAAACAGAATTTGAACATTGGGGAAGGGTGTAATAAAACAGAATTATTGATTCTTTTAAATATGGCAAACTTTTCTATAAATCAAGATGGCGATACTTTCGATTGTTTACCATAATCGGAGATAGAATCACTGCATGGGACCGGTGTACCTAAAAATAAACCTATACAATGCCCTTCAAGAACTTCCAAGCAGGTAAGTACATTTCTTTGCCATAGTATCAGACCACAAGGAATGCAACACAGGGCACCTTTTCAATCCCTGGCAATCGAAGTTCAGAAGTTTAACCGATGTCGGTATTTAAATGCAGTTTTTTTTAGGTTTGGCGTTTATGGTACTTGCATATTCTATACTTTAACGGGCATTTGGACAGCCTCCTTCAGCCAATAGCTTCTTTTGCTCTGAAAGCTTCAGTAACTGGCTTGAGACATCTTGATCAGTCCAAAAGAATCTTTTATTGTCAATGTTTTCCACCGCCACTGCAGTGCAAGAGGGACTATTTTATATCTAACCCAGTTGACAGAAGGCCTGGCAAGACTGGGAAGCCAGATATTACCGAGCACCTAAAATATGAAAGCTACAGAAAATAGTAAAATGTTTTTTCCAGAAACTCCCAATCTCAGATATTTTTGTCTGTGCTTGCTCCCCGCTGCTGGTGGGGAAATAAGCAGTGGCGAAGTGTGTAGGTTTAACATTTGGCTGGAATGCACACGCTCGGTCCACATGCCACGTAAATGTTAAACTTTTGTGACTTCGCAAATGTTTGTTATTTACAGGTATTCTAAGGGGGTTTGAATAGCATCCTTAGCAAAAGTGTGAAATGTTAAGTGGTTCGTTAGTCCATAACTGCCAATAAAAAAGCACTATTGGTGGGAGTTTCCTAAGTTCCTGTTCAGAGGTGAACTGGACTGTCAGTTCATGCTACAGCAATCCTGATGGAACATGAACAAGTTTGATTTGCATATGCTTGCTTCCGTCTGGCGATGGCCTTTAATGTAGCCCTGAGCGGGTGCCAGCAAGTGTGTGACCTTTGCAAGAAATTCGCCCTTCATATTTTGCTGTTTTAATATGTTGCCCTAAGTTTTAATTCATTTTATATTTGTTGTTTTAAAGAGTGCAAATTTAACCCCAGTGGTGTTTATAGCACTGAAAGTAGAGGGGGCGGGGCGGGGCGGGGCGGGGCGGGGCGGGGGCTTTCCTTTCAATATACAGTTTAAAGTTTTTTTTGCCTACATATTTTGTAAAACACAGAACGTACAATGTTTTGGATCAATAGAATGAAGTTTTTGCAACTATATTTTTAAATGTCTCCTGTCTTTTAGCATTGTATTGAATGTGTTGCTTTATGTTAATAGATATTAGATTGTATCACATATATGTTTTTTAAATGTTTTTACAGCCCTGACGAAGTTCTTGTCTAAAAGAACGAAACGCGTTGGCTGCTTGGTGCTTTGTTTCAAATAAAAAAGAAGAATAAAGAAATCTGAACATTTCTAACATTGGATGGACATTTTAAAATTATTTTGTACCTTGGATATCTGGATTGGGTGGTGCAACCTACAGTGGATAAAAGCATTTGATGTATTTACATTGCCTGTTAGTTTGAAAAAATATGTTCATACATTTAGTGCGACTTATGTTATCAGATCTATGAACATTTCAGGTCTTTTCATTTGTGACCGACTTTTACAATCGAACATCCTTTTCATCAGCAGTTTTGTTTTATTAGTGCTGTACCACTGTCTTTTATTATTATTGTGGTTTTTGAGGTGTCATTTATATTGTGGTTTTTGAGGTGTCATTCCATTTATGATTTTTACCGTATTCCATAAAAGGTTTGTTTAGGGGCTATAGCATTCCTAGTCTGGATGGGGTATTATTGTACTGTGAGGTATGAGGATCAAGACTGAATGTAGGATTCAACATGAGCCAAGTGTACACATGTTTGCTTGGAAGTGGACTTTCTGTAGATTTTTGAAGATGTGGAAGGGAGGGTGTGCTTCTGATGTGGACTAGTGCGGCATTCCAGAGTTTGAGGGTATGTCCCCAGTAGGACTTGGGCAGTGTATTCATTTTCTTATAAGTGGAGTGTTGGGTAAGAGTCTGCTTCTAAATGGGAATGGTATGCCCAGATGTGATTTCTGAACTTGATGTGCCATATGATAATAACTGCACCTCATTGATGAAGCTCAAATCGTCTGAAACAGGCCTTGGGTTACTTGAGTTCTTGTTTAGAGAAGATATAGCCTGGCAGTTCGGGTTTTACTATTTGTATTGGGGCAGAGTCGAGACTGATTTGCATATGGTTCTTTCCTGTTTGGAGTTCCTCAGTGAGCAAAAAAATGATGAACTGGAATGAGGTCCTCAGTGACTGTCAGTGTGTGATATTTTGCAATTATTTCATTCATCACCTTTTGTTGTTTGAGTGCCGCAACTGTGGGTTTTAACCCTGACCTTGTGACAGCTGAATTCTAGGACTCATGAACCCGCTAAACAAAAACACTTGTACCATACTGTACATTTCACATTTACCAAATCTAAAGCACATTGTACCTTCCCTAAATCTTATTGTTCTCTGTAAGTTGTTGCCAGAACTGGATTGGTAAGTAAAAAAAACAATGGAAAATGTATTCAGAGTTCCTCTGCCTTTGGCTAGGTTGGAGCTATACAGCTAGTACATACATGCTTACATATATTAACATCAGCTGCTTCCTCAGGTCTGCCATCAGACGTTCACGGTCTGAGAACCCTTTAGCCCATCCAGATTAAATTAATTCCTGTGTTGCCCACTTTGCTGGTGTTTTTCTCTGAGGTCCTCATGGCTGCTATAGACATGGCTGTTGCTTCTTCCCATTCACAGACAGGCAACTGAATTTGCTACCCACATGTTTGCATCTGACTAAAAAGACAGGTGTTAGAAATGGGGGCTCTAGTTGGCAGTGGTTTGCACCCTGTCCAAGTAGTGTCCCTCACTCTAGTCAGGGTAAGGGAGTCACACAGCTAAGATAAACCCTGCTCCCCCCTTGGTAGCTTGGCACGAGCAGTCAGGCCTATCTCAGAGGCAAGGTGTAAAGCATTTGTACATACAGACACAGTAACACCGTGAAAACACCACAAAAGGACACCATGCCAGTTTAGAAAAGTAACCAATATTTATCTGAATTAAACAAGATCAAAACAACAAGAAGCTAAAATATAAGAGTCAAGAAAACACTTTTATAAGGTTAAAAATAGTTCAGTCGATAGTAAACTATGGATGTGTCACTTTTAGCACAAAGTACCTGGGATGCGTCAAAATTAAAGATGAAAACAGGCGCAGGGGAGGTGAAGTGCTGGAATAGCAAAGCAATGCGTTGGTTCTTTACTGCCAGGGGAGGCGAAGTGTTGGTTCCTTATTGCAGCACAGGGGAGGTGATGCGTCGGTTCCTTACTGCAGCGCAGGGGAGGTGATCCGTCGGTTACCTACTGTGAGGGGAGGTGATGTGTCGATGTCCGGACATGCGGCCTCGGTCCCTTACTGCTGGGCAACGTCGATGAAGAACTTGGCACCCATGGATGATGGGTCAAAAATCTGGACGCGCTGTGTTGATGCAGCAGAGCAGGCGCTGCGTCAATTTCACAGCTGCAAAACAGGTGATGTGTCGATTCTTCAGCCACACAGCAGGGCCTCCAGAGTTGGAGCGGGTTCCACGGACATCGGTAACACAGTACTCGGGACACAGGCTGCGGTGATCTTTCAGCCGCACTACAGGCAGGCGCTGTGTCGACTCTTCGGCCGCTCAGCAGCGATGCATTGATTTTTCAACTGCACGTGTAGCTGAGATGGAAAAACAGGTGCTGGGAGTCGATGCATTGATTTTCTTCTCAGGTTACCAGATACTGCTTCCAAGGGTCCAGGAACTGGATTTGCACCACTTGGCAAGTCAGGGCTCTCAGCAGAAGAGCCCAGGCACTGGTAGGTGAAGTTTCTGATGGCCCTGAGACATCTTAACAGGAGGCAAGACCAAACAAGCCCTGGAAGAACCTTGGAAAGCAGGATACAGAAAGCAAAGTCCAGTCCTTACACTCCCAGGACAGAAGCAGCAGGCGCAGGCCAGCACAACAAAGCATCAAGCAGAGTGTCAATCCCTCCTACAGCATCCAGCTCCTCTTCTGGCAGAGGCAGAATAACCTCTTAGTCCAGAAGTGTTCTGAAGTTATGGTGTCAGCTCCAATACTTATACCAGTTTCTTCCTTTGAAGTAGGCAAACTTCAAAGGAAAGTCTTTTTAGTGCACAAGACCCTGCCTTTCCCTGACCAGACTCCAGACAAACTTCAGGGGGGATGGGGACAGCTATGTGTGAGGACAGGCACTGTCCTATTCAGGTGTCTATGACAACTCCTCCCACCACTCAGGCTCAGGAGGACCCATCAGCCTGGTGAAGGGCCGTCAGGATATGCAGGGAAATTCTCAGCTCCCTTTGTGTGACTGTCGCAAGAGAATGCACCACCAGCCTGTTAGATCTGGCATCATTGGTGTGGGTTTCCCCTTTATTTTTGCCTTTACTGCCTGTGTTTTTGCTTTGTGTTGGACTCCGTTTTGCTGGTCTAGATGCTTTGGGCACTTTGCCACTGCTGTTCAGTGCCAAAGTGCAAGTGCTCCCTTTGTAAATTGTTGTTATGGATTGGTGTTTCCATGATTGGTCTATTTGGTTTACTGTTAAGTCCCTAGTACAGTGCACTATGTGTGCCCAGGGCCTGTAAACCAAATGCTGCTAGTAGGCTTGCTGCACTGAGTGTGCCACCAACACAAGCAGCCTTGCAACAAGGTCTCAGGCCTGCCATTGCAGAGCCTGTGTGCAGTCTGGTACTGCCAAGTCCCACTTGCCAGGCCCTAACCTTCCCTTTTCTTACATGTTAGTCACCCCTAAGGTAGGCCCAAGGTACCCCTGTGGGCAGGGTGCAGTGTATGTGAAAGGTAGGACATGGGTGTGGCATGTCCTGATAGTGAAATACTACCAATTTCGTTTTCACTATTGTAAAGCTATCTGTCCCCATAGGATAGAATGGGGAGTTTGCTCATAACATCTTATAAGCATAACTGCCCATGGGAACAAGATGTGAAAATAAAGTTTGATATGCCTGAACTCAGTTTGTTAAGATGTATCTTTTAGTGAAGGTGATTTTTACATTCTGGGTTTGAAAATACCACTTTTAGAAAGTAGGTATTTTCTTGCCTAACCATCCAGTGTGCGTCTGCTAGGTTGTGTATTGACTATCTGGCTTTAGAGTGACAGGGGCTGGGGATGTGCATTCTGTTCAGACAGCCACTTGGGGGGTTGAGGTGTGTCCTGCCTTTCCAGGGTGAGCCAGGGCTGGGCTGCATAGACCTGGGCTACATTCAGAGTAGGGGGAGGAGATTTCTTTCACACCTGAATGGGCCTGGTCTGCCAAGGACAATGCTGTCTCCACCTCTTGCCAGGTAGCTGCACCAGAGAGGACAGAGCTGGATTTGGCTGGGCAAAGAGCTTCTCTGCCCCAGAGAACAGAGAGATTTACTGTATAAAAAGAGGGGGCCAGACCCCAGACCTTTAGATCACTTCTAGGAATCAAGAGGAACCTTTGCCAAGGAGAAGAGCTGGAGAAACTGAGGAGGAATACTGTCCCTGTGCTGTTTGCTGTCTGGGGTTGGCCTGCAGTGGCTACTTTCTGCTAAGGAAATGGAAAAGGACTTTGCTGTTTGATGTGTCCCCTGCTTGAGGAAGATCTCCAAGGGCTTGAATTGAGCTTGCCTCCTGTTCTGAAGTCTCAGGGACACAAAGACTTCACCACCAGCTCCCCTGAACTTCCTTGATGGGTGTTCTGACCTGCTAAGAGGTACCTGCTGTTCTTTTGGGACCTCTGAAGGCTGTTTGCCACTGGGAGCTGGAAAAGTAACTCAACTTCGAGAAGCGAGACGCATCCGCACCTATTTCCGACGCATCGCCGAAGAAATTGATGCAGCGCCTGTCCGCAGCTCGAGAAATCGCTGCACACCGCATTGAGTGCACCGATCTCTGAAGTCCGAGATCACCGCACCGATTCCGATGCAAGCCCTGCTGTGCGGCTGTAAGAACCCACGGATCGTCATGGATCGTCCCGGATGGTCGTATTGCATCGAGGCGCAAGGTCTGTCACATTGTTGGGGGGTGCAGTAAGAGACCAACGCATCACCTCCCCACACAGTAAGAAACCAAACGCATCACCTCCTCTCCAGTAAGGAACCAACGCATCACCTCCCCCGGAGCAAGGAACCAACACATCACCTTCCCTGAGTGTAAGGAACTGACGCATCACCTTCCCTGTGGCCCTTTTTGTTTGTGTGCGCAATGCATCCAAGGTACTTTGTGTGAAAAGTGTCGCATCTGCAATTTGCTTTGAACTGAACTATTTCTACCATTTGAAAGTCATATTTTTATTACTGTATTGTGGATTTTGTCGTTTTGGTCTTGTTTGGTTTAGATAAAGATTACTTATTTTTCTAAACTGGTGTGGTGCCAATTTGTAGTGTTTTCACTGTATTACTGTATGTGTTCACAAATGCTTTACACACTGCCTCTGAGATAAGCCTGTCTGCTCGTGCCAAGCTACCAAGGGGGTGAGCAGGGGTTATTTTAGAAGTGTATCCCCCTTACCATGACTAGGAAGAAGGGTCCTTACTTGGACAAAGGTACCTACCTCTGCCAACTAGAGACCCCCATTTCTAACAAAGCCCAACTGCCAGACTCCCTCACACGTGGATGCCACAGGCAGGCAGATGCACAGAATGGTAAAGCAAAAAAATGCCCACGTTCTAAAAGTGGCATTTTCAAACACGCAATTTAAAAACCAACTTCACTAAAAGATGTACTTTTAAATTATGAGTTCAGGGACCCCAAATTCCAAATCTCGATCTCTTCCCGATTGGAAGTTAAAATTGTAAGATGTTGCGAGGCAGCTCTAATGATAACCTATGGGAGAGATAGTCTTGCAATAGTGAAAAATGAAATTAGCAGCATTTCACTATCATGACATGTAAAACACACCAGTACATGTCCTACCTTTTAAATACACTGCACTCTGCCCACTGGGTTACCTTGGGCCTGTGTTAGGGGTGCCTTATATGTAGTAAAAAGGAAAGTTTGGGCCTGGCAAGTGGTTGCACGTGCCAGGTCGACATGGCAGTTTAACATTGCACCCACAGTCACTGCAATGGCAGGTCTGAGACATATTTGCAGGGCTACTCATGAGGGTGGCACATTTAGTGCAGCAGACCCACTGGTAGCATTTGGGTTACAGGCCCTTTGCACACCAGGTGTGCCTTACTAGGGACTTACTAATAACTCAAATATGACAATCATTGATATCAATTACCAATACAATTTAGCCAGAGAGCATGTGCACGTTAGCACTGGTTAACAGTGGCAAAGTGCCCAGAGTCCTAAAACCAACAAAAACAGGTCAGAAAAAATAGGAGGAAGAAGGCAAAATGTTTGAGGATAACCTTGCAGAAAGTGCCAGGACAACAACAGGACTGTGATTATAGTGACGATCAGCTTTGATGCACACCTTAGTCATAATTTGCGAAGTCAACCATCTTGATTACCCCTGTGACTGCGCCTCTGAATCCGAGAGTGGATTATGCCTAGGAGAAATTTTTATTATGTTGTAAAATTCTCATAGTTCCCAAATATCATGTTAAATGAAATTCCCAAAATTACTTCAAATTTCGCATTACACAATTTTGGTATTTTTGCATGCAAGTGATTAATTTGTGCAGAAATTTCTCAGCAAGAGACACTAGTATCTACGGGCATCTCGCAAATCTATATTTATGAGACATGGATATTCGCGTGAAAAAATTAATGTAAGATAGCGGCAAACCACAATTCAATCTAAAAGCATAATTTCACAAAATTTCATGGGATGAAATTATACAGTTTCACCTACAATTAAAGTAGTTGCGATAAGAAATTAATTTGCTAGCCTTCTTGCCTAAATATCAGTTTGACAGCTAAATAGTAAGTGTATTAGTATCTATCTATAGGTGCTTTTAAGTGAGGGCCTAAGTACTTTCACTTGCTAGTGTCATCAGAGCAGCAACTTCGTAACACCTAGACCCTGGTGGAGTTCACAGAGTTGCACTATGCTGAACTCCGCAAAGTGACTAAAAATACTCTGCTGCGATACGCGGAGTTCCGGTGCGGCCAGAGTTTGCCGGGCACCCGTTCCCGCTTCCATGGGCAAAGAGGAGTGCGCCCTTGTGTTGCAATTTCCACGCAAATGGCACTATGCAGTTCTTATGTGTGTCCTCACGTTGGAAATCATGTGCGAATGGCACCAAGCGGTTCAAATGGGAGCGGACATCTTGTTTTTCTACTCTCTGTTATGGTGTGGGCCTAATTTTCAATCCCTCTTTAATCCTCCCCCTATCAAACCCCTATCAAACTTATCTACCCCTCATTTTTATTTACTATATTAGTGTGTCTTTGTGTTTGTGTATTTTATATTTTTAGTAATTTTTTATGTGTTCTTCATGAATTTTTTTATTTTGTTTATTTTTCCCCTTACTTCCTCATTTCTTCGTTCCTTTCCTTCTTTTTCCTTCTTTTTTCATCTTTCTTTACCCCACTCAGCGCCATGGCAGAGAGTCGTCTACCTTGCGGGCGGTGGCGCTGCCCAGGTGTGCAGACGCAGGTGATCTTTAGTGAAGAAGAGGTGGCTGCACTAGCTTTTTTTTGTGCAGCACCACCTCCCCTCCATGCTGGCAGCAGGCCCGGCAGCAGATACTCCCTGCGGTACCGTCGGCTGCGCTGGGGGAGAGCGCGCTGTGCAGACACATATATGGTGCACCGCCCAGCTGATGCACAGCTGGGCGGATATCTTAGACTGGGAACAGGATCTGCTAGGCTTTGAGATTCCGGGGCTCGGTGCATAATAATTATTTGTTGTGTTTGTGGTCTACGATGCAACAAAAAAAATCCGAATAGCATGCTGCTCACACTCAGAGGTAAGTTACATTTAGTTTAAGTTGGAATATTATTATTATGTGATCCAGTTTCTAGTTTCTGCTAGGCAGGTGCTCAGCGCTGCCTAATCACACTCATTATTGGCGCTCGCTTTGGCTGATTAATTAAGAAGTCATTGCAGACTGTCCTCCTGTCACCATAGTGATTCAGTGATAGCAGTGAGTTAACATTCTCTCTGGGACTTTGTTTATGTAGCTCATACAGTTCCAAGCTATTTCACAGCGAGGTGTAGTATGCATCTATGCATTGCAAGAAAGGGAGACGGATTTGCTCCATTAAGGGGGTTGAGAAATGTGAATAGAATCAAAGATCATTCACTGCAATGCATTAGTTCCAAATGTAGTTTTTGTTAAGGAAATTTGTGGAGATTAACTGAATCACTAATCTATTTTTTTAATCTTCTTCATTTCTTACATCAGCACCCAAGGGCAAGAAGAGGGACATGTAGAGGGTTTGGGAGTAGCTGCTTAACAGGAAGCGCCAACCACCAATGCTGCTGCTGAGGACTCTGCTAACCACAGTGAGTCCTATTATTTATAATTATTATTATTATTTTCCTAATGTTGGGTTTTATGATTTTTGTGGTCTTAGGGCAGAATCTTGGGGTATTGGAAGGTTGGTGCTGGGTTCAAGGATGGGAGTTGCTGCCTGGAGGTTGGTGTTACTGGTGAGAAATAAAGGTTCTCTGACACCCTTTCCTGCTGTTATCCTTCCACGTGGTGACGAGGATGGGATACGAACCCTCTCGTGCAAAGCACAATGGATTCAATTTTTGTTTCATTCCTGTTATCTGTGCATTATCTTGTTTTTCCTTATATTACATGGTTTTCCTTTTTGGTAGCGGATTTTTTCAGTTCTCTAGTCCACTTATCTTCTGCTTTGTTGGTAATCTGTCCCTCTCTCTTATTTATCTTATGATACTCCAAGAGTAAGACTAAGAATAACAAATTTTTGGTACTCAGCTGTCTACTTTGAAGATTGCAGGCCCAAGTAAGCTAGAATTATAAATAATATTCACCATGTCTGTTTGTTGAGAAGGCTTCTTATTCCTACTCATGATCTAACAGTCAAGTTCACAAGAGAGTGGCCATGATCATGGACCCCCTCTCAATGTTGTGTGCTGTGTCATTCACTTATACAGTATACCGGCATCTTTCCATGACAGTGCAGCATGGCTGGAAAAAATATATGATGTCCCACTCCCAGTGCATTTGCCAACCAACACCATATGTCTTTCATTGACCATTATTCCACCCCTGGCTTATCTAACATTGTGAATCAACCAAATGCCCAGAGTGATATTTTTGTTAGAAAATACCGCAGTGCTAACCGAACTGTAGTGATGTATTGCAGTTGTATTTTTTGATTGAAACAATTGGGGGTGGCGTATCTGGCATCTAAAATATGTATAATGTTTTATTATAGCTGCACATACCACCAGTGATGCTGGCTCCAGTGCTGCTGCAGGAGGAGAGTCAGTTGGTGGGTAAGAAGCGGTGGCAGGGACAGGCACTGGTAAGTCACATAATTGCTTGCTTATTGGCAATTACTATTATACTCACTAGCTAGTTCCAGGGCAACATCAACTCATGGCCGTGAACCCCCCAGCTTTACCAGCTGCAGCAGTAGTTGAGTTGTATGGCCTCTTCTATCTGCAACTCACCATAAGCTCACATAAATAGTATTGATGGCTTGAGAGAAACGTGAAAGAACGGAAGGTTAAAAGAAAGGAAAATGGTACATGAGTAAAAGGGTGGGTGGGTGAAAGGGTGCGTGGGGGGTAAAGGGATGGATCGGTGAAAGGATGGTTGTAAGAAAGGGTGGATATTGAATGGATGGATAATGAATTGGAAATTTTGATGAAATATTGGATGAGAGAAAGTAAAGCTTAATTATTCATGGTGGCTATGAGTGGATTAAATGAAAGGATTAATGAATATTTGTATTGCATAGATGAATAAGCAAGGCAGCTCTTCTCATTTGTTAAGTGAGTCAGATGTATCCCACCATCACTCATCACCCCTCCTCCTGCCCATGGAATTTTGCCACATACGACGGAAGTGCAGTATGGTTCAATTTGTGACTGCAGAGTTGACTGTACAATGTTGCGGCATTTACAAAGTTTCCAATACATGCGAACTGAACACACAAGGAGTTTTTCCTTTTGCCCACTCACACACCTCTTAGTACTTCGTTCATTTATTTTTTCCTAAATTCTTCCATCCCAGCCTACCCAAAAATTGTAAAATCCATTCTTGGCATGAGCCGCATTTGATTTTATAACCATGAGAAGTGATTCCAGAATATAAATATTTCATGGTTTCTCATAACAGATTTATTTTACACCTGTTCAGATTTTTCCCTTTTGACTATGTCGACTACAGTGACTGAAGAGCCAAAGATGACAAATCGATGATAGGTGTGGTGACCCCTTTATTCTATATTAAAAGCTCTACCCTACCCATCTAATCCCTCTACCCGCTCTGCAGTAGAGTAAGTAAAATGTCTTTCCTTACTTACTGTCCAGCCAATTAATTTGTTGGAAATAATATGTGCTGGTGGGCAAGGCCAGTGAGTAAAGTGGGAGTAAGTGCATGATGTGATGTCAATTTTGGCGTATGGGATACACTGTGATGAACGTGCCAAATACAATCTATATGTCCTGTTTCTTTCCCTGTCGCGCAGTGCATCATTCATTTTCCCCAATGTCTACTTACAGAAGAAAGGATAATTAATATCCGAATGTCATCCGTGAGGTTTGTGATGAAGTATCTTATTTAATATTCATCTGCCTCTTTGGCATCAGGGTAGAAAGAGAAATGCATTTGGAGAAAAGCAGGGCCATTGGAATTGAAAATAGATAATTGTCAACTGCAGCTGCCCCAGCTGCAGACAGTAGCAAAATAACCGAAGCACTGGCTAGAAATGAGCATGGCTCCATTATTTTAGCACAACACCCAACTTGTACTGCATAGTGCATAATGCCATGCTCATTAATGAGAGGTAATTTATTTTTCCCCTCAAAGTGTTTGTTTATGGTTACTTGAATAGCCTTTAGAAGAAAGAAAAATCAAATCTCTGTTTTTTTAACCCTGTGTTATTCTGCCTTAATTCTTTTTTATCACGGGGTCAGTGCTTTTTATGCAAGGCATGTGTGAGTAAAACATAAGTTTAGCCTTTTGACTGTCCTGATCATAATTACATCAAATTCCAGTGGCCCTAGTGGACCAGCAATGTACTACTACTGTGCCACCCACTCATTTCAAACAAGTGTTTGCACAGAGCATTATTTAAAATTTGTCTTTTTTGTTTTTGTTTTTCTCACTATAGCTACTCCTGCTGGTCCACCCATAGCACCCAACACCAACAGGCAGAAGATAGCGGCCCATCTGCAGCGGCAGTGGCTGGACCGCATTTTACAGGAATAATGGTGGCTGGTAGTCCTGGAAGTTGAGGAGAATGAAGTAGATGCCTCTCAGCCGGGCCCCAGTATAGTCGGTCCCCCTCAGACTCCAGCCTCTTGGCCATCCCATTGCTGGCACCGCACTGACAACAGCACGCCATTGCTGCAGCACATCCTGCAGCGGCTGAACACCATAGAGAACCAGTTCACCACGATGGAGCAGAACCTGGACCAGCTCCAGACCCAAATACAGAATGCCCTCTTTTTGTCCATTGTTTGTTTTTTTGTTTTGGTGGGAGGGACTTGTTGTGGATGGAGAGGGTGCGAAAGGAGTAGGGACCAGGTTTTATTATTTGGACATTTCAGATTTTGGGACAAAGGGGCTTGGGTCAGTTGGGTTGGGGAGAGGGGTGAGCATGTTGTGTGGGTGGAGAGGATGGGTTTGTTAGTAAACAAAATAAAGGAAAACTATATTTTATCAAAATGTATGCCTGAAGTAGTTTGTTTTACTTTTACTTTGCACTGGTACCTTCAGTTTCTATGCAGCCTGTCTATTGTAAGAGTGTACCACTTAGTTATAGAGTTATACCTCTCTAACTATCGTGAATATTAGGGGGGATACTGCCATGACCAATATTGTCTACAACAACCTAGATAAATGATTACTTGTAGTAGCAGTTAGTTGCTTACTTACTAACTTAACTAGTTCACTTCACTCCATAGTTGTCTTACCTGAATATAGATTAAGCAATAACAGGGAAGGAATCACAACTTCACAAGCAAGGTCCCACTTCCACCCAGATAAGCTCCAACTGTAGGATTAATCGGAAGAATTATCCATCGCAGGCAACTAAATAGAAATAAAAACACTGAGTTAGTGGGTTATATCAACGCTTATGAAAAAAGTGACACCAGACGACTACTTGATGACACAACAAGAATTCCTGATAATATTAAACTAATAGCAAAAAATAGCAATAGTAGTAACTTGAGTAATTGGGAGCTACTAGTCACCTACGAAATCCTTGAGTCGTAAAAAATGGACTCAAAATCTAGAGTGGACAAGCTTAGGTTAGGCGTTTAAAATTACGCAAAACAAGGCCTGGATGATGATGCTGACGCGTGACAACTGATAGTCTTCGTTCGAATCTAAAATATGGATCACTTTTTATACGTGGGTGGGTAAATAGGGCCAGTGTGGGCTATTGCTTAGAAGATCCTGCAGTGAGTTGGTGTTGCTTACACCGCATCCACCCCACCAAGTGTGTGATCCATTGATGGTGTAAATTAAGCCACACCTCAATAAATCATACAGCCCGGGGGAAGATGGTTAGGGGTTTGATGAATGGATTGGAAAGGGGATTTGGGGTAAGGTTTGACAAAGATAAACACAACACAAGGACAATATTCATCTGGGCAATGAGCAGCACATTATTCGTCAAAAATCTGATGTGGAGTGAAACAAAGGAATGAGTATGACACACTATAGTTAAATGCAATGCAAACATTCCTTCTGCCGCCAAGACCCAAGTTATCAGATATCTAAATGTTCGGTCTTCTAGGTTGGAGGTGAACTCCCAACCAGCTCTCTAAATATGAATGTTTAAAGAAAAATGATACTATACTGCAAAAGTAGATGGTGGATTTGCTTTCTCCTCAGAAATCTCTATCACTCATGGGTGCCTGTCTGGACTGGTCCGGTAGGTAAGAAGGAGTGTTGAGCTCAGTTTTTGCCTTTCGTTCGTAGAGGAGACTAGAAGGCCGGTGGATTGTAAAACAAAATCTGTATTTTAGAGTCAAGGAGAAGGACATAAGGAAGCTTCTTGAAGAGTGCATCAAGAAGACTCTGAGGCAGAACAAAAAAACACAAAGGGGCCGATTCTGATGCGGGTTGGAAAAGCTTCCCGACCGAATCGGTTGGGAAATGGTGTCCGACCCACTCGGATCGGGAAAGTCCGACCGGCAGAGTAGGATGCATCCGGATGCTTCCAGATACGATTTGGTTGAACTCCTATTGACTTCAATGGGAACATTTGTTCCTAACCGCATCAGAATTGGGCCCTCGGTCGGGAAGACACGTTCCCGATCCGATTTGGAAGGAGCAAATGCCGTTAGGAGGCCTTCCTAACCGCATCAGAATCAGGCCCTCGGTCGGGAAGCTTTTCCAACCCGCATCAGAATCGGGCCCATAATGGGATCTCAGACTTTCACTTTTGCCACCAGTGCAACACACACACACATGCACACATGTACACGCACACACACACAAAGCAGCATTTCACAAATAAATGCACCTCTCTCCATTCCACGTAGCTGAGTACTAGGCCTCAGACTCTTGGTTTGCCTTTCAAGCCGATAACTTCTTGCTTCTAGCTGTTGATGAGGTAGCCCCACAGCTCCCGCCCTGAGTTCTTCCATTCTCCTCCTGACTCTGAGTAACTCTGTCCCAGACAAGTCATGACCCAAGCAAGATGGACGTGTAGTGCACTGCTGTTGAAGAACAAGTAGAGAAACAGAATTGCAGTATTTTGCATAGTTTTTGTTTGTTAACAAAAGTGATTGTCCTGGTCTCTGAAGAACCAGAAATAAGAAGAGGACCCTGCACATAAATCTGGCTAAGTGTGAAAGGTCCAATCAACATTAGGGATAAAATGATCACCCATTACTCACGCCCCAAACATTGCAAATCAATCACCTCAAGCAAGTTCCCACATTATAGTTCAACACACTCCCTCACTGTCTGCCACAACATGATTCATCAATCATCACTCACAATCACTCGATAATCAGAGCACTCATTGGTGCAATGGTTACCTGTTCCAATCCAAGCAAGGTGGTAGGTACACTATCTCCCCTATGATGCAAGCAACAGATTGGAATTTGACAGTCTTGTAAATCAAACGGTCATCTGGGGCAGGCATCCTAGATGATGAAAAAAAGAGAAGGTTCATACGGGTGGACCGTACGGGTCAATGAATTTTCGCTAAGTAAGTTTGTAAAGGCCAATCTCCTCCAGAGATAAAATGATCGCCCATCACTCAGGCCCCAAACATTGCAAATCAATTATCTCAAACAAGTTCCCATATTACAGTTCAAAACCCTCTCTCACTGTCTGCCTCCACATGAATCATCAATCATCATCTCTCACACAATCACTCACTCACCGTTGCAATAGTAGTAGTTACCTTTTCCAATCCAAGCACGGGGAGTTTAGGTATTAGGTATTCATCTTTGAGGCAGGCAACACATTGGAATTTGGTATTGGCACTCTGCTAGTACTAAGTGATGCAAAAAAAGGATAGGCAAGAGGCTTGCAAGGGGGGCAGGCATTGTCTCCAATGTCATGAAGGAATTGTGGAGGCTTCTTCAATTTACACTGGTTCATCTGCAATTTGGCAATATATATGACTAAAATTGGTGGGGCAGCATAAAATTGACACAAAAATATTAATGTTCCACAAGCTACTTTTTTCTGTTGAAAAGATAGAAGTTCAAAGACAAATAATTAAAAGGTGCTATGGGAGCACCTGCAGACTTAGTTCGGGAAGTAGAGTTCATCCTCAAATTCAGGTGGTTCACCCAGAAGTTGGTCAGCAGCACACTAGATTCTGACCAATTATCCTCCTCCTGTTCTGTTTCAGGAGTTGTGCAATTGTGTGGTATGAAATGTTGATTCATTTTGATCATAGTCAATCTCTCCACGTTTTGAGGTGAAAGACTGGTCCTTCTCACCGTAACAACTGCACCAGCTGCACTGTACACATGCTCAGCAGACACACTGGCGAAAGAACAATCCAGATACTTTAATGCCAGTCTGCTGAGCTCTGGCCATTGGTGCATCTTCCCATACCAATACATCAATATATTTTGATCCACGTAGACCTCTTTTGGATCATCCAGATACGCCTCGAACATCCTGTGGATGGTCATTGGAGCTGCCACTTGCTCAACCTCTTTTGCCATCGCCTCTGCACTGGCCTTAAGCCCTGCCTATTGAAACCAATACAAGGCAGATGTTGGGTCTGGTCCTTCTGTTGCTATTGTTGCCGGTGTTCTGGTTGATGGTGTTGTTGGCTTCTGTGAGACAAGACTGCCCGCTCTGGAAGTTGAACGTGGCACCCCAGAACTGCTGGGTGGGACACTAAGTTCCAGCCATTCTTCTTTCAGGTCCCCGGCTTGCTCAACAATCCACCTCTTGTATTTTGAAACATCCCCTTCAGAAAAAAGGAAAGAAAGTGAGGAGATGTTTTTGTACCATGTATCAAGCACTGTGGCAAAGATATACTCTTTGGACATGATGATGTCATGTAGCAGCCTTATATTAAAAGATAAGCGAAGGGTTAAGCTCTCAACCTAGACATGTGCTTCAGTGTTTTCATTCACACCTGCGGGGGTAAACCTTTCAGACACCTTCTTTACATGGTCCTGTAGCAGATGTAACAACGGGATAGCTTGGCCCATCCTACTGTCCTCCTTGCTAACTGTCTGTGTGAAAATCTCAAAAGGAGTAGCATCTGTGTCAGGCATTTGATTAGGCCCCATTTGTCCGCATCCATGGTCATAGCTTTCCCAACTGCATCTCCTACTCATAGAATGGCAGAGGTATTGATCTGTTTGTACTGCTCAAAGAGACATTGCAACATGTAATAGGTCGAGTTCCAATGTGTTGGCACCTCCTGTATCAGGGCTTTAACTGGTGCTCTATTATTACGCAGAATAATCCACAACTGTTCCCGGGCTTTAGAAGAATGGCTGAAATTAGTGCAGATTCTTCTGCAGGTGGTCAGTTTGTTGCTGACTATGTTTACTTTTTTGAGAAAGTCTTGCACCACCAGGTTGATGCAATGGGCCAAACACAGGACCCTGAAATAGCCTCCTTCTGACATGGCCTTGACTATGTTACTGCCATTGTCCGTGGCAACTAATCCAATTCTGACAATCTGAGTCACAGCCATTCATACACCTTGCTGTTAAATTAGCCCAAGATGTTTACAGCTGTATGTGATTTCTCCATGATGAACATGGCCACTGTTATATGCCACTGAATGCTCTTAAAATGTTCTTCAGGGCCAAGACCTGCAGATATCTTTTGCTTTACCCCCACAAAAGAGATTCAGTGTGCAGTGATGCACATGTAATCAGTGTGGCAAAATAAATCCAACTTGGAACCTGCCATCTCGGGCAAATGGCTGCCACAAATTCTAAGAATCCCACTTCTTCCACAAAAGAAAAAGGGAGGAGGTACAGCGCTAAATTTTTTGCCAATTTCCCATTGTACAAACATGTGGGTGGGTGGTTCTGCTCATAGGGCTCCCCCTGCCTAAACATGCTTGTACTCGTAGCGTGGATATTCTTCTTTTCTGGGACCACTGACACAGGCGTCTTTTGAGAAGTCGTAGACTCAATGTGGGTCGTGTTGGGGATGTCACTGTATGCCGTGGGGTCTCAATCTCATTCTGAGACTTGAGCCATTATGAAGTCGCAGAGGTGGGTAATTTTGCTGGCACACTGCTGGGGACAGGGCTGCTTTGCATGAAGATGTCACAGTCTTCTTCCTCATCATCACCTCCTGCCATGATTATTTTTGTAGCTGATGTTCATCTGCTCTCCTCAACACCAGGACCACATTCAGCAGGTTTTTTAAGATGCTCCTCCCACTTGATTGTGTGGTGTTTTTTCATATGGGTTGTTTGGCCTCCGGTACCATAATCTGTACCAGGTTTACCTCAACGAACATTTGTGTTTATCAAATGCTGCAAACTGCAATGTGCTTCCCCTCTTTGCTAACCGAAAAAAAGTCCCAAACTGGGGAGTAGTACTTTTTTATTGTGCCACTGCCAATGCCTCAGGAAGAACTGGAGGTAGGTGGGCATGTCGACAATTGCCTCTCTGCTTCTCCTGAGGTAGGTGTTGGTGCAGGTCTCAGCTGGGGCATTGCAAATGTGGGAGCTGGCGGTGCTACCTGTGCCACATCTCTCGGAGCAGTCTGAATAGAATTTTCAGACTCCTCTGTCTCACTTTCCACAATGACTGCCTCGTCGTCATCATTCTCATCATCATCCCCTTCCATAAGTCTAAGTCTTACAGGAACTTTTCTTTTCCCTTGCCTCTCCTGTTTTCTCCTGGACTCTGCCGGGTACCAATCCATGTCCCTATCATCATCATCAGAAGTGGTGCTTGGTGAAGATGGTGGAATAGTACTCTTCCCTTTACTTGCTGGAGATCTGGGAGTCAATGATTCTAAAAGAGGAGATTCTTACTCGGAAGGAAGCTCAACCTCCTGTTCTGCTCCAACATCAGGAAAATGTACTATTGCTGGCTGCGGCTGCTGTCCACTTTGCTCTGTTTCCTGAAACGATTGGGTACTACTTTGCGAAAGGGATAGATCTAATTCTGCTTCACTGCTCGTAGGCATCGTCAGGATTGCTGTGGCCGCCTCACTGCCAGACATGGTCTTGGGCTTAGGTTGAGGTGCTGCTGTTGATGCAGGAGTGCTGCTCTCATCTTGCTTCCCAGAGGCTGGTACAGCAGGCACAAGACATGGTGGTCCAAAAAGGTTTTGCGGCGAAATGCCACTGGTGGTAAGCTGCTTCTTCTCACTGACCACTTTCTTGGAAGTATCTTTCTTTGTGGCCATCTTAAAGCTCTCAATCAGCAGTGGCACTAAGCTGCACAAGCGGAAATGATTGGAGTACTGACGTGTGACTGCACAGGCCTTCTGTTTGGCAGTACTATGGGTGATGTCTCTTCTCTTGTGCACATAAAAGCAAACAAGCTAGAAAAGCATTTATTGTGAAACGTGGCATTGTTTGCAGTTTGAATTAGTACAGACAAAGGCAATAATGTTGTTTTGTTTACTTAGATAACTTTAAAGTCAAACCTCACCACCATACCACATAATTCCCCACCAGAATAACACACAATATACAGAATGATAGAGCTCTTTCCTTTATGTCCATATATTCTAAAGGAGACACATATGGCACTCAGGGAACTCAATGGGCAAATGGAATAGTAATCTTTTAAAAAATGGAGGTTAGTGTGCGCCTATGGCAGGCAATATGGTCATAGGGGTAATGGAACAATAATCATCATTACACAAATGAATGAGGCTAAAGTCTACTCTACAGTGCACCGTAGCCAGGGTGTCCAGGAGGAAACTGAATATATCTAAGAAACTGAATGTTGTTGCACGGCTGTTCGTCTATGTTGGATGGATGGATGATGGGTCAACCAAGGCAAAATGGGAAAAACATTTACAATAAAAAAAGAATGAAAAAAATTAAAATTTAAATTTAAAAAGACAAAAATTAAAATAAAAAAATTAAAAAATTACAACTAAAAATGTACAATTAAAAACAATTTAAATAAAAAAAATAAAGATAAAAAATAAAAATAAAAATGAATTTTAAAATCAATAATAAGTGAAATTATCCGTAAGAATGTTATTGAAATGATATCTCATCCTTCCATGCAACCCTATGGCGAGGGCACACTGGCTGGATGCACAAAATGGCTGCCAGCCAGTTCCACATTGTCAACAACACTGAGCAAGAATGCATGGGGAACAAAGAAGACATGCAGGCCTATGGCAAAAGCACACTGGCTGCCTACACAAAATGGCCGCCAGCCTTATGGTGGCAATAACAATAACCAGCAAAGAGGCATGGACACAACAAAAAAGTCATGCAGACCTATGGTAGAGGCACACTGGCTGCCTACACAAAATGCCACCAGCCGCATGGCCACAACAACAAGCAGGAGGCCTGGAAAACAAAGAACACATGCAGGCCTATGGCAAAAGCATACTGGCTGACTACCCAAAATGGCCACTAGCCACATGGTCACAACAATATGCAGGAGGCCTTCAAAACAAAGAGCATATGCAGGCCTATGGCAAAAGCAAACTGGCTGGCTACACAGAAGGGCCGCCAGCCACATGGTTATAATGACTACAACAACCAGCAAGGAGGCATGGCCGCAACGAAGCAGACATGCAAGTCTATGGCAATAGCACGCTGCCTTGCTACACAAAATGGCCACCAGCCACATGGTGACAGCAACAAGTAAGAGGCATGGGGAACAAAGAAGACATGGAGGCCTATGGCAAAAGCACACTGGCTGACTATACAAAATGGCTACGAGCCCCATAGTCACCAGAACAGAAAAAAAACAGCAAGGAGACATGGCCACAACAAAGAACACATGCAGGCCTATGGCAAAAGCACACTGGCTGCCTACACAAAATGGCCACCACCCACATGGTCAAACAACAACCAGCAGGAGGCATGGTAAACAACATACACGCCTATGGACACAGACTACACAAATAAAATGGCCCCTGGCCACATGGCATGGGGAACAAAGACAAAGGGTGGCCTTTGGCAAACACACTCAGACACTGGCCAGACAAAGAAAGGAGGAATGGTAATTGGTAAAACAAGAGAAAACAGCATTAATTCAGCAATGCCAACATACACCCTCCAAAGGCATCAAAAATACTACTTTACCTATACACTCTTTGCAGAAATAAAATGTGAAATTCCCCCCCAAAAAACAGATTTTGTAATTTAGTCCAATGCCATTCATGGCCTAAATGATGTTTGAATTCGACAGACACCACATAAACAGTTGTTTTATGCACCCATGGCTTTTACTGGGCCTACTGACTGGAAGGTCCATTGTCAGACTAGGCCACATACTGAATTAAATAAATATTGCAAATGTATTAAAAAAAATCGAGAAAATGTATTAAACTGTGCAACATATTTCCTTTACAAAAGAAGAAAAATCACATGCAAAAAAACAACTAGGTCCCTACTGAAACTGCACGCCACCGACCACAATAAATTTTAAAAATCGAAAAAAACATGCAATTAAATCCTGGTGCATGCAATCAAACAAACAACACTCTTGTACAACAGTTTTTTAACTTACTTATAACATCTCAAATACAAAGTCCTTATACCCAATGGTATATATGCAGCAGACAAGGAGAGTGATCCTTCCAGCTCAAAATCCAAATAAAAAGTGATCTGGAGATGGACAAAGCACTGGGAGGAGCCTGCTGGACAGGAACAGGAAGTGGATTCTCTGGGGCACTTCCTCCCTATTGAAAAAAATAAATAAAACCTCTCAGCTATTTCTCGAGAACTAAAGTTGTTCTAGTGGTGCTTTTGCGATCGGCACTACATAGGTGCTGTCGCAGCCAGAATTGGTGCAAGCGAGCGGGAAGTATCGTGCAAGCCCGCTAGCGGCCAGAGAGTATTGTGGCGCTCAAACAAATCTCAAGAACGCAAAGAGAAAAAAAACACTGCTTCACACCTGGGAAGGCGGAATCCAGTGCCCAAATTCCACAAACTCCGCGAGCAGGGCGGAGTCTACCACCTGGGACTAGTAACACCCCACATCTTCATTCAATTAGGGTTATGCATCTTTGTAATACTTTCAGAGCTGTTCTGTTGTTCATACAACAGATCAAGACCAACTAAAATGCGTATTTCTTTATGGTTACTTGATCACATCTATCTGCAGTGATCCCCACTGTTCTCTTAATTCATCAAATACCTGTTTCTCATTGGTGTAGTGCCTTGCCTAGACCACTGGAACAGTATTCTCCTGTGTCTTCCAGCCAAGACAAACCTGAAGCTCTACAAAGAACTAAACAATCACATCTTTTGCCTGGTATGCCCAGAGTGCATCAAAGCTTTGAAGGCTTTATGATTGCTCACTATTAAACATTGCTCGACATTTAAAACCATCTATCTTGAATGTAGAACATACAGAGATGAGCATCAAAATATTCCTGCTTGCTCATCTCCCCTTAGTAGCTGCCCACTGTCCAGGAATCATGTTCTTTAAGTGGAAAAATATCAATTGTGCAGAAAATTCGTCCAAATGTAAAGATAGACATAATAAAACACACTTTCACTGTATTCGTACCTGAAAACACATTTTTGATATTTTGAAATGATTTGAAAGTCAATTTGTTCCACTCTACATCTAATCATTAACATAACAGCTTGAGAAAACCTTGGCGGTCATGGTGACATTATTAATCATTCTGGATTGTAAATGTATTAATCTTGCCTTTAAGAAAATTCCCCTTGAAGCAGAAATGAGAAAGGATGATCACTATTGTAAGAAATTGTGTTATTGGTTGAGGGGGTGGAAGCTCCGCTCAGGCAACAACCACAGTCCTTGTCAGGGTATGCAATATTAAGTTTCTAGATTAACCTGTTCTTAATGTTCTGGTAGCTTGGCACAAAGCAGTCAGGCATAACTTAGAGGCAATGTGTAAAGTATTTATGCAGCACACAAACAGTAATAAAGTGCAAACTCAACATAAGAGAACTCCTAAACCAATTTAGAAACTTAGGGTAAATTTTCAGAAATAAAATTACACCAGAACGACAAAAATCTAATCAGTAAAACTGGAGATGTTCAATTTCAAAGTTTTAAGTGAAATTTGCACCTCAAAACACACAGCATCAACTGTAATTATCAGGTCATGCCAGACCAGGTCAAAGTCACAAGTTCAGTATGACACTTGCATGGGTTTTTTGCAAAGTGGGCAGCTGTGGATTCTGAGCCCTAGCTCAGCAGGCACCTAGGGAACCTAGCAATTCTGTAAATGTTTTGAAAACTAGACACCTAGGGGAATCCAGGATAGGGTGACTTGCATGGCTCTCACCAGGTTGGTTTACCCAGAATCGTTTACAAACCTCAAATCTTGACTAAAAACTAATTTTCATCGCATTTCCGTGATGGGAAGCTCAGGAATCTGCAGGGACCCACAATCTTCTTTCCACCCAACATTGCTCTAAGTCTTTTGATAAATATGGCATGTCACTAGCGACAGTGACAGGAAACGGCCCAAAACACAACATGAATACATCACATTTTTCCACTCAAAACGGACCAGTTTCTTGCAAAGTGAGGAGCTGTGGATTTTGGCTCTAACTCAGGAGGCACCTAGGGAAACCTAGCAAACCTGTACATTTTTTAAAACAAGATGACTGGAGGAGTCTAGGCTGGTGTGCCTTGCGTAGATCCCATGAGGTGTTTGTACCCACAACGCCATGTAAACCTCAATCTTTGCCTGAAATCACACATTTTCCTTACATTTCTGTGATGAAAACTTCCATAATCCACAGGAATCCACAAAATACCTACCACCCAGCATTGCCACATTTGTGCCAAACAAATGCGCTGTGCCACTTGGGTGGCTGGTCCTAGTGCCTGCAATAGGAATGGATCAAACCAAGGTCAATGGGAACCCTTTCATGGGGACTCCATTGACTTCGGTTTAATTAATTCCTGTCGTGGGCACTAGGCCCAACCACACAAGTGCCACAGTGTTTTTAACAGCCACAATGTTATTTTTGAGAGAAGTTGTTCATCCATGTCTCATAAACTAATCAGTCTATAATTTGGAGGTATAATGGTGTCATCCTATTTATGGATGGGTCCTATAAGTGCACCCTACCAGTTTTCCGGGAACAGAGCTGTCACTGAGATTTTATTAAACAATAAATATTAAAATTGTGCCCACTAATTCATGTTTGTTTTAATTATAACTGCTGGGAGGTGCTTTATTCCTGTGGCTCTAGTCAATTTTATTAACATTATGGTTTCCTTAATAATCTTAAGGGAGAATTGTGTTGTGATCTCCTTACCTAGAATGAATCTTTCCTTCTGTGGTGCCTCTTCTCAACTATTACTTTATGTTTCCCCCAGATAAGTTTCCCATGCCTCCTTTGCTACCAAGCACCACATTTTCCCTTCCTCCTTCCCTTTCCCTTATTTCATGAGCAGCAAGAATTTTGTTTTACATTTTTTGTTTCTATCACCTCCAGCACAACTGTTCAGCATTTATTTAGTAAGCATTTCTCTTGTTATCAAGTTTTCTCTTATAGTTCCTTTTTTATACATAGAGACTTTTACCTCATGATCATAGTTTTTCTTAAGTTCTCTTTCCCATTTTGTATCTGTTTTTTAAACTTCTACATTCCCTATCAAACCAGACATTAAGCTTCATTGTATCATTCAAGGCTTTCTTCTCTCACTGCTTATCAACCTCTAAGTATGCCTTCAAAAATTCTACTACCTGTGTAATTGTTTCATTATATCATTTTATAAAATCGTCAGGCACTTCTTCTTCATGTGCTATAATTGTCGCTATTGAAAGCTAGCTAACAGTTGAAAGTGTTTGTCTGTAATCCTACTTGTATAACATTTTGGATAATCTACTTGTAGTGGGAGGACCTGCTTTCTAATATCACAAACCAAAATATTTTAAACTAACTGCAATGAGCGGTGATCACTTCCGTCTGTGGTGTCATGTGAGTTTGTGGCTCCTGATACACTCCGAAGAACTCTGACAAAAGCATAAGAGCGTAGTAAATTGAATGCAGGGTTAGATGTATTATACTAAGCTCCATGTGTGGTGTACTCATTGTTAGTACATGGGCTGGGGAGGATGCTACAACTAGCTACAAGATAGGGGATAAGTAAGGTGAAGATCAACAGTGCTCTCCCAGAGAGTATGCCGTGGCACAGTAAACTACTCGTGCATGGCTAGAGTGCCTCCACCAAAGTACGGAAACGAGGTTTGGCATATATTGAGTGAAAGCGCAGCGACAGTTCCATGTAAAGCATTTGAAGTCAATGAAAGCTTCACTGAGAAGTCTATACATCGGTGGCTGAGAACCTGTTGAGAAGGTCACACAAAGAGGTACTGCGCTACTACGCAACTCCAAAGCTGTACATTCATATAGAGAGCTAACGCTATAGGCAGATGCAACCAGGTTTTAAAAGAGCAGCAAAGTGCAATATAACATTGCAAACAGAAGTGCTGCAAGGCAGAAATCAACCAGGTGTCAGACAGCACAAAGAGATGCCTAAAGGCAAAGTGATACAAGAAACGGTCATCTGCTTACGAGTAGTGAGTAAAGAAAGTCATCAAGCCACAGTGCTGGAGGGACTCACCCCAGAGAAAGCACCTGGGGTTGTGCTTGCAGAGACTTCCATAGCAAAGCGTCACCCCACCAAAGGGGGGCTCAGAACAACTCCAAACGGTTCCAAAGAGCAGAAAACTGATAGCGGTGATTGGATTCGTGACAGTTTGTTCTCCATTGGAGACCAAGAAAGGGGTCCCATTTCCTGTCATTATCAAAGATGATCCAGAGGCCAGCACATCGCAACATCTCAGAGATGGTTTGCATAAGCAAGATCACCAAGCAGAGTCGGAGAGAACTATACTCTCCACATCAGTAAGGTCCACCAATGGTTACAATGCTGCCACCTTCTTGAAACCACCACCGCCATTTGATACTGTCATAAAGTTGAATATTGGCATCAGATGGACTGCCTGGATAGAGACATTAGATGATTTCATTAATGTAATTGAAGAAGTAGATAACAAGAAGATTATCAAGTACCTTAAGAATCTTGCTGGTAATGGTATAAAAGAAATCATAAAGAAAATGCTGCGAGCTGAAAAATTACATACAGTCAAATCAAATCAGCCTTAAATCTCAGATTCAATCCAATGCCAAATGTAGATTACAAAAGGTACATCTTCAGTCAAGAGCGACAGAAAGCTGGTGAGACCCTTGATGAATTTGTTGAGAGACTGGATATGCTCATCAAACACTGTAAGTTCAATGAATTTAATGATGAGGAAGCTATACACCTCAGTGATTGATGCATGCTAGTCAGATTCGTTCAGATGAGGAATGCTGAGAGAAACTCCTAGTCTGAAGAGAGTTCTCATGGCTGCCAGAGCTGAAGAGCGTGCTGATAGACAAGCTGCTGACATGGAAGCCGGAGGTGCCCAGAGTGAATCAGTCGTAAATGTGAAAAATCAGTCAAAGCAAAAGGCTGAGAGACACAGAGGGGCATATTTAGAATGCCCCTACGGTACTTTTGTGATGCTCCAGAGGCAGAGTGTGCCGGCCCATATTTACAAGGCCAGGCAAAGCCACCCTGTGTGTCTTTTCATGGCCTTGTAAACATGGAGTAAGGCATTGCCTTATTCTGCGTGTAAGGGGCATTCCATGGGTGTTCCCACATAGCATAAATCTGGGGCAGCGCCAAAACTATCGTCTTCCCAAAGCAAGCGCAACGAGCTCATTTTTTCCTCTGCAGCACACATAGAATGAGGAAAATGCCTCTTTTGATTGTTTTTGTGTAAAAAACAAACATTCCCACAACACAGACACCCTTGCATCATGGTGGAAGGGTGCCTATGTTGGCGCTCGGCTGTAGTTTGTGCAGCAGCGCTGGCAGAAAGGATAGGAATGTGCCATATCTTGTAGATACGGAGCATTCCTACTCTTTTCTTTTGACATAGGGCAGCGCAGCCCTACACCAAAATATTGTAAATATGCCCCTGAGTGAATTCTCTACAGAAAAAGAAGTTGAGTTTCAGGTGTTAATTTTCGTTTCCACACCAAGGTAAATGTCCCACCATTGGTCAGATCTGTAAAGACTGTGGAAAGGAGAACCATTTTGTATTGGTGTGCAACATAAAGGAAAAGTAAGTGATTCACAGCGCGAAGACAAAATGGCTGCCTGAACTTTCCAGAAGCAATGTTTGATGCATGCCCTTAAGGCCAAGCTACCACATCAGCTGAGGCAAATCGACACCAAAAGAAGTCAATCGACATTGACATCTTAATCAAACAGCTCTTCCATATCAATATCAAGGGAAAGTGAATAAGATGGTTCTGCCATGTCAATGTTTGCCTCAGAAAAGCATTTGCATGTTGGACTGGCCGCCTGTGAGGAAAAACACTGCTCCAAGAGAAATTGACATGACAACGCAACAAAGTAATTCAAACATTGTCCAAAGATCACACTAAAAGTCAATGGTTGTTCAATACCTTTCATTATCAATAGTGGTGTGTCAATAAATATGGCTGAGGAGAAATATAATGAACTGTCTCCAATGCCCAGACTTACACCATTGAAAACTAAAGTGTATACGTGGGCTGCATCGACCCACTAAAAAGTCAAGGGTCATTTGTAGCAACGAACAATCATAAGAAAACAAAAGTGCAAGCACCCATTCATGTACTTCAAGGTACGGCATTAAGCGTCTGTTTACTGAGTTTCAGCACAGCTGCTGATGTGGGACTGATATCTGTGAATGCCCACTATGAAATAGTAAAAATTCCCTTTGTTGTTTCAATGGTTGGGAAAACTCAAGACTATGAAAGTCCAACTAAACAATAATGAGGACGTTCCTCCTATTGCTGAAAGACACAGACGAATTGCCTTTCACTTACAGGAAGCAGTTGAAAAAGAACTTGAATCTTTACTCAAACACGATATCATTGAGTGGTCCACTGGTCCAACTCCATGGGTTTCTCCCGTAGCACTAGTACCCAAAAAGGACTAAGCCTGGGCAGAGTTTAACTTCACGGAATTCCACGGAGTTACCGAAAAACTCTGCCAAATTTCCTAATTGATACCAATGCCAAAAACACAGCATTCAATTACAGAAACAAGCCTAACTTCATCGCTCTTCATCCACTAGGTGGTGCAAAGAACAGCAAACAGTTTGACGTCCGTGTTAAATGAAATCTCAACGTGTGTTTGCGTGTGTTGTTCACTTAAATGGTAAAAAAAATCCATAGATTAATTAATGCAAGTGTAAAATCCATCTCACACAACCTTTTGGTTTAATGCAGCTTAATCCAGATCTTACAGAAAAGAAACGCAAACAAAACTTTTGACTGTGCTGTGGCACTAACATATTTGTGTAGTACTCGCTGGAAACTGATGGGAACTGTGTATGTGCTGTGTGTATCCATAGGGGGTTTGTGTTCTGCATCTGGGTTACAGCTTTGCCATTTTGCTGTCAGGCTATGCTAAGAGGCTGACCTGGAAGGAAACACTTTTTTTCATTTGTTCAGCCCTGATATGGTCCAGGTGCTGGCATTTTCTGATTCATGCTAATTTTGCCTAGTTCATAAACCTTCTAAAACTGAGCTGCTGGTTAGAAGACTGAAGCAGTCTTGCTCTCACAAAAAGCATGCGGGTCCCCAAAGATCCTGTCTGCCATCTGAACGTGCACCTCTCAGATACAACGGAAACTAACTAATATGGATGCAGTACAAAATCAGTTCCAAAAGGCAGACAGAATTTCAAAAACAATTTGCGTAAATAAATATACTTGTGGGTTTGAGTACTACGTGAATTACCCGCAGAACATTAAATGATTTCATAATGCAGGCACTCAGTCTATTCAAATATTTCTCTGCTTTGCGTACCCCAAATTGCTCGCATTGGCACTGGTATCCTGTTGATACCTGTATCCGTAGTTCTCGTATCCTATGAAAGAAAAACACAGTCAAAGGAGAAACAACTTAACGAAGTTAAAATTATTGCTTCATATCAGGACCCTAGACTATTAAACCGAAGCATTGTTTGAGCACTAAAGATCACACATGCCCACTCTTACCCGCCTAGGGGAGTTGCTATTTGGGAGAGCATGTAGCTTACTTCCTTCGGTAAGCCTTTCCCCATCACCCGGCTGTATTCTGGCTCAGTTTCCACGAATCTCTTACTCACCATGGAGGAGCTTTCTAAATACTGCTACCAATTATCAGCTCACTCACAAGTTCCAAATAGGACCAGACCTGTAATCGGACCCTCCACCTATTATTTTCACACCAGCCAAAGATTGCCAGCGTGAGGCGGCAGCAGGCAGGAAGAGGCAAATGACCCAGGGCAGACAGGGGAGGGGGTGTTGGTGCTCCCCTCGGCGATGTGCAGACTGCAACAGTGATCACTGATTTCAAAGTCCTGAAGCACAATGACACAAAACAAATCACATAAGGCAACCCCACACCAGTGTGATAAGAAAGAACCACGAGCACTGCCAGGGGCCACTGAAAGGGCAATACTCTATTCTATTCAAGGCAACCGGGAAGATAGTATGACCACTTCAAACTTCACTAACCCAACTCTATCACTGTGGCATCAAATGCTGCAATGCCTTGAACAATAAAACATGGAAATCAAGGTCCTGTACTACTGAGCCCACGGTGTCGTGTAGTTCCTATATAACCTATACAGGATCTGCGCGTGTGGATAACATAAACTGTGGGATTGGTGGCAGACTGATTCCGTGCACCCCCTCCGGATACGTTAGCCTGTCTGTATCAGCTAGCTCACAGTGCCACTATAATCTCCTCTTACCAAGGAGAGAATAGATTCTGGCAACCTCAGAACATTACAACCCTGATCCCTCAGAATCGTGGAAACAATATACTACCTTTCGCTCAGTCACTCGTGCTCACTTAGTTTGTCTCAGAGAGTTACACAGAATAAACAGGCTGAGCATTTTAAATAAGTATTTATTGAACAGTTGTTATTCTAGTGTAGAATAGATGATCTGCAACAACCATTAGACAGTAGCAGAGATATATGATTAGCAGTACTACGAAAGTAAAGGGATGGTATAGTTCTACCATCTTGCAGAAATCATGAATATATACAAGTACATAAAACACATGATAAAAGGTGCGTACTCCTACGATGCCTCCCTAACTAGATGTACCTAAATGTACCTAGCATCTGTGTAGGTGTTATGCCAAGAATCCCTCTAGGATCTAGTCAACCCCATTACCTGAGAATGAGAGAATATGGGACCCCGTCCTGGTCTCGAGTGGACACCCCGCGAGGGATGTTAGACCACTGTGAGCTGGAGTGTCTGCATGCAGGAATCTCAGCATCTCTGGTCAGTGTGTCAGCTGGGAAGTCTTAGTCTTCTCTGTCCTTCTAAGCAAGATGTGATGTATATATACCCATAGGTCTCCCCAGGGGTCCTACCTTGCTGTGTTACTGCGTCGGCCTAAAGGATGACGTCTGGCCTGAACTTTATACAGAGATATTATACAGGAGATGTTCGTCCTGCTGTTAGTCCTGCTGTGCTTCTAAGAAGCCTCATGCATAATGTATGAGATTCGAACTAGGGGGAAACACGCATTCTGAATGCAGTGTCGTATCTAGGTAAAAGGTCAGTCCCTAAGAACCGTTATGTATGTAATGTAGGGAAGAATATGGGTGAAAGGTTGCAATGTTACCTGCGTCTATATAGGGTACCTATATGGAATATAACACCCACTCCTCTTCCGACTGGACAACATATGTAACTTATTACCGTACTACTAGCCTAACTAGATATTGGTACGCACAAAGCTTAAAAACATCTGTTTAGCTAAAAAATGTTTTAAAACTTCTAAAAAATGTCTAAAAAAATGCAAACTGTCTTAAAAAATTTTGCAAGCCATAGCTCTAAAGTGTCCTTAGTTATAGTCCGAAGCACTATAAGCATTTGAAAGCCATGTATGCCCAATAAATGAAAGGAATGTCAATATTTGTTTTTAGATCCAAATTTGAGCTTTTTTTTAAAAAAAGGGCGAATTTCTTCCAGCACACGACGAGCTGAATGAGTCAAATATTTATGTGTCCTGGCTGGTAGACACAACATTCTCATTGCTTGCTTCCGCAGTAGACGGTCCCTGTAGCACCTCGCAGAGTACGTCAATCGAGCACAGATGATGTTCCACACTGTCCGCAGCCGGTGCTGGGGCAGACTGTGCACTGTCCAAAGCCTGGGTGTCAGAGGAGGAGCCGGTGTCCATACCAACAGGTGCTGTTACTACCTGTGGGGGCTCAAGTAATGCCACCATCAACATTGGAATACTCTGAGGACACTGCAGAACATGGGCCGTTATCGGGTCCAGTAAAACACTCACGTCTGGTTGCGCACATGATGGGAGTGTCAAACAAAGGTCTAACACGCATTCTTCTCCGCAAAACATGCATCAGAGGACAGGTAAGATGCAGTCCATCCACACTGGTCGAAATGACAAGAACCAAGATACACTTAGTTCTCTTAGGCGAGGCGTGCCTAGATGTTGTACCATGCGGTCACGGTATTTACGCTCCAGGAGTGCTCTTTCCATCTCCTTGGTGACTGGGACGTCCATTGCGTAGCAAATATAAAACAATCAGGATACCTGTTGCTAGAAACAGGATGAGCGGAAGTCCTCCAAAGATGCTTCCAAATACGGAGTGTATGAAGTTTGGGATAACTCCAAGTACCGTCTGAAAGGTGTTCAGAAGTCCAGAACCTATGGTCTTAAATAGGTGGACAATGCCTGTCGTATCAGACATGTTAAAGATACGATTGACCATTTCTGCGAAATGGAAAGGGCAGTTTGTATGAATAAGCGCCTGTATCTCTGCCGAAGACCTTGCGATCTGGAGATCAAAAGTCTCTCGAGCGGAGGTTAAGGGCACGGACTTCTGTAGAAGCATGGCTTTCATTCTGCTTAGAGTATCAAACCGTATTAAAGAAACATTCAGTGAAGGCCATAATGGCGCCTCCCTGACTGCATGTGTCGGTGGAAACAATACTTGCATACAACAAGTAACTCTGGAGCTCACGGTTACCAGATATGCGATGCCCGGGAGCATTCCACAGCAGCCTTGACTGTTCAGCATCAAGTAACTACCATTCGAAAGTAGCCTGAATGCTGGAGTAATCACTGCAGCTGGGGCACCCCTCAAATGGCAGGATAGGTTCGCTACAGAACCATTACAAGCCCCGTGCAGCATTATATCCTGGCATATGAGTTATCCACTTATAGCATTCTCACAGTTTGTACCGCTCAGAAACACTTCTCGATCCCCACTCCAGCATCAAAATCTGTATGGTAATACCCATGATTCCTTAATGTATTCCTTACCCATTTCTTCATATCTGCCTGCCTGCTTTTGTTCAAGGCAATACTGAAACTGAAAAGTAGTGACCGGTAGAGTTATGTGGCCATGGATTAGCCATTCTGTGGACGGTGATTCTGCCATTGTAAATGCTAATCTATCTAGTTTTCCGATACGCAGCATTGTATGTTGTGCTCCCCTTTGTGCCATTTCTATTTGTTTATCTGTTAGATTGTATTCAGAAAACAGAGACGTACTGTTGATATAACGCCAAGGCACGTAGCCTGCACGCAAAGATTGCAGCGTCCAGCTTAATAACATAGTACAACGTAATTGAGATTGCCCATGTTGTAATATGGCCAGATCTTGTTCTAGTATGTCTATCGCAGAAGATACAATGTTGCCTAAGAAATATATCCTGGAGGTCAATGTAGTTAACCCATTGTCTACCACTGCTAGAGATTTTTCTAGATTTATACGGTCTATTTCACGCAACCTCTCTGCAGCCTCTTGTTGGGATATTTTCCATATTTCATTTTAGACAGCATAAAAGAAACGCTTCTGACGTGGCTTCCTGGGACCTACTAAAAAATCCCTTAGTTCCACATCCTGCTGTGACAGTAAGGATAAATGTTGTTTCACATTTGTGAGTGTTAAGGTTTTTAGCCAATCAAGGCACAACTTCCCAACACTGTAGGATGTCACTACCCCTGGATGTTCTCTCTGTACATAACGTGGATCTGGCCTATGGATAGCGAAACGTTCGGTTTTACCCAGGAATCTCGCCTGACAAATATTAGTGTCTGTGGGCCAAATCAACCATATCTTCCAATCGGGGTCTGATCTGTTGCATTGTATAATGTCATTCGAAGTAATCTCTTTCTGTGATGTTATGTTACCCTCAGTGTGTGATGGAGTTGGCAGCCGAGGTGTATTCAAGTCTTTGTTCCTGGCTAGACCAAGGCAAGACGTCCGTTGCACTGTCTCAAAAACATGATTTGTTGAGGGATAAGGCATGCTCTAAACAAAGCTTCTGTTCCCTGAACTTGCCGTTCTTTAGTACCCCAGACTGATTTTAAGTCTATGGTGTCTTTCCATAAGTCGAAACCTTGTTCAGACAACTGGGCAATAAAGGAAGCGGAGTAAATCTGTTTGGTGTTTGTTAACAAATGTTTCTGTGCTGATGTTGGTGCAACCTTATAATAATATGAGGCTGGGTCAGACATATTAAACACTGAAAAATATGAAAACATTTGTGTAAATGTTTTTGAACTGCCTTTCGGCGGTGTTGGACAATGTTCCCACTGGTGGTAAGTGAACACATTTCTAGGGTTTGCGGATTTATGCAGCAAGTGATGACCATAGTGTTGATAACAATACATTGTTTTGAAATCTGATGTGCTTTCCAATGTTTCACTATTAGAAAATGCAGCAGATTTTTCCAAATCAGATAACATGTTATTTACAGTTTCAAAATCCCAATCATCGGAAAATGTACTTGAGGTAATGATATCACTCAACGATATTTTAAATAAGTGAGGAATTCTTAAACGTTCGGTCGGACCAAATATATCGAAATCAACCTTGTCCCAAACTATACCATCAGGTATAGGAACTGCTGTAATGTTCACTGATGACAAGCCTCTTTGTTCTCGATGAGATGATTGGTGTGGTTTTAAAATTAAGTTCACCTTTTGGGCTGCAGAGCTTTGCCGAAGGTATTTTCCATTAACAAGCATGCTAAAAACTATTACTAAGCCTAGCCAGAAAAGAAAGAAAAGTATCCCGGTGATTACCCATAGTTCTACCCAAGTTGACACCAGGTAAGTCTTTTTAAGAAAGTTCAGAAAGTCTTTAACTTGCTGCTTGTGCGATTTTTGGGCTGGCATCGTTTCAGGTTCACTTGGATCTAAAGAAAACATATCAAAGTTTACGAAGTAGCCAGAAGCAGTTCGATCAATTGTTAGTATTGCATCAGGATTTGTAGAAATCGTAGTTTGCTCTTGTTGAGGCATGTTGATGTAAACATCTGTATTTGGTCGAATTGAAATTTGTCTTTCATTTTGGTTCTGAGTTTGAACTTCAGGTTCAAGGGGAACGAGTTCCATAGCATTATTGCATAGTCCATCATTCCGTGCAGGAGTCTCTTCAAACGTGATGAGTCTTTCCGTTTGAACTTCTTAAATTGTAGCAAGAGGAGGGCGTCTGCTACTTTAGAGTCCACGAGGCCTACTACACAGTATCTGCCACATAGTGTGGTTTGATTAGGTCAATTGAGACAAATCTTTTCTCCTTTTTCCCTGCAAGAGGCGGCAGAAGTACAGTTCTTGTTCCTTCGACTGCTAGAACCTGTACTGGCTTTCTGTATGATGGCCCAAATTATTTCTTGTCCGCTATTTTCTCTCTGACCAGATCCCCGACTTTTGGGATCCAAACAGGTCTTGCCGTGACTGATTTGACTTCCCCAGTGGCAGTCTGCTTCATATTGACATTACTTTGTTGTGTTCTGGATTCATTTAGATCCTGTAAAACAGCCAAACGATCATGAGTGTCAAAATTCTTTTCATCCACCACTGTGCCTTCACAATCAAGATCAGGTACCCACATTCTAGTCCCAAATAGGACCTCATATGGAGTGACCCCCCCCCAAGAGAACTTCTTGGCATATTATTCAATGCTCGCTGTACTCCATACAGATGTTTCACCCAGCTCTCACCCGTGCCTAATACTCTAGCTGTTAAAGACTGCTTTAAGTCTCGTTTTTTTCTCTCCACTACCGAATTTCCCTCGGGATGGTATGGAGAGGAGTACCGCAATGCTACACCCAATCCTCGCATGGCCTCCTTGTAAGCCCGAGAGCTAAACGAGGGGCCCTGGTCAGAATATAATGTACCAATTGTGTATGTCCCTATAAAGACTTGCAAATCTTTTATAACAGTTCGAGCGTCAGCCGAGCGTTGGGGCCACACCCATAGGAATCTTGAGCAGGAATCCACTGCAACCATGATATACCTGTAAGCCCCATCTCTTTGTAAGGGCTGCAGTGGTCCAAGTAAACACACGCTAGTGGTTTATCAGATATTAATAAAGGTGTCTGTGCTGGACGTGTTACGGTGGAACCTTTCATCTGCTGGCAGATGTTGCATTTCAAGACATAGGGGCCGATTCCGATCTCGGCCGGTAGGGCACCGAATCAGATTTGGCTTTACCGGATCCGATTCGGAGCCCTCTTTCCCAACCGATTCGATCGTGCGTCCGGGTGAGCGAGTACGATGCGAGCGCTCGCGAAATCGCCGACCGACTCGTTCGCGGGACCCAACCGCTCCGACCGACTCGCACGGACACGACTCGCACCGCGCAATAGAGATGTTCCCCGGCCGGGTAAGTACGATGCGCGCCTCGAGCAGTCCGACCGACTCGCGCAGTCCGGCTCCAAAGAGCAGTCGGAGCCGCACTTTGGGGGTCTGTGTCGGACCCCCCTGTACGCATAGCCGTGCGAGTCGCACACAGGGGGGACCCATGGGTCCCCCCTACCTGTGCATGTACGGCACGAGTCGCTTCAATGTGTACCCACTGTAGGGGGTGCCATTGAGTCAATGGGAGCCCGCGTACGTGTTGTACGACCGGCTCCCATTGACTTCAATGGGAGTCCGACCGAATCGAGTCCGATTGCATGCGAACGCATCGTACTCGTTCGGTCGGACTGCTAGAGTCCGATTCGGTCGGAAATCTCTCTGGGTCCGGCTCGGTCGGGGAGATTTCCGGCCTGAATTGGAATCGGCCCCATAGTCTTTAGTCTGCTTTGTTAATCCAGGCCACCAATAGCGTTGTTTCAATAAGGAAATAGTCGCCGTAACTCCTGCATGTGCAGAACCTATCCCTTCGTGTGCTGCTAGAATTAAACCTAATCTACGATCCATGTTTGGAATTACTCTATCCCCCACTCCAGGAATCTGAGCAAATGGAACGTTATTGGCAACTAACTTGTAGGAGTACTTGAGTGGAAACCTTTTTGGTACTGTTCCGCTGTTTTTGTGACAAGCATTGACAGCTACCATAATCTCACCGTCTATTCTCGTTTTAGAACGAGTGATTGCAGCTACGGCAGCCGTGCGTACTGCCCCCTTTGCGGCTTCATCAGCCAATGAATTCCCTTCAACGTGAACGCCATCACGCTGATGACTCAGTGTATGTATCACGTGAGCTCTTGGTAGTTCGGTTTTCAACTCCACTACCTGTTCCCATAGCATTTTATGCTTAATTGTGCCACCTTTTGCATCTTTGAACCCGTTTTGAACCCAGTGCTGCAAATATTCATTATATGACTGTACACAGTAAAAGGAATCGCACACAATTAGTGTGGGCAATTCTCGATCCGTATTCACCAGTGCCAGTATCAAGGCTTTTAACTCTGCCAGCTGTGCCGTGCAGTCTCCTAGAGACTGCGTTTTTGTGCAACTCAGGTGGAACCTTCCATCCCGCATGCGACCTTTAACGATTGCGCATGCTGCGCTATATTGTTGCTTATTTCCTATGGCCAGTTGAGCAGATCTGTCAGTATAAATCATATATTCATACTGATCCAGAGGCATTATTTCATTTGGTAGAGGATATTCTTGTTCGTATTGCAGAAATGCTTGTGTCTTTATATTTGGGACGTACCTGTATTCTACATCTGTTGCAGTGAGAGAATTAGCCCATTGTATCCATCTCGGATGTAAGGCTTTAGCGTTAGGAACGCTTGCCTTTGTCGCAGCCTCTAAGGCTGGAACCGGAGTCACTACTATTATTCGTTTCCCCTGAGCCAGTGCTCTTTCTCTCACTACAGCAGTCTGTACTGCTGTTAGAATCTTTTCTGTAGATGCGAAGCGCATCTCAGCATTTGTGTACAAATGTGATTTGTATGCAATTGGTACTGTTTCACCTTCATTATATGTTAGATAGGTAGATAGGTGTACCCAGATTGACCCGCAACTATACGAATCACCAGGTTGCGTACGTTTACGCGTGTCTGTAAATGTTTGGAAGCTATCATGTCAGCTTGTAAGGAACGAAGTGTATCTGTATGTTCCTGTGTCCATTGTTTTACTGAAAAATCAGGTTTTATTAAATCGTAGAAAGGTTTTACTCTCTCTGCGTAATCTAAAATGTAAGTTCTACCAAAATTTAGGAATCCCAGGATTGATTGAAATTTTTTTAATGATTTTGGAGGTTGGATCAGCGTGCATTTTTCTAAAAAATTGGCTGCCAGGCTTCTTCCTTCACTTGAAAGCACATATCCTAAAAACAGGACACTGAGATGGGCAATTTTTGATTTTTTAAAGTTGAATTTGTAGCCCTCAGATGCAAATCCCAGAATTATGGTATTCACTCTGTTCAAGAGCTCCTCTAGGTCATCATCCGTTAGATAAACATCATCCACATCGGACAATGCCTCTTCATCCAAATTTTGAAGTAACTCTGTTACTCTATCCGAAAACAACCCTGGGCTGTTCTTATACCCCTGAGGGAGTCGACAAAATTGACGCTGGGACCCTAGCGCTGAGAATGCTGTTAGATACCTGCTTTCAGGCGTTATATTTTGGCTGAAAAATCCATTTGAGATGTCAAGGTTTGTTTTATATTTTTTCTGCACAATGTTATTCATTAATGCAGCACTGTGTGCATTTTGGACTGCAAATGTCTTAGTGCAAGTGTTTAAATGTCTATAATCTAAAACTAAACAATATGAATTGTCAGGTTTCATGACCGGAAACAAAGGATTGTTCATTGATGAGGTGCAATTTTCGATCACCCCTTGGTATTCAAGTTGATCTAAGATCTCCCTTAACTTTTTTTAGCTTCTTGCCTTATTGGATACTACCTCTGTGCAGTCGGAGTATTTTTTAAAGGAATTATGTGGTGGGTTGAATCCTCATCCCATCCAACATGGTTTTTATATAATGCAGGTGCTTGGGCTACCGCCCACTCCTGTGCATATGTGTGTTGTAGGTGCCTGGGAATATGGTCTGAGAATGCCGGTAAAATTACTGTTTCTCCCTTAGGGCAATCCATGATGAATGCTGGCAGCCAATCCTGTTCAGCTAATAAAATATCGCAGCCAAACGACAAGTTCTCCCAAAAGAGACCTTTAACTGTCCTACATTTGTCCCCCTCCATTTGGAGTGCTATTTCATATGGTGCACAGACATAATGTCGAGTTGCAAATATCGACATGCAACAATATCGAGTTGCAAATATCGTGATGACAGAATATTGACTGCAAGAATATCGTGGACCAGAATATCGACTTTAAGGTAAGAAATATCGTTTTTGTTAATATCGAAGTTAGTAATATCTTTTGTAAAAATATCGTTGTTAATAATATCGATGTTTATATTAGTGTTATGTATTTTAGTATGTATTTTAAATGTATGTGTTCTATATTTTTGGTTTAAGTATTGCATTTGTTTTTTAATATATGTATTACATTTTTAGGAGTTATTAATTTTATTTTAAGTAAATTTTGCGTTTTATTTCTGTAGCGAGTTGTGGGTTTATAGGGGAATAGGGTGGGAAGTAATTTAATTATAATAAATGTATTAATAATTTGTAGAAGTTTTTAATTTTATTTTAATTATAAATTTTGCTTTTTAGTTCTGTAGTGGGTTGTGGGTTTATAGGGGAATAGGGTGGGAAGTAATTTAATTATAATTAATTAATTAATATTTTTTATTAATTAATAAGTATGTATTTGATATTTTATATTGTTAATTGTGGTAATTAATTTATTATTAATTATTTATTAATTAATTGGTTGTTAATTATTATTAATTATTTGGTAATTATGTTAATTGTGTCCTTTTTTAGGAGCGGGTTGTGGGTTGATAGGGAGTAGGGTGGGAAGTAATTTAATTATAATTAATTAATTAATATTTGTTGATAATTATTAAATATGTATTTAATATTTTTATTATTAATTGTGGTAATTTATTTATAGTATTAATTAATTATTAATTGGTTGGTAATTATTATTAATTAATTGGTAATTATGTTAATTGTGTCATTTTTTTAGGAGCGGGTTGTGTGTTGATAGGGGAGTATGGTGGGAAGTAATTTAATGTTAATACATTTTTAAATATGTTTAATATAATATTTATTTAATGTTATTTTATAGTGTTAATTGTGTGAATTAATTTATTATTAATTGTTTTTATTTTTATTGTTAATTGTTATCAATTAGTTAATTAATTGTTAATTAATTATGTTAATTGTATCATGTTTTACAACATTGTTGGTGTGATTTATAATGGAATATGGTGGGAGGTAAATTATTTATAATTGTTTTAATATTTGTAAATTAATGATAATTAAGTAATAAAATATTTAATATGCTAATTGTGGAATAATCTTGATGTGTGAGTTGTGGGGTTTTTAGTTGTAAATGTTGGGAAGAAACCTTTTTTGAAAATAATTAATGATTTGTTGTTAATTGTTATTAATTTATTAATGTTAAACTAGTTATGGAAAATGTGTAAATATTTTTATGTGTTTGTTTTGGTGAATTTTTGGGGTAGAGGGTGGAAAGTAATGTACTTTAAATAAATTAATCATTAATTGATCATTAATATTCATTTATTAATTGTTAAATATTTTTGGTAATTGTTTTTTTTGTTTTTTTTTGTTTGGGGATTTAGGTTCAATATCTGTAATCTTAAGTTTTATCCCCTCCGCTATCCAACACTTTCCCTACTGTTGTACTCATTGGAGTGGGAATAGCAATTTATTCCTCTCTGCTATCCAACACTTTCCCTACTGTTGCACTCTCTGGAGTGGGAGTAGTAATTTTTACCCCTGCGCTATCCAACACTTTCCCTACTGTTGCACTTGCTGGAGTGGGAATAGTAATTTCATCCGGTCCGCTATCCAACACTTTCTCTACTGTTGCATTCATTGGAGTGGGAATAGTAAATTATTCCCCCCACTATCCAACACTTTCCCTACTGTTGTATTCATTGGAGTGGGAATAGTAAATTATTCCCCTCCGCTATTCAAAACTTTCCATACTGTTGCACTCGCTGGAGTGGGAATAGTAAATTATTGCCCTGCGCTATCCAACACTTTCCCTACTGTTGCACTCCCTGGAGTGGGAATAGTAATTTTTTCCTCTTCGCTATCCAACACTTTCCCTACTGTTGCCGTCATTGGAGTGGGAATAGTAAATTATTCCTCTCCGCTATCCAACACTTTCCCTACTGTTGCACTCATTGGAGTGGGAATAGTAATTTATTCCCCTCTGCTATCAAACACTTTCCCTACTGTTGCACTCTCTGGAGTGGGAATAGTAATTTTTACCCCTGCGCTATCCAACACTTTCCCTACTGTTGCACTTGCTGGAGTGGGAATAGTAATTTTATTCCCTCCGCTATCCAACACTTTCCCTACTGTTGCATTAATTGGAGTGGGAATAGTAAATTATTCCCCTCCACTATCCAACACTTTCCCTACTGTTGCTTTCATTGGAGTGGTAATAATAATTTTTACCCCTGCGCTATCCAAGATTTTGCCTACTGTTGCACTCGCCGGAGTGGGAATAGTAATTTTTTCCTCTTCGCTATCCAACACTTTCCCTACTGTTGCAGTCATTGGAGTGGGAATAGTAAATTATTCCTCTCCGCTATTCAACACTTTCCCTACTGTTACACTCGCTGGAGTGGGAATAGTAATTTTTTCCCCTTCGCTATCCAACACTTTCCCTACTGTTGCATTTGTTGGAGTGAGAATAGTAAATTAATTCCCTCCGTTATCCAACACTTTCCCTACTGTTGCACTCGCTGGAGTGGGAATAGTAAATGTTTCCCCTCTGCTATCCAACACTTTCACTACTGTTGCACTTGATGGAGTGGGAATAGTAATTTATTCACCTCCGCTATCTAACACTTTCCTTACTGTTGCAATTAATGTAGTGTAAAATGTAGTTTTACAAATTAATAAATATTTTAATATTTTAATTTATAATATATATATATTTTTTTATTTTTATGTTACAGGTGTATGTGTATATATATATATGTATTTATAATTTTTAATATATTTATAACATTTTATGATTTATTAAAATAATTATTTATTAATTATTATTAAGTAAATGTATATATTATATTTTATATATGTATGTTTAATTTATTTTTACATTACATTTATTACTTATAATTGTTAACATTTTCTAATAATTATAAATATTTATTTTTAAGTTATATGTATTATTTAATTTATTTTATATTATTTTTTATATATTAAAAAAACTATATTTTTTACATCGATATTTTTAACAACTATGGGGCCCATTACGATACCCAGCGTAAATAAATCCGCCAGGCATGGAAGCGGCAAAAATCCGCCCGCACACACTGCCTGAACACCGACCACGCCATTACGATTACACAAACCGAAAACCGCCATCGGCGGAAAAATCACACAAAATACCGCCCGCCAACGTCCGAGTCGGAGTCAAACCGCCCGCCACGGACGGAAACACGCACGACAACACAAAACCGCCCGCCCTCACGGCCGACACACCGCACGTGAAATTACGATCGCACCGACATGAGCGCGGAAAAACCACAAATATACCGCCCGCCAGCGCAAACAACGCCGATGAGAATCGACACGGCAGAAGCCATGGCGCCAACGTACCTGCACAGAAACCATCCGCACACAAAACCAATAGCACACAACATGGCCAACAAGTCCACACAGCAAGGCACGCACAAATACACAAGCACAGTACACATCCCGAAAACACCCCCCGGACAAACAAAAAATACAAAGGCCAGAACCCCAGACACAACACACCTGAAAACAACAGACCATGAGGACACACCCACATAGGTGAGTACAAAAGCAGCACTCCCACAGACCACAACCCCTTGCTACATTGCAAACTAGAGAGGAGAGGACACAGTGACACAGCAAGGACAGCAGCACCCCACAGAAACGCACACATCACAACCACCACCACCACCACCACCAAACACCACCAAACACCGGCACCACAAACCCCCTGCACATTACACAACACACACCGCACCAGCACCACAAACACCATGGCACCACAAAGAATGCCCAAGTTCACGCCCATGGAGCTGACGGTCATGGTCGATGAGATCATCAAGGTGTACCCACAAATCTATGGGAACATGGTCCAGCACACACCACTAGCCACCAGAAACAGAATGTGGAACCGGATCGTAGACCAGGTCAATGCAGTCGGGACCCTGCCCAGGAACAGAGGTGAAATAAACAAACGTTGGAATGACGTAAAGAGCCTGGTCAAGAAGAAGGAGGGCAAAAACAGAGAGCTGGCTGCCGTCACTGGCGGAGGGAATCCCGCGCTCTTTAAGACCTTCAAAGCGTGGGAGGAGAAGGTGCGAGTCGTAATACATCCGGAGATCCTCGCCGGATTAGCAGGGGAGTGGAGGCTGGTAAGTACAAACTAATGTATACCAGCACACCGCTATGTACTCACATGCGCAACCACCATGCCACAGCTCCCAGGGACAAACACCCCCATGTCCAGCACACAATACACAACACATCACACACACATGCAACATACACCACCACACACAGCCCAAACCGAACAACTGTAACATACGTGGGGACATGTGTACACTCAGCCAGCCACGTAACCACCAACAGGTCCCCAAATATGCCAGAAGCGCCACAACGAGCACCCACCACACCCATGTGTCCGCCACAGCTGCACTAACCGACAAGTAACAGGTAAGTGGCAGGAACACAAAGTGCAGTGGGTGGGAGGGTGGACAGCCCAAGTACAACACACACCAGGCCCCAGTCCCACAGCACAGCAAGGAGGAGCATCCCCCACACCCCACAGCCACGTGTCAGCCACCGCAGTGCACAACGACAGCCGAAAGGCAGACATCACGGTCCACAGCAATCGGTGTCAGTGGGTGTCCAGCCACCCCCACGACCCACAACACCCCCCCACCCCCACAGACCTGCAACATGGAGCACCCCCGCTTAGAGCCATGTGGCATCCAGTACAGTGCACGCACGAACAACTTGCAGGTGGGAAACTGGACAGGGCTGGATTACTGGAGGCATGAGGACCATAACACGACCAACACATGGGACATGTCACGTAGCAGACGAACACGCAGCACCGCCCACCGTCACGAACAAGTGAACAATGTGCACACGGACATGAACAACAGACTCACACCCCACATGACCCATCACAGACATAGCAACACCCAAGGAGCCACGTCTGCATGCACAAGCCACACTGAATATAGTCCCACACGGCAGCCACTGTGCAACTCATCACACACAACCGAAACACCATTGAAGTCCTGTCCATGTAGCCCCTACTGCCTGTCAACCACACACCCCACAACTACGCCTATGTAAGACAAACAACACTAGACGCAACAGAGCGGAACAACATAAATGCACACGAACACCACTGAACCCATCAAACTCACAGACACACCATGCACATACAACATACCATCCATCCCATCCGTCAGCCCCAGTCTCATGAAAGGCATGTCATCCGCACAGCTGCCACACATACAGCAGTCACGCTAAGATACATGCCCATGACCAACCATGTGCCAGAAGTCAATGAAGCGCACGACACACTGTGAGCAACAACACACAACATGGGCCACACCCCCCGAGCACTGCAGTGATGCACATGGCACAGGGCAGCACGCACACCAAGGAGATGGGACAACTGCAATACGTTGGCTGGCACACAACCATCACTCACTCATAACGATGCGTCCAATGCCATGTCCAGTAATCACAACAGACAGCAAATATGCAGGCCATGTCAAGCATGCACACACCTCAAACCATGCACTGTCATGCTGCCACAACACATGTCACGTTCGGCACCCATGGCTCACAGCATGTACCCCAAAAGCATATTCCCTCCCAAATGCGAATCTGGGGCATGGCCCCCATGTTGCCATATGCGTTCCTAAGCGTTCCATTTGAACCCCAAAAGCATATTCCCTCCCAAATGCGAATCTGGGGCATGGCCCCCATGTTGCCATATGCGTTCCTAAGCGTTCCATTTGAACCCCAAAAGCATATTCCCTCCCAAATGCGAATCTGGGGCATGGCCCCCATGTTGCCATATGCGTTCCTAAGCGTTCCATTTGAACCCCAAAAGCATATTCCCTCCCAAATGCGAATCTGGGGCATGGCCCCCATGTTGCCATATGCGTTCCTAAGCGTTCCATTTGAACCCCAAAAGCATATTCCCTCCCAAATGCGAATCTGGGGCATGGCCCCCATGTTGCCATATGCGTTCCTAAGCGTTCCATTTGAACCCCAAAAGCATATTCCCTCCCAAATGCGAATCTAGGGCATGGCCCCCATGTTGCCATATGCGTTCCTAAGCGTTCCATTTGAACCCCAAAAGCATATTCCCTCCCAAATGCGAATCTGGGGCATGGCCCCCATGTTGCCATATGCGTTCCTAAGCGTCCCATCTGAACACCAAAAGCAAAGTACAAACCAGACCCAGGATGGGCCAGGAGCCCGCATACACCAGAGTCACAATAAGTAGGGGCACAGCAACACACCCATCGGCATGGCCAATCCGTCCCATGCCACATGTGCACAGCACACAGTCCCATTGCCAAGCACACACAACTACAGATGCTACAGCCACACACACGCCTCCGTGAAACCCATGTACGAGATTGCACGAACTGTTAATGTCAGACGACAAATACATACTTCGCCAGGTGCAACACAATAACAAATCTCATTCTCTCCACAGGTGACGAACTGCTGGATGCTGGGGATGGAGCCAGCAGCCAGCACAGCCAGCCTACAAGCCCCCAACGAGGAAACACGGATCTGGAGGATCTGTCCTCCTCTTCGGACACGGACCACCAAGCAGGCCCATCTGGTGTGGCAGGGCCCAGCCGCTCCCCAGGACCCCTCCTACCCACCAACCCATCATCCAGGGCTGCTGAACATTCCCAGCCCCCTGCTGCCACTGTCGTTGCGGCCACACCCACGGTCATTGTGGCCACTACCACTGCCGCAACCGCCACCATCGCCGCACCGACCACCACCACGTCTTCGCTGGCACCAGCCCCAGCGCAGGTGGTGGCCCGGCCGACTGGATCCATCCTGGGAGCCACAGCGAGGACCGTGGTGAGCAATGTGGCTAGTGGGCAGGCCGGTGGCAGCAGGACTGGTAGGAGGAGCAGGGTCAGGGAAACGCCAGCCTCCCCTGGGAGCCATACCCTGCCTCAAATGGCCAGAGTCCTTGGGGCCTATGAAGAGGCCCAAGGACAATGGGTCCGGTCTGCTTCAGACACGCGTGAGGTGCTGGGGGTGCTGAGGTCCATGGACGCCCGTATGGGCCAAATCGTGGACCTCATGGGCCAGCTGGTGGTGGCGGTGAGGTCACAGCCAGGGACAGCAGCTCCCCCTCCGCCACCACCTGCCGGGGCGCAGGGTGGAGCAGCAGTGTCCAGTTCCCCTGCGTCCACAGCCAGTGAGCACACCTCAACCACCAGCATGTCGCAAGCAGGCACCCCCCTCGCAAACGTGGAAGGGGCCGTCCGAAGTGGAAACAGATCTCCCGGGAGGACTTCGCACGCTCCAAACGCAAGTGAGGCAGCCAGCCAGCCTTCCGCCAGCCTTCCTTGACCAGCCACTGCATTGACTTGGACTACGATCCCACTCCACACAGCCATCTGGATGGCATGTGTGTGTTGGACTATGGACATAGAACCAGTGGGTACACCCTGATCATCACACAGCCATGACCGACAGCTCATTGTCACTGCACACACCACTTTTGTCATCACCTTACACACAATCACATGTCACAGTTTGTAATAAATGCACCTTTTTCACTAACTGCTGTTTGTGCCCTGTGTTTTATTTGTACGGAATACAACGGCCACCTTGGGCGGAAAGGCACCTGATGCGTGGCATGGCAATTGAATCCGGAGGGCCTGTAGGGACCTAGGGGTGGGAGACAGAACAGGAGCACATTCAATGAGTGTGTCACACACCCATCACACAGTACATGTCAACAACTACAAGCAATGTACACACATCGCACAGAGCAATAGGGCACAATGCCACAGCCACCAACAGTGGCATACTACCCTGGCCATGGAGCGTTGACACACAGCACGCAGTGAACAAATGGCCACCCTGACACAGCACACACACACCTGCACAGATACAGCCACATCAGCCGTCGTACATGGACACTCACCGTCAAGTGAAGTAGCGGGCGATGAGCTGCTGCCGCACATTACCAGCTTCCTCCTCTCCGCTGTCCTCCTCACTCGAGCTGTCCTGGTCTGCGGGCTGGGGCCCTGGTTGATCTCCGTCATCCACGATGAGGGGGATCTGCTTCCGAATGGCCAGATTGTGCAGCATGCAGCACGCCACCACTATCCGGCACACCTTCTGTGGGGAGTACGCCAGCGCACCCTCGGTGCGGTCCAGGCACCTGAACCTGGACTTGAGGAGGCCAAAGGTACCCTCGACCACACGTCTGGTCCTCCCATGTGCCTCATTGTAGCGATCGTCTGCTGGGGTGCGAGGATTCCTCAATGGACTGAGCAGCCATGCCCCATTCGGGTACGCAGAGTCACCTGGGTGTGAGGGACACAGAGAACCGTTGCAATTCCAACTGGACAGGGGACAGCATCGCACAACCAGCACGCTACACCACTCCACATACTCACCGACAATACAGGCACGATCCTGTTGCATATTGGACATCAGTCGTGGCAAGATGCTGTTGCGCATTATGTGTGCGTCATGGGCCGAGCCTGGGAACTTTGCACACACGCGGGTGATCACCATGTCCGCAAGGCACACCACTTGCACATTCAGGGAGTGCGTGTGCTTCCTGTTGCGGTACAGGTGCTCAGTGGCCTGTGGTGGAACAAGGCCGACATGTGTGCAGTCAATGGCTCCAACGACGTGTGGGATTCTGCCAAGGGCATAGAATGCACCCTTCACTGCCGCCAATTCACGAGCCCTGGGGAAGCGGATGTACCTGTTTCGGTACAGCATCATGGCTGCCAGTACATCCCTCAGCACCTTGCTGAACATGGGCTGGGACATCCCTCCTCCAATGCCCACTGTGTGCTGGAATGACCCAGTGGCGAAGAAATGCATGGCGGCCATCACCTTAGCCGTGGGGGTGACAGCAGTCGGATACACCCTGCGGGGACGGAGATGGGGTTCTAACATGGCACACAGTCGATGCAGGGTTGGCCTGTCCAGCCGAAACTTCCTAATAACCTCTGTATCGTCCATGTCCGCCAGCAATTGGTATGGGCGGTCAATGTTCGGTATCCGCCTAGGGACAATGGCAGAGGACACATGTCAAAGCAACACGACACATAGCAATTTCGCATACACATCACTGACATGACTGAGCAAGCACATGAGCCACAGCCCAGCTGTCAAGCTGGGACGGCACGGCCACAATACACTTACACAGGTCTCCCAACAATGGCAATGGCTAGTGATACAAACCACTGCCATGTGCATGCACATGGGGATCTAGGCCCCAATGACTTGCGGGGCGTGCTGATGGGGACTGACTGCATATCCGTCAAGCGGCAACGCCACGGCAACATGAATGTCTGCTGAGCATGGAACTGCTTCCGCGGCTGGATGAGTATGGCACACGACGACGACGATGTGGGCACAGGCTGAGCGGCCAAAACAAGTGGGACCTGTGGCACGAGGGGATATGAGACAGTAGTAGGTGTCAGCACTGCACCCTATGTACAGCACTGTACGGATCACACCTCCCGAAACATTGACAGGTGTCCACATTGACAGCCCCATGCCAAGACGGCTGTGTGCTTGCAGTCACACGTCACAGGTGAGAGGTTACATTGCACGTGCCAGGTGGCAGACGTACATAGTGGGAGCTGGCATGTGTGTGCATGTGTCTCCTGTTCAGGATCCACCAGATGGGCGCTGACTCTGTACTGACCATTGGACACAGCATGTTCCGTGGAAGGCTTGTGTGTGTGGGATGGTGGCACTGGATGTGCCTCCGTTGGGTGGGGGGCCATGCACAGGGCGGGTACGTCGATGATTGCGCATTGTTGGTCACGGTGGGTGCACCAACTGAAGATGTGTTGCCCTGTGTTCAATTCCTATGTCCGCATGATGATGGACTGTAGATGTGGGCAGACTACACATTGGTCGATGTGCTGTCTATATGCATGTGCCTTCACACCAGGCACAGCTGCCCCTGCACATGTGACCCCTGCTGGACTCGCTGCTGGGTCTGTGGAGCTGATGCACCTTCTGCGCGTGGGGCGGACAGCTCTCCTCACTTCCCTCATTGCGCATGTCATGACTTTGCCGCAGGTGACATGGATCATGGAGGGCCCACATGTACGCGTGGGTAGGCTACACATGATTGTACACTGGTCGCCACCCCCAGTCAGTGTTTCGAATGGGAAGGTTGTCGTGCTGGTGGTATGTTCGATGTGGCGGATGGGCGGGCCTAGGTGCGGGCTTACATTCCGGACATGGGGGGTAGTTGGATTGGCGACTAGTTGCAGTACACACGGGACACGTCTCTTCCTTTCCACATCTGGGTCATCCCTTGTACTTACTGACAGTGATACAGTCATCTTCGCCCCAGCCCTCATGTCCTCCCCTCGCTCCCCCAATATGCATGCTCACCTGCGAGGCTAGCGCCTGCACAGGCAGCCCCAAGCTCACACCAGAGAGGGCAAGGAGTGTATGTGTGGGTCCAGTTGCACGAGTGGGCTGTCTCAGGGTATGATGTGTGGCGGGACGCCGTCCACCTGCGTGGTGCCCCAAATGGAGACCCGGCCTGCATGGACTATGCATCAAAGTCTTCGCCTTCCGGATCCGCCACCTGCGACACCCAGTGGCTGTGGCTGCCCTTGCGGCCAGGCCGCGTCCGTCTGTGGCTGATGGCCCACACATTCACTCTTTGGCCTCTCTGGGGAGGGCTCGGGGGTGGTGGCGCACGCGCTTGCACTTAGTCGCAATGGCATGTGGCGTGGTTGGTATGATGGGCAATGGATGGGATGGTGCGAGCCACCTCCCGTGACGTCAGTGCTGCTCGTGCTGTGGTGCGTCCCCCTACACTTCCATTTGACTTGTGCCATGCTAGACGTTGAGGTTCTATTGCCTGCGTGATATGACCAGGTGGAGCGCGAGGAGACCTCTCACACACCATGCTCCACTGCCATCCCGTGCCCTGTATCGCCTGTGCGGATTGACTATGTTGGGGTTACACCTGGTCGACTGGGGCTGTGTGTGCCTTGTCAAGGGGCATGGCGGGCGCACAACAGGATCCAGCTTGTCCACAGAGGGTGGGCTGAGGTGCGCCTGGTACCGCTTTGTACGTGTGCCCGGCTGCTGTGCACACACGTGTTCACTCCCCCCGACAGGTGTCCTCTCACGATGCCCAGGGAAGCGGTGGTGTACTGTTCATGACCCCTCCCAACACGGCGTGCTCCAACTTGGCATGTGCGCATCTACCCGTCGCACCCACCCACCTGAGCACTGCGTCCATACGACTTCACACGACACATGTGTGTCTTCCACAGTTGTGCTACTCATTTGCGTTGACATCCAATACCAGTGGACTACATGGTCATGTCACGACTGCCGTGTACTTCACATACTCTCATCCTCTCTCATTCGTACTTGTGAAATGAGTCAGCGGAGACAGTTTTGGTTTCAAACATTACATTGAGTCTTCTGTCCTCTGTGATGCAGTATAGTGGACACTACTGGCAGCGGAATACATGTTGAGGATATACTGAGCATGATTGCAAATGGGATAGGGTGTGGGGTTACATGTGATTGGCTGTTGCATGTGGGATGTGGGCTTCAGAGTGACATCTGCTTGGCCAAGGCTGTGCTAATGTACATTTACGTATAGCTGCGGAGCTGCGGACTTTGACACAGACGGTATACATGTAGCCTACCAGACCGCTTGGCATCATGGGCACAGTCCATCTCAGTTCCATGTGACAGGTTTGCTGCGGTTGTTCCTCATGCACGCGTGCATGTGAGATGACATCAGGGCATGTGCTTGCGTGCATGCAGCGGCGTGCCACTTGTTGTTGCACTGTGGTGGTTACTGGACATGTCACAGTCACTGGGGTCGTGTTGTTGTTGTATGCACTTGTCGTCCATGCAAAGGTCCTGGTATGGGATTCCCGGGGCGGGGGTGGGAGGGGTGCAGCACCCACAGACTCCAGGCGACCTATTCATGTCCACTGAGCGGTGTGTGTGTCCATGGGCGCTGGATCCATGTCGTGTCCTGGTTGTTCGTGCAGTTCCGTCCATGTGGGTGCGATACACAGAGCCCATGCCACTGCCTCCCACGATGCATGCGGTGTTCCTGGATGTGATGGGGAACAGTGTGCATGTCCCGGTCATATCCGATGTCATGGCGATGTCGTTGATGGTGTGGTTACAGTTGCCGGTCGTTTGGTATGGCTGTTGTGGTGGTGACTGGCCAGTCCGTGCGGAAGCTAAGCATGGGTGCGGGGTTGGACATCATAGGTCACTCGGGGAACCTGCGTTGTGGTCCGACGAATTGACAGGTAGTCAGGTATGCGATGCCGTCCAGCAGGGCTTCCATGTCATTGGTGGTGTACATGTTTGCCAGCCAATGTAGCGGATGGTGGCTGTCAAGGTGTTGTTCGTAAGTTGTCCCTTGGAGGACCATGATGGGGCATGCTGGGTGACATTCGATGTAGCTGTTCTCGATGATCCGTCGTGTGGAGGCACAGTGGTCCCATTTCAGTGCGGGTGCGATGTTGGCCACATACGCCATGCCCCCATAGGCAGAGCAGGCCCTGTCGTGTGCGTCCAGAGGGAGGAGTAGTGGTAGCAGGTCCGCCTTCAGACATGCCGGGTTGGAGAGGCATATCTCGACGGGATGCTGGTAGGGACACCTCCGACAGTAGAAGACGGGCATGACGCAGCTGAACAATGTGATGCGGTAAGTCAGTCGGTAACTTACGTTCAGCAGGGACAGGAGATCGCATCCCAATGTAAGGAACAGGTTGGTTTTGTACAGCTTGAGCTGTTCGGCGTAGTTGGGTAGGTGTGTTGCGGTTGCCATTTCGCAGCGGTGCGTTGTGGTGGCGTGCTCCGGCTGTGTGTGCAGTCTGCAATGTGCACGCTCCGAGGTTGCTGTGAGCTCTGTGTAGTCGTAGGGAGACAGGACTTGTGTTCTGTTTGCTTGTTTGGAGGACACAGGCCCTCTTCCCACATGCTTCTCAGACAGTTCAAGGTCAGTGATGTGTGACTCCTTCCAATTAACTTGCATGTGGCCGACATGGGGGAGTGTTTTCTTCTTTCTTCCCCGTCCGTTGTGTGCTTCTGTGATATGCGCTATCTGCCCTGTGGTCGGTCTCCTCGGCATGCCTGTGTTGGTCTATTCTTGGACAATGGCTGTATTCACCGGCTTCTGTCGTAGGGCTGTGGTTTCGGAGTTGGAATGGAAGGTCATTCAGTGCTGTCTGCTCTCCCTTGTGTGGGCGGCAGGCTGCCTTTCCGCTCTGCGTTGGGCCTTGTGTGTGAATGTTATTCTTGGGCCACCTGTTGTCGGTCCCCGGGCTCTTTGGTGTTCCGTTTTATATGTCTTGTTCATATGTGCAGGGTGGTATGGGTGTTTCAGTGTGGTACTGGCGTTCCTCTTCCCGAAGGGGCCCTGCTTCTCCTAGTTGGTGTTGCCGCCGCTGTGTGCTACGCCATGTTTGTTACACTGGGGTGTGTCCTGCTGTTGCGTGACTTCACTGACATGTGTGCGTCGGTTGTGTGGCGTTGGGTGTTGTCCGTGAATTGGGCGTTGGGGACATGTCTGTGGCAGGCCTGTCACGTGTCATGTGCGTTCGGGGTGGGGCTGATGTGTGTGCTGCTTGGTTGTGTCCCTGTGTCTGTGTGCGACGCATGCATGGCGCTGCGGTTGGCCTCTGCGTTGTGCGCATGTGTGGCGGCGTCATCGGCGCTTTGGGGCCGTGACGGGGTGGTTGGTTCCTAGTCCCAGGTGGTGTGTACACATGTGTTCCGCGATGTTACGATTTGGCCTGTGTGTCATATGTGGATGCAATGGTGGATGTGTAGTGTACACGCGCTGGTGGGGGGTTGTCCGCTTTTTCCGCCCTTGCACTGTGTGCGCTGTTTGCGTGCACTTGTTGTGTGTGTGCCTACCTGCGTCTCCGCGGTACGTTGCGTCCTTGGTGGTGCATCAGCAGAAGCATGGGGAGGGCCTGCAGTGCTGGATTCATGCTCGGGGAGCCGCTTCTTCGTTGTCCGTGCTCGGCATCCGTGTTACCGCTTCGGTTTGTCGTACGGTATCTCTTGGCCGTGGGAGCCGTTTGTTTGCGGCATCGTAATTTATGCGCCGGGCGGGACGTGTTTCGTCGGACGGTGTGTGTCAGTTGGGCTGCGCCGCTACGTGTACGGGCGCTCTTTGATGGCGGACGGTGTTGCTGGCTTGCCGGCGGTGTTTGGCCTACTTTTCGCATCGTAATTGGACGGGCGTGTGGACTGCTGCGTGCCGGCGGTAACTGGTGCTTTTTGCATCCGCCAGCACGGCGGTGGTGCTTCCGCCCGCCATCGTAATGTGCCCCTATATTTTTGTACTTACCATGATGTAGATAGGATGTCAATATTCTTGACATCGATATTTAGTTCCCGATATTTTGGGACCTCGATATTGTGGTCGTCGATATTCTGTCAGTGATTCATTTCATATAACTTATGTGGGACACTTACCCTAGTATCAGGTGTTACCACTGTGATATAATCATTCAAGTCCGCTGTCACCAGAAATTCCATCAGGTTCTGGCGAGCTATTGTTACTTCTGCCGCACTGTCTAGCATCGTCAGAGCCCATTCCCCATTCAGTAGTCGAGTCCTCAGAATTCTGGGTATGTCTGATCTTTAGACCTGAAACCTTCTTCTTTTTGAACTGTGGCTTTTGCTTTGGTTTCTCTTCTTTTTTAGAAGTGTAATCTTGAGCGTGCTGCTTGTCTCTGGACTTTGTACGCTCTTCTTGTCTGTCTGACCGTCCTTCCCTCTCGGAGTTTTTCGATGAACCCTGAAAGGAACGAGAGGAACGTGTATCAGTATCCTGATACCTGTCAGGTTTCCTAATATTATCCCTATTCCTAAGGTTATACCTCTTTTCGGAGGGCTCCTGTGGAGGAGATCTACCTCTGGATTGAGATCTGTTTCCTTTAAACTTTTGTTGTTATTTATTGTCCCACTTTTTCTTTGTTGAAGCAGGTGTCTGCTTAGAAGTGTCCTTTTCAGGACTGCCCATCAGTTGTGGTTTTAAAGCTATCCCACCCAAACTGTCTATGCCTAATTCGTCATACGTAGTTTCAATTATTTTCGGTAGTTTGTGTTCTTGTTCTAAAGGACTGAACTCCCTTAGGCGTTGGCAGATAGTCACTGAATCTGCTTCCCCCTTAATGTTAGCTAGTATTATGGCTGATACCTGGGCATAATTACCTAGTAACTTCATCCCTAATTTCAGAGCAGGCTCTGCTCCGTACTCGTTTTGTATTTGTCTCAATATGTCTGGTGCTACTGCTAATGACGGGATACCATGAGTTCTGGTATAAATGGCAGCAAAGACTGTACCCCAAGTGGTACAATCCTCTATTTGTGGTGTTATCCCCATGGGCAAGCAGATTGTTAGCATTCTGTGTTTTTCATACGGGGTAGTATTCGGGAATACTGCCTCTAGCGGTGTTATTTTCTGAGCTACCCAGAATGGCATTTGTTCACATTTTGTGGGCATTTTACCCATCACTGCGTGTAATGTTTGTGGTGTGATTTTAGTTGCTGTACCCTGAATTTGAGTTCCATTTGTTGCAACTATTGCTGGTTGGACTGTAAGTGTCCTCATGACGAATTGCGTCAAGTTTCTGTAAATTTTGATTAATTCTTTGCGTTGTGTGAGTAAGTCTCCTGGTGGCATTGTTTTAATGTCAGGATGTGGTGTGCAGGCCGCTAATATTGGCCATGTTGCCCCTTCTCTTCCGATCGGGCAGAGTCTCACTCTTCTTCTTATGTGGGGTAGGGCGCCTTTAAACCAGTATAAGTGTTCCTGGTACGTGAGCGGAACCTCAATGTCCTCAAACGGGCAATATTCCGCTGGTGCATCTCCATCTGTGTAGGATTGAAATGTTTTTGTTCTTGCATTTGCTGCTGGGAATGTAACCCACGAATAAAATGCCTCTGTTCTGTTTGATTCGTGCGCCTCAATGATGAATACTACAATACCACCCCTAGGTGTTAAACCATGCTCTAGCAGTCTCAGGGTGACCTTATTTCTAAAATTTGGTGCAATGTTTATTGCGTCTGCATCTACTTCCTCGTCTGAGAGGGGCAGTGCTTGTTGCAGTGGGTCAAAGACCTGGTTAGTCATTGGTCTTAGAACACTAAAATAGTTTTTCAAGGGAACCAAGATAAGGTATTATGCACAATTTTAGGAACACTGTGTCCTTCAAGCTTGATTAACCAACAGCCAATAAATAGGATTTTTTAGCCTACTCAGCTGTGGTGGAGTTTGTGCCCACCCACTCCAGACGTCTCTGGTGTTTTGTGAGTAGGGGTCTCTGAGAATAGCACGACTGAACTACTCAGATTCTACTGTTAAATAAGTGCCCAACCAACGTTGGCGGCGCCATGTCGTGTAGTTCCTATATAACCTATACAGGATCTGCGCGTTTGGATAACATAAACTGTGGGATTGGTGGCAGAATGATTCTGTGCACTCTCACTGGATATGTTAGCCTGTCTGTATCAGCTAGCTCACAGTGCCACTATAATATCCTCTTACCAAGGAGAGAATAGATTCTGGCAACCTCAGAACATGACATTCCATATCCCTCAGAATCGTGGAAACAATATACTACCTTTCGCTCAGTCACTCGTGCTCACTTAGTTTGTCTCAGAGAGTTACTCAGAATAAACAGGCTGGGCGTTTTCAATAAGTATTTATTGAACAGTTGTTATTCTAGTGTAGAATAGATGAGCTGCAACAACCATTAGACAGTAGCAGAGATATATGATTAGCAGTACTACGAAAGTAAAGGGATGGTATAGTTCTACCATCTTGCAGAAATCATGAATATATACAAGTACATAAAACACATGATAAAAGGTGTGTACTCCTACGATGCCTCCCTAACTAGATGTACCTAAATGTACCTAGCATCTGTGTAGGTGTTATGCCAAGAATCCCTCTAGGATCTACTCAACCCCATTACCTGAGAATGAGAGAATATGGGACCCCGTCCTGGTCTCGAGTTGGACACCCCGCGAGGGATGCTAGACCACTGCAAGCTGGAGTGTCTGCATGCAGGAACCTCAGCGTCTCTGGTCAGTGTGACAGCCGGGAAGTCTCGGTCTCCTCTGTCCTTCTAAGCAAGATGTGATGTATATATACCCATAGGTCTCCCCAGGTGTCCTACCTTGCTGTGTTACTGTGTCGGCCTAAAGGATGACGTCAGGCCTGAACTTTATACAGAGATATTATACAGGAGATGTTCGTACTGCTGTTAGTCCTGCTGTGCTTCCAAGAAGCCTCATGCATAATGTATGAGATTCGAACTAGGGGGAAACCCGCGTTCTGAATGCAGTGTCGTATCTAGGTAAAAGGTCAGTCCCTAAGAACCGTTATGTATGTAATGTAGGGAAGAATATAGGTGAAAGGTTGCAATGTTACCTGCGCCTATATAGGGTACCTATATGGAATATAACAACGGGTAAACTTCGCTCCGCCGATGGCAAACGGAGTTTGCTGAACTACACTTTCCAAACAGAGTGCAAAGTGCCAAAAACTCCATGAACTCTGCCGGCAGAGCAGAGTTCACCGCCCACCCTTAAAAAGGACAGTGAAGGAGTTGTAATCATCTGCGTGGAAATGCGTCAAGCGAACAAGGCAATTGAAAGAGAATAACATCCAGGTCCGCAAAATGCCCACATGATAACACAATTGAATGTTGCAAAGGTGTTCTCTTGCCTGGTTCTGAATAAAGGATGTCATCAGTTGGAGCTGGAGGAGAATTGCAGGTATATTACAAACTTTTCTACACATGTTGGTCTTTTCCGTTACAATAGACTAAGGGGGTCATTATAATAGCGGGCGGATCGCCACCACCCGTATGGCGGTGGCGATCCGCCCGCTATTTTTCACCGCCCGCATCCCATTTCCCCCCCGCCATATTACGATGGCAGGGGGGACCCCGGCGGACGGAAAGACCGTCCGCCGGTTTTCCGCCGGTCTGACAGTTGACCGGGCGGAAAAGGGCTCTGACATGGTGGCGGTGTCTGCAAGACACCGCCATCCATATCAGGATGTGGCGGAAAGTCATGCGGTCTTTGCTTCTGGGGGCCCGTTGCGGGCCCCCAGGGTTTGGGGGGTGGGGGGTGCACATGGGGGGTACCTATGGTACCCCACTGCATTTGCATGCACAAGGTGGCAGGCACCGCGCGGTGCCTGTCACGTTGTGCATGCAAATGCACAACATGCCTTTTTCACATTGCGGCGGGTGCTGCTGACAGCACCGCCCGCCGCAATTTGAACAATGCGGGATGCGCCCGCCAGTGTGGCGGGTGCATCGTAATTTGTATAGCGGGACCGCCGCACATATGGCGGACGGTCCCTTCTTCCGTAATGGACCCCTAAGTTTTGGTTTGTCATCAGCTGAAGAGCTATTCCAAGATGTCATTCAACGTATCATACAGCCTTTCGTGAATGCTTTCAATTACAGTGATGACATATTGGGGTTCAGAGCTACACAGAAGGAGCATGACAAAGCTTTCATGTAAGTGTGTGAGCTGTTCGCTGATGCAGCTTTAACTTTGAATGCTGAGAAATGTGAGTTCCATAAGACAAAGTTAAAATTATTCGGCCATATATTTTCTGATGGGGGCATGACACCCAATCCAGCTAAAGTGCAAGCACTGTCAACTGCCCGTCCCCCTCGAGATTTTTCCATGTTACGTTTATTCCTTGGCATGGCCAGCTATTGCTCAGATGCATACAAGACTTTGCCACTGTCAGTGCACCTTTAAGAGACTTGACAAAAAAGATGTTTCTTTTCTTTGGACACAAGAATGTGAGCAAACCTTCCTGAAAATCAAAGAAGCTATTGAGAGCACTACTGAAATGTCATATTTTGATCCAAAGCTTCATACGGATGTTGTAGTTGATGCTAGCCCTGTTGAGTTGGGCTTCATCCTTTCACAGCACAGAGAACAACCAAATGCTTGATGACGTATTGTGCCATATGCAAGTCGAAGTTTGTCCCAAACTAAACATTCTTATTCACAACCTGACAAAGAAAGCTTAGCAGTAGTGTGGGCTTGTGAACATTTCCATGTATTCTTGTATGGAAAGCCCTTCACACTTGCGACCAATCATCAAGCATTATTGACTATCTTTGGAAATCCAAAAGCAAAAATGCCTCCTTGCATTGAACGTTGGGGTCTACGATTTCAAGTGTACAACTACACCATCGTGCATCATCCAGGGAAGATCAGAACCCTACCGACTACTTCTCATGAGTGCCTCTACAATGCCCTGGCACCCATTCTAAGTTGGCTAAAGTTTACATACATTTCATAGTGAATTCAAGTACCCCAGCTGCAATTTCATTGGAACAAATTGTCACTGCCACAAGTCAAGATAGTGACATGCTGCAACTGAAGGACATTATTACACATCAGTTTTGGTACCAGCACTCTCGACCTCTTACTAGTGACAGTGAATATCAAAAGTTTAAGAATGTCACAGATGAACTGTCTGTTACTCAAGAAGGTACTAATCTAAGAGGTTAGAGTATTGTCATTCCGGAGAGTCTGCAACAACAGATACTTAAATTGGCCCATGAAGGACATTGTGGAATTGTTGCCACCAAACGAGCTCTCCGAGACCGATTCTGGTTCCCACAATTCGACAAGGGAGTTGAAAGAGAATGAAAGGCTTGTCACTTATCCAACTGCCTATCATCGAAAACCACTCAGCACCTGTTAAACATGTCAGAGTTGCATGCATGGGAAAGAATTGTCTTGGAATTTTTTGGTCCTCTTGACAATGGACATCACTTGATGGTGATCGTTGATGAATACTCCAGTTTTTCTTTGAACGAGGATCTCTCATCTATCATGCAAGAATGGGTCGTGGAGAAATTAGACAGCATCTTCATGATCTGGGCTGTTCCTGCGATTTTAACATCTGACAATGGCCCACCTTTCAATAGTCGAGAATTCAAAGACTTACTCAGCTATCTAAATGCAAAGCATCACAAGAGCACACCTCTTTGGCCATAGGTCAATGGCCTTGTCAAATGTTTCATGAGTACTCTAAAGAATGCTGTCCAGCCCGATGTACTAGGATAGCTCAACTTTAACGTTGTCTTAAATTCCACTATTGCAGTTTACCTCTCGACCCCTCACTCAACCACAGGTGAAAGCCCTGTAACCTTGATGTTCGGGAGAGCCGTGATGACCGAGTGACCTCATTTGACCCACGGAAGAGCTAAAACTAAGGAAGGGACACGTATGAAAGACTTGGATCATAAGAGGAAAATGAAGGCCTATGCAGAAAAGCGTCGGCATGCAAAAGATGTCACGTTCACTAGAGATCCAGCATAGAAAACGAAAGTTTGATGCTCCTTTAGATGCTGAACCATTTCATGTTATGACCAGCAAAGGACACATGGTGACTGCCCAACATCCTGTGAAGTCCATTATGCGAGACTCCTCGCATTTCCAAATTGTGGCTTGTCGCTCGCCAGGCACTGATGTCATTGTAGAGACTGGGTCTGAAAGGGCAAGTGAAGAATCCCTGACTGCGGCTGTTTCTCCATTACCAATGCCAGTCATGGACATTTCTACTGCCTATTCCCAGTTTCCGAGGACACAGTCAGAACATGTGATCCAAGTGCCAGGAATGACTCATCGAAGAGGTCTAATTGTACATACTTGTAAAAAAAAAATCACATTTTATTTAACAGAGGGGGGAGATATAGTGTTGTGTGAGTTTGTAATGAACGGACCTTTGTGGCTCCTGATGGACTCCATAGAACTGTGACGTAAGCATTAGAGCGCAGTGAATTCAATGCAGGTTTAGAATTCTGAGTTTGTTGTTACACACAAAAGAATAAAGATGTGTTATACTAAGCTCCTTGCGTGGCATATTCATTGGCAAGTACCCAAGCTGGGGAGGATGCTACACCATCCATATGCATGACATTAAAATAAAAATTCTCTCTGGAGAAGCCACGAATGCATAAAAATAAAATCTATGGGGCAAATTTGGTTACCATTGATAGATGTTTGTCTAGCCGAACTGCCTGAGAAGGTACAAACATTTATGCAAAATAACCTGCTTGCCCCCAAAATGATTTGCAATGCAACATCTCGAGTTGCGGCTGCATTGGCCGAGAAAAATGCAGAGCTGATATTCTATGTTGTCAATACATCAATGTATAGTAGATCACTCTTACAAGGATCTCATTTATGACTAAATCACCCCATAATAGCAGCATGTAAGAGGGGTGCTTTGCACACATCTTTGCCAGATCTTCCTTAAACTTCCTTAAACAATGTAAGCTGAGCTCCGTAATCTTCCACACTAACAGGTTGAATATGCACATTAATAACAATTATATATTCCCAAACAAAACCTTTTTAAAAAACTGCACAAGGCATGCCAGATTACAATTGCATTTTGCATTCACTTCTGGCACTTTCTATGCCAGTTTGGTAGAAACTAGGGTTATCAACCCCTCAAAAGGCCATCTTGTGTATGATTTCTTTGCTATTTTGTTAACCTGTAGAAATCCATCAATTGACGGCGGGACTTCACACAGCCAAGTTTCGTAAAAACACACAATTTCCTAAAATCCAAGATTTTTTTAAAAACCCTCAGACACAATAATTTCCTGAAACCACATACATTCCATGATTGAATAAACAAGCTGTGTGAAGAACTTTTATCCAAATCTATGTCGCTCAAGCACCCCAGTTTCCTCTCTGGATGCCAGACCAGCATAGCAATTCCCTTCTCCATAGCTAGCCCTGCCAGTATTATCTATTGGCACAGTTAATCTAAGGGAGCCCTTGTTACAGTGGTGGCTGGCACAGGTAAGTGCGGTGGGTGGGGCAGGTCATGGCAGGAGGGAGGCCGATAGACGGTATTATTTATTTATTTAATTATTCCTATTCTGTCGGCTTCCCCCTCCCCCTCCCACCCCGCCCCCACCCCACTGCGTCACCGCATTTACCTGTGCTGGCCACCGCTGCCTTGTTACTACTATCTACCTGTCTTCTATTGTGTCTTTAAATATCTAATAGTTTTACTTGGTTCTTACCGAGCCCAGCATGTTATTGTAGGAAGCAATTATTCCTAATTTCACTCTTTGCTTCTTTGGTACAAATTTGATACCTTCATTTAGGATCCCTTCCTCTACTTTTTTCAAGGATAACGTTATGATTTCTGAAAAAAGTAAAACCTTTGTGACCCTGCTTTCTCAGTAACAAAACTCACTTGCTTTACATCCTTTGAAGAGATTGCTATCAGGCTTAGGGACATTGAAAGAGAATAAAGCAGCAGTGGTCAGCTCAAAGGAGTTTGTTTTCAAATTCTTTTGTCAGCCGCCGACGTTCGCCGTGGCTCTAGAAACATTTATAACTTATCCTCTCTATGGTCTCTCTCATCTACTCCCCCAACATTCATAGCACTTCTTCCCATCTCCTTTCTATCCATTCATTCGTCCTCAGGCCTGGGGCTTTAATGAGGCCAACTGTTTTGATCTCTAATTCCCACCCTCATGGCCTTTCTTTCTCTAACATTCTGGGACTAACTTCCTGATTAAGTGCACTTACACTACTTATGGGATATTTACTAAGAACTGGCTTCTTTCTTTCTACTATCAGCAAATTCTTTTGCTTTTCCTAGATGGCATGTAGTTATGTATTTGCTTTAATTCACTCACAATACCCAGCAGCTGCATTTTATGGGCCTTTATGACATCAATATTTATTGCTATCCCTGAAATATTTCTTCAAGAGCTATTTGCAAGTTGTAGATACCAATGTGAGGGCTCATGGTGCCGTTATTATTAGTTGGGCAAGTATTGCGATTATTGGTCAAATATATTGAACCTCTAGCTACACCCTCCAGGGCCCCTTCCATCTCTTAATTCACTCCATCTATAGTATAATGAATGGACCCCTGTATTATCGGTGGGTGTGGCCCACAAGATGAAGACAGTCTTTATGTCTGTTATGTCTACCATATCTATCATTTCGAACACCTCTGTAAAGGGTTGGTCTTGAACTAGATCTGAAGCTGATAGATTTAAACTTCTCACTTCTCGCTGCTCATATTAACTTCCTTTAATGAAGCATTCTCTTGACTGCTGGTATTTTAAAGCACTTGTTTGCAAAATCATCTAGTCAATTCATAACCTTGATTGCATTCCTAGCTGGAGTACTACATCTGGGAGCTATCAACTCGACTTGGTTGCCATGGTCGGCAGAATTTAAAGCTTTCTCCTTGTCCATCCTGCCAGGTTCTTTACAGTAGTGTTACTAGCAGGTGTAGTGGGTGTAGCAATACTGGTACAAGAACTGGCAATGGTATTGCCTTCCATTGAGCAAATAGGGAGATCTTGGTTCTGGGTCATTGCTGCTACCTCCCACAATCTCTACATTTTAATGTAGTTACTTCTGTCTGTGTGCCTTGACTTGTTGCATACTGACTACACTCTCAGTTCTCTTAAATATATCTTTCTTCAAAATACTCCTGGATTACTTTTGCATTACTCTTGGAGTCCTCTTGAATTACCACATCTATTACTCTCGCACCATCCTTGTATCTCTTGTGTTGCCCCTGGTGCCACACTATTAATCCAGTCAACAGCTCAAACAGACCATGTCACCTGGTACCAGTAAAGTGCCAGAGAGGTGTGCCACTAACATTGCATAGTGCAATGATACTTATAATGTGATTCACTTACCTCCTCCCTTGTTACCACTCTGCAGTATGCTGTGCAGCTACTGCCACCGCCTCCACCTATGGTCACCAGTGACCTAAACAATCTGGTCATCCCCTAGGGTGTATGAACAACCACTTTTTGGGGAATATTTGAAGGAGGTCCTCCCCAGCTGAGGTGCGCACACTGCACCATACCTGTCTCCCCCTCCTGAGGGAGCAAACATAGAGGACACATGACAGGCATGGAAGGCGCCATGGTCACTTTCAATATCAAGACCTATGAATGCTTTTTGAGAGAGTTAAAGGCTGTTAGGCTGTATGGACAAGGGCCAACCCTCCCTCCCCCGGGTCCCCAGACTGTACAAATGGTGAAAAAAAGCACTGGGTGACAGTTATTCACTGCTGCACTGTTGCACTGGGGATTTCCGCGTTCCGCATCTTCACATTCTGTCTCTGTCTCTGCTTTCCACGTTCTCCATGAATGCTTACACTCAGGTGGGTACGACCATGACATGGGCAGGCATATGACTGTTGAGGGGTGAGTCTCATTCCTGCTAATACCGAGCGGCTGCAAAGTCTTGGGCTCTGCACAAACCTTGGTCTTTGCATATCTCAATCTGCTCCCAATCTAAAGTTATCACTTATAAAATCTAATAAGCTACCCCAGTGTTAGAAATGGGAGAGATAGGCCTTGCAGCAGTGAAAAATGTCCTTAGGAGTTTTTCACTGCCAGTACATATAAAACTGAAGTACACATTTCCAACTTTTCAAATACAATGCACACTGCCTTATAATTTAGGGCCTACCTTAGAGGTGATTTATATATATTAAAAATGACAGTTTAGGTCTGGCAAGAGGTTTGTTTTTCCAGGTCACAATGGAGGTCAGTTCAAAACTGCACTACAGGCTGCAGTGGCAGGCCTGAGACATGTTTTAAAAGGTGAATTTAGGATGTGGGACAATGAATGCTATAGGCCCACAAGTAGCATTTAATTTACAGGCCGTGGGTACACATATTACCATTTACTAGGAACTTACAAGTAAATGGAAGGTACCAATTAGGTGTAGTCCAATTTTACCTTGTTTGAAAGAGAGAGCACAAACACTTTAGAATGGGTTGGCAGTGGTAAAGTGCATAGAGTCTCAATGCCAACAAAAATGAATTCAGCAAAACAAGAGGCTTTCCCCCAGATATCAAGGCACATTTCAAGCAAAATAATCAAAGGAAGAAAATCGTACTTGTGTTTTTCCTCAAGATCTAGGCCTCATTACAAGTAGCAACAATGCCCAGATGCATCATAATTAACAGGAGGCATCTTGCGTTTGCCTAAGTAGTCTAGTTTCAGTAGCACACAATCAAGTTTGGATGCAATGTATCAGAATGAGGTCCCAATTTTAAGTGGAATGCAAAAGGGGGGATAGTTATTGAACACAATAAATAAAAGTGCCTGAGGTAAGACATTTTCTAGGTTCATTAAATACTTTTTTATTTCATGTTTGTTTGGGGTGTGGCATAATACTTATCCCGATTTGTAGCAAGTGAGCGAACTGAGTGAGTGTGACATCTACAAAGGTTTGGTGGGAGTCCTACCTCAGAGAAATGTTTTAATTTGGTAAAAAGCCATAGAGTTTAAAAGAGCACTCATGAAATAATCAAGTCCTTTTATGATGTGTCTAGCCAATAAAACCTAACACTCCCGATGCACCTTCACCATTTTTTTCAGAATATACTGTTGGTGGCCCCATATATTAAAAATTACCTCCATTGTCCCAGGGCCAGCATTTTATCTTGAGTGCCCTCATATCTTATGAGTGCCACTTCATGCCAAGAATTACATACAATATACCCATGCTGGAATTTTGCCATTGATACGATCTTTATACCATGGGTGAACCTAATGTCAAAAATGACCTCTGGTATGTTAGGGTTAGCATTTTGTCATGGTTGTCATTCTCTCACATGCCATGGATGTCCTCCCTTGTGTAAAGGACAGCCTCCAATATTCCAGCAATAGTATTTTGCCAAGTGTGTCACATTTGGCAAGAATTTCCTTCAATATGCTAGTCATATTTTCTTTTTTCCACATGTGCCCCAATATGTCAAAAACTACCTCCATTGCACCAGCAACAGCATTTTGTTATGGGAGCCACTATATTCCATGGGTGGCCCCTTGTACCAAAAAGTGTATACAATATGCCAGTGCCAGAATGTTGCTAATGATACCGTCCAAATTCCATGGTTGACCCTTACATAAACAATTCTCTAGTATGTTATGTCCATCATCTAGTCATGGTTGCCCACCTTACATGGCCTCCCTGGTGCCACGGATTACCTCCAAAGTGAAAGCACCAGACTTTTTCCACAAATACCCCACATAGCAAGACTTTGTTTCCAGTTTGCCAGTGACAGCATTTTTCCATTGGTGCCCATTATACCAAGAATTTACTTCAGTATACCTGTAGCATTATTTAGCCATGCATGCTGTCGATGAAAACATAGTCTTCTATTTCTGAGTACATTTCAGGATACTTCTGTTATCAGCATGAAAAATGTAATGGATAACAGCAATGATCATTGGAGTGCGCCCTGTGACAATGTTCCAAAAGCACTCCTGGTTGCACAAATTATTATATTCTTATTCACACTCAATTGAATACATGCAAACTTTACACAGCTAATTAGTGACAATCCTGCAGTGATATTATAGAATGCAAGCATTGCTGTGACTTGACAGCAAGGGGCGTTGTTCACCACCTAATGAAGCATTACATTAATTATCATTGATGCACAGAGAATGAACTGGTTTACACCAGCATGGTAACATATTTGGATATCAATGTGTATGTTATGTGTGTGTCAGGCTACTGACCATGTTCCAGAAAAGCCTATATGCCTCTAGGTATGGGTCACTGCATGTCTCTCGGAAAAGACCTGCATGTTTAACCACAAGCCCTTTCTTCCCAAGTTCTCAGGGCAGCTGTTATATCACCCACCTCAACTTGATTCATCTTTGCTCAACATTCTTCTTACAAGCAAAGAAAGCTACTGTCCTATTGTTTGCTTCTGACAACATCTGCCATCTTTGCATGTACCACCATTCTGCTGTTCTTGCTCACGCAGCAAAGGTCAAGATACAAGCTTTCCTATGCAAGGCAAATTGTACTATAATTTTCCACTTCCACCCTGACTTTGGTCCAATGCAGACTTGCAAGCAAAACACCACATTCTTATCCATGTTCACCTATACTCACTCATTCACTCACACTCATTCTCGCTCTTACTCATGCATACTTACTCTTTTGTACTTATATTTTACACTCACTCCATCATTATTCCTCACTCTCTTTCACTCAGACTCACTTGCACTCACTCTTATTCTGACTCACTCATACTTTCTCATTCACACTTGCACTCACTTTTATTCTCATTCACTCACTCTCACTGAGTCTCACTGATTCACAATCTCTCTGACTCATCCAACCTTTCATTTATTCTCACTCACTTAATTTTACTTTCACTGAGTCAGACTTTCTCACTTGCACTCACACTTACTCTTACTCACACATTCTCACTCAATTTCACTTACTCAAACTCACGTGACGTACTCATTATCTTTCACAGTTACCCTCACCCTTGCACATTTTCACTCACAGTCCCTCACTCACACTCTCTCACACTCTTTCACATTCCCTCATACTTATAATTATTTATTCAATGCCATTCACTCACTCTCACTTACTAGCAATCACATTTACTCTCACTCAAACTCAAACTCACTGTCACTCATTTCTACTCTATCCCTTAGACACCTACTCTCAATAACTCACTTTCTTTCACACACACATGTTCTCTCTCACAGACACACACACACTTTCAACCACACTCAACCACACAGTCAGTTTTTTTACGCACCTCATTTGCCTGTGCAGGTCCAGTTCCATCTCCTGGTGCTCCATTGACCAGCAAGCCAGACTCAGCTGAAGCAGGAAACTGAAACTTCAAGCATGCTTAGTCTGAGGTCCCAGGTTTCAGTCTCTTGATTTTTCATATCACCCTTTCTTAAATCTGTGATGAGTTGGGAAAGGTTTGGGTGACAGTCTGATTGGCATTTAGCCTTGGGAAATGCAGGTCTAAGCCTAAAGTGTCCTGGGCTACCCTCACAGGGACTCTTCATAAATGGTAAGGCCCTGGGCTGTGGCAGGCTTCTGAGGGCATTGCTAGAATTTCAGCAGCCGTAGACATTCTGTCGGATCCCTTTTCAGCGATTTCCTTTTGAAACAGATCCTTGCTTGTGCATCACAAAAGGCCCGCGATCCTCAAGCAGGCATCCCACTTGACACCAGGGATGTCTTGTTTGACTAGCGGATTTTCCCTCTAGGCATGGTGGACCCTCTTAGGGAATTATATATATTTACATTTCCTTCTTAAAGACTATCATTATCGCTAGTTTGATCCATTCCTATCGCGAGCACTAGGTCCAGCCACACAAGTGGGGTCATGTTTTTATCAGGGCAAGTGGAGGAATTATTGGAGATAGGAATTTTGTTGGGAGTAGTGTGGGAATGCTGGGTTGTAGTAAGAAATTTGGGGATCCTCACAGATTCTGAAACGTTCTTTCTCAGAAATTTGAGGAAAATGTATGCTTTTAGCCAAAGTGCGAGGTTTGCAAGGGCTTCTGGATAAGAACACCTTGTGAGATCTACACAAGTAACCACAACCCTGGACTCCCCATCGATGTATAGTTTTCTGAAATGTCTGGGTTCATGAAGGCTTCCCTTAGTAGGCCAGACCAAAAATCCACAGCTATGAACATTGTAAGAAAGGGTTCGGGTTGAGAGGAAAAATCCATGTTGTTTTTTGGACACCACCCACAGAAGTTGGATTCTGTTTTTGTTGGGAGATGTGGAGAAATGCTGAGTGGTAGGAAACTTGTGGATCTTCAAGATTTCTGGAGCTCTCCCGCCAAGAACCATGAGAAAAATATGATTTTGTATCCAAAGTTTGGGGTTTGCAAGGGCTACTGAATAGGAAAATCTTGTGATAGTCATGTTAGAGATTGAGTTTCTGGTTGGCAGAGGTATGCACCCCAGGAACCACAATTCTAGTCAGTGTAAGTCAGTAACACACTTTAAATTAACCTGTGCTCACTCTCTGGTAGCTTGGCAAAGAGCAGTTAGGCTTAACTTAACAGGCAAAGTGTAAAGTATTTGTGCAATACTTAATACAATAAAACAGTGCAAACACCACACAAAAATAATCCACGCCAGTCTAAATCAATAGAGCTTAATTTATTGAACAAAACGAGACCAAAAATGACAAAAATCTAATGAGTAGAACTGTAATTATTAATTTTTAATAAAATATCCGCAAATATAGTGCTTAAATGCATAAAGTGCCAACCGGGGCTATCTAGTCGCGCTTGACAGGGTCAAATCCAAAAGTAAAGGCCAACCGCGATGGAGCACTGGTCGGATATAGAGACCAACTTTGTCCTGCTGAAAAAGTACCTTGTTGCATTGTCGATGGGGCCCAATAGGTGGAGCAGAGGAGGCGATGTGTCGCCATCGGTCCCTCTGGAGGTAGGTGATGCATCAGTTCTGAGCCACGCAAATTAAGATGTGTTGTCATCTACTTCTTCAGATGTAGGCGATGCGTTGTCGTCAAGCTGTGCAGCCAGCAGTGCAATGTCTTCGTCCTTGGTGCAGCGGCAATGCATCGGTGTCGAGAGGAGATGCGTCGGTTCCAACCAGAGCAATGACGGCGAAGCGTTGACTTTGGTGGATACGGCACATAAAACCCACTTCCAAGGGCCCAGGACTGGATTGGCACCACTTGGCAGGGCAAGACTCACAGTTGGCAGAGTCCAGGTGCTGTAGCAGGGTTGTTGGAAGTCTTTGATGTCCATGAGACTTCAGAACAGGTGGCAAGCCAGCAAGCCCTTGGTTCTGGGATGTAGTGATGCAGATTCAGTCCTACTCACTCCCAGGCAAGGAAGACAGCAGGAAGCAGGGCAGTCACAGCAAAACAGGAGGGCAGCAAAGTCCAGCAGAATCCAACAGAGTGGCAGCCCTTTCAGCAGCACAGCAGTCCTTCTTCCTGGCAGAGTATCCTCAGGTCTAGAATTTCACTTAAGTGGTGGGGTCTGAGGTCCAGTACTCATACCCAGTTGTGCCTTTGAAGTGGGGGAGACTTCAAAGAGAGGTCTTTGAAGTGCACTGAGTCCATGTCCATCCTATCTTAACTCAGGACTCACTACAGGGGGGTATACAGCCCTTTGTGTGGGCTATTCAGGTGTAAGTGTCCGTTCCTCCCCTCCCATCCTGCCCAGGATGGCCCATCAAGATGTGACTGATCCATCAGTCATACCTTAGCTGCCTTTGTGTGTGGCTGTCTGGAGGGAATGCACAAAGCCCAGTTGTCACCCACCCCAGACGTATATTCAGAGACAGGCAGAAGACACCAAATAGCTCAAGTAAGAAAATGACAACTTTCTAAAAGTGGCATTTTCAGAATTACAATTTGAAATCTAACTTCACCATAACTTAGGATTTTAAATTGTAATTCTAGAGACACCAAACATGAGGGTGCCATCTCCTCCCAATTAGAAATGATACTTCGAAGATGTAATAAGGTAATCCCAATTTTAACCTATGGGAGAGATAGACCTTTTAGTAGTCAAAAATGAATTTAAGAGTTTTTTACTACCAGGACATATAAAACTTAAAAGTACATGCCCGGTCAAACTGTTTAAGTACACTGCACCCTGCTCTTGGGGCTGTCCATGGCCTACTTTAGGGGTAACTAGTATGTATTAAAAAGGAAGGTTTGGGCCTGGCAAGAGGTTAACTTTCCAGGTCAACATGACAATTTGAAACTGCACACACATGCTCTGCAGTGGCAGGCCTGAGACATGTTTAAAGGGCTACTTAAGTGGATGGCACAGTCAGTGCTGCAGGCCCACTAGTAGCATTTAATGTACAGGCCCTGGGCACATGTAGTGCATTTACTAGGGCTTATAAGTAAATAAAATGAACCATGAATTTTAGCACTGATTACAAGTGGTAAAGATTTCATTGTCCTAAAGCCAACAAAAATGAGGTCAGAAAAAGAGGAGGAGAAAGGCAAAATGTTTGGGGTGACCCTACAGAAAGGGCCATTTCGAACACAAACCCCTCCTAAAGCCAGGGTAGACTAATCAATACCTTGAAGCACTTCCCTGCTTATGGTGATAGAACATGGACAATGACCCACTTTTACAGGGGCACTTGTCAATTCTACACCTCTCTGAATTCAGTTGGATCCCTCTGTCTATACGACTCCTGAGCCCCTGAACTAACCCAATGGGATCCCTTCTCTTCACCTGTGGACCCTATCTATGCAGCACCTAACCTTAATTTGCTCTTCAAAGCATCCCAGTAGGTAGACAGTACCACCATGTCCATAAGTGTGATGTGGCTCATTCTACCCCAGGGTCTGACTTCTGTCCCCAAACCAGGGAAAACTCTGCCCATAAGGACAACAACCAACAGAGGCCACTGACAGCTGTCAGCATCCATAACCAGTCCCCAGGCAACCCAGGGGTCTTTGACCTCTGTAATTTCTCAGGGGGGGGATGGTAGCACCAGGTGCCTTGCATCCTTTTTCTACTCCACCTCCCACCAGTTCAGGGTGTTATCCTGAAACTGGTCACTCAGCCCAGGGTCTGTACCCTTAGGCTGAACATGTGACAGGGATGAGTTCTCCCTCATCCTGCCCTTCCATCTGGGGTCCTGTACCCTCTGCTTGGTACCCCTGAAAACTAAACTGTCAGGGCGCCCTGGGTGGCCGGCCCACCCGATTACCCTGACAAAGGAGGCAACTCATTCCCCAGAATGCAGTATATGGGCATCTGTGGACTAACTATAACTCTCCTATGGGTCACATCCCCACCCCACTCCAGGGATACCAGGGTCATGGGGTGGACAAAGTTTTGCCCCTGGGCCTGCATCACCCTACACTCCTGAATGGTGTACTCCTCTTGGGAAACTAGCCTTTCCACAACACTAGTCTGGCTAGCCCAGTGTCCCTCAGAGCAGTGACTGGGACCCCCTTTACTTTTGACTGGTGGAAGTGATGACTCCCACCCTAAGGGATCACCAACTCACCTTCTGAGTCCACCACCCAGGTAAGGGAGATCATGGCATGGTCTATGACCTGCCCCTGGGGACTACTTACTGCTAAGGCCACATTGACCACCCCTGTAGAGTTACCACCGGTGATGGTTTCTTAGGACAGACAGAGTCCCCCTGCCTGTGTACTAGCTGGTAACAATTAAAGCAGTAGGGTTGGAAATGGGGTGCCTGGAGCCATCACCCATCAGAACTTCCTCCCTGTTTCTCAGAAGGGGCATGGGAACCAGTTCATTCCCCTTTACCATGGGCCATGTCTGTGTCTCCCTTGACCTCCCCTCACTCTGCTGGGGAGAGCCTGAACCACCCTTCTTTTGGACCCTGGTGCTGATTCAGAGGTCTACCTCTTTAGCAAGCTCCCTGGGGACAGTGAGCATACTATCAACCAGGTGTTGGCACAGATCTGGAAAACAAAGACTGAACATGTGCTCCATTGCAATCAAGTTATACAGCCCCTGTTAATCCTTAACTTCACTGCTCTTCATCCAACCATCCAGTGCCTTGCAAATGGAATCAACATAATCCACCTAGGTCTTTTGGGATAGCTTAAGACTGTCCCTGAACTCCTGTCTGATCTTCTCTGGGGTCAAACCAAATTTCCGGATTAAGGTGTCCTTCATGGGGATACTTCATCCTGTCCGCCTCTCTAGGGCCAGTAGGGGACCCTCCACTCACTATGGATATGCCTCCACAGACTAGCCCTCCAATCCTACTCAGGGACCTTGTGTATCTGTAGGACAATTTCATAAGCCTCAAGCTATCTATCTATGTCATCTCTCACCCAAAAGTCAGACACCAGACCCTTGGGTATGTGGACCCTCCTGTCAGAGGGCACTGAAGAATTGCTGCCACCACTGGACTCTACTTGCATGGCCTTTAGGTCCAGTTCCTTCCAGCTCCTCTCATGAGTCAAATGTTCCAAAGCAATCCTCTCCTCCACAGCCAGTTTCTTTTCCTCAAAAGCCCATTTCCTTTCCTCTGCTTCCATGGCCAGCCTTTTCTCCTCTGCTTCCACGGTCAGCCTTTTCTCCTCCAAGGCTTTCTCCTTCTCCAATTTGAACTTGGCCAGCTGCAATTTTAACTTCCTCTCCTCCCTCCTGTCCTCCAGCTCTTCTGGGGACAGGCCTCTAGGTGATACACTGCTCCATGCCCTGGTGGGAACCACTGCTCCTGGAAGGATATTAGCCTACTGTCCCACAGACAGTTCCAGATTCTACAGTGAATCCTGGTCTAGCTCCTCATCATCATCCAGTTTCTCATCCTCCTCCTGTGGGATTACAAGTACTGCATCACAAGCTTCTATCCAGGCCCACATCGCATTTTACAGCCCCACCTACTTGGTGAAGCCTTTAGTGGAAAGCTCAAACCTCTTGCAGAAATCTTTGAGCTGGGCCACAGTATAACTTTCAAGCTCGGCCAGCAAAAGATCTGCTTTTGCAGGTGCAGATGTAGGATGTCCAATCAGAGACATGATTTTGGTAAAAGAAAAAACTAAAAATGTCAGAGAGGACAAAAAAAATGCTGATCGGGAAGAATTGATTCAAATTGGTCCTAGGTATGGGTTGGAAATTAACACCAAATTACTGTAAGACACTGCACAAATACAAGTCCTATCCTCACCGCTGACCACCAATGTTAGAAATTGGGTTTCTGGTTAGCAAACGTATGCACCCTGTCTAAGCAGGAACCACAATCCTAGTCAGGTTAAGACTGTAACAAGCTTTAAATTAACCTTTGCTCTCCCTCTGGTAGCTTGGCATGCAGCAGGCAGGCTTAACTTAAGAGACAATGTGTAAAGTATTTGTGAAACACTTAATACAATAAAACACCACACCAAAATAATCCACTCCAGGTTAGAAGAATAGAGCTTAACTTAATGAACAAAACAAGACCAAAGCAACAACAATCCAATAAGCAAAACTAGAGTTATGAACTTTTAAAGAATATCTGAAAATATAGTGCTTCAAAGCATAAAACTGGTCACGCTTGACTAGGTCAAATCCAAAAGTTCAGGATGACCACGATGGAGCCAGGGTCAGATGCAGGCACAGGAGGCGTTACGTCGTCGTTGATCCCTTTGGATGTAGGCGATGCTTCACTTCCGAGTCGCACAATTTGAGTTGTGTTGTTGTCGGCTCCTTCAGATGTAGGCCACGTGTCGTCATCAAGCCGTGCAGCTGGTTGCCCAATTTCTTCATCCTCAGTGGCAGCTGCGTTGTGTCGGATTCGAGGAGAGATACTTCGGTTCTGACTGGCGCAACAACAGCGATATGTGAATTTTGATGGTTACAGCATAGAAAACCCACTTCCAGGGGACCAGGACTGGATTGACACCACTTGGTAGGTCTAGAGTCACAGTTGGCAGAGTTCACGTGCTGTAGCTGGGTTTCCGAGACTTCAGAACAAGAGGCATTCCAGAAAACCCTTGTAGTCACTTTGGTTCTGGGTTGAAGAGATGCAGGTCCAATGCTTCTCACTCCCAGGCAAGGACGGCATCAGGGCATGCACAGCAGAGCAGGAGTCCAGCAAAGTCCAATATAGTCTAGCTGAGTGACAGTCCTTTCAGCAGCATAGCAGTCCTTCATACTGGCAGAGTATCCTCAGGTCCAGAAGTGCACTGAAGTGGTGGTGTATAAGATTCTGTACTTATACCCAATTGTGCCTTTGAAGTGGGGAGATTTCGAGAAGAGGCCTTTGAAGTGCACAGAGTCCCTGCCCATCCTGCCCTGGCACCAGACTCACGGCAGGGGGGTATGCAGCCCTTTGTGTGGAGTCAGGTACAGCCTATTCAGGCGTAAGTGTCAGCGTCTCCCTCTCATCCTGCCCAGGATGGCCTATAAGGATGTGGATGGCCCATCAGTCACACTTAAGCTCTCTTTGTCAGGTGGCTGTCTGGAGGGAATGCACAAAGCCCAGCTGTCACCCACCCCAGACATGTATTCAGAGACAGGCAAAAGGTACCAATATCTAAAGTAAGAAAATGCCAACTTTCTTAAAGTGGAATTTTCAGAATTGCAATTTAAAATCTAGCTTCACCATCAGTTAGGATTTTAAATTCTGAATCCAGAGACACCAAACATGAGGGTGCCATCTCATCCTAATTGGAAATGACACTTATAAGATGTAATAAAGAAATTCCAATGTTAACCTATGGGAGAGATAGGCCTTTAGTAGTGAAAAATGAATTGAAGAGTTTTTCACTACCAGGACATGCCCAGTCGAACTTTTTAAGTACACTGCACCCTGCTCTTGGGGCTGTCCAGGGCCTACCTTAAGGGTGACTAGTATGTATTTTGGGTGCCCCATGTGTGGGTATAAGAAGGAGGACGGTCACCATCTGTTATTTTTTTTGGCCCGCATAAAGTGGGACGCCAGCAAAAGGGCTGATTTCTAATTGCAGGAAGCTTGGTACAACAAGGTTTGAGGAAGCCTATAGGATCCTTCAATTTGATACAACCCCTCATTTAGTCTTTGCTATATCTAGATATCTGTTTCATGTTTGGCTGGCAAGGAACAGAGAGGTCAGCAAACCTAACAACAATGGCTCCTCTAGTTGAATCTCATAAATTCTGTCTCTATTTCTTATCCAGCAGTCGTTTTAACCCTTGGTTTTCTATTTACTTCTGGATTATGAAAGGGTTATTCCATGTTTGTAGAGCGTGTATTTATATTTGTATTTCGCTGAGTAGGTGCTGTTTTTACTTTTCAACATGATGTTAGCTTTAAACCATTTTAAAATATTGTATTTTTGTATTGTGCACCTCTTTTATGGTATATTACCGAAATAAAGAGTGTTATGATGATGAAATCTAACTCGACCATAAGTTAGGATTTTATTTGTGATATCTAGAGACACCAAACTTGGGGCCCCATCTCCTCCCAATTTGTAATTACACTTAAAAGATGTAATAAGTTAATCCAAATGTTAACCTGTGGGAGAGATAGGCCTTGTAGTAGTGAAAAACGAATGTAAGCATGTTTAACTAACACAACATGTAAAACCTAAAACTACATGTCCATCTTTTTCAGTACACTGCACCCTGCGCTTGGGGCTGTTCAGGGCCTACCTTAGGGGTGACTTATATGTATTAAAAAGTAAGGGTTGGGCCTGGCAAGAGAGTAACTTGCCAGGTCAACATGGCAGTTTAAAAGTGCATACACAGGCTATGGAGAGGCACGCCTGAGACATGTTCAAATGGCTAGGTAAGTGGGTGGCACAATCAGTGATGCAGGCCCACTAGTAGCATTTAATTTACAGGCCCTATACACATGGGGAAACAGCATTTACAACGCTGTCAATACATCGCAAGACTATTGCAAAGCGGTCATTACAACGACCGCGTTGTTAGTACGTGATGCATTTACATCGCAAGTCATTACAACGACTTGCTGTAGGGGGCGCTGAGGTATTGGAAATGAATTTCAACACTTTCCCTACTGTTGCGCAAACTGGAGTAGGAATAGTAAATAATACTATTCCTAAGTCCAACGCGCCCCCTACAGCAAGTCGTTCTAATGACTTGCGATGCAAATGCATCGCGTACTAACAACGCGGTCGTTGTAACGACAGCGTTGTAAAAGCACGCGATGTAATACATCGCGTTGTAATGTACTATATTCGACATATGTAGTGCATTTTACTAGGGATTTATAAGTAAATTACATATACAAATTGTGGATAAGCCAATGTTTCCATCTGTTAAGTTCAGGGCAGATGCACTTTAGCACCGATTAGCGGTGATAAAGTGCCCAGAGTCAGAAAAAGAAAAGGAGGAAGGCAAAAGGTTTGGGGTGACCCTGCAGAAAGGGACATTTCAAACCATGGGGAAATGCTGGGTGATAGGAAATTTGTGGATCCCCATCAGTTCTGCAGCTCTCTCTCCAAGAAATATGTAAAATATGTGTTTTTATCCAAAGTTTGGGTTGTGCAAGAGCTGTTTGGAAGGAAACCCTTGTGAGAGCCCTGCAAGTGACCCCAGCTTGGACTCTCCACGGGTGTCTAGTTTTTAGAAATGTCTGGGTTTGGTAGGTTTTATTGGGTTGTGGTCAAGCCCATACCTAAAATCCACAGCTACAAACTAAGCCTGGGAGGTGAACTCCTCTCTGTTTGTGGAGTTTTTTGCACTCCGAACTCCACGGAGCTCGCCGAGTTCCGAATACTCCACTCTGCGTAGGGGAGCAGAGTGTTTTCCTCGCTCGCCAACTGTAAGTTGGCGAGCGCGAGCGAGGGAAATCCAATGCTAGACAACTTCCCAGCGAGATTTCTAAACGCGGGCGATCATGGATGGTCGCTACCGCTCGCGTTGAGAAACCTTCCATTTGCGTTGAGGAAGCTGCTGCTCGAGTAGAACTTCTACTCAAGTGGCAGAAAAAGGCAGCACCCTCTTGTGCTGTGTGAGATGGCATTCGTGCTGATTTTACAGCGCAGGACAGACACCGGGCACTAAAAATCAGTGCGAACAGCTCGAGGTAACCCACTCCACCGCTTGCAGAACTCCGCGTAGCTTGGTGGAGTTTTTTTGTCACTTTGCCCAAGCCTGCTACCAACATTGTGAGAAAAGGGTCAATTTTAAGTGAAAATATTTGATCTGTCTATGTGTGTCTTGGTCCATGTTGTGTCTTGGTTTCTTCTTTATTGTGAGGTACTAGAACCCACCCACACAAATGAGGTACCGTTTTTATTGCATGAAATGTGGGAATGCTGGGTGGTAGTAAATTTGTGAGTCCTCACAATTTTTGGAACTTTATCTCCCAGAAATGTGAGAAAAAGATGTGTTTTTAGTCAAAGTTTTAGGTTTGCAAGGGGTTCTGGGTATGAAAACCTCATGAGATCTACACAAGTAACCCTACCTTGGACTCCCCCAGGGTGTCCAATTTTCACAAATGATTGAGTTTTTTAGGTTTCCATGGGTTGTGGGTGAGTCCAGGTGCAAAATCCACAGATACCCACTTTGCAAAAAAAGGCTCAGTTTTGAGCGGAAAAATCTGATTTATCCATGCTGCGTTTTGGACACTTTCCTATCGTGAGCGCTAGAGTTACGAACACAAGTGGGGTACCATTTTAATCGGACATGTGGGGGAATGCTGGGTGACATTTGCAGATCCTGTCAATTTCCATAACTTTCCTTTCATGAAATGTGAGAAATATGTGTGCTTCTAGCCACAGTTGTGGCTTTCCAAGGACTTCTGACTAAGAAAGCCTCATGAGATCCACACTTGTCATGCCATTCTGGACTCCCTTGAGAGTCTAACTTTCAGAAGTAACTTGGTTTGGTAGGATGTCCTGGGCGGTGAGTGAGCCCAGGCCCAAAATTCACAGCCATCAACATTGCAAAAAAGGGTTGGTGTTCAGTGTAGAAATCTGATGCATCCATGTTGTATTATGTGTCTTTTCCTGTGAGTTACCATTTTTTATTTGGAGATTTGTGAAAAAGCTGTCTGGTAGGACGTTTGTGGAACTCTGCAGATTCTGCAACAAGGGCTTCTGGTTAGGAACACCTTGTGAGATCCATGAATGTCTCGCAATGGACTTCCATGGATGTCTAGTTTTCAGACCTGTGAGGGTCTGGTGGGAGTCCTTGGGTGGCTGCTAAGCTATTGCCCAAAATCCACAGCTATCTACGCCGAAAAAAAGATTTGGTTTGGTGCAGAAAAATGTGATCTGTCCAAACTGCATTTCGGGCTCTTTACTGCAGGTGTCTCTAGGCCCACCCACACAAGTAAGTTACCATTTTTGTTTGGTGATGTGTGGGAAGGCAGGGTGGTAGGACATTTATGGCTCCCTACAGATTCCAGAACCTTTCCTCACAGAGGAAAATGTATGCTTTTAGCCAAAAATTGAGGTTTGCAAGTGCTTCGGGGTAGAAAAACCTTTTGCTATCAACACATGTCATGCCACCCTGGTCTCCCTAGGGTGTCTAGTTTTCAGACATTTCTGGGTTTGGTAGGTAGGCGTCTAGTTTTAAAAAATGTACAGGTTTGCTAGGTTTTCCTAGGTGCTAGCTGAGCAAGGGTCCAAATTCCTCAGCCACCAACACTGCAAAAAGAGTTTGTTTTGAGATGAAAATGTTTATCTATGTTCAGTTTTGGGCTTTTTCCAGTCAAGGTTACTAGGCCCAGCCACACAAGTGGGACACCATTTTTATCAGGAGATATGGGGAATGCTGATGATAGATAATTTCTGGATCCCAGCAGATTCCATTTTATTCCAAGGTTTAAAGTTTCCAAGGCCATCTACATCAGAAAACCTTGTGAGAACCACAATAGTAACATCTCCCTGGACACCCCAGGGTATCCAGTTTTCAGAAATGGTTGGGTATGGTAGGTTTCTCTGGGTGGCAGCTGAGTGAGGGCCCAAATTACACAGCTACCAACATTGTAAAAAAAAGTGTGGAGTTTGTGAAAACGCTTCAGCAGCTAAGGAGTAAATATTCCACAGAGATCTTTTAGCTCCTTATGGTATGTAATAACTGATTTAGTTTATGTATTAATGTTCCTCTTTTTCTGCAGTAACTAAGTTCTAGTATGAATCAAACTATTACCTAAAAAACAGGGTTGTGTGTAAATGAATCACAAGGCAGCTGTAGAAGAAGCGTTGCCCCGTACCTAAGAATTGCTTCAGTTCTTATAATAATTTTTCTATTTTTTCTGAGGTAATTAAATGAAAGTATAACTCAAAATATTACTCCTAAAACTAGCTCATGTGAGAATGAACCAAAAGGCAGATCTATTGGGATGAGTCATCCTAAATGTAGAGTTATTTCTGTAGTGAAGGTCTGCCTGAATATGACTTCTAAACTTTATCAGAACTCTTAAGAAATCACCTTTGTCGCCCTAAGTGGGTATGGTATGCCCAGACGTGGGACCAGTGCTCTCTACGCCACCAGATTCAAGCTAGCCTGGCTGATGAGGGGTGAAACCCCAAACAGGTCCAAGGATGCTTGTTTCCGGTCCAGGGAGGACCTGGCCTGGCAGCCATCGGGCTGGACTGTTCCCATGGGAAGCTGGGTCAAGACTGTTTTGCATATAGCTGGGTCTAAACTGGAATGGCATGGCGGGCAAAAAAATGATGGATTTAACCCAGATCTGTGACTGGGGGTTAATGTTTGATTGGTTCAGCATTCTGTCCATCATCTATTCTTATTGCCCATATTTCTTTGTAGCGCTGTATTTGGCTAACACAGGCATAGAACAAGTACTGTCTCGTGCTAACCTTCTTCATTTTGCTGCAATGTAATTCACCCAAAGTAGGGTACACTGATGATATCTAATGCTGAGTGATAATGGAATGAGCCACCATTCCAGAGATATAAATACATTGTGTATCCCTTTTCCCAAATTGTGGTGGAATGGCCAGATGTAACAAGACTATAGACAATGAAGGCTTTACCGTAGATATCACTCTTAGCGACATCTGCCTGAAGGCCTGTGTCTTGCATGACCAAAATATGTGCTCCTAGTCTTCAAATCCATTGCACCTAGGGCACCTTTTGTTTACATTTCTAAACATATTGTACAGACTATCTGGAGTATAATAAAGCATCCATCCATTGAAGAACATCATTCTGTGCAAGTTGGCTCCTCTCAGCAGTGTATACCCATAGTCAAAATATCTGGCTCAAGGGTCTCTGTCGTTCTAAATTTCTGTATGTCACCACAATTTCATGCTCATATCCGCAAATTATCTGAGGGATATTCTCACAAAGTTCCCTGTACAAAAACCTTAATAAATTGTTTGCTTTATCAGCCCTAAGCAGTTTCTAAGCTAAGTCAGTTGCCTCATATATGACTGATAGGCAGAGACCACTAAGAACAGAGACCATTTGTCTATAAGGGAAGCTAAAAGAAGCACCATATTGCTAGTTTCTTTAACTGACCTCTACCCCGGAATTAATTGTATTCTTATCCAGGAATTCCCTGACCTTATTAATATTAATATTTTTCCATCTTTTAATGGTAGTGGACTAGAGACAGGGAGATAGGTGAGTGCAGCATTCCAAGAGTGTGTCAGTGGGGAAGGTCGGTATTTCATATTTTTGGGAAAAGTTGTCATCCATCAGCCTAGATGGCCTGCAAGGTCTTATATCTCACTATTTTGGGTTTTTTCAAATCCTTTATTTGCCCTCACCAGGCTTATTATGCCGTAGCATCTGAGCATATATAAAATATTAAAATTGTCAAATGGGGAAATTTGCATTGGAAATCTACATATCTGCAGTGTAATAGATGATAAATAATTAGATCTAAAACATGGAAATGCTATTCCTCCGTCCGTCTGACTTTGGCAACTGCAAAATTTTTAGACTGGCTCTAGTGAATTAATTTCTCCATAGAAATGATATCAAGCAGCTCTCCAATTTATCAAAAATCCAGCCATCAGTTTACAATGAATGTTCAGAAAAGGAAATAATACAAGGGGCAAGATTGACATTTTAATTAAACATACATGGCCTGTTAGAAATGGGGGTCTCTAGTTGGCAGAGGTAGGTACCTTTGTCCAAATAGGGACCCTTGCTTCTAGTCAGGGTAAGGGGGATACACACTTTAGATAACCCCTGCTCACCTCCTTTGGTAGCTTGGCACGAGCAGACAAGCTTATCCCAAGGGGAATTTGTAAAGTATTTGTACCAACACTCACAGTAACACAGTGAAAACACCACAAAAGGTCACCACACCAGTTTAGAAAAATAAAATATCTTTATCTAAACTAAAAAAGACCAAAATGACCAAAAGCCAACATACACAGTTAAAAATATGACTTTCAAAAGGTTTCAAGAACTTGTACCATAGAAAACTATAGATGCATGACTTTTCACCAGAGTACCTGTAGATGCGTGAAAGTTCCAAAAGCCAAACAGCCGCAGAGTCGGAAAACAAAGAGATGCGACACTCCTGAGACCTTGGGGAGGCAATGCGACAGTCCCCTTGCACGCAGAGGAAGGGTTGCGTCGAATCCAGTCTGCATGGGGAGTGATGCGTTGATTCTTTGTGACGGTTCCGGTCTGCAGATGATGCGTCAGATGAACTTGCCGCACAGACACGATGCGTGGAAATCCGGGATGCGGCAGCGATCGATGCGGCGGCAGCGAGCGGCGCTGCACCGGTCCTTTTCAGCCGCGATCCCTCGATGCGTCGATTCTTGCAGCGGCGGCAGGCGCTGCAGCGGTTTTCGCAGCGGCGCGGTGATGCGTGGAAATTCTCCTTGCGCCGTGAAGATGCGTCGGGAAAACAGCCGCAAGAAGAGCGATGCATCGATTTCTGTAGTTCTTTGAGTTTCTTCTTTCTTCCAGCTCCCAAATAGCAGCAACAACCTCCAGAGGCCCAAAACTGGCACAGGCACCTCCTGGCAGGTAGGAACTCACAGCAGCAGAGTTCAGGGGAGCTGGGGGTGAAGTCGTTGTGTCCCTAAGACTTCAGAACAGGAGGGGACACAGCACACAGTGAAGTCCTTCTCCTTTCCTTGGCAGAAACAGCAACTGCAGGCCAACCCCAGACACACAGCAAGGGCAGTAGTTCTCCTCAGTCTCTCCAGCTCTTCTCCTTGGCAAAGGTTCCTCTTGAATTCCAGGAATGATCTAAAGTCTGGGATTTTGGGTCTGATACTTATACGCCAAAATGTCTTTGTTCTCTTTGTGCAAGGGGCTCTGAGCCCAGTTCAAACCAGTTCTGGGGGGCACTCTGCAAGTGCACAACAACATCCATTGTCAGTGTGAGCCTTGGCTCCAGACACACCACAGGGGGGCAGAGATAGCATTGTGGAAGGCAGGCACAGCCCTATTCAGGTACATGTGCTACTCCCCTCACCACTCCAAATGCAGATCAGGCCTATTGAGCCTAGTTCTGACTCATCCAGACTCCTGGAGCCACGGCACCTCCCCAGCCCCTGTCACTCCAAAGCCAGACAGTCAATCCACAAACAGGCAGAGGTACCCAGGAAGGTTGAACAAGAAAATAGCCACTTTCTAAAAGTGGTATTTTCAAACACACAATTTAAAAACCATCTTTACTAAAAGATGTTTTATTAAATCCTGAGTTCATGGATACTAAACTCAATTTTTCTATCTTATCCCTATGGGAAGCTATGCTTGTAAAATGTTACAAAGCATTCCCCATTCTGACCTATGGGGCAAGATAGCCTTTCAATAGTGAAAAACGAAATTGGCAGTATTTCACTATCTGGACATGTTACACACACCAGTACATGTCCTACCTTTCACATACAATGCACCCTGCCCAGGGTGGTACATTGGGCCTACCATAGGGGTGCCCTATATATAAGAAAAGGGAAGGTTAGGGCCTGGCAAGTGGGTGCACTTGCCAAGTCAACATGGCAGTTAACAAACTGCGCACAGGCACAGTGGTGGCAGGCCTGAGACATCTTTTCAGGGCTACTCATATTGGTGGCACAATCAGTGCTGCAGGCCCACTAGTAGCATTTGATTTACCAGCCCTGGCACACTCAGCACACTTTACTAGGGACCTACTGGTAAAACAAATATGCCAATCAGGGAGAACCAATCACAATACCAATTTACACAGGGAGCATATGCACTTTAGCACTGATCAGCAGTGGTAAAGTTCCCAGAGTCCTATAGCCAACAAACACAGGTCAGGAAAAAATAGGACGAAGAAGCAAAAAGTTTGGGGATAACCCTGCAAAAAGGGCCATTTCCAACACAACCCCCTTCCAGCCTAAAGCCAGGGTAGACCAATCAATACCTTGATGGGCTTCCCTGCTTGGGACGATAGAACCTGGAACCTGACCCGAACAGCAGGGGTCTATTCCTGTTCTACGCCTTCCTGTACCCAGTTGGATCCCTCTATCCATACTCTCAGGGCCCACTAACCTAACCCATGGGGGACCCTTCTCCTCACCTGGGGACCCCATCTGTGCAGCGCCTAAACTTACTTTGCTCACAGAGGTGTCCCAACAGGTAGACAGTACCCACATGGCCAACACAGTGGTGTGGCCCAGTCCACCCCCGGGGTGTGACTCCTGCCCCCCTCCCAGGGGGAACTCTCTCCACCAGGACAACCAGCCACAGTGGCCACTGACAGCTGACAGTGATGAGAGCTAAGCCTCATGCCTTTCAGGCCTCTCTAACCTCTGTGGTGTCAGAAAGTGGGGGGCGGTAGTCCCAGGTGCCTGGCACCTTTTCTCCACTCTCCCTCCTGCCAAGTCAGGTATGGCATCCTGACACTGGGCCACCAGCCCAGGGTCTGTACCCTGTGGCTGGACAAGAGACTGGGGTGGGCTCTCCGACATCCTGTCTTTAGCCCTGGGGCTCTGCACCCTCACACCTGGAGCGGTACCCCCAGAAGAAAACTTGGTAAAGGCACTGTTAGCAGTTGCCCCTTCCTCCAGTTCAGGGGGGACACCCTGAACCTGGTCCTCCAACCCAGGGTCTGTACCCTTAGGCTGGACCTGTGCCTGGCAACCCAGGACTTCCAGGGGTGTACACCAACCCCTCCAACGGAAACACACTCCTCATGAGTTGTACGTGAGTCTGCCTGGCACAGGTCGCACAGGTCTCCAGCCTCCTGTCCACTTGATAGAGCATGAAGACCCCCCAGGCCAGAAGTGGCCTCACCAGGGTCAGTCCTGGGGTGCTCTGACCTCAGAGCTGGCAACCCCTGACCCACTGGTCCTTCCACTGGGGACTGCGTCCCCCCTCACCCTTTTCTCTGAACTCATGCACCCTCCCCACTGGAGCAGTGCTGCCAGACACCAGAACTGGTGGGATGCTGCTTACAGCAGTCCTCCCCAGTTCACCTGACACTTTGGGATCCCCCTCAGGAAATGGCCTCCTGGTACAGACTAGATCCCCTCCCGGTATTCCCTTATGGAACCAACCAGCTCCTGAGACTGTGTTATGAGCACCTTGGGACACAGCCCACTCCCACTCCTTCTCCTCTGAGACAGGATGTGGGACCCTACACCCCTTCCACTACACTGGGACCTATCTGGGCTACCAAAAACCTCCCCTACCTCACTTGGTTGGGGAAAACCTGAGCCACCCCCTTTAGGATCACTCCCAAAAGCTTCTTCAGACCCTCTGGAATCCACCAAAAGGTCTGCCTTCAGCGCAAGCTCTCTGGAATCAGAGAACTCACACTCCACCGGGTGTTGGCGTAGCTCTGGAAAACAAGGACTTAAAATATGCACTCTAACAATTGAATCACACAGCCCCCCACAGTTGTTAACCAAGCTACCCTGTGCCCCACCATCCAGTGCCTCACACAAGTACCCGACACCACTCTCCTGAGATTGACAAGACAGTGTCTGACTGTCTCTGTCACTCAACCCACACTCTTCTGGGCAGTCTCCACACTCACACACCAAGACTACTACCATGAGGGAACCCCTCTCCCTGCACCTCTCATCTAGAATCAGTAGAGTGTCCCTCCCACCTTTAGGATTATGAACCCCTGTGCCAGTTCCCCAATCCACTTCAGGGACACTGCACACCACTGGAGCTACCTCAGAAACCTGATCCCCCTTGTGTATGTTAACCCCCTCCCTCAAGTCAGGTGCCAAATCTCTGTGTGTGTGTACTTCTCCCTCAGCACTAGATAACACAATTTTGCTCCCACCATCTGAGCTGGACTCCACCTCCACCTATAAGCCAGCCAAGCTTACTTCCTGAGCTACACACATCTCTTTTTGCTTGGTTGAGACACTCAGAACCTCAAGCCTTCCGAACTCCTCATCGAGCTCCCTCATTCTCAGCTCATATGCCAAGATCAATTTCTTTTCTTCCAAGGCATAAGCTCTACTGCTCTCCTCTGCCTTGGCCTGGATTTCCATTTCCATCTGCTTTGTTTTGATCCTCAGAACTTCTGGCTCCTGCTCCCTGACCCTTTGGTTCTCCTCCAGTTCCGCTGGGGAAAAACTGCTGGAGGAATGATTGCTGCCAGCCCTAGAGGCTGCTCTTCCCACAGGCAGATCCTGTGATCTGAAACCACCCCCTTGTCCATCCTCATCCACCTCTGCATCCTCTGCTTCCCCAGCCTCTCTGGCCTCCCACGGGCTCTTAAGGCCTTCTGTAGCTCCTCCTTCCTGGAGCTGCTCTTCATGGGATATCCAAAGTTCCTGCAGAACTGCTTGAGTTGACCTACTTTGTAACTACTTAACAGTAGCGGCCCGTGGAGGGATTGCCGCGGGGCGGTGGGGCGGGGCGGGGGAGGGTTAGGGTGGGGGGTAGTAAACTCCGGTCACGGCCGACCGGAGTAATGTAAACAAATAAATAAATTAAACGAATTTCGTTGCGCGCGCTGAAACGCCAAATGCGTTACAGCGCGCGCAACGAAATTCATATTATTTATTTATTTGTTTACATTACTTCGGTCCGCCGTGACCGGAGTTTACTACACCCCACCCTGCCCCTCCCCCGCCCGCCCCACCGCCCCGCGGCACTCCCTCCACGGGCCGCTACTGATACTTAACATTTCGATATCAAACTCCAGTTCTGCAACATCACTTGCTGGTTTACCCTTCTGAGACATGATGCGTGGATACTTTGAGGGTCACTCAAGAATAGAACCGAAAACAAAACACCGTATGTGGTTGCATAGTGGTCTGCACTAAACTAGTGATGTACACCAGTCACTGTGGATCAAGTACAAATGCAGGTTCAAATCCTCACCGCTGACCACCAATGTTAGAAATGGGGTTCTCTAGCTGGCAGAGGTAGGTACCTTTGTCCAAATAGGGACCCTTGCTTCTAGTCAAGGTAAGGGGGATACACACTTTAGATAACCCCTGCTCACCCCCTGTGGTAGCTTGGCACAAGCAGACAGGCTTATCCCAAAGGCAATGTGTAAAGTATTTGTACCAACACTCACATTAACACAGTGAAAACACCACAAAAGGACACCACACCAGTTTAGAAAAATAAAATATCTTTATCTAAACTAAAAAAGACCAAAATGACCAAAAGCCAACATACACAGTTAAAAATATGACTTTCAAAAGGTTTCAAGAACTTGTACCATAGAAAACTATGGATGCGTGACTTTTCACCAAAGTACCTGTAGATGCGTGAAAGTTCCAAAAGCCAAACAGCCGCAGAGTCAGAAAACAAAGAGATGCGACACTCCTGAGACCTTGGGGAGGCAATGCGACAGTCCCCCTGCACGCAGAGGAAGGGTTGCGTCGAATCCAGTCTGTATGGGGAGTGATGCGTAGATTCTTCGTGGCGGTTCCGGTCCGCAGGTGATGCATCAGATGAACTTGCAGCACAAGCACGATGCATGGAAATCCAAGATGCGTCGGCGATCGATGGGGCGGCATCGAGCGGTGCTGCGTCAGTCCTCTTCAGCCACGATCCCTCAATGCGCTGATTCTTGCAGCGGCGACAGGCGCTGCGGCAGTTTCCGCAGCGGCGCGGTGATGTGTGGAAATTCTCCTTGCGCCATAGAGATGCGTCGGGAAAACAGCCGCAAGAAGAGCAATGCGTTGATTTCTGTAGTTCTTTGAGTTTCTTCTTTCTTCCAGCTCCCAAACAGCAGCAACAACCTCCAGAGGCCCAAAACTGGCACATGCACCTCTTGGCGGGTCAGAACTCACAGCAGCAGAGTTCAGGGGAGCTGGGGGTGAAGTCTTTGTGCCCCTGAGACTTCAGAACAGGAGGCCAGCACACTTCAGGCCCTTGGAGATCTCCTTCAAGCAGGGGACACAGCACACAGCGAAGTCCTTCTCCTTTCCTTGGCAGAAACAGCCACTGCAGGCCAACCCCAGACATACAGCAAGGGCAGTACTTCTCCTCAGTCTCTCCAGCTCTTCTCCTTGGCAAAGGTTCCTCTTGAATTCCAGGAATGATCTAAAGTCTGGGGTCTTGGGTCTGATACTTATACCCCAAATGTCTTTGTTCTCTTTGTGCAAGGGGCTCTGAGCCCAGTTCAAACCAGTTCTGGGGGGCACTCTGCAAGTGCACAACAACATCCATTGTCAGTGTTGAGCCTTGGCTCCAGAAACACCACAGGGGGGCAGAGCCAGCATTGTGGAAGGCAGGCACAGCCCTAATCATGTACAGGTGCTACTTCTCCCACCACTCCAAATGCAGATGAGGCCTATTCAGCCTAGTTCTGACTCATCCAGACTCCTGGAGCCACGGCACCTCCCCAGCCCCTGTCACTCCAAAGCCAGACAGTCAATCCACAAACAGGCAGAGGCACACAGGAAGGTTGAACAAGAAAATAGCCACTTTCTAAAAGTGGTATTTTCAAACACACAATTTAAAAACCATCTTTACTAAAAGATGTGTTTTTAAATCCTGAGTTCAGGGATACCAAACTCCATTTTTCTATCTTATCCCTATGGGATGATATGCTTGTAAAATGTTACAAAGCATTCCCCATTCTGTCCTATGGGGCAAGATAGCCTTTCAATAGTGAAAAACGAAATTGGCTGTATTTCACTATCAGGACATGTTACACACATCAGTACATGTCCTACCTTTTACAAACATTGCACCCTGCCCTGGGGAATTTCTTGGGCCTACCATAGGGGTGCCCTATATGTAAGAAAAGGGAAGGCTAGGGCCTGGCAAGTGGGTGCACTTGCCAAGTCGACATGGCAGTTAACAAACTGCGCGCAGGCACCGCGGTGGCAGGCCTGAGACATCTTTTCAGGGCTACTCATGTGGGTGGCACAATCAGTGCTGCAGGCCCACTAGTAGCATTTGACTTACCACCCCTGTCACACTCAGCGCACTTTACTAGGGTCCTACTGGTAAAACAAATATGCAAATCAGGGAGAACTAATCACAATACCAATTTACACAGGGAGCATATGCACTTTAGCACTGATCAGCAGTGGTAAAGTTCCCAGAGTCCTATAGCCAACAAACACAGGTCAGGAAAAAATAGGAGGACGAAGCAAAATGTTTGGGGATAACCCTGCAAAAAGGGCCATTTTCAAAGTTTAAAGTTTCCAAGGCCATCTACATAAGAAAACCTTGTGAGAACCACAATAGTAACATCTCCCTGGACACCCCAGGGCGTCTAGTTTTCAGAAATGGTTGGGTATGGTAGGTTTTTCTGGGTGGCAGCTGAGTGAGGGCCCAAATTCCACAGCAACATTGTAAAAAAAAGTGTGGACTTTGTGAAAACGCTTCAGCAGCTATGGAGTAAATAAACCACAGAGATCTTTTAGCTCCTTATGGTATGTAATAACTGATTTAGTTTATGTATTAATGTTCCTCTTTTTCTGCAGTAACTAAATCCTAGTATAAATCAAACTATTACCTAAAAAAACAGGGTTGTGTGTAAATGAATCACAAAGCAGCTGTAGAAGAAGCGTTGCCCCGTACCTAAGAATTGCTTCAGTTCTTATAATAATTTTTCTACTTTTTCTGAGGTAATTAAATGAAAGTATAACTCAAAATATTACTCCTAAAACCAGCTCATGTGAGAATGAACCAAAAGGCAGATCTAGAAGAAGTGTCAACCTGTATTGGGATGAGTCATCCTAAATGTAGAGTTATTTCTGTAGTGAAGGTCTGTCTGAATATGACTTCTAAACTTTATCAGAACTCTTAAGAGATCACCTTTGTTGCCCTAAGTGGGTATGGTGTGCCCAGACGTGGGTCCCGTGCTCTCTATGCCACCAGATTCAAGCTAGCCTGGCTGATGAGGGGTGAAACCCCAAACAGGTCCATGGATGCTTGTTTCCAGTCCAGGGAGGACCTGGCCTGGCAGTTCGGGCTGGACTGTTCCCATGGGAAGCTGGGTCAAGACTGATTTGCATATGGCTGGGTCTAAACTGGAATGGCATGGCTTGCAAAAAAATGATGGATTTAAACCAGATCTGTGACTGGAGGTGAATGTTTGATTGGTTCAGCATTCTGCTCATCATCTATTGTTTTTGCCCATATTTCTTTGTAGCGCTGTATTTGGCTAACACGGGCATAGAACAAGTACTGTCTTGTGCTAACGTTCTTCATTTTGCTGCAATGTAATTCACCCAAAGTAGGGTACACTGATGATATCTAATGCTGAGTGATAATGGAATGAGCCACCATTCCAGAGATATAAATACATTGTGTATTCCTTCTCCCAAATTGTGGTGGAATGGCCAGATGTAACAAGACTATAGACAATGAAGGCTTTACCGTAGATATCACTCTTAGCGACATCTGCCTGAAGGCCTGTGTCTTGCATGACCAAATATGTGCTCCTAGTCTTCTAATCCATTGCACCTAGGGCGCCTTTTGTTTACATTTCTAAACATATTGTACAGACTATCTGGAGTATAATAAAGCATCCATCCATTGAAGAACATCATTCTGTGGAAGTTGGCTCCTCTCAGCAGTGTATACCCATAGTCAAAATATCTAGCTCAAGGGTCTCTGTCATTCTAAATTTCTGTACGTCACCACCATTTCATGCTCATATCTGCAAATTATCTGAGGGATATTCTCACAAAGTTCCCTGTATCAATACCTTAAAAAAGTGTTTGCTTTATCAGCCCTAAGCAGTTTCTAAGCTAAGTCAGTTGCCTCATATATGACTGATAGGCAGAGACCGCTAAGAACAGAGACCATTTGCCTATATGGGAAGCTAAAAGAAGCACCATATTGGTAGTTTCTTTAACTGACCTCTACCCCAGAATTAATTGTATTTTTATCCAGGAAATCCCTGATCTTATTAATATTAATATTTTTCCATCTTTTAATGGTGGTGGACTAGAGACAGGGAGATAGGTGAGAACAGCATTCCAAGGGTGTCTCAGTGGGAAAGGTCAGTATTTCATATTTTTGGAGAAGTTGTCATCTATCAGCCTAGATGGCCTGCAAGGTCTTATATCTCACAATTTTGGGTGTTTTCGATTCCTTTCTTGCCCTCACCAGGCTTACTATGAAATAGCATATATAAAATAATAAAATTGCCAAACTGGTAAATTTGCATCAGAAATCTACAAATCTGCAGTGTAATAGCTGATAAATAATCAGATCTAAAACATGGAAATGCTAGTCCTCCGACTGACTTTGGCAACTGTAAAATCTTTAGACTGGCTCAAGTGAATTTCTTTCTCCATAGAAATGACATCAAGCAGCTCTCCAATTTGTCAAAAATCGAGCCATCAGTTTACAATGAATGTTCAGAAAAGGAAATAATACAAGGGGCAAGATTAACATTTTTATTAGAGAAACATGGGCTATCACAGAGAGCGGGAGGGATTGCCAAACCACAAGGAAAGAGTGGATTTTAGATGGGAATGAGACAAAGTTCAAGTGATAGCTATCAGCAACTAAATCAAAGTAAAAAAAACTCCTAGATATCTTTTAAGATGTGTATTATAATGGGCCCTTATTTCAGGGGGGTACATTTCTGACGTAGTGTTAAACAAAAGAGATTCGGTTTTAGTTTAGTCGATTTTATATCCCCCCAACTTAGTGAATCTCCGAATTGCTTCTAGGGAAGTCTTGATGCTATCTCTATCAGGGAATAGATAAAGCGCAGCATTGTTCGCATATAATTTTAACTTAATGGTACATACCAGTTGTGGACGTATTCACCTGTGCGAATGACTGTATTGGGCTAAGGGCTCTGTAAATAGAGCAAATTGTGTGGGTGATAGTGGGGAGCCTTGGCGAGTGCCTCTACTAGGAAAAATAGGTCCTGCACACTGATTATTTATTATAACCTGGGCTGATGTGCTTCCATATAATATGCCAATGGACCTTGAGATCATCATTGGAAATTTACATTTTCATAATGTCTTAAGTAAAAACTCCCAGCTCACGAGGTCAAACTCTTTCTCAGTGTCTAGTAGGATGATGGCCGCAGGAATGTTGTCTTCTGTAACAAGGTTGGGAAACTCAGCCAAAGAATAATTGTTAGCTCTCATGCTTCACCCGCTAATAAAACCATTTTGATCAAAATGTATCAAACTATTCATAATGGTACTAATTTGACTAGTTCAAAGTTTTGTAAAAATCCTATAGCCTGTGTTGAGGAGAGTTATAGGTTGATACGAAGTTGGATCAAATTTATCTTTACCCTTTCTTTTTTAAAGTTTATTAGTACTTCTTTTTTAAAAGATGGCAGGACTGTTCCACTAAGTGTAAATGAAATTAAATAACTTTGATAAAGGGGCGGTAAGTAGTGAATTGAAATACTTATAAAATTCTGCCCTGAAACCAACTTCCCCCTTGGGTTTAGATCCTGGCAATTCCTTTATGGCATTTTTAACTTCTTCGCTGCTGATCACGATGTTAAAAAAGCATCTGACTCCCCTTCTAACTCTGGAAGCTATACTTCACATAAAAATTGATCTAGTAAGGCTGGGTCACATGACTCTACTTCTCCTTTATAGAAAGAGGAATAGTATAGTAGCCCCAAAAAAATTCCCAATACCTGCACTTTCTCTTTCTAATCTAAATACTAATCCCAGTGATTTAAGTTTGATTGATTATTTCTATAAACTCCCAATACATAAAGCACCCCATCTCTTCACCGTCTTCCCATACCTAATTGTTGTAAGTGTGATTGCTAAGAACTGCCTTTTTCAAAAAGAAATCTTTTAAGGCTTTTTTCTTGTCCTGCCACTCATGTAGGCCTTGGTCTTATTGTTCTACCTGGACCATGTTATAAGCTTCGTCTGCAGCTTTCTGTAAGTTATCTTCTTCTTCTTAATCTTTCTTTCTTCTAAAAGCAGAGATCGATATCATAAAACCCCAGATTGTGACTTTAAATACCACCCATACTGTTGCCTCGTCCGTTGTACTGTCATTGGTTAAAGAGAAGTATTCAATCTCTGTTGAAAATGATGGAGTGCGCCTTTTTTGGTCTAACAGTGTTCTATCAGTAATCCATCTTTTAGCTGTTTTTCTGTGAGATAGAGGAAATTTTAAGACAACAACTGAGTGATGAGAGAAAGCTCCTGCATGGTATTTGGAAGACATTTAAGAAACAGTCAAGGAAGCTAAAAATAAATCTATATGTGAAACTGATCTATATTTGTTTGAATAGCACAAGTACTGCCTGGTCGATGGCTTTAATTTATGCCATATGTCTTCTACCCCTAGCCTGGTGCATAGATCATTAAAAGTCTGTTTCATACTTTTCTTGTGTTGCACATGGCAAGGGTTTGAGTTTTCCATACTCAGAGAGGGAAGAAAATTAAAATCTCCCCCCAAACTGGTATCCACAGGAGATCGCATAGCTTCAATTGCAGTGACGGAAGTTGTTTAATATTATCATAGATAGGGCGATAGAAAGAGGTATTATTATATATCACATTATTAACCACCACAAGAAATATAACCCAAAACCCCACTTCATCTGTCCCTGGCAGCAAACAACATACTGGTGCTTTCTTAAAGTTGACCACTGTTGTGCTTCGATGTGATGCTCTCACAGATGAGAAAAAACATTGTTTAACCCAAGAGTAGTTCAGTTTGATTCCCTCTTTACCCTGGATAAAGTGCATCTCTTTCAAAAGAATAATTGATGGATCATATTGTTGCAAGCTCAAAAGGACAGCATCCCATTTATGTATGTTATTCAAGTCATTTACATTATGGCTAACTATTACTAATTCCACACCACATCTCCCCTTGTTCCACTTTTTCTGAATGCAGCAAAGCAAAGCACTTCGGAGTGATAAATATGAACGATCTCATCTCTACCTTCCTCTGATTGAAATAGCTGTATCTTTTAGCTGTACCCAATCAAATTTCCCCCATATAGTGACCTCCCCTAGCCCCCAACAATCCCTTCACCAGTCTCCCCCAGCCAAATTCCACCACCATCATCCTGGCCCTCTCTTGCACCTAACCCTAGAAAGTTAAAAGCAGCAAATCCTGTGCTCATGTGGTGCATTCTTACTGCACCTACAACAGCCTGAAGTTATCATTTCTCACCATTAGGGCTTTCCCCCATTTGAGACAGTAAACCCTCACATCAGCTGGGTTAGTGAGCTTGTAGAAACTGACCCCACCCACAGAACCTTTGTTAATATTGAGCAAATCCACGTCAATATAAAATAACAACAACAATTACGAATTCCCTTTCCAATTAGTAATTTTACAATACGGCACTATGAGAAATCAATACGTTTATCTGGAAAAAAGAATTCAATCAAACAATAAAGCTCCCCTAAGACCTATATCTCTTTGTGGAATAGATTAAATCTAGTATGGGTTTATACAAAACACATAGTCAAATCTTCACAGTTGTAAGATTCCAATCTTATTCTTTATTTTTTCTTTTATCTTTTACTTATTATTCATAATTTCCTTTTTCATAACATTTATATCAGCATAGCTTGATTATTTTTTTAAAAAGTACAATTACATTTTTTGAAAAGATTTTTCTTTTTTTACAAACATTGTTATTTTCTTTAAAAAACAGGACTATTCAAAACATGTATGCTCTAAGTACAGTACAAAAACTCTGGACCCCTACTGAAAACTAAATATACAACACTATACCATTAGCAATCTCACTCATTCATTCAAAACAAGCAACTACAAACAATCCAAACACATATACACATCTGGGTATGAGGGAGAAACAAAGATATTTAAAGTCTCCAAGACCAACTCAGATGACCATATACAACAAGGTCCAGACAATTGGGGTCGACGCGCGTTTCGGTGGGGTGAAACACGATATAAACCACCTTCTTCAGGACCTTTCCCAAATAGTGTGGACTCTCACACAAACAAAAAAGACAGGGGTACAGATTGTACTGTTCGCAGACTTGCTTTCCAATTGATGACACCCAGAGACGGGTAGGATACACATTTATACGCGGAGCATGAGGCAGCAGTGCATAATTCATACGCGGCACTGGTCCACTTGGTATACCAGCACCCTTATGTATATATCTATATCAGGAATTTCTTTTCTGTGTTTCAAGGAGAGATCACACAGTTGTTTGTGCAAGTTTCAGTAATCTGTGTGAGGGAGGATATACATCTATACTGTGTTCGTGAAGCACAAATATCCAGGTGCTCTTTTCAGGAATAGAGGAAGTCACTCCCGCGTGATGGCAAGGTTTATATATAGTTACATCAACTGAATTAATGTCCCTATTTTCAAGACAATGGCGTTCTTGAGACTCTGCGTATGGCAGCAGCATGCGGCCAAAGAATTCCCCCCAATTTTTTTTTTTTGTAATAGTGATAATAAATACAATCAACATTAAAATGATGGTCTTTCACCGAAATGCCGCGTCGACTGTGTTCTACAGTTTTCTGACCTATACAGTTTTGTGGGAGGTTTTTAATAGTTTTTAACATATGTGAGACATTGATTATAGTGGTTTTTATAGTGTCTGATGTATAGGATTATGCATAATAGTGATACTTGGTAAGTGATTCATATTATTTGCACTAGCACTTTTTGATATATTATTGGCATGATATATATTTTGTGATCACTAACGTTTGTTATAAAATAATTTAAAAAAACAGATTTATATTTCCATATTTACGTTGTTAGATTTCTGTTTTTGTGATTGTATAGAATTGCAAATTAATGTTCATTTTAATTTTGATTGCATTTATTATCACTATTACAAAACACATTTTTATTTTGGGGAATTCTTTTTTCCACATGAATGTATTGATTTCTCATAGTGCTGTATTGTAAAATTACTAATTGGAAAGGGAATTTGTAATTGTTGTTGCTATATATACCCTGTCTCTTTTCCTTGTATTACGGTAACTCCCTTTTGATTTTATGTTTCAAAATATAAAATAAGGATACATTCATGTATAAAAATAAAATTGCATCTATATTAACAAATTCGCCCATCATGAACTCCGTGTCATCCCCGACTCAGAAATACGTAGATAGGAAGGCTCTGAGACCCAGGCCTGAAGTCACTGATTGACATGTCACAGGTATGGTGGCACATAGCCTGCAGACAAACGCACAAGCAGTATATCCCAGATCAATCCCACAGATAGGCACATCGACACCACCATGGTCCGGGGAGATTGGCCCCAATAATGCACACATTGCTGGAGGGGTACGAACGCTCCTCAAACACCATAAAGTCAGATGCCACATAAAGTTAGGAACATATAGTCAATCGGGGCACAGCACACACAACACATGCAGTGATCACACTTTCCCATGCCGGATATCTGGACACGTTATGCACTGGCCACATTGTATCCATGCAAGGTCGAGGCCCACCTGGATTCCCTATCAGATACATTAATTTACGACTCCAAAGACAGAGGTACACACTCCTTACCGAAAAGAATTATCGGAACTGTTTATGGCACTCAATAAATCGTACAAAAACCCCTTTCAGATTGATTGTCCTCAGACAGGCAGTCCTCAGACCCTATGCCTGTGGCTGTTCTCCCTGCCGCACTGTTTAATTAAACAAACTGTTCCTACTCTGCCAAATGCCTTTTATCTCTTATTGTTTCAAGGTATTTCATGTTCAAGCAACACCTTCAACATAGCTGCATGTAACAGTTGTGCTTGTGCACCCTTAGCTCTTAAAGTCTTAGACAGATGTTGCAGCTCCATCATTTTCTTGGGGTTTCATATGCCAAAATCACTTTCTACTTTTACAAATTTTAACTGGATTGCTTTTTTGAGGAGCTCCTCCCGAATTCTCTAATCTTGGAAACAGACCAGAATAGTTGAAGGTTTTGCTGCATCTTCTGGGGCCGTCGAGGAGACCATATGTGCCCTCCCAATGGAGAGATCCAAGTGCGAGACAGGCAAAAAATGCTTAGATAACAGCTTAGTGACTTCTTCAATTAAATCCTAATTTTGGCCAAAAGTTTCCAGAATCCCCACAAGTCTTAGAATGGATTGTCTGGGTCTGTTTTCTAAATCCTCTACCTTATCTTTCACTTGCTGCATATCTCTAAGATGCCAAGATGTGATTTCAGACTGTGACTGCTGCACATCCTCCAAGTTTGATATCCTTTGTTTGGCTTCTGTACATCTGATGACAATTTTTGCAAGCCTTAATTTATTGAATCCAGTTTACTCTCCATTTTTCACCATTTCCTTGTGTGCAATTTTCATTTCTTGGCTCTCCACCAGCAGCTGTTTAAGAAGGGCAGAAAGTGAAGCACTAGATTATTCTGATGTTTGCTCTGTTACTTCTTTCTCTGCCACTAACTTAATGAAATTTCCCTGTGGCTGATCAGAACATGTCACCTTAGCTAGGCTCTGGACATTTTGCTGGTCAGTGACTGGGAGCATCAAACTTTGGGAGCCACTCTTGTTGCTACTCAATTGGGTTAGGGAAATTGATTGTCCAAGTGCAGTTTACTGATATATTCCACTTTATTGATCTTCTCAAGAGGGTGAACAGTTCTCATGCTCTCACATTGTAAATCTCGGGGTAAGTGTCTGGTGAAGATTGGATATTGTGGCAGGCTCATGGAGCATGTAGAGCTGCGATCTAAAGGGACTTCAATCACCGTGAGTTCATGTGTATATCAAAGCGGGCTTGAGCTTTCAATAGGCTATCACTACACCCTCCAATGCTAATTCAGGTTGTGAAGAAGCTGATCTCTCAGTATCCTGAAGGTGTTCCGAATGTTGGAATGGAGCTTCTTCTGATAAAAAAAAGATTCATGATAAGGACTTCAAACATTGTCCAACACAAACAAACGTTTAAGACAAAACTCTACACTAAAGCAACTGAGTTCATAAATACAGGAAAGCATAGTAAACAAATTTTCACCAACTCCAAAGTGAATGCTGCTACTGACTGTCTCTTAGAGACTCAGAAAAATGCTTGAGGAAAATCGAAAAGCAGCTCATGCTTATGCAACATATCCAAAATGTTGAACACTGTCCAGTTTCTAAACGTAGGGCTTTATTTAGAATTTGGTGGGCAGGATAATCCATGACAAATGTCATAGATTTCTCGTCGAACGTATTACAAATGCATTGTAGCTTATTGCTCTTGTATTCGGTTAGTGGGACATCCATCATGTTTTCAAAAAGTGTTCCGCCCGCCAACCTCTAAAAAAACTTTTATGTTTCATGGGTCAAAAATTCTCACAAATTTATCTGCAATTATTCATCAACATACTAAAGTGGGCGTGTTGTCAACCAAATTCAAAATTGTTGAGAACAAATTAATTTTCAGGTCTTGCCTACTGTTTTTTAAATGCCTATTGTGTACAATACAAATAGTTGCAGTGGGCGTTTGGTCAGCCCATTGCTTAACATTGTTTGGCATGGTTGTGCATTTGTGTTTTCTGTGTGTTTCAATTGAATCCAGGAGTGCTTTTGCCCTGCTCTTCTTTCTTTATCACAACTATATTATACTAATATCTTGCACACTGGGTCTTTCAGAGTAACTTTTGTATATATTTTACAGACGAACCATCAATGAAGCCACTAACAGAAGCAGACCACTGTTCAAAACAATCAAGCACTGCATCACCCCCTGCTACACCCACCCATTCTTCACTCCACAGAAAAGTGTAATTCTGTCAACCTCTTTTACCATGAAAAAAATATAGAAGATCCGATGGCACATTGACAACACCAAGCCTGCCTCAGTTCTTACACCCACCCTTCTTTTAGAATCCCACAATGATCAGCATTCAAAGCCCTATCTCTCCCAGATCTCGCTGAAAATGCCTCAAAGCCACTTTTTATGAAGATATTCTTTTTTACCATTGTCCTTCATTAAAGCTCTCCCTGGAGATGCTCTGTTTCTCCTACTTGCCACTGTCAATACCTCCCTCACTCAAGGCATCTTCCCAGAAGCTCTCAAGACAGGCCAGATCATTCAACTTCTAAAGAAACCCACACTAGACCCTGATGACCTCACCAACTACCAGTCCATCATTCACATATCATTCATCAGCAAGCACATTGAAGAATTAGTCTATGTTTCACTCCAAGACCCCATTAATGCTGACCACCTCCTGAATGGCTACCAGCTCGCTTTAGACTATGCAGCATTACCTTACACCTTTTAATGAGGCCCTCTTGACCATGGATAAAAATGACCCCTACTTTCTGACATTGCTAGAACTCAGCGGCTTTCGATTAAGTCAACCATCCAACCAATATACTCACCCAGGTGTCTCAAATGGGATTCACCAGAAACGTTCTGCACTGGTTCTTCTAATACATTTTCAACTGACATCAGTGTGTTCACATGGGCACGTCCGAGTCACCAAAAATTCATGCTGTGTTCTAGCATTTTCAACCTCTACATTAAGCCGTTTGGTGGTCTGCTCACAGATAACAGCATCAAGAGTAACCAGTATGCTGATGATGCACAACTTTATCAAAAATCTCCTTGCTGCATACATTTAATGGCTCAAACATTGCTTGCACATCAGCTAGACCTTGATGTCCAGCACCTACCTAGAGCTCAACCCAACCAAGACATGAAGAAATATGATCAAGTCACCCCCCTCCTGATGGAACTCCATTGGCTCCTCTTTCTGACAGCAGACTAAGAAGTGAAAAAAAGAAAAAAATTATGACAGCAGGCCTTTTCTATCTACTCACTCAGGATTTCGAACAACATCCCATATCCAGCAGAGCCGGCCAACACTGCCCCAATTTCAGAAAGAGTTGAACACTTACCTCTTTAAAGAACAATACACCACAATGCATTAACCATCCATAACACAGCTTCCTCTCCTCTTATATATTGACTTTATGCTTGTCTTTAGCCATATACAAACCTCCGCTGCCTTTTTGCTAGATGTGTGCTATAGAAATACTGCATATATACATACATACATACATACATACATGCATACATACATACATACAAGCTCCATCCTCTCAGTGTGTTTTTCCGCTGTCTAGCAAACCCCTTAATGTTTTCTAGACATTAAATGAGTTTAGAAAATGCAGAACATTAAGCAGCTGCAAGAGTGCCTAATCTTGGCTATGTAACTCAGGTTGTTTTGAATTTCTTCTTTGTAAACAATGAGTGATTGCGTGCTGTACTGAGGCTCTCTTTAGGTACAGTTTCTTGGTTTTGCAGTGCTGACCATCGATTAGACCATTTAGGAAGCCTTGCTTACGCTAGGTAATTATTACTTTGCCTTCTGATACACATTTTTAGTGCTCTGAAGGATAAAAAACTTTGTTAGCTATGCAGCTATTTACATCTGAGATTTGCAAGATACATACGTTGGCGTTTTACTTGGCTCTTTATCTTTTAAACCCTACATTTAAAGAGCACTGGAGAACCATGTCAAAATCTGCAGACAGATCAAGCAGTATCAGTGTCGCAGCCCAACCCATTTCTAGCAGCACTCTAATGTTGTCAAACACTGAGACCACGGTGGTTTCTGTGCTATGGCCACCCCAAAACCCAAATTACAAAGGGTCCAGTAGCTCCTAGTCCTCAATAAACATAATTGCTTACCTATTAAGATGTTTATCCATAATTTTGTCTGGAGTAGGAAGATGGGATATGGACCAGTAGTTTTTCGATTCTTTCAGATCTAAACTAGGTTTGCTTAGGAGGAGGCTAACTGCTGCCTTCTTCCACAGTTTCAGAAAGCACCCAGTTACAATAGATTAATTGATAATAGACATTAATGGCTCAGCAACGGTTTGTGGGGGCCATATGAATGATATTTTGTGGACAGGGCTCAAAAGGGCATCCTGATTTGGATTTTAGTATGTCGTACGTCTTGTACCTCTCCGATAAAGCTGTGCGCTTGTTGGACAACATAAACGTCAGGGTTGTGCGAGACTGGTTCCATGCACACCCTCAGGATATGTTGACCTACATCCCTCCTATCCCACAGTGCACCATCTGCACTCCTAACCTAACGGGGTAACAAATGTGTGTGCAACCTCAGAACATGACAACCCTGATGCCCCAAGGAAATCGTGGTAACAGGTCTAGAATCCTTTCGTTTAGACTCTCATGCATACCCAAAGAAATACACAAAAAATACTCAGCAAGGCGTTTCAATATTTATGGAAACATAGTGATTCTTGTGTAAAATACGTGTGCTGCGATAATCAATAGAATAAAAAGATGAGCATAATTAACATTACAAGAATAGTGAAAAAGATTAACATTTCCATGATTGAGCTAAGACAGTGAATATATGTGGGCATAGAAGTACTTTGTATCGTGTACTCGTGTCTAGCGCTCCCTAACCTAGTATTGCCTAGGATAGATGACCTGCCAAGTCCCTGCCCGGGTGGTCTAACTCCCCATTACCTGTGGGTAAGTGTCATCAGGCTGTATGTCTTGGTGTAGAGCTGGACATCCCTCGTGTTATTAAACAGGAATCAGCTGAGCTGGAATTCCGACATGTAGTGACCTCGCAGTGTCAGGTGAGTGCTCCTCTTCACAAACAAGGAAGTGGTTCTGTATATATAATAAACAGCACCCATTTGGTCATGTTGCAACCCCTGTCAGGCCGCAATTGTTTATTCTAGTTGGATATGGTCATCGCCTACCAGACAATAACAATGATGACATTTGTGCTGTGAACTTTATCCCTTGTACTAAATGTTTAAGGTGTCATGATAGTGTGTCTATGAAGTAGAAATGCAAGCTGTGCCAATTCAGAATGTTATCCTGCATTGACATGCATGCAAATGTATGTCAAATTACATTGTGTGTAAAAGAGAAGGCAACTTAAGAAACATGAGTATGTAAATGGCGGTGGTTATTACTATCCTGACCATGTGACACCCACTCCTTGGACGGGAGTCAATAAAAGCTATCCCTAGACAAATGCTAGAACGTAGGGGTTAATAAGTATACAAACCCTACTAAAATCTAAAAAAAACATTGTGCTTCTTAAATAGCAAAGAGTATAGTGAAAGTCACTTAACAATTGTTAAAAGGTATGAAACTGTATTAAAACAAATTTAAAAAGCAATTCCAGCATTAAAAGAAAGCCAAATTAAAAAATGTCTCATGATTCAAAACTGCCAGATTGTTTATGTGTTCTGAGAGGTAGACAAAACATTGCTGTTCCAGGCAAACGCAGATGATGTTCCCAGAGGCACCCATTGGATCAGATCCATCGAGCAAACATGTTCCCATCCATCCACTTCAGCAGCCGCCGAAGGAGCAGCAGTCAGTGTGTTATCCACAGAAGCCGAGCCAAGATCCAGATCACTAGGACCAGAAGCATCACAGGAGGGGTCGTAGAATGCATTCAGAAGCAAATGCAAGCACATGGACAAGTGGGCCGTTAATGGGCTTACCAGCAGGTCAATGTTGGGTAATCAAACCAGCTGCGTTTCTAGACATATGTCCAGGGCACACTTGAAAGTGTACAGAAGACAGCGGAATATGGGCTGCACGAAGTGTAGCTACCCAGGCCAAAATGATAAGAGCCAGTATTCATTTAGTTCCTGAAGCAAGTGTATGCCAAAGCACTGTATCATGTGTTCACGACACAGGAGCACAAGTGGAAGTGCCATTTCCATTGGGCCTCTTGATGGGACAACCATTGCGGAGCAGAATGATTAAAAGAAATGCCTCTACAATCAGGAACTGGACCAGCGGAAGACCTCCAAAAATGCTTCTCAGTAATGCAATTACTCCGAAGACTGTCTGGAAGACACTAAACAAACCAGGGCTATTTTCTTGAAAAAGCGCTCCACTCCCACAGTACTAGACATGTTACAATTGCGGTGCACCTGTTCCCCAAAATGTAGTGCAAAATTAGTACGGAGTAACGACTGTATCTCAGAAGAAGACCTTGCAACTTGAAGATCAAATCCCTCCTTTGCAGATGGTAAGGCCACATCGTTCTGAAACAATAAGGTGTTCAGTCTGCTCAGAGCATCAAAGTACACATTTGCAAGCTTTAACAAAGGCCAAAGTGTCACCTCCCTAACTGTGCAGGCAGGTGGAAACAGAACTTGTGTGCAACTGGTCACAATGGCAGAAACCATCACCAGAAAGGTGACGCCCGGTTTCATACCTCAGCAGTTCTGATTGCTCAACATCAAATAATTCCCATTTGAGAGTAATCTGAAAGCCAGATGGATTACTGCAGCTGGAGAACCCTTCAGATAACAGGTCTAATTTGCCATGGACGCATTACATACACCATGAAGCGAAACCATGCTACACCCCAAGAAATGCTCTAAAGTATTCTCGCAGTCAGTCCCGCTAAGAAAAACTTCAGTCTCGCTATTCCTACAGCAATATCTAAAAGGTAAAATCCATGACTCATACACACATCCTTCTCCTAGCACATAGTATCTGCCTACTTGATAGCATTGTTAACAGTATTGGAAGTGAAATATCAAAATTGGCAGACAAATAAACCTGTGGATTATCCAATCCGTTTAAGGTATTTCTGCAAAAGTGAATGGTCGCATCCCCTACTTCTCTATGTGTAACACAGTGTATGTCGCAGTCTTTCTTGCCATGATTGTTTGCTGTTTTGTTAGATTGTAAGGTAAAAACAGGCTAGTGGCATTAAGGGGCCACCATGGTAAGCAACCGGCATGAAGTGTCTAGGGGGTCCAACTCAGTAACATTATTGATCTAAGCTGTGTTTGCCCGTGCTGTAAAGAGGACTGTCATGCTGTATAATGTCTATGGCAAATGACATGATGTTACCCAAAGAGTATATCCTAGTGGCCAATGTAGTCATACCATTATCAAATCCTGCTAGAGCGCTTTATAAATTTGCACTGTCAATTTTGCGCAGTCTCTCAGCAGCCGCCTGCTGGGAAACCTTCCACACTTCATTCTATTTTGCATACAAGAAGTGCTTTTGACATGGTTTTCGAGGACATAATATAAAGCCCTGTAGTCCCATGTCATCAGAAAGAAGGGACAAGTGTTGTTTCACCTGGGACAATGTTGAGGTTTTTCGCCAATCAAGGCACAACTTTAAAGCACTGTAAGTTGTTAGCACCTCCGGGTTTTGTGCCTACGCATAATGTGGGTCGGGCCTACTGTTCTTAAACCCTTTGATGTCACCCAGGAAACGTGCATGACATCCTTTAGTATCTAGTGACCATTCCCCTTATTCGTCCCTGAAAATTGTATGAATTGTTGTGAAGCATAGTGTCTAATTTTTCCTCCATGTAATTTGTGAACCGCTGCCAGTTTGCAAAACATGCAAATGCGGGATGTTAGGTGTATTTAAATCTTTTATCTTAGCCAGGCCAAGACATGATGTTTGCTGCATAGTTTTGCTCAGGAAAATCATTTGATGTGCTATCTGACATTCCCTAAATAATTCCTTGTTCCTGTGAACCTGCCAATCTTTAGTTCCCTAAATAGATTTATAAATTAACAGTGTCTCTCCAAATGTCAGACCCTTGTATGGACAACTGGAAAAGACAAGGTTCAGAATAAATCAGCTTTGTATCAGTGAGCATATTTTTCTTTACTGGTGATAGTGTGAGCCTATAATAATAAGACACTGGGTCAGCTGTATTGTGACCAGAGAAATACGAAAACTTCTGTGCAAACGTTTGTGAGCTACCCCGGAGTGGTGTAGGGCAGTGTTCCCATTGTATGTAATTAAATACACATGGAGTACTTGCTTTATGCAAGAAATGGTCACCATAATGTTGAAAACAAAACATTTCTTCATAATTTGTTGTACCTTCATACATTTCCTCAGAGTTAAAACCAGTGGAATACTCTAGTTCTTCTAGCATTGCATGCACTGTATCAATGTCCCAATCATCGGAGACACTACTATGGGTGATAATGTCATATAAAGAGATGCAGAATACATATGGAATTTGTTAAATTTCAGTAGGAGTGAACATATCATACAATACCCTATCCCAAACAATTCCATAAGGAACCAGAATAGCAGAAATGTTCACCAGGGAAAGGTCTCTTCGCACTTTGTGTGATAAAGAATGAGGTGTTAAAACCAAGTTCATCATTTGTACAGCAGAGCATTCTGGGAGATAGTGTCCATTCAGAAGCAGGAAAAAGATTGTCACAAAACCAATCCAGAAGACGAGGAAAATTAATGAAATTATAATCCACAGTCATGGAGTAACAAAATACGTCTTCTTCAGTCAAAAGAAGAATACAAGCAAGCTACCTCGGAGAGGTGGAGGTGATGGTGGCTATGATGAATCTGAAGAGAAGTTATCAAAGTAGATAAAGTAGCCAGAGGAACTTGGGGCTGATTAGTATGGCGTCGACTTTCGTCTGCCCGCCACTCTATCGTAAACAGGACTGCCCAACAGGCTGTTGGTGGTCCCGACAGAGGCATTAGGATGCGACCTCCACCACGGCGGTCGCAATGCCTATGTTTTGCATTGCGGTGGGTGCTGCTGGCTGCAGCACATGCCGCAATGCAAAATGGGGACACTTCACATATCCCTGTACTACGTGGTAGGCACCATGCGGTGCCTGCCACATGGTGCAGGGATATATGGGGGGGCACCATAGGTGCCGTTCCAAAACCCACAGCTTTAGGCAAGGGGGTCCCGCTACGGGCCCCCAATGTCCCTTTCTGCCAGCCTTTTCATGGCAGGTAAACCACGAGGAATAGCGGGCGGAAAGGGACATCATAATGCCTACGGCGGTGTCTGGCAGGCACTGCCACCATTGTAGGGATTGGATGTCCCTCCGAGGGTGCTCGTCAGATTTGTGGCGGTCGGTCTCTCCGACCACCACACATCCGCCCACCATCCTAATGTGGCAGGCGGAAAACATTGTTACGATAGTGGTGGGACCCCAAGTAATTGTATTTGGGACCTTGGTGTGGACTCGAATTGTGGTACATTGACGTAGACACCATCCATTTTGGGTTTGAGAATAAAATCTATGCTTTTGTACAAGTTGTTTGTTTAGTAGTTGTTGATGTAGCAGGTAGAAGAGATACTTCATTATTTGCTATCCCCAGCAGGGAAGTGGGAGCTTTATCGCTGATCAAAGCTTCCAATGGGACTTCCTGTAATGTAGTGAAAGGAGACAGGAAACTATTCTGGATCCCACATGGCCTTCTGTGTAGAACCGGCCACATGATGCGGTTTTATATCTATTGACACATATCACTTGTTTTTGCAACCAGCAAGAGGCGGTAGAAGTATAGTTCTGGTACCTTTAACAGCCAGGACAGGTACAGGCCCAAATTCTTGATAGTCCACTATTATCTCCCAGACCAGTTCCCCAATCTTGGGGAGCCAACCAGGAGTTACTGGTGCTTCCTTCACTTCTCCTGTGGCAGTGCATTTTATCTGGTCATTGCTCTTTGCATCTGGAAGTGAAACAGCCTTTACAATGAAGCCGGAACACTGCATGCCTTTATCATGCAGACTTTACCATGCATGCAACACTACCATGCATGTCATTACCACGCAAGTCTTCACAACAAATATGCCTTTACCACGCATGTCATTACAACTACTTTTCGTTGTAAAGGTATAAATAATAAAGGTATAATAATTGTTAAAGTTTTGAAGGTAAGTACATGTAAGTATTAAGTGTGTTAAGTATTAAGTGATTAAGTGTCTTTACATATATATAAATTCACTGAAAAAAACACAGGTTTCAGGGACGTTATAGTTAGGGTTTAGCATTTAAAAAACCTTAGAGATGTCATTTTGTCTGTTTTCTCCCCCCTTTTTTCCTTTCTGTGCCCCTCGCTGCCCCATTTGCGTTGTGCTTGTAATTTGTCTGTTTTCTCCCCCCTTTTTTCCTTTCTGTGCCCCTCGCTGCCCCATTTGCGTTGTGCTTGTAATTTGTCTGTTTTCTCCCCCCTTTTTTCCTTTCTGTGCCCCTCGCTGCCCCATTTGCGTTGTGCTTGTAATTTGTCTGTTTTCTCCCCCCTTTTTTTCCTTTCTGTGCCCCTCGCTGCCCCATTTGCGTTGTGCTTGTATTTTTGTCCGTTTTCTCTCCCCTTGTACTTGTGCCCCCGCTGCCTCTCACCATTCCCGCCGCTGCATCCCCTGCGGCCCCGCCCCCCTGACTGCCCATTCGCTGCCCCTGCCTCCCGCCTCCCAGCTGCTCCTCCCTCCCACCTCCCCATAAATGGCGGCCGCTGCGTGGCCGCGCAGCGGATGTGCGCAGCGGGCGCGCCGCTGGCGCGCCGAAGGCGCGCCTAAGGCAAGCCCGTCTGCGCCCGTCCGCGACTGGACCGCGCCCAGCGCCAGAACCCCTGGATCCCACCGATGCAACACTACTCGACGGACCTACGACGCCGCCACCCTCACCGCACTCAATGCCGGCCGGAACCCTGCCTGCTACCGAGCCTCACCGAGACGCACCCACGGACCCTTCACCTGCCAAACCTGCCGATTCACCTGCCCCCGGACGTGCACCACCTCCGCCAAGTCGAGCACCAGCAGCAACCACCTGAAATGCATCCTGTTGAACACCCGCTCCGTCCACAGGCACGCCGTGGAACTCTGGGACCTGCTCGATGCAACAGCACCGGACATCGCCTTCCTCACCGAAACCTGGATGAACGCCTCCTCAGCGCCCGACATCGCCATAGCCATCCCGGACGGATACAAGATCACCCGGAGGGACCGCGTCAACCAGACGGGAGGAGGCATCGCCATCGTACACAAGAACACCATCCGCATCTCGACTAACTCCGACGAGACCTTCACCGCCGCCGAACACCTACACTTCCAAATACACACTGACCCCAAGACCACCCTCCGAGGAACCCTCATCTACAGACCCCCGGGACCACGCACACTATTCAGCGAAGACATCGCAGACTTCATCAGCCCGCACGCCATGCCCTCCGCCGACTACATCCTCCTAGGGGACCTCAACTTCCACCTGGAGAACAACAACGACAGAAACACCACCGCCCTGCTGGACAACCTCGCCAACCTCGGACTCAAGCAACTGGTGAACACGCCCACCCACTACGCCGGCCACACGCTTGACCCCGTCTTCTCTTCCAGCAAGCACATCTCCTTCAGCCACGCCACCGGACTCCACTGGACCGACCACAGCTGCGTCCACTTCAGCTTCAGAAAGACTGCGACCCACCACCACCCGCAACAGGCTCCCCGCCGGAGCTGGAGCAAGATCACCGCCGAGCAGCTCACCGCCTCCCTCAGCCAGAACACACCCACCAACACAACGGACCCAAACGAAGCAGCCAACAACCTCGCCAAGTGGCTGACCGCCTGCGCCGACGACCTCGCACCACTAAAAAACCCTCCCAGGAGACCCGGAAGCAAGAAAACCCCTTGGTTCACCAACGAACTCAAGGAATCCAAGAAGAACTGCCGCACTCTCGAGAAAACCTGGCGACACGACCAGACCACAGACAACAGGACCGCCCTCAAGCACGCCACCCGCAAACACCACCAGCTGATCCGTGCCACCAAGAAGTCGGCACTCAAAGAACGACTGGACAACAACGCCCACGACAGCAAGGAACTTTTCAGCATCGTCAAAGAGTTCTCCAACCCCAGCGCCGGAAACAACGACATCACCCCCTCGCAAGACCTCTGCAACTCACTCGCCGCGTTCTTCCACCGCAAGATCACCGACATACATAACAGCTTCGACGCACAAACCACGCACCCTACCGCCGAACCAACGCCCGCCACCACCACCCTCTGCAACTGGACCCCGATCAGCACCGAAGACACCACCCGCACGATGAACTCCATCCACTCCGGATCACCAACCGACCCCTGCCCACACCACGTCTTCAACAAAGCCGACGCCACCATCGCACCCCATCTCCGGGACATCATCAACTCCTCCTTCCACACCGCCACCTTCCCGGAGAGCTGGAAGCACGCCGAGCTTACCGCCCTCCTGAAGAAACCAACGGCGGACCCCACCGACCTCAAGAACTACCGTCCCATCTCGCTCCTTCCGTTTCCGGCCAAAGTCATCGAGAAGACCGTCAACAGACAGCTTGCCGCCTTCCTCGAGACGAATGGATCCCTCGACCCCTCGCAGTCCGGGTTTCGGGCCAACCACAGCACCGAGACCGCCCTTATCGCAGCCACCGACGACATCAGAACCCTAAACGACAACGGGGAAACAGCAGCCCTCATCCTCTTGGACCTCTCCGCGGCGTTCGACACCGTCTGCCACCGCACCCTAGTGAAGCGCCTCAGCAACATCGGAATCCGAGAGAAAGCACTGGAATGGATCATCTCGTTCCTCGCCGGAAGAACCCAGAGAGTCCGCCTCCCCCGTTCAGATCCGAGGCCACCGAAGTCATCTGCGGCGTTCCACAAGGATCTTCACTCAGTCCAACCCTCTTCAACGTCTACATGAGCCCCCTCGCAGCCATCGCACGCCAACACAACCTCAACATCATCTCCTACGCCGACGACACCCAGCTGATCCTCTCCCTCACCAACGACCCCACCACCGCCAGAGCCAACCTACACGACGGGATGAAAGACGTCGCCGACTGGATGAGGAACAGCCGCCTTAAACTGAACTCAGACAAGACGGAAGTCCTCATCCTGGGCTCATCACCCTCCGCCTGGGACGACTCCTGGTGGCCCCCGGCCCTGGGCACCGCGCCCAAGCCAACGGACCACGCACGAAACCTGGGCTTCATCCTGGACTCCTCCCTGTCGATGACCAGACAAGTCAACGCCGTCTCATCTTCGTGCTTCAACACCCTGCGCATGCTCCGCAAGATCTTCAGATGGATCCCCACTGAAACGAGGAAGACCGTCACCCAGGCACTCGTCACCAGCCAACTGGACTATGGGAACACCCTCTACGCCGGAACCACAGCCAAACTTCAAAAAAGACTCCAGCGCATCCAGAACGCCTCCGCACGACTCATCCTGGACATCCCCCGACACAGCCACATCACCGGACACCTGAAAGACCTGCACTGGCTCCCCGTCAGCAAGAGAATCACGTTCAGACTCCTCACCCACGCACACAAGGCCCTCCACGACCTGGGCCCAAAGTACCTCAACGACCGCATGACCTTCTACACGCCCACCCGCCAGCTACGATCAACCAGCCACGCCCTCGCCACCGTACCACGCATCCGCAGAACAACCGCCGGAGGAAGATCCTTCTCCTACCTGGCAGCCAAGACCTGGAACTCCCTCCCCACTCACCTTCGGCGAACCCAGGACCATCTCTCCTTCAGGAAGCAGCTCAAGACCTGGCTGTTCGAGCAGTAACTTACCCCCTCCCCAGCGCCTTGAGACCCTCCCGGGTGAGTAGCGCGCTCTATAAATGCCGTGATTGATTGATTGATTGATCAGTGATGTCATCAGTGATGTCACTGACCATGTCACGATTGATGTAATATGTGACGTCATCAGCAGTGCATTGTGGGGGCGCGAGTTATAGTTCGCTCTACTAACTATAACGGCCGAATTTCTCTGGGTTTATACGAGTGAAATGTCCAACTAACTATAACGTCCCTGAAACCTGTGGTTTTTTCAGTGAATCTCTAAGGTTTTTTCAATGCTAATCCCTAACTATAACGTCCCTGAAACCTGTGGTTTTTTCAGTGAATTTCTAAGGTTTTTTAAATGCTAAACCCTAACTATAACTTCCCTGAAACCTCTGTTTTTTTCAGTGAATTTCTAAGGTTTTTAAATGCTAATTTCTAACTATGCCTACATAGGTAGGACATGTGCAGAAAGAGGAAGAAAGGCGCAGAAAGAAGCAATAGAAGTGCAGAAAGATGCAAGAGAGGTGCAGAAAGAGGAAGAAAGGTACAGAAAGAAGCAAGAGAAATGCAGAAAGAGGCAACAGAAGTCCAGAAAGAGGAAGAAAGGTGCAGAAAGAAGCAAGAGATGTGCAGAAAGAATCAATAGAGGTGCAGAAAGAGGCCTACTTTGACTGTACCTTACAACAGACTCATACCTAGTACCCTAATCACTAATCCTTCTCCGAAGATATCTTAAACCTCACTTTTCTCTTGAAGGTTCACTATTATTCGACTGCTCAGAATGTTAGGCCTACCAAATATAAAACAGCAATCCTAAGCATATCACTGTTGTAAGTCTGACCAAGTTTGTGAAGGTATGCATGCGTGTGTCTGCTTTTACCGAGTGACATGTTACATAAAAATATATATTATGAAGATGAAAATGAAGATGAAGATTTCTCTGCTCTGATAGGCTAACTGCCGACCACTAATAAAAGGGTGGTGATTTCTAATGTGGACAATAGTGAATGGACCAAACTAATAAATCTTAAGGAAAAGGCAAAAAGAACAGAATCACATGCCCTATTTATGCTAGAATATCTCCGGTCTGGAGTGATTCCATTCGGCCTGAGAGTCCCTAATATTCCAGCTCTGTTCACAGAGATACGCAAATTCCTATAAAGATGGTTGCATATATCCAACAGATGTTCCAGAGACTGGATGATCCTGATTGTGGAGACGGCCAGGGAGGTTTTGGTCATCCTCAATCAGGAAATCCTGGATCTGGAAGAAAAATTAAAAAGCATGACTGCGTTAGAGGAAGCGAAAACCAAGTTAGAAAATCTAAGCAGTGAATTACATGACTTTGATGAGTATCTGATAAAAAAGAAAACTGATAAACTGAAGAAGGACACTAGATGGTACACACAGGAAAAAGCGTATCCATACTTGAGTCCTAATTACTATCAAGAATGGCAACAAGAGCAAACAACTCAAAATCAATATAGACCTAGAAGAAAGCAAATCACTTTTTCAGATACTTATTCATCAGAGTCTGAAGGAGATAGCTCTAACACATCGGAGGGGACCAATGCCAACTATAGACCTAGAGGAGGCAGACAAGCTGAACAAAATCAATACTATCAGCAACAGTCTCCTTTTTTAGGAAGAGGTTACAACAGAGGCAGGACGAGGTATCAGAGACCGAACAGAGGGAACTACCATCAGACAGACTCACCACCTCCACAACTATATATGAGAACCAGAAACCAATAATATTGGAGGTGAGGAGTGACAGTTTAGGCCCCTCTACAGATACTATTCCTATCTTCAACTTATCGAAACATCAACTCTGTGAAAGTGAAGTGGAAATATTAAGTAAGGGTTTATCATTTGTCCCTAGTACCTCATGTAATAAGTTTCAACTGAACCAAGATATCTTCTCCTTTTTTAGGAAGATCAGGTTAAAGAAATTCTTCTGCTTAAACAATGGAGAGGACATTGAAATAAATCGGTCAGGCTGCAAACCCAAGTCTACTTTCACTTCCACTGTAGACATGGTAGGTCCAGTAGTAGCCATTTTCGAACAAACAGTTCTGAAAGATTTGCAAAAAGTCACTAAGTACAATCATACTGGCAACCCCAATCTAACAAAACAAGAGAGTGTGGCACTTAAAAATCTACAAGATAGCAGAGACATCACTGTTAAACCCTGTGATAAGGGGGGTGGGATAGTGGTTATGGATACACAAGACTATAACAAAAAGATCCAAACCATGTTAGCAGTCCCTGAACACTACAGATCAGCCAACCGATCAAAGCTAATTATTTTAAACACACAGATCGGCATTATTACCAAAAAGGGTCTGGAAGATGGAGATATTTGCCATAAAGAATATGAGTTCTTGAATAAAGCAAATCCAGTGACCCCAGCTCTATACAGAGTACCCAAGACTCATAAAAACATCAATAAGCCGCCATTGCGCCCTATCATCACCTCCATAAATTCAAGCACAGAACCCACCTCAAAATATGTGGAAGCTTTCCTATGTCCCCTTACTTTTACCTATCAATCATACATCAGGGACACAGGTGATATTATAAACAAAATAGAAAACATGCCCTTCAAACCAGACAGAGAGCTTTTAGTAACATTAGACATCGAGGCACTCTACACGAACATACCCCAACAAAGAGCAGTAGAATCAGTGGCATCACTACTCAGCAGGACAGCTGGTGAAAGACCGGACAGGTTTATACTAGAGTGCCTCAAACTGGTGTTATGCAACAACTATTTTGAGTTTAAAAATGACCTGTATCAGCAAATAAAGGGGACCAGCATGGGAGCTTCTTCCGCTCCCAGTATTGCTAATATCTTCATGGGGGAGTTTGAGCGCAAACACATCTTCAATGAAGCAGCACCATATTTTGAAAATGTGAAAGTATGGAGTAGATATATAGATGACATCTTCTTTGTCTGGGAGGCGGAGGAACAAACTCTTCTTGATTTTATTTCATGGCTGAATCTGAGTGACACTAACCTCAAATTCACAGCTAACTATAGCAACCAGCAAGTAGAATTTTTGGACATAGTTAACTCAGGCCACACAGGATCATTACAAGTCAGCTTCTACAGGAAGCCCACAGCCAAAAACACAATTCTGAAACATGACTGTTTCCACCCGAACAGCCAAAAGGATTCTATTCCTTTTGGAGAGTTTTTAAGAGTTAGGCGAAATTGTTCAAACATTTCAGAATATGACATCCATGGCGGGCAACTTAAACAAAGATTAATAGACAGGGGGTATCCAAAACGGCTGGTGAGGACAGCCTTTAAGAGAGCCAGATTTTACAATCGGGACGCCCTGCTGTCAGGATCACAGCATAAAAAAACAGAGAAGTTAATATGTGTTATCAATCATTCCCTTTTGAATTTTAAAGTAAAAAAAGTATTGGAGAAAAATTAGAATATTCTCAATGCTAATGAGGATTATGATACCTTGGAGAGACCCATACTAGCATACCACAGAAATGCTAATTTAAAAGACAAGCTGGTGCACACCAGGGATTCCCCACATAAGACTGCCACAGACAGGTCCGTAACAGGTTTACCTGTGATCAAAGGCAATCATAGATGCGGAACTTGTAAAGCCTGTGACACGCCGATTGTAACAGAACGATTGGAATATCGAGGTTGCTCGGGGAAGTTAAAGGATCTGACAAACTGCAGGAGCCACAATATATTCTACCTCATCATGTGCCCCTTTAACCAGGGGTACGTGGGGGAAACAGGCAGAGAGTTCAGGGTACGTTACTCTGAACATAAATCGGCAATAAAGACGAGAAAACTCACATCACCTATGGTGCAGCACTACTATGAGCATGCGCACACAGAGAAAGATCTACGTTGGCTGATCCTGGAAAAGGTAAAAACCAAACCAGGGAGCAATGAAACAGAAACACACAAACAAAGAGAGACATATTGGATATTTACCCTCAAAACTGTAAAGGAAAGACTAAATGAGGAAATAATATGGAAAATTACCTAAGTGGACAATGGAGAGTGCAGTATCGGTACTTTCTATGCTGCATCACAGCAACCATAACATGTGTACGATCTGGCCATTTTGCTCTATGGCTGTTGTTGTATGAGAACAACATCTATAACAGCTTTTTTAAAAGAAGAGTGTTGTATATCTCTCTCATTTGTTGTATACAAGTAATTGAGATACGGCATATAAAGATATCAGTAACTCACTAAAGATAAATGAGCCGCCCATCAGGAACAGAGCACAACACAATACCAATGCGCCTATAATCAAATAACATCAAATCACCAATGCTAATTCGGCAAGTATACACCTGGAACCAGTCCAATATGGCGCCTATATACATATATATATATATATATATATATACTAGTGAATGTTTTTTAGTGATTAACGAGGCTAAGAATATATGGGTTTTTCGGTTGTAAGGAATTTTTAGGATTTCGGATGGGTTTGGGGTTTTGGGTGGTAAGGGAATTTTTAGGGTTTAGGGTGGGTTTGGGGTTTTGGGTGGCAAGGGAATTTTTAGGGTTTAGGGTGGGTATAGGTTTTTGGACAGCAAGGGTATTTTTAGGGTTTAGATTGGGTATTGGTTTTTGGAAGGCAAAATAATTTTTAGAGTTTAGAGTGGGTTTCGGGTTTTAGGTGGTAAGGGATTGTTTAGGGTTCAGGATAGGTTTGGGGTTTTGGGTGATGAAGGAGTTTTTAGGGTTTCTCATGGGTATGTGCTGCAGAATGCAGCACACATAGAAGTAGCAAATCATCATTATTTAATGATAGTTTATGTGCAGGAAGGGAGACCTTCCTGAACATAAATAATCATTAATGGTGGTTTCCTTTTTCTAGGTGTGCTGCATTCTGTAGCACACACAGAAAGAGCAAAACGAGGAGAAATAAAAGTATTTCTCCTCGTTTCACTATTCTAATGCCTGCTATTGCATGGTGTTTGTTTTTGGCGCTGCCTCAGATTTACACATACCTGTAAACCTAGGGCAGCTTAAAAAAAGCAATGGATGTTGTCGTGAAACGCCCAGGGCAACACCCATTGCATGCCCCTTTAAAGCAAAGTGATGCGTGTAAAGAGGCTGTATTTACAAGGAGGTGTTAAGCCACAAAACGTGGCTTAATGCTGCTTTGAAATAATATGGAGAAGGGCAAAGCGCCAGCAGAACATCATAAAAAGCGATGTTCTAGTGGTGCTATCCTCTTGTAAATATACCCCTCAGTTCATAAAACAAATATTCTTCCTATGCCAAGAAATGTGTTAAACTCTAAGGGGCACATGCATCAAGCAACAGAATTGCGATCCCTTAATAGCGATTATTAAGGAATGCATGTAGGTTTCGCAGAAAAAATAGCGATTCCTACACATTCCCTATTAGCGAATCACAAATTGCGATTCGCTATTAGGAAATGCTTTCCCATTCATTCCTATGGGCCCAGAGGCTGATAGGAATGAATGGGAAAGCATTCGCAATTTGCGATTACCAAATAGGTAATCGCAAATTGCAAATGCAATTCAAAGGTGCAAGGGGGCCAAAAGGCCACCCTGATGCACCCCCAAAAATGTTATTTGTGCACATGTGGCGCACACACATGCCCTAAGGGCATGTGTGTGCGCCACATGGCACTTAGAAAAATGCAATTTTGTGCATTTTTCTAAGGAATTGCAAATTACCATCAACTTGAAGTTGATGGTAATTTGCGGTTCTTTAATGCAAAGTCGCATTCTGAGAATGCTTCTTGCATTGCATTTAGGAAATCATAAATTGCGATTCCCTAACTGCATTTTCAAAATAGGTAATCGCAAAAATTGCGATTACCTATTTTGCGAATGCCTTTGGGCGAATCGGCCCGTTTGTGACCGGTAAATAGCTTGATGCATGTGCCCCTATATTTTTTCTTTTGACATATCATATTTGCTAGGAATAGTTTTTTGTTAGTGCATACCTGTTAGACCTGACATCTTTGGTGTGGTATTTCCCTAGACTTTTTGCCTTCAAATCCTGATTTTCATTTTTGTTAGCATTAGGACTCTGTGCACTTTCCCCCTGCTAGCCAGTTACAAAGTTCTTGTGCTCTCTCCTCTCAACATAGTAAAATGAGCATAGACCCAATTGGCACATTTAATTTGTTTATACGTCCCTATGAAATGGTACTGTTTGTGCCCAGAGCCTGTATATTAAATGGTACTTGTGAGAATGCAGCACTCATTGTGGCACCCACCAAAGCAGCCTTTTAAAACATATCTCAGGCCTGCTACTGCAGCCTTTAGTCCAATTGTAAACTATCATGTCAACCTGGCAAAATAAACCTTTTGCCAGGCCTAATCCTTTCTTTTTAATACTTATACTTCACACGTAATGAAGGCCCTAGCCCACACAGAGTGGGTGCATAATATTTAAAATGTAGGAACATGTGGGTTTAAGTTTTACAAGTCCTAGCAGTAAAAGACTCCTAAAGTCTTTTTTTACTGTTGTAAGGCTACCTTAATAAGTGCTAACTTCAAATTGGGAACAGATAGAGAAATTATGTTTACACTCAAATGAAATGTAATTTAAAATCCTCTTTCCTGATAAAGTTGGATTTTAAGTTACAATTGTAAAAAATCCACTTTTAGAACAATGGCATATTTCTGCTCTAACCAACAAGTTGGCTGAGGAGGAGTTATGCCCTCCCTTGATTATACTTCAGCACACATTAAGGAAGTTGACACCAGCACATATCAGAACCAATTTTGGGGGTAGGTGAGGGAATTCCCTCACACACAGGCTGGCAGCAGGTATGAAAGTGGAGCTTTCAGATGCTCTCCTCAGAACACTTCTGTACCAGTGGCAGATTCAGAAGAAGGACTGCTTCACTGTCTGAAGAAGGAAGATTGGACCTGTTTGCCTTGAACTCAGTCTCTCTGGAGTGACTCCAAAGGTAGGTTGGCTCTTTGACCTACAATGACACAAAAAGCTTCCAGATGTGCAACTGCCCAGATGACCAGCACCAAATGGACTTGCCTGTGCTCTGCTGTTGGCTCTGCTGGAGTAATTCCTGATCTTCAATGGGTCACACAGGTCCTATACCCTTGGCTGGCATCAGTGGTTACTTCTCCTATAAAAAGGTGAAGTTACAGAACGTTTGGACTCTTTGCAACTTGCAAAGTGACCTCTTCACGCTGAGAATTGACAGCACGAGACAATTGCAAATGCAAAGCTTCATCATAACCTGTTCTTCATGGTCTGCAACGACCGCCAGCGTGAAGCTCCAGTGAGACCATCTCTTCACGTCAACAGCAACAGCCAGTGTCAATTGCCAACGCGAATTACCAGCGATGACCATCCGTGACACTGAACTCCCGACCCCTTTCTCACCCACACAGACTCCTCCTTGCAACCCCTACAAACACAAACAAAAGTCTTTGCTCAGGACTTGAGAATGTAACTCTTCATCAGGACTAACCAGGTACAGATATACAACCTGTACTCCACTGCAGTTAGCCTAAATGTGTTACTATCCCCCAGTGCAGCATGACCAGAAAACCACAAGTGGCGCTTTCTGCTTTTTAGGCACTATTTTCACCTAAAATTATGAGATTTTTGTTGCTTTGTTATCATGTGATTTATTAAACACTACTCACTTTATTACTATTTGAGTGCTACATATTTACTTTACACATTGTGTCTAGATTTAGTCTGAATGCTTTGTTGCCAAGCAACCAGAAAAGTTTGGGTTTTTCTGCTGAAAGAATCAGATTTTTATGGCCCAAATTTTGCTACTCAGTGTTTTCACCCACCATTAACTGCAATTCCAACAACCAGTGTATGTGCTCTGACCGGTAAAACATGCACAAATTGGCTAATCTCTGATTGGCATATTTAACTCTCCTGTAAAGCCATAGTATATGATGTGGAAACAACACTGAAAACATGGAAAGTTAAATGTCACTTGTGGACTGCAGCACTTATTTTACCATCCACTACTGAGACAGGGAAAACATGGCTTTGGGATTAGCAGTGTAGCTTGGCTGCTGCAGTTTAAGCTAGGCTTTAGTGAAATATGCATTTCCATATGCATAATTTTGGGAACTTTGCATTACAGGTTTTTATATTTCATTCCAACAATTATGCCATTATGTCACTTCTCATAATTATGTGCCCTTTGTAGTAAACATTTACTGTAAATGGTGCAATTTGTGGTAAACAATTTAACACAAGGGCACAGGAACAACAGAGTGCCAGCAGCTGTTGTTCGTGGTGCTTTTGTCTCGATACGTCCTTTCACCAAAACTGACTAGAGGACACATTTTATGCTAAAATCCAGCACAAAACAACAGTTTAGCATTTTGTGTAATTTTGCCATAATTTCACATAATTACGCGAAAGCAACTTACACAACTTTTGTGAACCATTAGTTTAAACCTCAGTCTGACCTGTCAAAATTATATTTTTTGACAGGGAAACTCTCCCTGTTAACTATTAATATGCCACTTCTATGTAGGCCTTGCAGCAAAGAAGGTAGGTATTTAAAAGTGAAACATGTAGAAATGTAATGTTATGATGTCCCTACAGTAGCAGGGCCCCAAAGCTATTTGCACTGTGGTAGACTGCGGCTCTCCTTTGAAGAAAGTCAGAGTATAGATTAACATATAACTACTGCTATATCGAATCTGGGACCAACTAGAAAAATAGTTCAACCTTAATTATTAATATTTTTAAAAGCCCAATTTAAGATTAAAGTTGGATTTTAAATAAATAAATAGGAAGTTACCTTTTCCCTGCTTTAAGCTCCTGGAGGCTAATTTGCATTAGCTCTCCAGAAGCTGCATAGTGAGTGGTTTACCCTAATGAGGTGTTAAAACTGCTCCCAGAGCAGATCTATTGGCCTGGGTGTGGGAAGTGTTTTTCTTCCTCTTGCAGCAAGACAAGTCAGGGTGTACACAGGAATATCATTAACTTGTAAAGGGTTGTGCCTCTTCACCTGAAAATTTAAGGTGAGACCTGGAGAAGTCAAACCTTTGTTCCCCAGCCAGGCTTGCACCAAACCCGGGGGAAGTGGAACTACCCTCAGAGTCAGTTTTCTTTGACCACAGAGTAGGAGACTGCCAATTTCCCTGGGTTCACATCTAGACTGGTATACATGCTCTACACAAAGGAAAAGGGTTTCGCTATCTTGTATTTTAGGAGTAAGGTGCACTCTGGGAATTGCTTGTAATTGGCCGAACAGGATCCGCTGAAAAAAGTGGGTAGGGTTGCTTCCAAGAACATATACCCCATTGGTTAGGAAGGTGCCAAGAGTCGCTGTCACCCGACTAACAAGTGCCAACCGTAAATGTGCCACCCCAGGCACCCTGCTCGGAACACTGAGGAAGTACAGAAGAAGTTATGCACCTGCTGTTTGATACCTGTGAAGAGACCAGAAGGCTTGACCTGCTCCCACTTGTACTCAGAACAAAGAAGGGACTCTAAGGGTCAGTTGGCTGACCTTCTTTGTGGCTAACAGAAACAAGCTTCAAGAGGTCTGTTCCCTGAAGTGCCCAGCTGACCATTTACAACTGGACCCTGCTGGTGGCCTCAACTGAAGTGAGTCTTAACCCCCAAGTGCTGTACCTGAGGTCTTAAGACCCTTGGATGTATCTAACTGACCATGGACTTCCTAAGATACTGCCTGCAACCTTGCCCCGCTGGGAGATTTCGACTTCCATTTCAGAGTTCAAGGGCCTGATTTACAGTTTGGCAGATGGGTTACTCAATCACAAACGTGACGGATATCCTGTGTGCCGTATTACAAATGCTGCTGGATATAATGCACTTGTAATAAGGTGGACGGGATATGCTTCATGTTTGTGACAGAATAACCTGTCCACTGAACTCTAAATCAGGCTCTAAGTCCTAAGGTAAAATCTTTGGCTGGGATGAGCCTCCTTTGTGTATGCTTGGCGTATGTGGCCCGCACTCCATCACATTTGGCCTGAAATTGCACCTATGCCCTAATCACCCATGAGCAGTGACTACTGTTTGGCTCTTTACCTTTTCTTGCTGCTTTTTAATAATTCATATCTTCAGTTTCCATTGTTTGGCTATTGTCATTTTGGTGTAATTTTGTTTATTGAATTTTACTCAGTTTTTCTAAATTGCACTGGTATTTTTATTGTGTTGTGTTTTTTACTTTTTACCTGTTCTGGTACTTTTAAATACTTTACACATTTTCACTAAGTTAGGCCTGTCAGGTCTGTGCCAGGGCTTCTAGGGGTTGAGCTCAGTTTTCAATTACTGAATCTTTCTCTTGGAACTAACAGGATTGTGGCCTTATTACTTTTCATGGCCCACCATCCAACCCAGCTAATTTTTCAGGGGCTTATTTATGAGCCCCTGTGTCACTTTTGTGCCGCTGTTGCGTCACTTTTTGTGACACACAGGCAGCATAAAATATGCGCCACATTGTGCTGTATTTACAAAGTGACGCATCCATGCAGATGCGTCACTTTGTAAAGCCCTGCGCCACATTATACTTGCATCAGGTATAATGTATTTAGGGTGGGCGTTCCCCCGCAAAAAGCCTCGTAGAAGTGGTGCATTGAAATCTATGAGATTTCAGTGTGCCACTTCTAGGACGCTGTTGCATCAATATCTTACGCCTGCCTCACAGCAGGCGCAAGATAGATGCAGTGCTATAATCATAGCCTGCCCCCCTGCATTGCTGGAGTTTCGTCACGCTTCCGATAAAACTACAGCAATGCGTCAGTTTTGCGCCGACGTATACGTCAGTAATACTGACGTATCTGTCATTCCTTGCGACATGATACGTCATACAGTAAATACAGCATCCATCATGTCGCTAGGAGGGCGCAGCAAAAACTGTTGCATCGCTGTTTTCACGCAGCAATGCAACAGTTTTCACAAATAGGGCCCCCAATTTCTTACAGTTGGATTTGAAATTGTGAAGAGAAACGGGTAACATTGTATGTTGGCTCTTTTTAATAGCATCTACTGCATGTGTAATCTGATCTCTGCCTGTGAATAGGACCTCAAATTTAGATCCATCTCTAGTTGTGAGCCAGTGAAGGTTTTTAAGGCAGATGGTCCAGCCCACGCATTTAACACTAATTTTTATCCTAAAAATTAACGCAAATAGAAAGCAACGATAAGAAAAAAAAATCAGTGAAGGGAGCAAACTGGCAGAGTGCTGCATACAAACGTGTTTTCATGTGCTAGAGAAATGTTTTGACACAATTATCTGCATACATTATCAACATCAAGCAATTAAAATAGGAAATTGCACAGGAAAGTGTAAAATAGAATGCTTTAAATAGCCGTCTAAAACATGCATATGGTTGTGGGAAAACAAAATAAGAAAGATTCGCGCGAAAGTCCTGTTTTTTTTAACATTAGAAATTAATTTCAGTACATTTACACACTAAATCTTAACCTGGCAAAATATATATTTATGTGTTATTAATATTCATAAAGCAGCTCAGTCTTGTACCTTGCGGATATAATTGTAATATCACCTAATTTAATTTGAATAAATTGCCCAACCACTAATGTCATCAGCAACTGTTAAATTACTCCTCATTGATGCTCATCCTTCTTTTTTGTAATTAGTTAGTGAATCACCTTTTCTGGTATCATTTTGAACAAATGAAGAGAAATGATGCTACTTTATCTTTTGCATTATTAGATTTTTTTTTTTGCAAGGTGAACGGATATGTTTTTTAATGGACATGCTTAAGTAATTTTGTTTTTCCATTGATAAACACTGTCGACATCAAAAGGTATATTTTTTTAACTAAAAATCCCTTTTTTTGGATTATAAACATAATTGTTCGTGAGCATGGTTCAATGTTCATCGTCACAGCTCAGTCTGGTTATAAGGATTGCTCAGAACAAGCCAATATCGATGCAGATCAGTATTGAAAAGAGTTTTCATTGCCACACCACCATGTGATACCTGACCCTTATCTACCAACCGTCACAACTGACAATTATTTTCCACTCATCTAAATACCCATGCACTATTTCTCATGTTATTTATTTAAAAAGCATGAAGGAAACAATACTACAAATATGATACGTTTGTCTGCAATTCAGGAAATGCTATATAAATAAAAATCAATAGTGTGAACACTTTAAAAAATCCAGTAACACATATTCTGGAACTGTATTGCCTTTTTCATGTTGCAACACCACATGCGTGCTTAACCACCAACTGTCAGCAAAGATGCTCCTCACAACAAATAGTGGGATATTTACACCATTAGGATTTTACCATAGAATTTAACGCTACTCTCTTACGTATGAATTCGCCAGGTGCAAACATACATCTGTATATTTACACAGGTATCACTGCAGCACAAAATGCAGTTGTACTGTAAGAACTCACTTTCCCTTTTTGAGCACAGGGTAAATATTCCTCATGTAGAATCACATTCATGCACAGTCCTACCAATTTTGTGAGTGGTCTCTATCAATCTCACTCTTGTTACAGATTTAATTGTGCCACACACAGGAAAAACCTCTGATTGTGATTAGGGTGGAAATGTGTCTCGCAAGGGTCTGTGAATACCCCCAAATTTTCAAGAGATCACCACCCTGGAACATGTTTTTTTTTTTACCTTGTGAGCATGTATAGTCACACTTATGAATTTACACTTGTTACATAAGTCATTTTAGCACCTCAGTCCCTTGTATGTGCATAAAAGGATTTGTGATTCAGGTCCACTGTCTGTTTCTGACATAAGTGCTCTAACCCTAGGAGCAGGGCTGTAAAGTGGGATAAAAAGGTAGTGGGTCTTTAATAGAGGCATGGCCAACGAAGCATAACTAGGAATCCTTTCCATGAGGCACTGCGTTTTTAATTAAGAATGTGGTTTAATACATGCAAATTAAGATTCTCTGCCTCCTACATTGTGCCACCTGCCCAGTATTGTGGTACCTCTCTGTGAGCTTTCGGTTATGCATTGAGACATCTCACACAATAGCAGACAGGCAACGAAACAAGCAAGACGTACTGGCTTTTCCAATTCTTGTTAGCTTTATTAGATAAATGAATATCTACAGTGATATTGTTGTGAATAATTAGAATTGAAATTATTTCCATTCTGAAAATGTGAGACTTTGAACTAAACATTACTAAAGTCTGTGGAACGGGTCGATATCTATGGAGTGTCACAATGCTACGATCCCTTAACACCACTTTCCTCTGAAGTCGCTGATAGACACTTATGCTGCTTTCACCGTTCTAAAATCGTTCATCCTTATATCTCACATTTCATCTCTTTCCTCTTTAAATCAATTGTTTCATTTTCTCCTTTCGCATGTACTTCTTCCACCTCCTTCACTTTACCCGCACGCACAACACACTCATCATCAGTAAGCACTGCATTTTCTTTTACTTTCAACTGATTTGTACCTTCTTCACACACTTTCCAATACAATCACAGTAACAATGGGCACATGTAACCATTTGTCTTGTGCACTCTCGAAAAGGCCCATGATTGGAGGAGCGTGTATTCTTAAAACCTTTATGACCAATTGACGGACACTGTTAAAAGCTCTCCAGATTTCACAATAGTGGCCCGTGTATACACCCACCAACAACCCAAACTCTTGCAGAGAGCAAGAGGTGACATTTTATAGTATTTTATAGTATGCACTATACAACAGTAGTATTTTGGATGAAAAAAATACAGAATTACAACATCCTGGAAAAAAACAATATTCTTAGGGAGTGCAAGATTAAGTAAACCAAGTGAAATGTAACTACCTCGATGTCATGGATTACCTTAATGGTTTTAACAGCTTTTGTTCAGAAATCCGTCAGTGTTATGCCTGAAAAGTTGAGGGCATGATTATTGGGCCAAGTAGGTACCCGTTTCAAGCTAGTTTTAAATTAATGCTGAGTCTGAGGCCCAGATTGACAAGCTCACTTACAGCCCTGACGGGGAGGCACAGTTTTTCACACTTCCACTCACCACATCGGAAATATAAACAACCACAAGATGGTACAGTGAAATGGTATGTTTTCTTGATGCATAAAAAGGACCTAAAGGGGCATCCCCATTGGGTTCTAGATGTAGCTTGTAGGAGAGGCAGTTTTTTTTTATATAAAAGCCTGAAAGACAATACTAGTAACATTTCCCACCGAAGGGTGAAATAAGCATTTGTTTCACTCCCTGTTGTGAAGACTTTCAGTTTTTGAAATGAGGATGGTCTCGTGTTGAGACATATTTACATATAGAGAGACAGTCGTTTGCAGGCAGCAAGGACTGGCGAAGGCCATATCAATATTTGAGAGCAACTTACTTTCATAGGCATATGGAAAAAACACGTGAAGCAGGCCTCTTCACTAATATTCCAGAGGAAGTGAACGTCTGTAATTCAATAAGAATAAAATGAAATCTGTATTTTAGTTGAATGAGCTGAGTACCTGATGCAGACATACATCTGAAACCCACACATCATAAGAAAGAATCTTGTAAAGAGGACTGATTCATCATTTAAGGCGCAGTCGGTTATGACCGCAAATTGTGTAGCCTCCCAGGTGGAAAGAGCGCACCAGGTAAATGACAATTGTGTAGGATTTGGTATTTAACATGTAAACTATTTGTGCCTGATTACCCTTTGCCCATGTTGAAAAAAGGGAGTGGTGTGCTAATGTTGCATGTTAATCTCCATCCTGAGGTGACCAAATAGAGCATTTATGCTATTTCCCAATCTGATTTGCAGCAGGTTTGACCTGGCAAAAAATTTCTGGGAAATAATCTACGGCATTTAAAATATGCACCTAGTGGTAATCTTGACAGGAGACTACCCCTGGAATTGGGATCAGGCCTTTATTGTGTTTTGTTTTTTAATTATGAGCAAACGCGTACACACACTGGAATACTTCATTAGATGAGAGCTCACTAAACAGTCCTGCTTCGCTGCTTGTAACTGTCCACTCGGAAGGGTGCTGAAGTATGGGTTGCACAATGTGAAGTCTGTTGGAGCCAACAGACTGGAGCCGCACTGTGTGGAACTCAATCCTTTTACAGTTGTCCATAGCAGGCTGCTTGTGGCCATGGAGCTAGCCGATGTGACTGCATCAAAAGCCTTCTGGCTCGGATTGTAACAGCCATGCCACATTTCCACCTGTAGGCTCCCAAAGATAAAGGGCTAGATCACAAAACATTAGTGACTGGCACTTTATGTCATTTGTGGTAAATTAAGGCTGGTCTTGCTCCATATTGCTTTTACTACTATATTATGGATATAGCATTCTGGAGGGCTGCTAAATGTGGATTGTCCACATTTGTTGTGTGGTAATTTACCTTAATTGTACTGTATCCTGTTGCTGTCTGCGCTACTAAGTTTTTGTGCTGCATTATTGCAACGTGATTTTGTTGTGCTGCACTATGGTTGTGTGTTGCTTTTTGTTTTGTCGTGTTGTGCCCTGTTACGTTTAATTGTTTTATGTTGCTTTGTGCATGCTATTGTATTATGTTTTACCATTTACATCAAATATGTCAAAAATTGCCTCTAAATTCTCATCCAATAGCAGCACATACCTTGAAAGTTCCTGTAGATAGGAACTATTTACTACTCCCTACGTTGGTAAAATAGCACTGCTGCAGTTATTCACCTATTTAAGACACCAGTCAAACCAAAACTGTGGCAAAGACTGTCTAAGCCTAGTACCCCCAGCGCTTACTTTATGCGATAAGACCCAGGGGGATATTCTCAAGAACGGGCGATAATTATCGCCAACCTAGGTTAACGCAATTTTACATAACACCGTCTATCGCGGGAAACTAACGCCGTGTTAATGGCGTATTCTCAACACACCGGCAACAGGCGATAGATTCCGATAACGCGTCAAATGTCTGCGTTAAAATTACCGGGACGCCGATAAAAAAGGAAACTCGAACGTGAAAAAAGTGGCGATGGGCCCACCAGCGATAAAAATATCAGCGATAAGCAGCGCCAGGCTTGCTATTCCCACGTCAGGCGGGAAAAATCACCATAAAAGCTGCAAAAAAAAAAAACCCAAACAACTGAGAAGCACCATGGAGGAAGCTGGAGCAACTACAGAGGCCAACCAGAACCACACAAACCCCCTGGAGGACCAGCCAGGGACATCGGGCAAGGAGAAGAAGAGGAACCCGCGATTCAGTCCGCAGGAAAACAAGATCCTGATTACGGAGGTGATAGAACACCACCAACAACTGTTCATCACCTCCACTGTGTCATTGGCAACTAAAAATGCAATATGGCAGTCCATCTTGGCCAAGGTGAATGCAGTCGGAGTGAAGAGAAGGGAAGTGGACGACTGCAAGAAGCGCTGGAATGATGTGAAGCGCAAAACCAACCTGAAACTCGCTAACAACCGGAAAGTAGCAATGCAGACTGGAGGTGGGAGTCCAGCGCCACAGCAGGAGCTGGATGAGATGGAGGAAATGGTGTCCACAGACATCACTGGGGAGACGGTGGCAGGAGTTGGGGGACCGGACACTGCTCAACATGACCTGACCCAACCGCAACAGGGTGAGTAACGACCAGGGACTAGAGGGACGGGGGAAGATGGGCACAATGGCACACATGCACAATTAGGTATAGCACAGTGCACACCCACAATGACTCTGGATCATGTCCCTGATCTCCTTGGCATACTGCAGCACACATGGAAACAGCAAGTAGGCCTCCGTCGACAATGTGCCCAGAGGGGACCCTCCCCACACATCACTAATCTCACAACAAACCCATGCACATGTGCTGAACCCAGCAAAGCTGCGGGTCCGTGAGCCCCACTGACAATGCAAGTGACACTGCCTGATGATTAGCATGGCTGCAGTCCAATTATCATGACATGGTGCACGCCATGACACAGAGGTGGCTGAGTGTGGGCCACATCCGTAAAGGAGCAGGTCACACTCTGACACATCCACGTGCACAAACAACCCCTGACGTCAACAAGACATCTGCGGAAAAACCATGCCCAAGAGTCCCAACTCCCACCAAGAGCCCAATTTACTCAAGTCTGCAACATCTCAGCACTGTATAAGCACAGAAGTGAAAGGCACACCGCCTGAAAGGGATAAGGGCCAGCAAAATCAAAGCTGCAGGGGCGACTCTCCCACAATGCAGCACACACACATAAGAATCAGAGCACATCGACATTGACAACAATGTGGTACAAACTGCAACACTTTCACAACAGAACAGAGGACACAACTGCTGCCGCTTGTGTGTAGAAACTGGCCAATCACATTTGGCATAGCAGGAAACTGTGAGATGATAATGTACAAGTACAACCTCACATCCCTGATGGTGTAGAAATGTCCACTGTCCCGCATCAAATAGGCATCTCCTCCCAAACAGTCACAATGTACATTGTCATGCAGTCTGTTTGTAAACTTGTCCAATGCGTGAACATACATGGAACACACTGTTAAACTGAATCTCCCCTTTACATTGCAGAGGGAGAATCAACACCTCCTGCAGAGCAGACTGTACATCTCTTCACTGATGATGACACCGACACCGACGCCCTCCAACAGCTCATGGACACTCTCAGCACCCCACCCCCAGGAGCAGGGCTGCCCAGCTGCATCGAGGAGACCCCACCCCCTGCACAGACCACACAGCAGGAAGCACCCACCACCACGGCTGTCTCCCAGGACCCCCATGACCAACACATGGCATTCCAATGCCTTGTGTTAGAGGGCCAGAAGGAGATGGCTGATCAGGTGCGGGTGGGGTTCGACGTCATGGCAGCCAAACTAGTTGCCATACGTGGGTTTCTAAGTCCCATCAGGGACCACTTACAATCCCTAACGGACACCCAGAGTCCGCTCCATGCTCTCCAACAAGCCATGGCTGACATCGCTGGAGTCATAACTCTGAGACAAGAACAACTGTCTAGTCAAAGTGGCTCCAGCGATGTCAGCCGGGAGTTGGGACACATGCGGAGGATCATGGAGAACATGGAGCGGATGCAGGCGGAAAGAATGACTGCCACGGCTGCACACCAGCGAGATGTAGCTGGGATCTTCCATGCCCTGCAGATCCTCATCATGGCATTGCTGCCACAAGGCCTGGCGCAGATGAATGCTGCTGCTACTACTCCATCCACATCTCCGCCCCCTGATGAATCAGTGCCTCACAGTGCGGCAGACAATCCACCTCCGGCCCCTGATGTGTCACTGCCACACAGTGCGGCAGACATTCCACCTCCGGCCCCTGATGTGTCAGTGCCACACAGTGCTGCAGACAAAACACCACCACCCGTCATGTGAGGCACATCACACATCAGAGGACGATTATGTGGATGATTCTGCATTTGTGTTAAGAAGGAAGCGGTAGCATTCATCTCTGCCATATGGCCTGTTTCAGCTTGGTTCTGCCCTCTGCATCATGCCCTGGAATAACACCTTTCACTGTCCCCCGATACACTCTGTGACACTCACCTTGGCCCTCGACATGGACTGCCATATTTGGTTTGGTTACCAATGACACAGCAATCAGACTGCGGACTGAACTCTTTCTCTTCCGATGAACTTGGCAATCCCTAAAGGACTCTGGCTGGCCCTCCACGGGGCAACAATGTAAAGTGGGGTTTGCATGGCAATGTACTGGTCCAGCTTCAACACTCCATCGAATGTGATTAAAACATTCTAATTCACACAGATGTGTCATGTCTATGATCAAGCAAGTATGAAAGTATGGATGAATGTAGGGGCAGTGATTCCAAAAAAAGGTACTCCCTGGGAACTGATATCAATGCGCATGTTTGACCATGACCCAGATAGGCAGTGAGATGACTGGGAATGTGTGAACTAGCTGTGGCCTCATTGCTCCTAAACAACAATCTCGCAATTTCCCAACTTAGCCCACGCCAATGTAGGAAATAGGGCTGTGTGTAAAAAAGTCAAAGTCAAAGTTATGTGGATGCCACAGCTCGGAGCAATGATTTGTTTGAGTGTGCAGCGGTTGGACTCCTGGGATGGTCTGTGCGTAAGTGTGAAGGTCATTCCATGCAAGAGAACTGCGAGCAAGGACTTCTGTGTGTGGGGTGTGTATACGTTGGTCTTTGGTTAGCGCTGTGCCTAGTGTGGGAGTCATTATCAGCTGCTATGGTATCTCTCAGGGGGTGCCGGGCGCATGCAATTCCAAGGTCAGAGGTGCAGATGTGCTACCGCCTTCTAGTTCAGACAAAGAAGCTTTCATCCTTAATGTTAGTTTGTCATCTGCTTGCATTCTGGAAATGTGATGTGGATTTTTTTTGGGGGGGGGATGTCACTGCTTAGCCTTCCGGCACGGTTGAACCCTTACCAGCCATGTACGTGCCCTCACAGTCAATTTTGCATGGTCTGTTGTAGCAGTGGTGTTTTGCTGCAGTCTGACAGTGATGGGTACAGGTAGCTGTGAGGAGGCGCGTGACTTCTCACCTTGCACCTATTAGCTGACACTGTTCACTACTATTGATGGATGACGTCCGTGTACACATGTGATCTGTACATGGCACATATGTCCAGAGGACACCTTGGTGTGTTCCACGCAAGGTATTCCTGCTGGCTTTTTGGCTGGTGTGCATCTCCCATGTTGCTGAGGTGTTCACTGTGCCCCCATCCCCCTTACGTCCATGTTGCTCATGTTGTGGGACTTGAGTCACAGGGTGCACCTCTGCATCAGGGTGGTTCATATTTGACCCCAAATGATACCCGCAATTTCATATTTGACCCCAAATGACACCCGCAATTTCATATTTGACCCCAAAAGACACCCAAAATGTCATATTTGACCCCAAATGACACCATGTTGTCTTTTTATGAACACCAATGACAGCCTTCATGTCATGTTTTTGTACACATGTGATACGCTGATGAGTGGGATTACGTACTACATTTGACACCCTGAAATGGCATTTCGAATACGTGACACCCTAAACAGCCTCTCTGTACAGAGGTGACATACCCACCATCTATTTGCTATTTGTGAGATTGTTAGCACTTAATGTTGCACTTACACTTGTCAGAGTGATGTGCTAATGCAGAGGACTCACATGCACACAGGGAATGTGTGTTGCAATGAATTTATTTGCACATGCTGTTCATGTGGTCATTTTGTACTGTTCCATGATTGCTAAGGACAGTCACAATGTGACATGCTCATGTGAAGAAATTGTTAATGATTGTGTTCCTTCGGGCTATTCCTGCTGCAGTGGGGTGTGGTCCACCTGCCTCATCTTCCTCATCATCGTCCGGTGCATCTGGTACTTGGATCCATGGGGCATTGGTGCGTATACATATGTTGTGCAATACACAACATGCAATGATCATCTTGCACACTATTTCTGGGCTGTACAGGAGTCTTCCACCTGTGATGTCCAGGCACCTGAAACGTGACTTTAACACGCCAAATGTGCACTCAACAATGCCCCTGGTGCGTTTGTGGCCCACATTGTACTGCCTCTGGGCCGGGGTGTTCGGGGCTCAGAGGGGTGTCATCATCCACGGGCAGAGTGCATATCCTTGATCACCTGTGAGAGGTAAGTGAGAGTAGTGTAAATTGGTGGTTCTGCATGCTGTGTTGGCAGACCTACAAGTTTTGTGGTGTGTGATTTGTGCGACTTTGGGATTCATGTTTGCCATGTATTGCTTCTGGCAAATGTGCGGGATCAATGTGTATTACGTAGCCTCACAGCTGCTCCTCCTTCCCCCCGAGCCTATTTACTTGTGTGCGCTGCGCAGTTGCATCACTTGCACTCCTGCGGCACACCATTGTCATGCCTGTCTGCGCATGTCCGCAAACCTGACAACAACACTAATGTTGGCCATTGAAGGTGGGCGGCCACGTGTGTGTAGGCCTATGTAAGGATAGGGCGGACACAGATGTAGAGTTCAGGCCTGGCTGAACTCGCGCTGCGATTGAGGCTAGGCCTTTGACTTATGCTGCGGCAATGGAGATACACACACAACAGTTGGCATGTATGAGCCAAGATCCCGAGCGGTCTTGCACTCCTTTATTTATCCGTTCGGGCGAGCCCACCCTCCGGGTGCATGCTACATTGCAACATTGTCGATTAAGGGCCGGGTGGCGCCGACACTACAACAGAGACACACACCATAGTTACTTTTGTGGCCAGCCCGGAACTGAACCACGCCCAGAGCCCAGAACTGAACCACGCCCAGAGCCCCGGGCCATTTCTTCACACTCCTCACACGCCTACGCGTGCACCGCCGCCGCGGCGCTGGGATGTCGTGCCCTTTGGAGTACGTCTCCAGACGTTCCACCCAGGCTTTCCAGTGGCCTGCCTGGGACGGGGGTGGCCCCGTGACTGTGAAGGGCTCCTGTGGCGTTACCGAGGACATGCTGCTGGCTGCTGGAGGCAGACTTGTGGGGTAGCCCTAAGGGACGATGACTTGCGGTGCACTGAGGTAGGCCCTCCTGAAGAGCTGAGCGGGTGTGCAGCCTGTGATGATGCAGTAGGCCTGGAGGCTGGACGGTGACTTGTGGTGCACAAAGGTAGTGGCACCTGAGGCCGGCACGGGCCTACCGCCACGTGGCTATGACTTGCGGTGCACTGAGGTAGGCCCGCCTGAAGAGCTGAGCGGGTGTGCAGCCTGTGATGATGCAGTAGGCCTGGAGGTCTGGACTGGATTTGATTTGTGTGAGACCTGCTGGACCACAGTGTAGGCCGGAAGGAGCAGTCAGCACACACAGAAGTCCTTGGTGCGGTGCCGCAGGGTGCGCTGGGGGCCTGTTGCGCGGAAGCCAGCGATCGGCTGAGGAGGCTGCCAAGCTCGCGGGCCTTGGGCTTGAAGATTGCACCGGCACGTGGTGGGCCCTCTTGGAGACACGCCGGTGGCGGCAGGTGAGCAGTGAGGCCTGGGTGCCCAGGGGCGGGCAATCACCGCTGGGCGCCAGACGGGTCTGGGGACCAGCAGGCTCGGGTGTAGCAGGCGCACAGGATCGCTCAGGCACCACCATTCACGGCAGTGGCCTCGTGGCAGGGTGAGGGGCGCCGCCCTGGCAGACACGCCCCTGCAGGCGATGACGAGATGTGCGCTGGGTGGCTTGTGACGTAGCTACCTCGTCGCCGGTGTAAATTTGGCCGTTGAAGGTGGTGGGCCACCTATGTGTAGGCCTATGGTCAGGATATGGCGGACACAGAGACACACGCAGTAGTTACTTTGGTGGCCATCCCGGAAGTGAACCACACCCAGAGCCCCGGGCTATTTATTCACACTCCTACGCTGGACTGGCGTACGCCAGCCCAGCCCACTACGCTTACGCTTACAGGGGGGGCAACATAGCTACATGTCCAAGGTCTTCCCCACTGCCTGAGGTAACATGGTTGCTTCCACTGTCCACAACACTACAAATACCAGCAGTATATGTCCACATGGACATGTCTGCACTCTGCATACTCAAGACTGTCCAGCACATCACTGCCACACTTGGCATTGTGTACATTCTTATTCATGGGTCACTTGCCTCCTTCGCACATTCTTGGTTCCCACCTCTCCCCACATTCTGCAATTGTGTGGCAGAGGGGCTATGCCTTTGTGGATGGTTTGTCTACATGTCCGGCCCCTGTTACCACAGTTACTTGTGTTGTTGTGTCTGGTAGGTGGGCATGTTGGTTGGCATGTTGTATGTGATTTTGTTACGTGTGCATTCCCACAGTTGTGAGTTGAATGATTGTGGAGTTGAGGTGTGTGGTGTGTTCCGTTGGTATTTACCGACGTGCAGTGCATTTCCATAGGTGCCATCCTGAAAGCACTGGTTGATGATGGACTGAATGTAGGAATCATGCACACTGCCTGGGAAGTTGGCGATGACATTGGTGAACAGTCCCCGGTGGTCCACTATTGCCTGCACATTGATGGAATGCGTGTGCTTTCTGTTGCGGTAATTGTGTGCAGTGTCGGCAGGGGGCACAAGTAGGACATGTGTGCAGTCAATTGCCCCCAACACGGGCGGGAGGCCAGCTATGGCGTAGAAGCCTTGCTTGGTCTCCAGCTGTTCCCTGCGCAGTGTGGGGGAAGTGAAGGTGCTGGGGTATCAAGCTGATGATGGCATCCAAGACAGGTGTGAGGAACTTTGATAGGGCTGGCTGTGAGACTCCTCCGACTCTGGCAGTTGTTGGTTGGAAGGTACCAGAGGACAACAAGTGCAGCACAGCCAGCAGCTTTGTCTGCGGAGGGATGTTGGTTGTCCGCTGTGTTGGTACAGTCAGCCTGTGGGCAATGTGGGTCAGGATGCGGAGGATGGTTGTCCTTTTGAGCCTGTATTGGGCAATGACATCCTCTGGCGTTAAGTCTCTGAGGCTGGTGCGTTTTCGGAAGGTCCGCTGTCTTGTTCTGCGCTGCCTCGGTGGTAGTCCGGGGGGGTAGTCCTGGGGGTGGGGGTGGTGGCGGTGGGTGTTGTGGCCCTCTTGGGTCTCCAAGCTGCATGATTGGTAGCTCCATGGCATCTGTTGGTCTTCAGATGTGGCTCTGGGCTGGGCTCCCTTTATACTGCAGGTTTTCGTCCTACTTAAGACCATAAAAAAGCAGGTCTTAAGTCCCTGCTGCTAACGTGCCTTATCGCCTGTTTTTGGACCGCATCGCCGATCTGGCTGGTCGTTGAGAATATCGCGAAGTGGTGTTATAGTGAGTTTTTGCACGGGAACGCCTACTCTGCATATGATTAGCATTAGTTGTCCCTGTCATCCTTGGCGATGTTTTTAGCGGCAGATATCGCAGGTAAACTGACGATGTCGGCTGTTAGCGCAGGCTCGTGAATAGGGCGATAAATCTATCGCCACTTTCGTGGCGGAAAAGTGCAGCTAAATCGGCGATGAGTCCTTGAGAATATGCCCCCCTGTGCCTTAAGTGGTGCTCGTTCAGCTTACTTCATGTAATACGGCCCAAGGTGATCAGGCTGGTGGGTGCTGGGGTGCGCTATTCCATCTTTCAGCCAGAGCAGTCATAGATCAGCCTATTCGATCATGGGTGCAGCTTTCAAGATCTGGCTCTTTTTAAGAGGGTTAACGTGGCTTTCAGTGGTTTCTTTCCCCACTCTCAGGTTTCACAGGCTCTTCTATTAAATTCAATTTCGAATTATCACAAGCAAGCTATAAGAGAATCCGCACCCCATCATATTATGAATTTCCGAACATTTCTTCAGAAATGAACTAAAGAATCTTCGGTTACAACGCCACTTCCTTTGACTAAATGGCAGTCGCAATATGGGTCCTATGCTGAATAGCGGACTTCAGAGCTAACAACCTCCCCATTAATGCTATGCTTTTATGAATTACATCCTCATTTTTAACCTTCAAGGTTCACCATATCATGGATATCTTTGTTTTGTTTACGTATAATTATATTTTTCATTAAGTGATATTCATTTTGATTCTGTAAAAGCGCAAACGTGTTTCTATGTGATAGTTTGTTGGCATGCAAATAGGTGACTTGATCATATGTAGACCACAATGACAACTTGTAGGCCAGGTTTGCGCTATAAGAAGTTTATATTAAAGAAATAAAAATGCTCATTAATTACCCACTGTCTACGCAATTCCCAACATGAAGAATTCACTGTTTCTGAGAGGCTTTTCTAAGGGAGTAAACAATCTGAGGTTGAATATAAATATGCACGCGCCATCCCTTGGATGGGCATTTTCTTTTCTTTACTAATTCCATTTTGAAGCATGACTGCCATCGAATATTCTCTGAGCTAGAGAAACAGAGGAGGCCATCATAAGTGTGGGGTGTTTGTATTCTTCAGATGAATTACAGATAGCGATCAACCGTCTCGCAGCAAGAGGTGGAAATATATATTCGAAAGAACATTTTTGACCATTACAGCGCTTAGTTTAAAAGATTTTCCCCTTCGCTTTATAAGGGACGATTACAAGTGAGCCGGTTATCTCTTTTGTGACTGGAAAGCTATTGTTTTCGTCTGCAACTGGATTACAAGCTTCCAGGTATATCCAGTCGAGTAAAATAGATGGTAATGAGCTCTGAAAATTGTCACGAACAAACATGCGGAAAGCGGTGGGGTAGCCCCACTGTCTACACATTATTCTGCATTTCAGATGTGAACTCACGCGATACCGGTGCGATAATACCACCTGTATCAGTAATTCTGAGTGTGGCATTACCTCACCTTGCAACCAAGCAATTTGTGAACAGTCGCTCTGAATGCTGGTGAGCAGTCTTACACTAGGGAAAAGGTGGCAGAGCTGGTTACATATGTCTTTCTAGGCATATTAAAATAGGGACTAGACCATCCAAATGTGAATATTGAGTACTGTCCATGTCCTAAGATCAATTCTTGGAATGTCTATATTTTTGATGACCCCGCTCAGGTGCCCTTTCTTTACTGTTGGGAAATAAATGATTTGACATCAGATTTGGATTTCCTTAGTAAAGTCCTCCTCATATGTGCTGCTAGTTGCAAGATGAAAGCTTATACTCATACTTGTATTGCAGGGACAGCCAGTGAGTAGGGTTGAGGTAGAAGGCACCTGAACATGAACTGCTAGGTGCAGATGGTCATTTTCAACAACTTGCACTGACAGAAGACGATTTATGGATTTTTAACATCATTTTTTGTTCTCTATATATGTTATATTTCAAAAGCTGTTGGCAAAGTTTGTGCAAAAGGGCCAGGTAGGGCAAAGGAATTTTGGGGGAATGCGAGGAGGTGGAGCCAGAAAGGGTATGAAGCATTTGAGCGGCGGAGCGAAAGTAATGGCAACAAGGATCTTTCCTTTGGGTGCACACATCTTTGTGTGCCTTTTTTCACCCACCATGATGGCTCTGGTTTGTGATGTGATGTTACAGGCTTCATGCCAAACCACCTGACTTTAATGGCCCATGTCAGGATTTACATAAGCTGTTTGGATGGTTCAACCTAGGAATTGCCTGCTGGTGTTTAAAAATGTTTCTAAATATGGCAACTGATAAGTTTAATGGCAACTGATATGTTTGCTTGTAGTCACTTGTGTATATATCATTTCATCAAACCAGCGTAAATCTGTCAATTGATGTGAACTTCACCCCTTTTCGATGTAGGGTGGGCTGTTTACCAATATCCTGTTTAGAAATGATGGGCTTGATGTTCATTGTTTCGCATTCTTTCCTTGGAAGTTTTTTCTAATGTGTGTTTTACTGTGTTTTACTGTGCAGTGTCAGTACTGTTGCGGCCTCAAATCATATACAGTAAAGGGTCTCCCTTGTGTTGTATGTTCATATTTCAAACTCTCCATTGCGTTTGGCCTACACTCGGTTAGGCATGCAAGGGCAGAATGGCCTATTCATTAGTAGGTCGAGATGGAGCCTTGAACAGGAAAGAAAAATAATAACTAAATACAGTGTTCTGCTGAGGCAAGCAATACAAATAATGAGGCCCAGTTCAGACACAGCCTAATAAGGATTACGAAATACAAAATGGAGTCCCACTTGCTAACTAAAGCTTGCACATTGCAGGGATAACTCAGTGCGTTGCATAACGTGAATACAAATGGCATCTATTTAGCCACACACTGCTAACCTAATGTAGCATGATACGAGTGCATAGCAGGAATGGGATTTTCAAACCTAACAGACCCTCCTTTTAGCATGGGTGGCTAAATGCTTTATTGAGGCTATCCGGTAGGGTCTTTACAATTCTAAGTGGGGAGAAAGAAAATGCATAGTCACTCAAGTTGCAAGGGAGAATAAGGCAGCACATGAGCATCAAAATCTACTTAGTATTCAAAAATACCTTCGTCGATAAGCATGATATCCTGGATATCCTGCATCATCATAGTAGAGACCTTAGTATCACATCCTGGCAATTTAGGGGTAGGTGTGAGCTTGCTCATACAATAGGTGCAACATGCTGGAAGGCAATTAATACATAGGCAACATGTGAAGATGACACCTGCGATAACTATGAGGACAAGTAGTATCTTCCAACCCCACGATGTCAGCAGACCCCAGAACCACCCCGTGAGGGACCATGATCCATTATCCTGATGGATATCTGAAGCAAGCCTGTGTAATTTCTGTATGGCGGAGTATACATTAGGGGCGTTATCAGGAATGTAAACACAACAACTGCTGCCGATGACGTGGCAGTCTCTGCCCCTATCAGCAAGGTTGACTTCTAAAACCATGCGGTTTTGAAGAGGAACAAGTCTCGTAGCCTGAAGCTCGACTGTAATATTAGTCAGTATACCTGCAGTAGTGTTAATAACTCCTTCAACTACTCTAGCAAGGCGACGGATATTACGGCTATTGAACATGGGGCCCCAGAACGGCAGAATGCCCTTCATGATGTCAGTAAATTGCTGTAGGGAAGTATCTGTTTGATCTATATCTTCTGGATTGACAACTCTCTTGGCCCGATGCAAATGTAGATCCCTACGCTGTAGCCTATGATCCTTGTGATAATTAGATGGTGCAATATAAACAGGGGGCAAAAGAAAAGAGACATAACACCGGCCAGACCATCCCCTGGGAAGCCATGTATAAGCCTGTTCCCCACAAACAAAGTATACATTTGGAGGTGTGAGCAAAGGTGGGTTACTAGTAGTGTTCAAACGGTATGTATAGTTACAACTGCTCTGACCTACTAGAATGTTCCCTGTACCTTCAACACAGAAACTAGCTGCTGTATTGATCACAGGGATGGGCATGGCTTTGTCTTCAGTTATATTTCGTTCCTGGAAACATTTAAAATATTCAGTAACATTAAATCCTTGAAAATCCAGCATTTCGTTTTGTAACCAAGTGACATTCTTATTATCCTCAAAAATATTCATACAAGCTTCTGGATGTAGGGTACCCTCCTTTCCATCTGCCCCAGGTGTATATCCTTGGTGTACCACTATATACTCCAACACTGCTTCGTAATCAGACTGTACCATATTCATCGCATCAGCATGATAGTGCATGTACACCATAGAAAGCAATTGGAACCATGCCTCACAGCTACCCAAGTATGACAGGGGCAAGGACACCAGTAGATCGTTCTTATGCATAACTGAGGGAAGTAACCCACAAACTCAGCAATTCGTGGCATTAGTAGTACTGTGTACCTGATGAAGCATCTGCAGAAACGCGTTCTCTACATAGGTCTGTCTATGTCTCTCTTTATGCGGGGCCAGTGTAACAAATGAATGCTCAGATGGAGCCGGTGTAGTCCCTATCAATGTGTGCACAGGATGCTGTTCTTCTAAATACGACACCACCCCGAATAGTGTTATTGTTACGATGAAAAGGACCACTACCACTACCACCCTGCTCCCAGTAGACCAACTAGACCACACAGGACTATTCTGCTGTAATGGTGGGGCCACCAGAGGCTGTTCCTCCTTCATAATTGCGCGGCCAAATGGGTACATAGAAAGAAACTTTAGGAATTGGAGGCACAAAAATACAACCAACCAGAGGGGTACAAATCACCCAGTGTCCTTCAGAGCCTCACTGGTAGACTCCTAATGTTCATAAACGACGGTGCTATGAAGCACTCCCATGGGGGAGCTGCGCGATCGCAGCCCTTGCTGGAAAACAAATCCTCTTCTTTCAGGATAGGGCACCCTCCCTCCTGGGCAAGTACCCTCAACGATCCTGTCCAGTGTTCAGGGCAGTGCACCAGTGTAGCTCACTCTAATCTAAAGCAGGCACCTTAGGCACAGCACCTACGCCCTAAGCTAGAGTCCTTCCCTAACTCCTGGACTGTCCTACTGGCGCACTGTCCTTCCATCGGGGTCGCAGGTTGTACCTGGCAACCCCAGGCACTTCTTCATCAACAAAAATGGGAAGAAATTCAGGCTCAGCAGGGCATTGGCACTCAGGTGTCTGTGCACCAGAAGCGGGAGCATCCGGGGCGGCCCTTATCTCTGGGGGAACTGCCTCAAGTAAGGCCTCATCGTTTTCTTCGTCCGTCTGCGCCCACCTCAGTCGGGCGTCAGAGAAGGGAACGAAACGGGGCACTCGCTCCCCTTCCTGGTCAGCAATGCCATCGAGGACCCACTGGTCATACGGAAGTGGAAGAGGGATCCTCTTGACGTGCGATCCGTGTACCCAGTGCTTCCGGCCTTCAAGCTTTACTGTGGTGTGGGTGGCGAGTAGGACCAAGAGTGGCCCCTTCCACCAAGGCTCCAGGCAGCTCTTTCGCTGAAAATTCTTTACAAACACGAAATCCTCGGGCTGCAGCTGATGCCCGGGCCCCTCTGGTACTGGTTGCAGTGTGGCGTGAATCTGATGTGGACAGAACGAAGATCTTTAGTCAACTCATACAGATAGTCCACAAGTAGGAGGTACTCTATCTCGGAAAAGCCCTGGGGTCTTGGGACGCCCCAGATGTTGGAGGGGCACCCAAAGACCACCTCGTACGGGGACAACCCTGTTCTAGAATGCGCTGTCGCTCTGGTAGATAACAAAGCCAAAGGTAGAGCATCGGGCCATCGCAATCATGTGCTTTCTTGAATTTTCACTAACTTCAATTTGAGAGTGCCATTATACTTCTCAACCAAGCCTGCTGACTGGGGGTGGTTCGCTGCATGAAACTTCTGTCTAATATGCAAGCCTTTACACACCAATTTGATGACTTTTGAATTGAAGTGACTTCCGTTGTCACTCCAGATCACACGTGGTAATCCATAGCGCGGGAAGAACTCTTTTAAGAGTGCCTTCGCCGTCGCCATAGCTGTATTCTCCTTAGTGGGATAAGCCTCAATCCATTTACTGAACGCACAAATCACTACCAGCACATTCTTCAAATTGTTAACTCATTCCATTTCAATGAAATCCATCTGGAGAACCTCGAAAGGGAAGGAAGGCGGTGCAAAATTACCTGCGGGTGTAGGAGTACCTTTCCCAGGATTATGTTTCAGACAAATGATGCAGTGTTTCACTAAGTGTGTGGCTTCCTTAGGGATATTATCATTTCGCCATACTGGGTCCAGTAGCTTACATATTCCTTTGGCACTAATGTGTGCTGGGCCGTGAGCCATGGTAACAACAGGGAGCACATAGGCGTTCGGCAGCAACCATCACTGTTTCTCAGACAAGTCAGTCCAACACCCATCCTTGTCCAAACACCCTGTCCTCTCCTACCATACTGCCAGTTCATCTACTGTCGCCTCACTCTGTATTTCCCTGACATTGTCCAATGTGTCCTCGAACATTCCATTGTCTGGAAACCCACCTAGCGGGACCTGCCACGAACATCTTTTTCATCTTCGATCTAGCTGTCTCCTTAGCTGTCTGATCTGCAAAAGCATTTCCCCTTCCAACATCGTCTGTTACTGCTTTGTGAGCGCTACATTTTATTATTGCCAACTTATCAGGAAGTGTCAGTGCTGACAACAGTCTATGTATCAATGGACCATGTTGTATTCGCAACCCATGCAAGGTCAAGAACCCTCTCTCCGCCCAGAGGCGGCCAAAATTATGGGCCACCCAAAGGCGTACTGGCTGTCGGTGTAGACATTGACAGTCAGTCCCTCACTCAACTCGCAAGCCCTAAGGAGGGCAACCAACTCTGCAGCCTGGGCCGATTGGTATGGGATACAGGATGTCTCAGCTACAGTGTGTAACGTTGTGATTGCATAAGCTGCAGTGGTAGTGCCATCTGGTAGTTTGAAACAAGAGCCATCGACATATAGTTCCCCTTGGGGGTCAGATAAGGGAACATCAGTCAGGTCTACCCATCCCTTCGTTTCTTCCTCAGTCTGAAATAAACAATCATGGACATCATTGTCCTTTTCTTCCGAAGGGAGGGGTAGTAACGTGGCTGGGTTCAGAGTGGCACATCGTTTGATGGTAATGTGCGGAGCAAACAAGGTTAATTCATATCCAGTCAGACACGCACTAGTAAGGTGCTGTGTCTTTGTCTTATTCAACAGTGTGTCCACAGCATGAGGTACCATTACTGTGAGATCCGTATCAAGGACGAGCCCTGCTGATTGTCTGATAGAAACTGCCACTGCCGCGGCAGCCCTCAGGCAGCTCGGGAGAGCTCTGGCGACGTTATCAAGTATAGCAGAGAAATACGCGCAGGGTCTCTGCTTACCACCGAAACCCTGTGTTAGAACAGAAAGCGCGCAACCGTCCGCCTCATGTACATAGAGCACAAAAGGCTTCTGGTAATCAGGAGTACCAAGCACAGGAGCAGAGCAAAGCGCAACCTTTAATTGCTCAAAAGCTTGCTGGCATGCAAATGTCCAAGGCAAGGGTTCATGCACGTCTTTAGTGGTCAGGTAAAGGAGGGGTTTCGTTAGTAAGGAATAGTTAGGGATCCAGTGACGACAATACAACGTTATACCAATGAAGGCGCGTACCTCTCGTTGGGTCTTAGGAACAGCCTTTTTAGTAATAGCAGCTTTGCTTTCAGGTGTTAGTCTGCGACCCTCCTTCGACAGTAGGTGACCTAAATAGGTGACCTCCTGTCGACAATATTGAAATTTCGAAAGTGACACCTTGTGTCCATGGTGTGCCAAATGTAACAGCAATTTAACTGTGGCCTCTTTACAACCATCTTCAGTGTCTGAAGCCACAAGGAGGCCGTCAACATACTGCAACAGCACATTACCAGGGGGAAGTTCCAAAGAATCCAATTGAGCTTTCAAAGCTTGGCTATATATACTAGGACTTTCCGTATAGCCTTGTGGAGCACGACAGAACCTAAAGCTCCTACCGGCTATTGCAAATCCAAACAGATATCTGCTATCTGTATGGATTGGAATGCTGAAGAAAGCATTCTTTAGATCGATCACAGAGGAGAATTTTGCAGACGGGGGGATCATTATCAAGATCGTGGTAATGTCTGGGACTACAGGATACTGGGGAACCACTATTTTGTTCACCTCTCTAAGGTCAATTACGAAGCGGTAAACATAAGGGTGAGCATAAGAAGAATCCAAGGGTGACTTTTTAGGAATAGGAAGAATAGGACTATTACACACATTCGCCGCTGTCTCCTCAACCACTCCAGACTTAATCAAATCCTATATTATTTGCAACAAAGCCTTTTCTCCTGCCTGGGATATCTTGTACTGGGGAATACGTGGCAATACAGCATTGTCTTTGATCTGTATAGAGACCGGTGGGATCAGGAGTAACCCCACATCCGTGTCTACCGTAGCCCACAGTGTGCGTGGCACATCTTTAAACTCCGCGGGGAGGGGGGCATCCTTTGCTAGACATTGTGTGGCACGGGCCACTTGCAGTCCAATAGTCATGTAAACACCGTCTGGAAAACAAAAAATTGTCGCATGCAACCTTTTTAACAAATCCAACCCCAACAAATTCTCCCCACAATTTGACGTTATTAGAAATGGCGAATCAACCGTGAAGGGGCCAATAGTCAAAGCAAGAGGTTTGGAAATGGGGCTGACAACCGGCACGCCTGAGAAACCCACCGAAACATTGTTTTGGCCAGACAGAGCCGCCCCCGGGACCAGTGAACGGGAAACAGAGCTATTCATAGCCCCTGTATCAACTAAGAATTTCTCGGTCGTACCGTGTAAATCTGCAGTGACATAGGGTCCGCGCTGATCTACAGGCACCGGACCTGGTCCCTTGCCCTGTCCCTGGCTATCCTAGCTGTGAGATATCCCCGTCACGTCGTCCATGTCATAGTCATCATGATAGTACTGCCGCCCTCGAGGGTCGTCAAAATAGTTCCCGCTCTGTCTATTAGACGATGCATTCTCTGATCGCGTTTCTCCCCGGCCTCCTCCTCCTCTTCCACATCATCCAAACCCCCGACCTCTCGGGCCTCACCCCTCTGCGATAACTCCGGGCACTCATTCCGCCAATGTCCCTCCCGCTTGCAATATGCACATTGATTAAGCCCAATAGGTGCGCTTGAGGAACCACCCCTGTTAGACCTGGGTAGCCGCTGAGCCGAACCCGAGCCTCTTCCTCTTCCATTACCCCTCGCAACTTGCTACATCAACACCCTTGTCTTCAATTCTTTTGACTTTTTCTCCACTTCCTCCTCTTCATTCTCTCTATGCTCATAGTACTGTGCCATACTCAATATTACTGACGGGGAAGAGGTGCTCCAAGTGCTTTCTGAAGCCTGCAACCTAGTCGCAATCTCTGGAAGCAAATTGTTAACAAACCTGCTGACAAACAACCAGACACCACCTTCCAATGACAGGTCCTGACCACTAAAGTCGAGAAACACTCCCTCAAACCTAGTAAATCAGACACACTCTCGTCCTTCTTCTGACGACATGCAGTCAACTTGTCCCGATCCACCCATCTCGGCGGGATAAGGGAATGCATATAGGTGATAATGCGACCCGGTAAAGCCAATATCTCCGCCTTTGGCTTGTCACCGGGCTTGCGGTCCTTATCCCATGCCTTGATCTGATCCCATGTTCCTCCCAATTCCACCACATGATCCTGTGTATGCACTTGCCTCCAAATATCCACCGGTATCAACAAGCCAAAGAACAACTCGATATCTGCTAACCTCCGCAGCCGGGTTTTTCCGAGGGTCCGGCAACTGACTTTTAAGGGATATTACCTCACTCCTCTTCCAAGGAGTATTGATCCACTGTTCCTGAAACCGAGCATCAACTCGTGGCCTAATTACAGTGTTCATGGAGTCGTGCAGTTCTGGTATTTCTGGATGATAAATGGGATGTACCTCCCTCATGGGGCACTGGGTCACTATTGTCGGAACCTTTTGGAGCAATCTGCCCCGATAACCCACCAATGTCGTTACATTGCTAAAAACCTCATTAGGAGCCATACCTGTAGCATATACCCTGTCCCGTATGTCATAGATGATCTGCGGTGCAACACTCTGGAAACACTGCTCCCACAGTCCTATTAGCGTGGCCGACATGTGCTTAATGGCATGCTGCTGTATGAAGGGTTCATAATCTTTCATCACACTCCACACATCTTCCACACTATAGATCGGGCTCCGAGCCCACTGAGCCGCCTGATTCGCCACCATTTGCTTCTCCTCATCACCCACAGCAGAACGCATCAACACTTTGTCCACACGGTCTCCTCCTGCCGCACAATTCTCTTAATGTATCCTTCGTACAGGGGTCTCGCCATACTGCAGTGCTTGGGGTGTCGTACTTAAGGGAGAAAGAGCAGATGAGGAGACAGGTATCATCATGTAAGGAGACAGTATTGTAGGAGTGAAAGGGGGTGTAGCAGTAGATACAGAGTCAATAGACGGAACAGGAGAACTAACGGCTCTCCCCCGTTACTGGCATGAGCAGAGAGGAAGCAGGCGGGGCGGGGGCCGAAGCAGTTTGACTAGAGGCAGAAATACTAGAAAGAGCGGCACCGGGGGCCGAAGACTGTGATGTTGGGACCCTTGGGTATATCCGCTCAGGAGCATAAGGAGGAGGAGGGCGAGAATCCAATAGCTCTTCAACAAAAACATCAAGTTCCTCCCTAGTAACATAGCATTTATCAGTCTGCAACCGAAACTTTCTATCTGCACATTCTATGCCTTTCTCTATCTTTTCCCTTTCATAGGTCACTGCTTTCTGCATTATAGTGTGCGTCTGTCTCTTCCAGGCCTCTTTCTTTGCCCTCATACGCCATTGTTTTGCTTCCTTCTGCCATACTCTTAGAGAATCAAACATCGACTGCCTGCTCTTTTTGGCGAACAATTTGTCCTGCAAGAAATTCAATTTTTGCTCATCAAACGAGCCAGTAAGTGGCCATTGTAACTCAGCATTGTCCCTCGTATATTTATTCCACAATGTGCTAAACATAATAGGGCCAATGCCGTGCTTGACGTATACATCAAAATTTGGGGTACCCTCCGGGGGCGCAGGCTGGCTCTCTTCAAATCGAGCCTCAGTAGAACAACACCGACATCCAAAACACCCTAGTTTACTTAGACAAAGTGTTGGACTTGGCCCTTTTTCGCAGGTTCACCCCTAAACTTTTTGCCTTTTTCTGTGACCTGGTGTTGGTGGTTTTAGGCCTCTGGGCACTTTCGCACTGTGGTCCAGAGGAAAGTGCGTGCGCTCTCTGTGTTACATTGGTGAGCTTGGCCTGCCCTCCCATAGGAATGCATTGGGGACTCCCTGATCAGTGTGCGTCAGTGGTAATTCCTGTTATGAGAGGAGCAGTGTGGTCAAGTCTGGTATGTATGAAATTGTGTGAATAAATGCTGCGCAATGGTTGCGCAGATTTATTGTGGTTGTTTTAGAAATGCCACTTCTAGAAGTTGGCATTTCTGTGTGCTATGTGTCTGCCTGCCTGATGTGAATTGCATGTCTGGCTTGTGAGTGACAGGGGCTGGGAGGTGTGTGTGGCTCCAGGAGGGGCAGGGTGAGTCAGCGTTGGGCTGAATAGGACACCTGGGCTGGGAGTAGTGGGAGGGGTAATCCCCTGACTCTGAATAGGATGGTGCCTGCCCTAGTGAATGCTGGCTCCGCCCCCTGTGGTGTGTCTGATCACTAAGCCCCCACCTGACAAAGAGGAAGAGGAGCTTTGAAAACAAAGTGCTCCAAATCCCCCCTGAACCAGTTGCATCTGGTTCCCCCATGCCCTGCACTTTTAGAAAAAGGTTTGTGTGATATAAATATAGGGGCTGTGACCCCATGGAAAGGTTCAGTTGTGTACTTTGGTGCTGATCCTGCTGGGGCATGCGGCTGCTGGGGCCCAGGGGGGGGCTGCCAGGAGGGCTTGCCTCCCTGGGCCCTGCATTGCCCCCTGACTCCTAAGGACCTTGTTCTTCTTTTTGCGCCCTGAGAGAACTTTTAGTTTTATTGGCCCCTGAATGGAGGAGATAGCGCAGGCTTAGCAGCGCGGCGCTGCAGCCCCTTTCAAGAGGGAATCCCGGCGAGAGGGATTCCCCGTGATGAAGGAAACGGCGGGTGCCCACCCCGCGTATTGCTGTCTTAATTGCAGGTGCCCACCCTGCATTATGGTGCCACGTTGAGCGGGTGCCCACCCCGCTGTATATTTCTTATGGAGAGGGAGCCTACCCCTCATTGCGCCAAAAAAGAGATCACCGCCGCGGCCCAAGTGAAAAATGGCCGCCGACCCGGAAGCCAGGCAAAGTTCGCCCGTATCTGGGCGGGGCCGGTGGCAGGACCGGAAGAAGTGCTGGTGACGGTGCGGGGCTCCCGTGAGCAGATGGGAGCCCCGATGCGCAGAAGGAAGTGAAGGCGGAAGGGAGGACGGGAGCCTACCCTGCCTCCAAGAGCTCCAAGCCCGAAGTCCCGGGTCCCAGGAGGGGGCCCATGTGAAGAGGCAGCGCGGCCAAAGGTGAAGGCTGCTGCGGCCGCCAATGGCAGCCCGAGTGAAGGGGAGAGGCGGCCGGACGAGGCCGCGACCGAGCGACATCCCAGGCGGGGCTCCCGTGGTGAAGAGAGAGCCCAGCGGCAGCCGCAGTGTGACCGGGCGAAGAGAGAGTCCGGTGAGTGAACCAGGTGGGGAGGGGGGTGTGAGTCGAGGCACGCGATCGGTGCCTGCCCCCAGAGCTATTCCCCTGAGGCACAGAGGTGCCAATCCCTAATTGCCATGAGTGGCCCCGTCTGGCAGCGGGCCGCTCCAACGTGAGGGCACAGAGGTGCCCGGGCCCCATAGCGTTGTTCATTCAAGCTGCCCCCTCGCACAGGGCAGCTGCAACGTGGGGCATGTTTGCTTCCAGTGCCCCAGTGAGGCCCCAGAGGGCACGGTCGTGCCAGGGCCTATTATTGATTCACAGCTGCGCCGCACCAGCGCGGGCAGCTGCACCGTTTTGCGTAAGTGATTCAGAAGTCCCTGAGTGAGTGGGACAGGAGGCACAGTGGTGCCAGGGCCTTCACAATTCTTCACAGCTGCGCAGCACTTAGTGCCAGCTGCAACGTTTAGGCCACAATTCTTTGGGGGGCATGTTTTGAGAGAGGAGTGAGATGCACTCCTTTGCCCTAGTGCAATGGCGCACTTTGGATTCCGCTGCATAGGCAGCAGCCCTGACATTCTGGAAACAGGGCATTTGAGCCCCTTTGAAAAGGCCAGTTGGCCAGGGGGTCAGTGATTTACATGATATTAGGAAATGTGATGTTTTACTGTGATTCATGCCTCTAAATGCGTTTGGGGATGAGATTATGTGCGTACTGTGTTTATGCTAGTGAGATTATTTCCTACTGTGAGTATACCCCTAATGTGAGTGATGCTTAGGAGGTTAGGGTCTAAGATGTTAGACTGATGAGGTTGGCGTACAATAGATTTGGCGCCTATGTGATACTGTGCATAATGTGGTTTGTTACAGGCTGATGCTGAGTACAGTGGTTACCAGTGATTACTGGTTGTACGTTTATGATATGTCTTACTTGTACCAAGTTCACTTTGTGATGGTTCTGACAGTGGTCCAGTGGGCAATGCCAGGTGTAAATAATCCCTTGTAAATATGACCTAGTGCCAGGTGGCATGATGTATCTTATGTGTTTACTATTCTAATGTGTTATGAGAATACAAAGGCTATTTTTGATATAACCTTGTAGGGAGTTCCTTTTGTGGTGTGCCTGGTATGTTGTTGCTGTGTGCGTGTTGCGCAAACGCTTTACACATTGCCTCCGGGATAAGCCTGACTGCTCGTGCCAAGCTACCAAGGGAGTGAGCAGGGGTTATCTTCGGCGTGTAACTCCCTCGCCCTGACTAGAGTGGTGGTCTCTGCCTGGCTTTGGCGCAAGCCTTAGCCAACCAGAGATCCCATTTCTAACATTGGTTGTCAGCGGTGAGGATAGGACTTGCATTTGCGCAGTACCACAGCGACAACTGGTTACACTACAAGCTCTGCATTTTAGATAGTCACAAGGATGGGGATTATTGTTTCTAAGTTGTTTTAAGTATCATTTCATTTAAATGTGTTTTAGTGTTGCACTATGAGTTGGGGGTCCTGCCAAGGACAGAAACCAGAGAAGCTGGAGGAGTTTTGTACTGCCCTTGTGCAGACTGCTATTTCTGGGGTGGCCCTGCAGCGCAAGCTGGAGGAGGTAACTGCCCCTGTGCTGTCTGCTATTTCTAGGGTTGGCCTACAGTGTTAACTTAATTGGCATGGAGTAACTAGCTCGGGGGGGTAGATTATCCCCTAAGTGCAGTTTTAGTTTCTGGAATCCCCAGTAAGGGTGGGATCCAGCGGTGGCAGCAATATGTAGTCCAGTGCAGGAAGTCCCATTCCCAGTTCCCAGAGTATGGTACCTGGTTCCCGGTTAAGAGGGGGACAGGTTGAGATTCAGGGGCAGTAAGATGCTGTCTCACCAGTCTGGGGGGGAGTATGTGGATGAGTGTTCTGGTGCACTGGACGTTTGGGTGATTGGTTAGCACGGTAAATGGTGCTAAAGGGCTGTTCAATCTGTTTTGTTTGAGAGATCATGCCCCGTAATTGTTTTCCGGAGTCGCGCCAACACCCGGTGGAGTGTGTGAGTTCTTTTGGTTATAAGGAGCTTGCATTGGTGAGTGAGACTAGAAGAATGGTGCAGGTGTCTTCCAACCCAGAGTGGTGGAAGTGGTTCAGAGTAGCCCAGCTAGGTAACCTTATAGTGAGGAGGTTGCAAGGCCTCACATCCTATCCCGCAGGGGACGGTGTGAGACTGGGCCATATTCCGAGCCTCAACCTCAGTCTCCAGTACTGGTTGGTTCTTAGAGGGAACACCAGGTCTGTCCTGTTGGACCGTTCTTCGAGGGGGATCTCCCCGTGTTAGGTGAGCTGGGAGTGTCTGTAATCAGGCCTCCATCAGTTCTAGTGTCTGGCAGTGCCAGTCCTAAGTGGAGGGTGCAGAAGTCCAGATTGAGGGATGAGAGGGGGAAAGAGTCCTCAGTGGAAGAACCAGTGGGTCAGGGGCCAGCCAGAAGGGCTGAGACACCAATGATTGGCCATGGTGATGCCACTTCTGTCCTGGGGCATCTTCACGCACTGTCAGAGGTACAGGAGGTCGTGAGCTCTGCGCCAGGCAGACTATCACACAACACATTAGTTGTGTGTCACCCTCAGGGGGGGCATGCGTGCTCCCCGTGAAGTCCTGGTTCGCCAGGCATCTGACCAAAGGGTACCGTCCCTGGGTTGGGGAGCCAGGAGCAGGTGTTTCCTGACCTGGACGGCAGGGCAACTGTAATCAGTGTCCTGACCGGTTTGCCTTCTAGGGGTACCACTCCAGTTGGGGGGGTATAGGGCTCTGGAAGGGGGTGCAGAAGGAGGGAGTCCTCGCTTCTGACCCCGGTGCAGCCGGTGAATTTAGATCCCAGGTGGTAGACCAGTTGATGGAGAGAGGTCCTGAACTGGTGGGAGAGTTGTGTTCTGGCGGGTGCTTCTCCTGGGAGAGCGCGGAACCCCAGAAGTAGAGGTAGGGTGAGGAGACGCTTCGCCCGTGACCTCTGGTCAGCCTGAGGTTGCAGACCCTAGGTTGGAGGATCAGTGGTAGTTTGGAACTACACTGAGAGGAAGAGTGGAGAATGGCTATTATGTGCCAGGGGTTTCTGCCCCCCACTCTGTGGATTGGCAAGGACCAGTGGCATCTGGGTGGCCTAGGGCATGGTCCTGGCCATGGACAACTAGGGAGTACAAGTGGGGTAGCCTAGTTGTGCCTCAGAGTTTTTTTGTCAGAGGGAACCACATTGGTTCAGAGTGGCGTAGAACCGGAGGGTGTCCCTGCAGTGCGGTCCCGCGTCTGTGTTCTATCGCCGGAAGCAGGGAAGCCCATCAAGGTAGTGATTGGTCTACCCTGTGTTTTGGCTGGAAGGGGGTTGTGTTGGACTTGGCTGTTTTTGGCAGGTTCACCCCTAAACTTTTTGCCTTTTTCTGTGACCTGGTGTTGGTGGTTTTAGGCCTCTGGGCACTTTCACACTGTGGTCCAGTGGAAAGTGTGTGCGCTCTCTGTGTTACATTGGTGAGCTTGGCCTGCCCTGCCATAGGAATGCATTGGGGACTCCCTGATCAGTGTGTGTCAGTGGTACTTCCTGTTATGAGAGGAGCAGTGTGGTCAAGTCTGGTATGTATGAAATTGTGTGAATAAATGCTGCGCAATGGTGTGCGCAGATTTATTGTGGTTATTTTAGAAATGCCACTTCTAGAAGTTGGCATTTCTGTGTGCTATGTGTCTGCCTGCTTGATGTGAATTGCATGTCTGGCTTGTGAGTGGCAGGGGCTGGGAGGTGTGTGTGGCTCCAGGAGGGGCAGGGTGAGTCAGCGCTGGGCTGAATAGGACACCTGGGCTGGGAGTAGTGGGAGGGGTAATCCCCTGACTCTGAATAGGATGGTGCCTGCCCTAGGGAATGCTGGCTCCGCCCCCTGTGTTGTGTCTGATCACTAAGCCCCCACCTGACAAAGGGGAAGAGGAGCTTCGAAAACAAAGTGCTCCAAATCCCCCCTGAACCAGTTGCATCTGGTTCCCCCACGCCCTGCACTTTTAGAAAAAGGTTTGTGTGATATAAATATAGGGGCTGTGACCCCATGAAAAGGTTCAGTTCTGTACTTTGGTGCGGATCCTGCTGGGGCGTGCGGCTGCTGGGGCCCAGGGGGGGGCTGCCAGGAGGGCTTGCCTCCCTGGGCCCTGCATTGCCCCCTGATTCCTAAGGACCTTGTTCTTCTTTTTGCGCCCTGAGAGAACTTTTAGTTTTATTGGCCCCTGAATGGAGGAGATAGCGCGGGCTTAGCAGCGCGGCGCTGCAGCCCCTTTCAAGAGAGAATCCCGGCGAGAGGGATTCCCCCGTGATGAAGGAAACGGCGGGTGCCCACCCCGCGTATTGCTGTCTTAATTGCAGGTGCCCACCCTGCATTATGGTGCCACGTTGACCGGGTTCCCACCCCGCGGTATATTTCTTATGGAGAGGGAGCCTACCCCTCATTGCGCCAAAAAAGAGATCACCGCCGCGGCCCAAGTGAAAAATGGCCGCCGACCCGGAAGCCAGGCAAAGTTCACCCGCCTCTGGGCGGGGCCGGCGGCAGGACCGGAAGAAGTGCTGGTGACGGGCGGGGCTCCCGTGAGCAGATGGAAGCCCCGATACGCAAAAGGAAGTGAAGGCGGAAGGGAGGACGGGAGCCTACCCCGCCTCCAAGAGCTCCAAGCCTGAAGTCCCGGGTCCCAGGAGGGGGCCCGGGTGAAGGGGCAACGCGGCCAAAGGTGAAGGCGGCCGCCAATGGCAGCCCGAGTGAAGGAGAGAAGCGGCCGGAGCAGGCCGCGACTGAGCGACATCCCAGGCGGGGCTCCCGTGGTGAAGAGAGAGCCCCGTGGCAGCCGCAGTGTGACCGGGCGAACAGAGAGTCCGGTGAGTGAACCAGGTGGGGAGGGGGGTGTGAGTCGAGGCACGCGATCGGTGCCTGCCCCCAGAGCTATTCCCCTGAGGCACAGAGGTGCCAATCCCTAATTGCCATGAGTGGCCCCGTCTGGCAGCGGGCCGCTCCAACGTGAGGGCACAGAGGTGCCCAGGCCCCATAGCGTTGTTCATTCCAGCTGCCCCGCTCGCACAGGGCAGCTGCAACGTGGGGCATGTTTGCTTCCAGAACCCCAGTGAGGCCCCAGAGGGCACGGTCGTGCCAGGGCCTATTATTGATTCACAGCTGCGCCGCACCAGCGTGGGCATCTGCACCGTTTTGCGTAAGTGATTCAGAAGTCCCTGAGTGAGTGGGACAGGAGGCACAGTGGTGCCAGGGCCTTCACAATTCTTCACAGCTGCGCAGCACTTAGTGCCAGCTGCAACGTTTAGGCCACAGTTCTTTGGGGGAATGTTTTGAGAGAGGAGTGAGATGTACTCCTTTGCCCTAGCGCAATGGCGCACTTTGGATTCCGCTGCATAGGCAGCAGCCCTGACATTCTGGACACAGGGCATTTGAGCCCCTTTGAAAAGGCCAGTTGGCCAGGGGGTCAGTGATTTACATGATATTAGGAAATGTGATGTTTTACTGTGATTCATGCCTCTAAATGCGTTTGGGGATGAGATTATGTGCGTACTGTGTTTATGCTAGTGAGATTATTTCCTACTGTGAGTATACCCCTAATGTGAGTGATGCTTAGGAGGTTAGGGTCTAAGATGTTAGACTGATGAGGTTGGCGTACAATAGATTTGGCGCCTATGTGATACTGTGCATAATGTGGTTTGTTACAGGCTGATGCTGAGTACAGTGGTTACCAGTGATTACTGGTTGTACATTTATGATATGTCTTACTTGTACCAAGTTCACTTTGTGATGGTTCTGACAGTGGTCCAGTGAGCCCTGCCAGGTGTAAATAATCCCATGTAAATATGACCTAGTGCCAGGTGGCACAATGTATCTTATGTGTTTACTATTCTAATGTGTTATGAGAATACAAAGGCTATTTTTTATATAACCTTGTGGGGAGTTCCTTTTGTGGTGTGCCTGGTATGTTGTTGCTGTGTGCGTGTTGCGCAAACGCTTTACACATTGCCTCCGGGATAAGCCTGACTGCTCGTGCCAAGCTACCAAGGGGGTGAGCAGGGGTTATCTTCGGCGTGTAACTCCCTCGCCCTGACTAGAGTGGTGGTCTCTGCCTGGCTTTGGCGCAAGCCTTAGCCAACCAGAGATCCCATTTCTAACACAAGGCATCTTAATATAAGACACATGCGCTGTCCCCAACTGACAAATATAACACCAGCAAACAAAATAATAAAAGGAAAGAATTAAAGAATACAAATATTGTTCAAGAACCAAGCCAAAATGGTCCGAGGACCGCTCCCTACAGTCTGGAGACTGTACCAAGTTCAAGAAGACAGGCTCTAGCCCCAGACCTTTTCAAGCATTGACCAAATTTCCAGTTGGCCTGGCAGATTGTTCGCAAACAGTCCCAGACCTTTTCAAGAATGGGCCAAATTACCAGTTGGCCTGGTAGGCTGTTCACAAACACTCTGCGTCTCTAAAAGGGTCAGCAAACCCACCAAGTTCAAACCAAAGCGGCCCGAAGGCCGCACCAAGACACAGCCCGTCGGCTCGTGCCGTTCAAGCAAGGCAGTCCGAAAACTGCCCAAGACAGTCCGGAGACTGTACCAAGACACAGCCCGTAGGCTCGTGCCGTTCAAGAATGGCACTATTTTTCCAAGAATCAAATCACTCACCTGGTGCACACAGGTCGAGTCAAGTTATTCTCCACTGCCGACTCTTCGTACCAAACGGTCAACTCCAAGGCTTCGCCTTCTCAGGACCCCAGCCGGTGACCACTAGATGAGGAGTCGCCCGATCAGACGGGCGGGGCAGCTGCGAGAACCAAGCTCGATCGTGTGGGATACCCCGATCCGCCCGACCGACCAGACGCAACCCCGGCCCTGCAACCCGATTACGGGGGAGCTGGATCACCTTGCGGGGTCCCTGTTCGGGCACCAACTGAAGGAAGTGGCCCTTAGGGGCCACCCGGGTTACTTACAACCACCTGCTATGCCTTCCAAAGAATGAAGAGTCGGTCAGACAGTAGAGAATAGAAACAAGCATTTATTAGCAATACTCTGCAGAGGAGTCCAATCTGACCTGCAGCCTAAGATGTCTGCCGAGGGACTGACTCCCCAACGGCCTGCAATGCATGATCATTTCTCCAAGAACCCCACACCACGCCCACAGTGGAAAGTTACCGGCCTGAGCCGAACATGAACAAAGAAGGCACAGAAGGATGGGCTACCACCTGCCAGATGGGTACATGCTATCGGCAACTCAAGGTTACCGCGCTGAGTCTCAGCATCTCCTAACGTGGGAGCAAAACTACACACTCGGATAGGCATGCGAGGGGAGAATGGCCTATTCATTAGTAGGTCGAGATGCAGCCTTGAACAGGAAAGAAAAATAATAACTAATTACAGTGTTCTGCTGAGGCAAGCGATACGAATAATGAGGCCTAGTTCAGACACAGCCTAATAGGGATTACGAAATACAAAATGGAGTCACACTTGCTAACTAAAGCTTGCACATTGCAGGGATAACTCAGTGCGTTGCATAACGTGAATCTATTTAGCCACACACTGCTAACCTAATGTAGCATGATACGAGTGCATAGCAGGAATGGGATTTTCAAACCTAACACCTTGTAAAATTATGTAAATCAAGTCCTTTCTAAACTCCTGGTGAAACAATAAAGAATTTCCGATAGACGAAAGGTCTCTGAAGTAAGATGTTCAAATTGGGTCAGGCAAGATGTACTCACAACTTGTCCCTTTTCCCAGTACTTTTTCCTCATTTTCAATTATTGATTCTAATCAATGAATATTCATGAATATCATTGGACCAATGCTGCTTCTGAATCACATTATTTAAGCCAGTTCGAGTGTGAGTCTCTCATCTATTCAATGGCACACTCTAATAATTCAGTTTTATATTAATATTTTTAATATTTTTTCAGGTCAATGTAATATAGTGTATTTGGGCTTTTTAAATTGTCTTGATGATCTCTCATATGGTTTATTGCAGTTATGTTTTTTCTGGACGATGTATTTTAATGTTTACAAGGTCTAGCGGCACTGCTTCTTCTTTGCTTTATTGTCTGCATTTTTCCCTCAGTTGTTTATAGGTTATGCTACCTAATCAAGAGTGAGTAGTGGCAAGTGAGGAATTGCTCTCTTTTGGCTTCCATCAGGTTCAGGAGCTGTATCAGTCAGTGTGTTTCCTCCGAGGATTCTTGAGAAATTGTATTTAAGTGTCCTATTGACAGTATGCTTCTCTACCCTTTGTGCAAGCCAATATGACACATTATATGCAACCACAAGCACTTTAAACTCCTGACTCATAACTTCAAGGCATTACAGAGAACATTCCCCACCTAGCTAAACAGTTGAAACTACAGCTACCAACCCTCCAGACACCTGCGCTCTGCTGGATTCCTACTCACATTTATCCCACGCATCCACAGAAACAGATCCGGAGAATGGGCCATCTCCTACATCACTCGCTAGGCATGGAACAACACCCACTGTACCTCAGAACCCTGTCCTCTCTTCTGGAATTCTGCAAGAAGATGAATATCTCGCTTTTTGATTAGTCCCCAACCCACCCATGATGAGGCCAGTCCTGCAAATGCTCAGTGACAGGATACCCACCTGGGTGATTGTGCGCTCTACAAATTCACATAACATTATATAACATAACTGTTAGACCTGTCAGCCTTAGGGTGGTCTTCCCCCAACATTTTGCCTTACTCCTCATTTATTTCTAATCCCTTTTTTGAAGGCCTTATGACTCTGCATACTTTAGCACTCTTAACCAGTGCTACCGTGCATGTGCTCACTCCTTAAAACATGGTTACATTGGCTTATCCCCAATTGGCATATTTAATTTATTGTAGGGCCCTAGTAAACTGCCACTACATGTGCCCAGGGCCCGTAAATTAAAAGCTACTAGTCGGCCTACAGCACTGATTGTGCCACCGACTTAAGTAGACCTTTAAAACATGTCCCAGGCCTGCCATTGCAGCCTTTGTGTGTGCAGTTTTAGACTGCCATATCGACCTGGCCAAGTTAACCCTTGCTCACTTTGCCACTGGTTTCAAGCTAGCCTGGCTGATGAGGAGTGTTATCCCGAAACTGGTCCCATGATGCTTGTTTACAGTCCAGAGAAGACCTGGCTTGGCAGTTCGGGCTGGACTGTTCCCAGGAGGAACAGGGTCAAGACTGATTTGCATATAGCTGTGTCTGAACTGGGGTGGCAAAGTGAGCTAAGGAACGATGATGGATTCAACCCAGATCTGTGACTGGGGGTGAGTCCTGAAAGGTTTCAGCGCTCCGTCCATCATCTTTTTGTGTTTTCTTTTTTCACCCTAAGTTGGCTGGGTATGCCCGGACGTGGGTCCCTTGCTCACTTTGCCACTGGATTCATGCTAGCCTGGCTGATAAGGGGTGTTACCCTGAAACCGGACCCAGGATGCTTGTTTCCGGTCCAAGGAAGACCTAGCTTGGCAGTTCGGGCTGGACTGTTCCCATGAGGAACATGGTCAAGACTGATTTGCATATGGCTGGGTCTAAACTGTGGTGGCAAAGTGATCTAAAGAACGATGATCGATTCAACCCAGATCTGTGACTAGGGGTGAGTGTCTGAAAAGTTTCAGCGCTCCGTCCATCGTCTACTTGTATTTGCTTTGTTCGCCCCAAGTAAACTCTTTTGCCATGCCCAAACCTTCCTTTTTTATTCATATAGTGTAGGCCCTGGACAGCCCAGACGGCAGGGTGCAATGTATTTAAAAATAGCAGTGGGTGAAAAATTCTGCTGGCGGAGTTCTTGGAGTTTTGCCCACTCAGCGTGGAATTCACAAAAACTCCGCAAAGTGACACAGAGCAGAGTTTTTCTCTCAATTGGCTCCACAACACTAAGTTGGTGAGTGCTCATGAGAAAAAATCGTTCGCTAGACCTCCTCCCAGTGAGATTTCTCAATGTGGGCAGTCGCAGCAGGTCACGACTTCTCATGTTGAGAAACTGCCACGTTGAGGAAGCTGCTGCTCGAGTAGAATGTCTACTCGAGTGTCAGAAAGCAGCAGTGCCCTCTGGTGTAACACATAGTGCTGTTCGTGTTGATTTTACACCGCGGGACAAACTCCTGGCACTGAAAATCAGTGTGAGCAGTGCAACTTAACAGACTCCGCTGTTGGCGGAAGTCCGCAGAGTGCGTCAGAGTTTGTCCAGCATTTCTCGGAGTTCCGCAGAGTAGAAAACCGCTAACTCGGCCCAGGACCATTTAAAAAGTAGGACATGCACCTTTTAGGTTTAAATGTGCTGGTTGTAAAAAACTCCTAAATGTGTTTTTCACCACTGCAAGGCGTACCTCTCCCGTATGATAACATTGGAGTTACCTTATTAAATCTTATAAGTGTAATTTCTGAATGGGAATAGGTAAACAGTTCATGTTTAGTGTCTCTGGAACCCTAATTTAAAATCCTAACTTGTGGTGAAGTTGTATTTTAAAGACAGTTTTGAAAATACTACTTTTAGAAAGTTTATATAGGAGCCACCAGCGGTTCCAGGAGAAAATGTACATATGTATTGCAAATATTACAATAAAATAAACCAGTGCAAACAAGAACATTCAAAGCAATTGAAATTAATAGTAGATATTAATTTTCCAAATAAATAATATTGCAGTACAATATACAAACAGACAATTTGTGCTCACCATATTACTCTAAACAAACACATAAAAACAATATACAGTGTAAACAACAACAATGGCAAAGGGTCTTGAATTCAATTAAGTAGTCCATATAAGATGGAATCTATTGCAACCAATGTTTCTTCCCCAATTTGCCAATGATGCATTGACAGTGTTTCGACCCTTACAATTTATTGGGTCATCATCAGGACAGGATAGAGAAAAAATCTGAAAAAAGTGATAATAATCACTGGCAACATATAGAAATTAGAAGACGATAAATAAAACAGTATATAACCAAGGCCAAGTAATCACATTTTTGACCACTGACAAAACACACTAAGCATCTCAAGGAATTCTTCTCTATAAACTGAGATCGAGTCACCTAGACCGAAAAAGGGGGGGGGGCAATAAATATATACGTCCAATGACTGCAGTAATAAAGCTAATTATAAATAGAAAAATGTATCCACAACCAACACTGTGATATTATCACCCTGACTTAAACTAAAAATCCTACACCACACGAAAGAATCAGTGCGCAATAGTGAAGATTAAACCAAAAAATGTGAGACAAGGACATGTAAAATATACTCTCAGGGTTATAGACACATCATTGCCAGTCAAGTCCCAATGTGATTAAAATAAGAAAAATATAAAAATGCCACCTACTTGTAGGGTATGCATCTCCCTAAAGCTAGGAGGCGACTGGGTCCAAAGACCCTTTAAGTCTTTAAGTCATGTCATGTCAAAGAAATGTCTATTTAGATCAATGGTCTTTAAACAACACAATTACACATATAATCGCCTTAAATTAACATTTGCCAATTTATATAAATCTATAACACTATTTATAATTCCATCTGCAATTTGTAGCTAAAACCAATACCGTTTAAAAATACCAGGTTATATAACTACCACTTCATTGCTCATAATGATTAAAAATTTATAAAGATTACCTAAATACGTAATTAAACTTGATTACCCATACAGGGCCTTTTTAACTTCATTACACATATCATCAAAGTACAATATACATTTTCAAATTTATATGAAGATTTAACACTATCTAAAATTCATCTTCTAAAATCATGATAAGACCAGTACCATTTAAAAATTCCCAGTTATTTTTATATCACTTCTTTTCTCATTATAGCTTATTATTATAAATTACCTGAGTACATAATTTATCTTGTTTACCCAAGCAAAGACTTTTTAACTACAATCAAAAACTTTCCAATAGCAATTGCAATATTCAGCTAGTGCATGTCAACGAAAATCTCTACAGCTTGCGCTTGATTCCTAATTCCATATTTTAAAAATGTTGGGCATAAAATCCGTTTCTGCAAGGACAACACTTCTAAGCAGTCCACTAATATGTGCAAACTATCGCATTTTGGGCTTAACTCACATGTACAATTCCCACCGGGTTGGACCTTTTCCATTTTTTATTTCTCATTTGTATAACAGGGGTTGACACCAATTCTTATTCTTAGTAATTCACACCTAAGCCAGCAAATTGGTAATATATCCAATACAGAAACCAGACTTCATTCTGCCAGGGATTTAACATGAATTGCACTGACTTTTTCCCACTTAGATATTGCCAGTCCTTTTCCCGAGACAAATCCTTCACTAATATCCTCAGCTCACCCTTTGAGACTTCTACTTGTAAGGTCTGTTGGCATAATCCCACCTTCTTATCCCTATATAGACTCCAAATTCTTTCTGACTCTTTAGGCCCATTTCAGTTCACTTTGCTAGATCTCGCTTTTACACCATTGGGAGACTTTCTGTTCCTCTCCCAAACCCAGGGGCATATTCTCAAGGACACATCACCGAGTTATCGGCACTTTACCACAGCCAAAGTCGCGATAAAATCATCGCCCCATTCACAAGTTGGTGCAAACAGCCGATATCACCACTTTACCTGCGATAGCACCCGCAAAAAACATCGCCACAGATGAGCCCGGCAACTAACGCTAATGATATGCAGAGTAGGCGTACCCGTGCAAAAACCCGCGACAACACCACTCCACAACATTCTCAACAACCAGCCAGATCTGCGATAAGAGCACAAAACATGCGATAAGACGCGTTAGCAGCAGGAAATTAACACCTGCTCTTAGCTGGTGTAAAGTCGGACGACAACCGGCACCAGACAAGGGAGCACAGCCCATAGCCACACATGAAGAACAACAGATGCCATGGAGCCACCCACTATGTATCCCGTAGCCCCAAGAGGGCAACAACACCCACCGCCACAACACCCAGGACCCCCCCCCCCGGGCCCCACACCGGGCACCCCCCAACCACCCCGGACAAAGATATGGCACATCAACATCACAAAACCATCAACAAAACAATGTGCCAGATGTCGCACAATCACAACACCCAACATACATGTGCCGTCAGACAAATGAGAATCAGACATACATCTTAGATCTAGCAAACAATTCGCCCAATACAGACTAAACACAAAACAAACATTCTGAAGAGTCATGGCGGGTCCCCCAGGACAGTCTGCAAGTCACAGCCTGCAAAACGAAATGACAGATAAGAAGGTGTCAACAAAAGCTGGAGCGAAGTGACACTCCTGTACCGGACGCACTACTTAATTCCTGGATCGTCAATAAAGATCCCACAACTTTATCCATGTTTAATCAGTTTTATTCCTTGTATTCCAAAGTTTCATGTTTACACATTTCATTTACTTATGTCACATGAGAGGCACATTGTATATTTACTTCTAATGCAGCAGATGATACCATACCAGATGCTGACGACTCCCACACCATGAACTGCGCGAATGAAAGACCAACATGTCCACACCCCACACACACTTGTCCCTGCTTGGGGTACACCTGCTCTGGATGCCCCTGACACATAAGTAAGAAAAAACCCATACGCACAAACGTTGCACACAAATACGACTCATTGCTCCGAGCAGTGGCAGACCATCCACATGACTGCCGCCTGTCAGAAGAGTGCCGGTGCCACGAGACCAACAAAGGCAATGGCTTGCAATACCTGGCACATGCACAACCCCTGTCACGTGGAACTGTACCGTGCACGAATGCTGCATCTGTTGGAATCACTGCCACTGGCAGTGTTGCGCATCAGTTACCGTCTGAGTTTCCGGCTTGCGTACGTCACCTGCGTCCAGCCCTGGTTCCACCGTCGAACATGCACATTCGAGTGGCCCATGGATGTCTGTCTATCCAACACAACGGTAGCCGAACTGGATTATGACATGTGTGTGCACCCCCTTTTGGCCCACGAACAGGAGTGTAACTGTGATACCCGTGCATGGGATGCCTTGACATTAGGCATATGTGCAGGCAGTTGGGCATGGGAGATTGCACAACTCCTTGTGTGCAGTGACCACATCGATGCGCTCCCCAATTGGGCTGTATTGCAGATTGGTGAAACGGCGTGGACGGAGCACAGCTGCCCGGACCAGGAAATGGATTGGCTCGCCCTCGTGTACCTTGACCCCGACAACGAGGAACTCTTGGAACAGATTGCCCATGAAGCGGCGCTCGCATACATGGACGAGTAACTACGTTCCTGCAGCAACAACTGATTGTCACCCACAGCACAGCTCGCCACACCTTGCAGCACCTTGGAGGAACGGCCACATATCCCACCACAATAGTGGACATGTCTGCCTTCGGCAGGACTCAGAATGCATGTGCGTGGACCTACGCGTGTATACACACACCTGTGCAAGGTGATGCAGTCCCATGGGCTGTGAGTCATGCACCCTGACACGGGCCAATGAGCAGACACCAAACATCACATGGCTCGTCCAGCAAGGCAAGGTGGGTCGGGACCGTTGACATCCGTGATGTGTGGTGTTCATTCTTGCCACCCCATTACTTGCACGTCGACATGTCCCTAAGCTGCCTGTAAGTGTCTTGAACATTGGTCTGCATGTTGTGGCCCTTGCCTTGCCCGTACTGACACGCACATGTCAATAAAGCCTACGCCACTGCACCTGTGTACTACTGTGATGAGTGTTCATCATGATGACAAATCGTGTGCCCACATGTGCATTGTCTGTATACATGGAGGGATTGACTGACGCTAATGGACTGCGTGTGGGTCCCCATTGACAGCTCCACCTCCGTGGGCCAGACATTGTGGCTGGAATAGTTGCTGGCAGAACTGTGCTCTTACGTGCCACCAGCAATGTGCGTATGGAGTCCTACTACTTGCCATGTAGAGCAAGGTCATCCACAAAACAGACTGTGTCCACACAGATGTGTGTGAGTAGGAATGCGCAGACACGTTCTGTTGTCACATGTGATGGGGGACACCATTTCAGGACTGCTACCTATCATGAGATTTCTACACATAGCCCGATTTGACACATGGACTGGGGCTACGTTGGGGGGTAACGAGACTGTCGTTAATGTGCAATGAGGCCACAGCTAGTCCATACCTTCACAGTCATCTATCTGGCCATGTGGGTCAGGCTCAAACATGCGCATTGAGGACATTTACCAGGGTGTACCTTTTGGTGCAATAAATGTCCCTGCACTCATCCAAACATTGATACGTGAGTGAACATAGACATGACACATCTGTGTGATTTGGAATGTTTTATTTACATTCTGGGGGGTGTCAGGGCAGGAGCAGTACATGGCCACTTCAGGCCCACATAACATGGTTGCCCAGTGGTGGGCCAACCAGAGTCCTTGGGGGAATGCAAAGTGAATCTGAAGAGGTAGAGTTCAGTCCGCCGCAGGATGGCTGTGTCATTGGTACCAGAGCAGATATGGCAGTCCATGTCGGGGTCAGGTGTATGTCGCAGAGTGTTTCAGGGGACATTGGGAGGTGTTGTTCCAGGGCATGATGCAGAGTGCACAACCAGGCAGGGACAGGCCATATGGCGGGGACTGATGCTACTGCCTCCTTCCTCACACAGTCATTACCCTCGACATCTTACTCCTCTGAGACGTCTTCTGTGTCCGGTGTGTCAGGTGTGTGTGGTGGTGTTATGGCTGCGTCACTGTGTGCCACTGACACATCAGGCTGCGAAGGTGATAGGGCTGTGTCACTGTGTGCCACTGACAGATCAGGGGGTGGAGATGTGTGTGTCGAGCTTCCTGCAGCAGTCATCTGGTACAGGCTCAGTGGCAGCAATGGCAAGATGAGGATCCGCAAGGCATGGAAGATCGCAGCTACATCTCGTTGGTGTTCCGCAGTGGCAGCCATACTTCCAGCCTGCATCTGCTTCATGGTCTCCATTGTCCTCCGCATCTGTGCCAACTCTGTGCTGTCATCGCTGGAGCCTGTCTGCCTAGACAGTTCTCGTATCCGGGTAATGGACCCAGCGAGGTCAGCCAAGGATTGTTGTTGAGCATGGTGCGGACAGTGGGTGTCCGTTCGGGACTGTAGGTGCTCCCTGATGGGACCCAGGCACCCACGTATGGTATCGAGTCTGTCTACCATGAGGTCAAAACCCATCCACAGCTGATCTGCCACCTTCTCCTGGCACCCTAACACACGGTGTTGGAATTCCATGTGTTGGTCGTGGGGGTCCTGGGAGCCAGCCGTGGTGGTGTGTGCTTCCTGCTGTGTGGGCTGTGCAGGTGGTGGGGTGACCGAGATGCAGCTGGGCTGCCCTGCTCCTGTGGGTGGGGTGCGGATGCTGTCCACGAGCCGTTGGAGGGTGTCTGTGCAAATGGGCAGGGTGTCCTCTTCATCATTACTGAAGAGCTGTGTGGTCTGCTCTGCAGGAGGTGTTGATTGTCCTTCTGCAATGTAAAGGGGAGATGCAGGTTAACAGTGTGTTCCATGTATGTTGACGCATTGTAGATGTTCACATTCACACTGCATGACGATGTACATTGTGACTGGGTGAAGCTGGCTATTTGGTGGGAAACAGTGTACATTTCGACTACATGACGGATGTGTGGTTGTACTCGTACATTACCATCTCACAGTGTCAGGCATTGGCAGATGTGATTGGCCAGTTTCTACGCACGGGAGGCGCCATTTGTGTCCTGTGGTGTAGGGGTTTCACTCTGTACCACATTGTCGTCAGTTTTGGGGTACTGTGATTGCTATGTGTGTGTGCTGCATTGTTGCCTAATCGCCCCTGCAGCTCTGCTTTGGCGGACCCTTATCCCTTGGAGTCAGTGTGCATGTGACTTGTGTGCTTTTCGGGTGATGGGATGTTTGCGACTTGGGTCATTTGTGCGACTGGAGAAAATTTGTACTCTTGTGCATTGTGTGTCTGCTGATGTATTTTTGACGTCATGGGTCGTAGGTACACGTGGATGTGTCAGGGTGTGACCTGCTCCTTTACGGATGTGGTCCATACTCAGCCACCTCAATGTCGTGTCGTGCGCCATGTCATGTCTTGTGACTTCAGCCATGCTATTGGTCATTCAGTGTCACTTGCATTGCCAGTGTGGCTCACAGAGCCGCTGATTTCATGGATTCGGCACATGTGCATGGGTGGGTTGTGGCATTAGTGATTTGGAGGGTGGCCCATTTGTGCACATTGTGGACGGGGGCCTACTTGGTGTTTCTATGTGTGCTGCGGTGTGCCAAGGGTATCAGGGACATGTTCTGCACTCATTGTGGGTGTGCAGTGTGCTGCATATGTTTGTGCATGTGTGCCATTGTGCCCATCTACCACCGTCCCCCCAGTCCCTGGTTGTTACTCACCCTGTTGCTGTTGGGTCCGGTCATATTGCGCTGTGTCCAGACGCCCGACTCCTTGCACCGTCTCCACACTGATGACTGTGGCCACCATTTACTCCAGCTCATCCAGCTCCTCCTGTGGTGCCGGACTCCCACCTCCAGTCGCCTTTGCTGCCTTCATGTTGGCAGCGAGTTTCTGTTTGGTTTTGCTGTGCACTTCATGCCAGCGCCTCTTGACCTCCTACATTGGCCTCCTGGACACTCCGACTGCATTCACGTTGGTGACGATGGACTGCCATATTTCGTTTGAGTTGCCAATGACGCAGTGGAGGTGACGAACAGTTGTTGGTGGTGTCCTATCACCTCTGTGACGATGATCCGGTCTTCCTGCGGACTGAACCCCGTCTTCCTCTTCCTCTTCTCCTTGCCCTTCCCCAGGCACAGGGTTGCCGGTTTGGTCCTCCCTGGGGCTTGTGGGGTTCGGGTTATCCTCTGCACTCGGTCCGTGTGCATCCATGGTGCTACGCAGTTTTTTTCAGTTATGTCTTTTTTTTAGGGGTTTGCTTTTATAGTGCTTTTTCCCGCATGACGCGTGGGAATTTCAGGCCTGTAGCTGGTTGTCGCTGATTTTTGTATTGCGTTTGGGGCATCGCAGGTTTTTCCACGTTCGTGTTTCGCAATTTTTCTGCGTCGCGTTAATTTTTGGGCGGTCATTTGGCGCGTTATCCTGCTACTATCGCATGGTGCCGCCGGGTTGGGAATACCACGTTGACACGGTGTTAGTTTCACGCGATGGACTGCGATGTGAAGGGTTGCGTTAAGCAACTTTTGCGGAAGTTATCACACGTTCTTGTGAATATGCCCCCCAGTCTTTTCCAAAATCTTATTAGTGCCACTTGGGCCAGTATATTGCATGAGGTCATACCCGTCTCCAATTTTTCAGCCTGTATCATGGAGGAGCCTGGTAGGGACATTAGGGTCTTTATACATTTCCCTTCCTCAGCATCCCAATCGCTTTTAATGCTGATACAAAGAAATGCAGCTCTGTTTTGTAGTTGTGGGGTATCATGGCCACAAAAGCTTTCAAATCTGGTCTGTGCGATATCTCACCATAGTCTCAGTTTTAATTTGTTCAAGTCGCTCACTGAGGCAAGGGCCCTAGCCTTTAGGGCCTCTATATGGGTATGCCAGCTCAGAGACCTTTCAAACCAGACCCTTAGATATTTATATTCATTTACTATTTCCAGTTGTGTGGGGCCCAAATACCAGCTAAACGTATCTACTTTTTTTTTATCAACACACATCACTTGGTTTTATCCATATTTATTGTTCACTAAATCTCAATCTTATTAACCACACCCCTGATCACCAAGCAGGGCATTTTCTAGATCCAGTCTTTTCTAATATAGACCAGCTTTTTCCATGCCTTTGGTGGCACCTCTGTGGTCAAATCACTTGGCAGTACACTTTTGTGTACCAGTCCAGCTGCAAAGACTCGAAACTAAATCAAGGGCATGGTCCAGGCTGGATCTTGGGGCTTTTAACCACCACCTGGCAAAAACAGCTTCTGATCTGTTGGATGAGGCTAAATTGGATTAGCCACAAATTGATGATTGGCTCTTAAGTTACTTGGACCATATTTTGTCTTTAAAATCCTGTCACCCTACAAGGCTACACTCTCTGACCCCATGGTTTTCTGAGAAATTACAAGCAGCTAAAACTTGCTGGAGGCTCAATTATGATGATTCCTCTAAGCTCAAATATAAAACAGCTCTGAAACTTTATCATAGCCTCTGTAGAACAGCTCGAGCCTCCTTCTACTACAATCAGATCTTGTAGGCCCAAAAGTGTCCTCGAACGCTCTTTAGAACAGTCAAGGAGCTCTCAAATCCTTGTACAATTGTCCCTGAACCAACATTGGCACATACTCAATGTGAGGGATTGGTACTCTTTTTTGTGAGCAAAGTGCAGGATATACAACACTCCTTGAGGGAGGACAGAGGGTAATCATCTCAGCTTTACAGCCGCCTAGCACCATCAGCTTCTTAAGACTCTATTTCCTCAGTCACCCCTTCTGTCCCCCCAGACATTCGGCACTTGGGATGCCCCAGACCTACATTGATTGGTATCCCTGGCACAAGCTAAAAGATCTGACTCCCCCAAAGACCCTCGTCCCTTGGCCTAGCTCTGCCTCCTGGATCCTGATGTTATGCTTCCCCTGGTAACTCTTCTCAACTGTTTGTTATGGGAGGGAGTAATCCCTCAGCATTGAACGCATGCCATGGTCCTTCCCCTTTTGAAGAAACCTAATTTGGACCCCTCCATCTGGTCCAATTATAGACTTATTTCTCTGCTCCCCGTTCTTTCTAACATTTTAGAAAAACATGTCTGAAAACAACTCTTCACTTTTGTGGAGTCTCAAAGTTTTTTACATGACTCACAGACTGGGTTCAGAGCTGGGCACACTACAGAGTCTGCCCTCCTTGTGGTCACAGACCATCTTAGACTGCTCCTAGATGAGGGTGAGACAGCAATGCTGACTTTACTTGATCTAAGTGCTGCTTTCAATATTGTGTCCCATGATTCACTTCTGTAGGACTGACACAACCTGGGCTTCAAGGAATGGCACTTGCCTGGCTGTCCTATTTTTTAAAGGTCCAACCGTTCAGGTTTTCTCGGGTAACGCCTCATCTATGTGCCATGCGCTGACCTCTGTGGTCCCTGCAAGGATCTGCTTTAAGTCTGGCACTTTTTAAAATCTATGTTCGCCCCTTGGCTGACCTGGTGGAACGTTGGGGGCTGACTCTTTTCTCCTTTGCAGTTGATACCCAAATCATCTTTTCTTCATCATCCACATAGGAACACAATTCTGGGTCACTGAACTCCTGTCTGACTCATGTAGCCTATTGGATGAACAACAACTCTGTTGTATTCCTCTTAGGGTGTCCATACACGGGCTTTCCTGTATCATGTCCTTATATAGGCACAATTCGCCCTGCCCTTATATAGGCATAAAATCCCAGTCCTTATTTAGGCAGTAAACCGTGCACTCCAAATACAGGCATCGTCTCCGACATCCGTCCACCCTAACGTCACAACAAGTTCTTGAAGAACAGACCCTTAGGCTTCGGGAGTTTCCCTAGCACAGGACTATTGATTTCTTCAAGGACTCATCTATTATGCATGAACCATTATAACTTAGGGGTTCATTTATGACGTCTTCCGCTGTCCGATTCACGTCAATGCTAACAATCTGAGGTACCTCTCAGGTATAAATATACCTTCCCTAGCCCTTGTAAACTAGAGGAGACCTCGACTTCAGAGGAGCCCGTTTCCCGGCCTGACGCACTGAGAAGACGCTGTCATCCCTGCACGCAGAGAGTCCAGCTTCCAGTGATCTAACTTCCCTCGCGGGGTGTTGGAGTTCGAGTCTGGCAAAGAGATTCCTACCTCTCTCATTCTAAAGGTATGGAGCTGACTAGAACCTAGAGGGACTCTTGGCATACTTGGCATACTAGGCATACTAGGCTCAACATACTCTTAGTATACCATAGTAAGGAATACTTCACCTACTTCATACCTCTCCCTACACCTAGGTTAGGTTAGGTACATTGGGGTAGAACTAGCTTAGAAACGCATCGTATGAGTACTCGCATTTTTTAGTCTGTGTTATTTATGTGAATGAATATCTGCTAAGAGATAATGCTATCGCAGTATTATTTATTTCTTTCTGCTTACGCTGTACATTATTTATCTTGCATACTGTCTTGTGATCGTAACTGCACATTTTACTTACACGAGAAACAAGACTGTTCAATAAATCTTTTATTGAAACGCCCGTCTATTTCTTTCTGTGTAACTTTGAGGAAAACTAAGCATGCACGATTGAGCTGAGTGAAATAGTTATCTATTGTTTCCACGACTCTGGGACACGTTCTGATTCTAAAGGGAAACAAAGTTGTCATGTTTTGCGGCTGCCAGAAACTACTCCCTTCTTGTTTGTCAAGGAGTTTCTAGTGGACTCTGAGCTAGCTGGCACAAGTAATTAAGTTTAATATACTCGATAGGGACATACTGACCTTAGTCCTATGTCAAACCTATAGGGGATATTATTCCAATGTGCAGAGCCTATTAGGGAAATAGGAGCTACACTACATGGCGCCCAACGTTTGGTAAGGCGGTAATTTAACGCTAGATACTGAGTAACTCAGCCGTGCTTTTTCTCTCAGGGACCCCTACCCATATACTCCAAAAAGACGTCTGGAGTGGGCAGGGGTAAGTATCCACCATGGCTACATAGGGAAACACCCTATATATTAGCTGTTTGGTTTGCTCAACGTTGAAGGATACAGTGTTCCAAAATATTGTGCACCTTATCTTTGTTTCCTTGAAACTTGTTCTACATTTTTCAAAAATAACAAAATGTCCTTAAACGGGGACAAAGCCACCAGAAACGGTAGAGCTGTGGCTGATCCAGCCCAAGCAGCAGTTTTTAACATTACAGGTTTAATTGAAACCGAGGAGGGTGTCATAGACATCAATCCAAACTTAAGAAGAGCCATCACTCTAAAACTTATAAAACACGGTCTGCCACCAAGAGGTGGTAGAGCAGTTTTCGTGATAGAGGCACACGAATCCTTTCAGACAGAGGTATTCTGTTCATGGGTAATATTTCCTGAATCCAATCCAGTAACACACATGTTTCACTTCTACAAAGAAGATGATCCACCAGAGGAATACATTCCTTTCGAGGATATTGAAATTCCATTAACATACCAAGAGCATCAGCTCTGGTTTAAAGGCGCCCTAAAACATCACAAAAACATTACCAGGCTCGGTCCACTAGGTAGACCAGGAGCAACATGGCCGATTCTAGCCGGCTACACACCTCATCCCGACATTGAAGAAATGTCAGACGAGGAACTACTTACTCAACTTACAGAGTTAATAAAAATCTACAGACAACTAGTCCAATATGTCATGCGGACTTTCACAGTTCAACCACCATTGACACTTCCAAATCAAACTCCCCAACAGGGGAATACACTAAAAATTACACCACAGACTCTATACGCAGTCATGGGTAAAATGCCCACAAAACGTGAGCAAATTCCATTCTGGATAGCTCAAAAAATTACTCAAATCGAATCAGTATTTCCAAATACTAGCCCGTATGAGAAACACAGAATCCTAACAATCAGTTTACCAATGGGGATCACACCACAACAGGAAGACTGTACCACTTGGGGCTCAGTCTTTGCTGCCATCTATACTAAAACACATGGTATTCCATCAATTGCGGTAATACCAGATGTCCTGAAACAAATTCAAAATGAATACGGGGCAGAGCCTGCTCTAAATTTAGGTATGAAATTACTGAAAAATTTTGACCAGGTCTCAACAATAATATTATCTAATATTAAAGGAGAGGCAGCAGCAGTGGCGATCCGCCAACGATTGAGGGAATTCGATGTTACAGAACATCAAACTGAACTACCCAGAATAATTGAACAATCATATGCAGAATTAGGCAGAGATAGTTTGGGTGGAAGACCAGTGAAGCCGAAACTATCTGAAAGTCCTGAGAAGGACTCAATTAAACAAACTCCTACATCCTCTAAAAAAGAAGTGGGAGACTAATAAACAAAATTCAAATGAGAAACGTTCTCAATCCCGAGGTAGGTCTCCTCAAAAGGAGCCCTCTGAAAGGAGGTATAACCTCAGGAATAGGGATAATTTGAGAAAACCTGACAGGTATCAAGATACTGATACACGTTCGTCTCGTCCCTTTCAGATCTCATCACAGACTTCGGAAAGAAGAGGACGATCAGAACAAAGAGAAGAACGTGTGAAATCCAAAGAAGAAAAACACGCTCCAAAAAATAAAACAAAACCTCAATTCTCCAAAAGAAAGTAGCAGGTCTGAAGATCAGACATGCCGAGAATACTGAGAACACAACTCAAGAACGGAGAATGGGCTCAGACAATGCTGGACAGTGCAGCAGAAGTCACAATAGCTCGCCAGAACCTGAAGGAACTTCTGGAGATAGTGGACTTGAATGAGTACATCACAGTTGAGACTGTAGACACCAGGGTTAGTACTCCACAAAAGTTATATGACATAACACTCCGGATGGAGGGAGACAAGCCAAGACAGGTGAAAGCACTTTTTTGGGAAAGACTATCAAGGGGCTATGACATACTTCTAGCAGAAAAAGACTGGCCACCACAATTTGTCAGGGAGTGCCCACACGGCGAGGACATTATTATGCCTGCCTTCTCCAACCATATTACAATTCATCTAAAATATACTTATGCCAGGAAATGGGCAGTAGCCCAGGCCCCAGCATTATATAAAAATCATGTAGGATGGGATGAGGACTCCCCTCACCATAAAATACATCTGAAACATGAACCTACTGCACAAACGCAGTATCCAATAAAGCAATAAGCTAAAAAACAGGTCAGGGAGATCTTAGATCAACTTGAATACCAAGGGGTGATTGAAACATGCACCTCCTCCATGAACAATCCTTTGTTTCCTGTCTCCAAACCAGACAATACATATCGTCTAGTTTTGGATTACAGACACCTAAACACTTGTTCTAAAACCTTTGCAGTGCAAATGCACATAGCACAGCATTAATGAATAACATTGTGCGTAAAAAATACAAAACAACATTAGACATCTCAAATGGTTTCTTTGTCAAAACATAGCACCTGAAAGCAGGTACTTAACAGCATTCTCCATAATGGGGACCCAGCGTCACTTTTGTCGACTCCCACAAGGGTTCAAGAACAGCCCAGGTTTATTCTCAGCGAGGGTAACGGAGTTACTACAAATTTATGACAATGAGGCATTGTCCTATGTCGATGACATCTATCTGACAGACGATGACCTGGACAAACACTTGAACAGGGTGAGCACCATTATACTGGGCTTCGCCTCTGAGGGCTACAAGTTCAACTTTAAAAAGTCCCGAATTGCCCATCTCAATGTCCTATTTCTAGGATATGAGCTTTCAAGTGAAGGCAAGAGCTTGGCAGCTAACTTTTTAGAAAAGTGTGCGCTGCTAAAACCTCCAAAAACGCTAAAAAACTTACAATCCATCCTGGGTTTCCTAAATTTTGGAAGAACATACATTCTAAATTACGCAGAAAGGGTTAAACCTCTCTACGCATTAATCAAACCTGATTTTTCAATCAAAAATTGGACAAACGAACACACAGAAATCTTGCGTTCACTCCAGGCTAACATGTTAGCAACAAATCACTTACAAACACACGTAAGTCAACGCAATTTGGTGATCCGAATAATTTCGGGTCAATGCGGATTCACCTACTTAACCTTCAATGAGGGAGAGAAAATACCAATTGCATACAAATCTCATTTATACACACAAGCGGAAATGCGCATCAGTTCAACTGAAAAAATTCTAACAGCAGTTCAAACCGCTGTAGCAAAAGAAAGAGCCTTAGCCCAAGGGAAACGCATTATTGTCGTAACCCCAGTACCAGCTTTAGAAGCGGTCACAAAAGCAAGCATTCCAAATGCTAAAGCATTACATCCAAGATGGATACAATGGGTTAATTCTCTTTCTGCAACGGATGTTGAATATGTTTTTGATCCTGATTTAAAAACACAAGCATTCCTGCAATATGAACAAGAATGTCCTCTGCCTACTGAAATTCTGCCTCTCGAACAGTACGAATTCATAATTTACACTGACGGACCCGCACAACCCGCAACAGGGAGTAAGCAAGCTTACAGTGCAGCGTGTGCAATCGTTAAAGGTCGCATGCGAAATGGCATCTTCAGACCTATGGTCTCAAAAACCCAGTCTCTAGGAGATTGTACAGCTCAGCGAGCTGAACTAAAAGCATTCAAACTGGCACTTGAAAGTACAGATCGAGAATTCCCCACACTGATAGTGTGCGATTCCTTTTACTGTGTTCAGTCGTATAATGAATATATACAAAACTGGCTTGAAAATGGTTTCAAAGATGCGAAAGGTGGCACAATAAAGCACAAAATGCTTTGGGAACAAGTAGTTCAGTTGAAAAACGAACTACCAAAGGCTCACGTGATCCACACACTGAGTCATCAACATGATGGCGTTCACGTTGCAGGGAATTCATTGGCTGACGAAGCCGCAAAGGGGGCTGTTCAGACGGCTTCCGTAGCTGCGATCACTCGTTCAAAAACAAAAATAGACAGTGAGATAATGTTGGCTGTCAATGCTACAAGCAAAGGCAGTGGTGCAGCGTTACCCAAAAATTTCCACTCAAGTACTCTTATGTAATTGATGCGAACAATGTTCCTTTTGCTCGAATCCCTGGAGTGGGGGATAGGGTAATTCCAAACGCGGAACGTAGAGCAGCCTTGATTTATGAAACACATTTGGGGAAGGGTCTGTCACATCAAGGGATCTCTAAAACAATTTTGACGTTAAAGGAGATGTACTGGTGGCCTGGAATGAATACAGAAATTCACATATTCATCAATAACTGCTTAGACTGTAAATTACAGCGAGAATGCCACCAGACACCATGCTGCGAATGCAGCTGCCCAGTACAGACACCACTGTTAGACAGCATTAGACTATCTAAGTGCATGCGTCCTTCTGGACAAATGCAATCCCACAAATACTGAATCAAGGTTCCTATGGATATGGCCTCAGCGCTCGGCTGATGCTCGAACTGTTATAAAAGATTTGCGAGTCTTTATCAGCACATACGCAATAGGCACGCTACATTCTGACCAGGGCCCTGCGTTTAGCTCTCGGGCTTACAAAGAAGCCATGGCCAGTCTGGGCGTTGCATTGCGGTACTCCTCTCCAGTCCATCCTGAGGGAAATTCGGTTGTGGAAAGGAAAAACCGGGACATAAAGCAGTCTATAACAGCAAGGGTATTAGGTTCGGGTGATGGGTGGGTCAAACACCTTTATGGGGTCCAACGCTCATTGAATAACCTGCCAAGAAGTTCTCTAGGGGGGTCACTCCATATGAGGTCCTATTTGGGACAAGAATGTGGGTACCAGATCTCGATGATGTAGGCACAGTGGTGGAAAATAAAACATTTGATATCAAAGATTGTTTGGCTGTTTTACAGGAACTGAATGAGTTAAGAACGAAACAAAGCAACGTATTCCTACAGCCAACCACCACTGGGGAAAAACCGGCGGTCCCAGCAAGGCCTGTCTGGATTCCAAAAGTTGGGGATCTAGTCAGAGAAAAAATTGCGGACAAGAAGGAATTTGGACCTTCTTACAGACAACCAGTACCTGTCCTAGCAGCTCAAGGAACAAGAACAGTACTTCTGCCGCCCCTTGCTGGAAGAAAGGAGAAAAGATTTGTGTCCATCGACCTCATCAAACCACAGTATGTGGCCAATACTAAATAGTAGGCCTCGTGGACTCCGACCTAGTAGCAGACGCACTCCTCTCGCTACTATCCAAGAGGTTCAGACTGAAAGACTGATAACAATCGAGAATTCAGCTGTAACAGATGGAGGACTAAGCAACAACGCTATGGAACTCATCCCTCTTGAAAATCAAGTAACAGTTCATCCAAATACACCTGTCTACACCAATGTAGCAAGTGATCAACTGGTTCCAGCGATTTCTACAAATCCTGATGCAATTCCAACAATTGACAGAACTGCTTCTGGCTATTTCATTAACTTTGATACGTTCTCAGAAGATCCGAGTGAACCTGAAACGACGCCAGCATCATTGAAATTCAAGCAGCAAGTACAAGACTTTCTTCACTTTTTGAAAAAGACTTATTTGGTTTCTCCATGGATTGAACTCTGGATTACATCTGGACTTTTTGTTTTCCTGCTCTGGCTAGCTTTGGTTACAACTGTGAGCGTGCTTATAAGTGGCAGATACATCCATGTGAATACTGAAGGAAAAGACGTGAACGTACTTTTGAAATCTCATAAATCTTCCCATTGTGAAGCAAGAGACTTGTCATCAGTGAACATCACAGCTATTCCTATACAGGATGGTATAGTGTGGGACAAAACAGATTTTGATATCTTCAGCCCGACGGAACAATTGAACATTCCACATTTGTTTAAAATTTCACTAAGTGATCTAATTTCGTCCAGTACCTATTCTGATGATTGGGACTTTGAGACTGTTAATGACATAATGTATGACTTAGAAAAATCTGCTGCATTTTCTAAAAATGAATATTTAGAGGATTCATCAGACTATGAAGAGCTGTATTGCTATAACCACTATGTTCATCATTATTTGCATAAATCTGCTTATCCTAGAAATGTGTTTATGTTTAACCAATGGGAGCATTGTCCTACGCCACCACAAGGTAGTTCAAAAACATTTGCCAACAAGTTTCCAAATTTTTCAGGTTACAATACATCTGATCCAGAAACGTTTTACTACACAAATGTAAACAAAACAGGACTGAAAATTATGTTAACAAATACAAAACAGATTTATTCTGCATTATTTATTGCCCAACTGTCTAGACAGGGTTTTGACTTATGGAAAGACACAATAGACACAAAAACTGTCTGGGGTACTAAAGATTGGCAAGTGCAGGGGATAGAAGCTTTATTTAGAGCCTGCATCATCCCTGAACAAATAATGTTTTTGAATGAAACTGTCCAACAAACATCTTGTCTTGGACTAGCCAAGATCAAAGAGATGAAAACACCTTCTGTACCAACACCTGCAAGTAACAATAATACACAAGCAGTGGTGACAGTTGACAATATACTACAACTCAACAGATCTAATCCTAATTGGAAAAAATTGTTGATCTGGCCCACAGACACGAACAACTGTCAGGAAAGATTCCTGAATAGAACTCAGGGCTTTACTATTCATAGGCCAGACCCAAGATAGGTCCAAAGACAGCATCCGGGGGTAGTAACAACATACAGTGTAGGAAAATTATGCATTGATTGGCTTCAGAAATCTACACTACAGGATGTGAAACAACACTTATCCTTACTTAAAGAAGACGCAGACATTAGGGAATTCTTGCTTGGACCAAGAAAACTGCGTCAAAAACGTTTCATATATGCCGGCATTTACGCTGCCTATAATGAAGCATGGAAAGTGTCACAGATGGAGGCCGCAGAACGAATACGTGAACTTGATCGTATTAATTTAGAGAAAACACTCACTGTGGTCGACAATGGGTTAACAACTTTGTCCTCCAGAATATATTCATTGGATGGCATTGTATCCTCTGCTATCGACATACTAGAACAAGATTTGGCACGATTACAGCAAGGCCAATCTCAATTACGTTCTATTGTGTTATTAAGCTGGACGCTGCAATCTTTGCGAGCGGTGTTAGAAATGGGATCTCTAGTTGGCAAGGGCTTGCACCTTTGTCCAAGTAGGGACCCTTCTTCCTAGTCAGGGTAAGGGTGTTACACTCGTGAAGTAACCCCTGCTCACCCTCGTGGTAGCTTGGCACGAGCAGTCAGGCTTAATTCAGAGGCAGTGTGTAAAGCATTTGCACATAACCAACAGTAATACAGTGTAAGCACTACAAACGGACACCACACCAGTTTAGAAAAATAACCAGTATTTTATATACTCAAGACAAGACCAATTACGACAAAAATCCACAATACTATACTTTAAAAACGAATACTTGATAAGGTAACTTCTTCTTTGCAGGAATAGCACAAAAGCAAAGTTCGTACGAGTCGGTAGCTCCGTCCGAGCCTACCGCGATGCTGAAAACCACAGAGTCTAACAGTTCCAGCCGACCGCGTCGATACGGGCCAGCAGAGTTGTGAACAGACTCGGTCACAGTACCTTTCTCGTTGTGGCTGGTATGGAGTGTACGAGCCGGTCGGCGTTCGTCGCGGTTGCGGTGCAAGACGGAGCGATGCAAGGTGCGGTGTCCCTCGATGCGGTGCAGGCAGCGGCTCGATGAGCGTCGTGCAGATGGAGTCGGTGAGTCCAAGGCGTGCGATGCAGGGTGAGACGATGCTCGGTGCGGTGCTGACAGGTTGTGATGCAGGCGACCAAGCCGGAGTGCGGGAGCTGGCGTCGGACAGCGGTGCGAGTCGGAGCGGTGCGTCGCAGATGTGCGAGCGGTGCCCCAAATGCGGTGCGGTCCCGACTCTTGAGCCAGTTGCAGCGACCGCGTCGGTCGGGTCCGGCTGGTTCAGTGAAGCGATGCGATGCGAACTGCGGTGCCCACAGGTCACGGTGCAAGCAGCGGCTCGATGTTGGCGGCGTTGGACGTCGCCCACGGTGAGACCAGGGTTGCGATGCGAAGCGGGGCGATTCGGTCTGCGGTGCAAACAGGTCACCGGCCAGGGATGGATTCGGTTGACGGAGTCGGTTGCAGTTCCCTCCTCTGTGGCAACTGAAACAGCTGCTCCAGAAGCGGTACCCAGAGGCTTGTGAAGTCTTTGCAGTCCCTGAGACTTCTTAACAGGAGGCCAGCTCGGTTCCAGGCCCTTGGAGATACTCAGCACAAGTTTGTAGAAAGTTCAGTCCTTTCACTGCCCAAGGCAGAAGCAGCAGCTGCAGGCCAACCCAACAAAGCAACAACACAGCAAGGGGGCAGTACTCCTCCTGGCAGCTCTTCCAGCTCTTCGTCTTGGCAGGTTCCTTGATTCCAGCGAGATCTAAATTCATGGGGTCAGGGCCCCAATATTTATATCCCAAATTCCTTTGTTCTCTGAAGGCAGAGAGGCCTTTGCCTAGTCCAAACCAGTTCTGGAGCACTTTGTTGACAAGTCTCCGTCCCCTCTTTCAGTGAGTAGGCCAGGGACATCAGACGCACCACAGGAGGTGGAGCCAGCATTGTGGAGGGAAGGCACTGTCCTATTCAGGGCCCAGGTGCGACCCCTCCCACCCATCTACATGTAGAGCTTGTGAGTCAGCCCTGTGCTGACTCACCCTGTCTCCTGGCATCCCCCAGCCCCTGTCACTCACACTCCAGACAAGGAATACACAACCTCGCAGAGGCAGGCTTGGATGGTTAGACAAGAAACTTTCTAAAAGTGGTATTTTCAAACACAGAATGTTAAAACCAACTTCACTAAAAGATGCATTTTATCATTCTGAGTCCAGGCATACTAAACTCGAATTTCTACCATGTTCCCGGGGTCAGTTAGGATTATAAGCTGTAATAATCAAAACTGCCCGTTCTGGCCTAGGGGGAACAGGTAGCCTTGCAATAGTGAAAAATGAACTAGGCTGTAATTCACTATCAGGACATGCCACACACACCCGGGCATGTCCTACCTTTCGCATACAACGCACCCTGCCCACAGGGGTACCTTGGGCCTACCTTAGGGGTGGCTAACATGTAGCAAAGGGAAGGTTTAGGGACTTGCAAGTGTGTGCACTTGCTAAGTCGACATGGCAGCCCCAGGCTGCGCACAGGCTCTGCGATGGCAGGCCCGAGTTACACTTTACGGGCTGTTTGCGTGGGTGGCACAATCCAGTGCTGTAGCCCACCAACAGCATTTGGTCTATAGGCCCTGGCACTCGCAGTGCACTTTACAAGGGACTGACACATAAACCAAATAGGCCAATCATGGAAACACCAATCCATAACACATTTTATACAGGAGCACTTGCACTTTCCCACTGGACAGCAGTGAGGAAAGTGCGCAGAATCATTACACCAGCAAAAACAGAGTCAAAACCGGGAGGTCAGAAAGCAAAAAGTCAGGGGAAACACGCCAAAAGATGCCAAGTCTAACACATGTCCCCTCCAGCTGAAAGTAGGGAGAACTACCCAACCCCATTGGAGTTCTCTTCACTAAGGCGGAAGAACCTGGACAGACCATCTGCGTTGGCGTGTTCTGTACCAGGACGGTGTTCCACCGTAAAGTCCATTCCCTGTAGGGAGATGGACCACCTCAGCAGTTTTGGATTCTCACCCTCATTTCCATCAACCATCTGAGGGGCCTGTGGTCTGTCTGAACCCGGAAGTGAGTCCCAAACAGGTATGGTCTCAACTTCTTCAGCGCCCAGACCACAGCAAAAGCTTCCCTTTCTATGGCACTCCACCTCTGTTCCCTGGGAAGTAGTCTCCTGCTAAGGAAGACTACAGGCTGATCCAGGCCCTCTTCGTTCAGTTGTGAGAGCACCGCTCCCACACCATGCTCTGAAGCGTCAGTCTGCACGACGAATTCCTTGGAGAAGTCAGGTGCCTTGAGCACGGGCGCCGTGCACATGGCTGCCTTCAGGGCATCAAAAGCTTTCTGGCAGGACTCAGTCCAGATCACTTTCCTGGGCTGCCTCTTAGAGGTCAGCTCTGTTAAGGGGGCAACAATGGTGCCATAGCCCTTAACAAATCTCCTATAGTAACCGGTGAGACCTAAGAAGGCTCTCACCTCTGTCTGGGTCTTGGGGGTTCCCAAGCCAGAATGGTGTCAATCTTGGGTTGTAGGGCGCCACCTGGCCGCTTCCTACCTGGTGTCCCAAGTACACCACAGAACCCTGCCCGACCTGGCACTTACTGGCCTTGATTGTGAGGCCTGCACCTTGCAGAGCCCTCAACACTTTCTCAAGGTGCTGTAAATGTTCTTCCCAGCTGGAACTGAACACAGCAATGTCATCCAGGTAGGCGGCACTGAAATCCTCCAGCCCAGCCAACACCTGATTGACCAACCTCTGAAAGGTGGCAGGGGTATTCTTCAACCCAAAGGGCATCACCCGGAATTGGTAATGACCTTCTGGGGTTGAGAATGCTGATCTCTCCTTGGCCCCATCGGTTAAGGCAATCTGCCAGTACCCAGACGTCAAATCAAACGTGCTGAGGAACCGGGCAGCTCCCAACCGATCAATGAGCTCATCAGCTCTGGGGATGGGGTGCGCGTCAGTCCTGGTGACGGCATTGAGCCCACGGTAGTCCACACAAAACCGGAGTTCTGGAGTGGCACCGGGCGCCGCAGCCTTTGGGACCAAGACCACTGGGCTCGCCCAAGGACTGTGGGAGGGCTTAATCACCCCTAACGCCAACATCTTAGAGACCTCCTCCTTGATGCTGGCTCTGACCCGGTCAGTCAACCTGTAAATCTTGTGCTTCACAGGAGGGCTGTCACCGGTGTCCACGTCATGGGTACACCAGTGAGTAACACCGGGGTCAGAGAGAACAGTGGGGCGAACTGTCCCAACAACTGGCGACAGTCCCCCTGCTGCTCCTGAGTCAGAGTAGGGGAGAGGATCACACCCTCTACTGACCCATCATGCTCCTTGGTAGACAGGAGGTCAGGGAGAGGCTCACTCTCCTCTTCCACCCCATCATCTGTCGCCAAGAGCATACTCACTTCGGACCTCTCGAAGTGGGGCTTGAGGCGGTTCACGTGAAGGACCCTCAAAGGGTTCCTTGGTGCCTGCAAATCCACCAGGTAGGTGACGTCACTTTTGCGCTCCTTTACCTCATATGGCCCAGTCCACTTGTCCTGCAAGGCACAAGGTGCCACTGGGGCCATGACCCACACTTTTGCCCAGGTTGAAATTCGACCAGAGTGGCATTCTGGTCATACCATCTCTTCATTTCTTCCTGGCTTGCATCTAGGTTCGCCTGAGCGAGTTTCCTGAAGCGGGCAGTTTGGTTTCGAAAGCCAGCATGTAGCTAAATACATCCTGGGGAGTTTTCCTGGGAGCTGCCTCCCAGCCTTCCTTTACCAAACTCAGAGGTCCTCTGACAGGGTGGCCATACAGGAGCTCAAAGGGGCTGTACCCAAGAGACTTCTGAGGCACCTCCCTGTATGCAAAGAGTAGGCATGGCAAGAGGACGTCCCACTTACGCCTCATGGGTTCTGTTAGACCCTTGATCATGCCTTTCAAGGTCTGGTTGAATCTCTCCACCAGACCGTTTCCTTGTGGGTGGTAAGGAGTGGTGAACTTGTAGGTTACACCACACTCCTTCCACAGGGATGTCATATACTTGGATATGAAATTGGTCCCCCTATCAGAAACCACCTCTCTGGGGAATCCCACACGGGAAAAGATCCCCATTAACGCCCGGCCCACCACTGGCGCCGTCGTTGTCCTGAGAGGGATTGCCTCCGGGTACCGGGTGGCATGGTCCACCAAGACCAGGATGTACCTGTTGCCCATGGCTGTCTTGGGATCCAGTGGCCCCACAATATCCATCCCTACCCTTTCAAAGGGTGTTCCAACAACAGGAAAAGGTTGGAGAGGAGCTTTGACCTTCCTCCCACTCTTACCACTTGCCTGGCAAGTTTGGCAAGACCTACAGTGTGCATCTGACTGCCTTCGCATTTGGGGCCAAAAGAAGTGGGTGACAAGCCTGTCAAAGGTTTTGTCCTGCCCCAAATGTCCTGCCAAAGGCACGTCATGAGCCAGACCCAGTAGGAAGGTCCTGAAGCGCTGGGGTACCACCAGCACACGGGCTGACCCAGGCTCAGCAACCTTAGGCTCACTGTATAGGAGACCACTCTCCCAGTAGATCAGATGTGACCCGGACTGATTACCAGCTGCCTGGTCTGCAGCCTGCCGCCGCAGACCCTCCAGAGTAGGGCACTCGTTCTGCTCCCTGCAGAACTCCTCCCTGGTGGGACCCCTTCTTGCTGCCAATGGGTCAGCTCAGAGATGTCTCCCAGTTCGGCTACCTGCTCCCCTGTAGGCACCGGGGCGTCCCCTCGAGGTCCGCCTCCTCCCGGTCCGTGGGAACTTCGGGGGCCGGTTTCCGCGCCCCTGCCCTTTCTCTTGGCAGGGACTTGGGCCACTGTTTCAGGCTCCAAGTCCTCTTGATCACCCTTTCTGGCTGCCATTGACCGAGTAGACACGCATGCCCACTCTGGCAACCCAAGCATCTCCAAGTGAGACCTGAGCTCAACCTCCTTCCATAAGGACTGCTCCAGGTCGTTTCCTAGCAGACAATATACAGGCATGGTAGGGCTCACAACCACCCTCAAGGGACCTGAGACCCCCCATTCAAAGGGAACCTGCGCCACCATACATTGGCGCTCTGAGTTGTCTACCGCAACTACTTGGTGGAATGCCCCGGGACTACTTGCTTCTCAGACACCAGGTGACACCGGACTGAGGTCACACTTGCTCCAGTGTCTCTGAGAGCCTCTACCCTGTTCCCATTAATGGTCACCCAGGTGCTATATTTCTTTGTGTTAGGGGGCACCTGGTTTCCTGGGACCATTTCACTGTCCCCTAGTGAGACAAGGGTCATTTCTGCGGGATCCCCACCCTCCTGTGGGCACCCCTCCTCCCCAAGCGCTACACTAGCCAACACTTTGGACTGTCCACCGGTGGGTGGCTGTGTCCCCTTTGGGCACTTGGGGCCCCCTTAAAGTGACCTACCTGGTCACATGCATAACACTTGCGGGGGCCGGTCTCAACAGGCTTCCCTGTAGAGACCCCTTTCTTCTTATCGCCGGGGGCTGGGAACCTTTACCCTGGGTACTAGTTTGGGGCCCTTTAGAGAACTCCTGTGCTTTACCCTTGTCCCCCCACCTTTCTGCTGGGGACCCTGCCCACCTTTGGCTGAGTCTCCCCAAACGCTTTCTTGTGGACCCTGGTACTCACCCAGCGGTCCGCTTCCATAGCAAGCTTCCTGGGGTCAGTTAGCTTACTATCAACTAGGTGCTGGCGCAGATCTGCAAAACATAGACTAGATAAGTGCTCCCATGCAATCAAGTTGTAGAGCCCCTGAAAATCTGTTACACTACTGCCCTTCACCCAACCATCCAGAGACCTGCAGAACACATCCACACATTCCAACCAAGTGTTGGCATCAGACTTCTTACTGGACCTGAACTGATCCCTGTACTTTTCAGGAGTAAGACCATACTTCGTGAGAAGGGCATCCTTCATGTCAGCATAGGTGAGGTGATACCCCTTACCCAAAGCTATCAGAGCATCCCTTGCTTCTTCAGGGAAAAGTGGCCACAATCCTGCTCCCCAATTCTCCTCAGGGACCCCATTCATGTGTATGGCTGCCTCATAACCCTGAAACCACCTTTGTATGTCATCCCCCTTCTTGAACTCCTTGCCTACATTCTTGGGAATGTGCACAATCCTGTCTGCTTTTCTGGACGAATTGCTGCCACCATCTGAGCCTGACTTACTCCTAAGTTCTACCTCCTTCAGTTCTCTCTCATGCTCTAAGAGCATCTTCCTCTCCTCTATGGCCAATCTCTTCTCCTCCCGCTCACTCTCCAGTCTGAGCTTCTGCAGCTCAAACTGCCTTGCCTCCCGCCTGTCCTCCAGCTCCTCTGGGGCCAGACTGCTGCTGCCTGACCTGGCGGGTTCCCCCCTCCCCAGAAGCACATCCACCCTGGAAATAGGCTCCTCCACCTCCTCACTGAGATTACCAGGCTGCCCATTGGCATGTCTGGCTGCTACCCAGGCCCTCAGCGCCTTCTGTAGCTCCTCCTTCCTTGTGAGGCCTTTAATTTGGACTTTCAGGTTTTTACAAATCGCTCGTAGCTCCTTTACGGCGTAGGATTCCAACCTATCCTCCTCAAAGATAACTTCCAGAGATGCAACGGATGATGCAATTGATTCAGGCATGACAAAAGTAGTGAGTTGAAAACTGGCAAGATCAAAAATAGGCCAAAAGAAAAAGAACCAGTATGTGGTACGTAATGGTCTGCGATATGGTAGTAGTGCACACCAATCACTGTAAGTCAAGTGCAAACACAAGTCCTATCCTCACCGCTGACAACCAATGTTAGAAATGGGATCTCTAGTTGGCAAGGGCTTGCACCTTTGTCCAAGTAGGGACCCTTCTTCCTAGTCAGGGTAAGGGTGAATTCGGTTGACGGAGTCGGTTGCAGTTCCTTCCCTCTGTGGCAACTGAAACAGCGTTCCAGAAGCGGTACCCAGAGGCTTGTGAAGTCTTTGCAGTCCCTGAGACTTCTTAACAGGAGGCCAGCTCGTTTCCAGGCCCTTGGAGATACTCAGCACAAGTTTGTAGAAAGTTCAGTCCTTTCACTGCCCAAGGCAGAAGCAGCAGCTGCAGGCCAACCCAACAAAGCAACAACACAGCAAGGGGGCAGTACTCCTCCTGGCAGCTCTTCCAGCTCTTCGTCTTGGCAGGTTCCTTGATTCCAGCGAGATCTAAATTCATGGGGTCAGGGCCCCAATATTTATATCCCAAATTCCTTTGTTCTCTGAAGGCAGAGAGGCCTTTGCCTAGTCCAAACCAGTTCTGGAGCACTTTGTTGACAAGTCTCCGTCCCTCTTTCAGTGAGTAGGCCAGGGACATCAGACGCACCACAGGAGGTGGAGCCAGCATTGTGGAGGGAAGGCACTGTCCTATTCAGGGCCCAGGTGCGACCCCTCCCACCCATCTACATGTAGACCTTGCTATTCAGCCCTGTGCTGACTCACCCTGACTCCTGGCATCCCCCAGCCCCTGTCACTCACACTCCAGACAAGGAATACACAACCTCGCAGAGGCAGGCTTGGATGGTTAGACAAGAAAATGCCCACTTTCTAAAAGTGGTATTTTCAAACACAGAATGTTAAAACCAACTTCACTAAAAGATGCATTTTATCATTCTGAGTCCAGGCATACTAAACTCGAATTTCTACCATGTTCCCGGGTCAGTTAGGATTATAAGCTGTAATAATCAAAACTGCCCGTTCTGGCCTAGGGGGAACAGGTAGCCTTGCAATAGTGAAAACGAACTAGGCTGTAATTCACTATCAGGACATGCCACACACACCCGGGCATGTCCTACCTTTCGCATACAATGCACCCTGCCCACAGGGGTACCTTGGGCCTACCTTAGGGGTGGCTAACATGTAGCAAAGGGAAGGTTTAGGGACTTGCAAGTGTGTGCACTTGCCAAGTCGATATGGCAGCCCCAGGCTGCGCACAGGCTCTGCGATGGCAGGCCCGAGTTACACTTTACGGGCTGTTTGCGTGGGTGGCACAATCCAGTGCTGCAGCCCACCAACAGCATTTGGTCTATAGGCCCTGGCACTCACAGTGCACTTTACAAGGGACTGACACATAAACCAAATAGGCCAATCATGGAAACACCAATCCATAACACATTTTATACAGGAGCACTTGCACTTTCCCACTGGACAGCAGTGAGGAAAGTGCGCAGAATCATTACACCAGCAAAAACAGAGTCAAAACCGGGAGGTCAGAAAGCAAAAAGTCAGGGGAAACACGCCAAAAGATGCCAAGTCTAACAAGCGGGCTATGTGCCTTGGCGTTTCATCAACACATCGGCTCTGTTTGCAGAATACAATCTAACTGATAAACAGATCGAACTGGCACAAAGAGGAGCAAGGTATACAGTGCTAAGCATTGAAAAACTGGAAAAGTTACCATTCACAGTGGCAGAAAAACCAGCTACAGAATGGCTCATTCATGGAAAAATCACTTTACCTGTGACTACTTTTCAGTTTCAGTATTGCCTCAGACAAATGCAAGCAGGCAAATATGAAAGGTTGGGTAAGGAATACATTTTGGGATTTACCGTATACATATAGATGTTGGAGTGGGGATCGTGAAGTGTTTTTGAGCGGTACACACTGTAAAAGTGCACTGAGCGGTTCACTTATATGTCAGGACATTTCTTTACACGGGGCTTGCAATGGTTCTGTGGCAAATTTGTCTTGCCATCAGCAGGGTATACCAGCTGCTGTGATTAATCCAACGTTTGGACAACTTTCTAATGGGAGTTACCTCATGTTGAATGATCAGAGTTGCTGCGGCATGTTGCCAGGCATCCCATATCTAGTAACGGTCAACTCCACGGTCACTTGCTGTATGCAAGTATTGTTTCCCCCAATAGACACAGTCAGGGAGTCGCATTTGTGGCCTTCGCTGAACGTCTCTTTTATAAGATTTGATACTTTGAGCAGAATGAAAGCCATGCTTTTACAGCAAACAGTGCCTTTGACCTCGGCCAAAGAAACCTATGATCTACAAGTAGCAAGGACTTCGGCTGAGATACAGACTTTAATACATACAAACTGCCATATACATTTCGTAGAAATGATAACACGTATCTTCAACATGTCTGATACAAGTGGAATTATACATGTATTTAAGAGCATCTGTACCGGTCTGTTAGCACCTTTCCAGGCAATACTCGGAATAATCCCGAACTTTGCACATTCGGTGTTTGGTGGCATACCATTAATTCTAGCACTTGTTGCCGGAATTCTATTTCTCTTCCTGCTATTACGCTATGGCCAGCCTATTCGCAGACATCACTCCGAGCGAAATGGAGAAAGCTCTCCTTGAACGAAAGTGCCGTGAGCGAATAGTACAGCTTTTGGGCATGACTTGTCTACGGGACCTTAATACCATGGGGTTCCTGTCATTCAGACCAATCTGGCAAGATTGCATCTTACCTGTTCTACGATGCCTGCTATGCGGTGAAGAATGCGTGTTGGACACCTGTCTAACATTTCCATCAGCAACGCCAACGGATGTCGATACTCTGCTGGTCCCGATAACGGCCCATGCTCTTTGTTGTCCCCAGAGGCTGCCAATCCTGATGTCAGCATTCATTGAGATCTCACAGACGCTTCCGGCTGCTGCTGAGGTACGAGAAAGATCTACAGGCACACAGGTAACAACGGACGCGAACATTGCTGCGGCAACCTATGCTGAAAGCGGTGCTTCACATCTCTGTGCAATTAATCTACTACACGAGGTGTTCCAACTGACACCAACTTCAGTGGACGATGTTTTGTCTACAGACATAGATGATCTCATGTTTACACCAGACCCGTAAACTGACTCTGATTCAGCCCACAGTGTTCCAGAGATGCAGTTACAATTTGGCCTTCATACTTCAAAAACTTGGAACTCTTCCCAAAATTGAACTTTTTCCCATTTTTTCGAACTAAAATGGCACTTCAATCTGCTTAAAGTAGAACTAGCCTTATAGTACAGACTTCGCGGTACTTCCACAGACACTTAGTCATCTTGTTTGTCTAAAAAAGTTCATTCATTTTCATGACATGAAATGACTTTGATTTTTGAACAACTTATCGATCATTTTCTGTCAAATGTAAATATTACTGCTAAATTCATTCATATTGTATTTTATTTTTAAATATATGCCTGATATGAAAAGCAATGCTTCAAATGTACAGTACCTTTTGCATTCTAATAGGTTTTTTAAATGCCTTTTAAATGGCTTTTATGAAATATTTTAGCAACATGCGGTACTCCATTTAATGTTTAGCATTTTAAATGTTTAGCATTTTAGTATTATCGTACACACGAAAGTGGAGTGGGTGTTGTATTCCTCTTAGGGTGTCCATACACGGGCTTTCCTGTATCATGTCCTTATATAGGCACAATTCGCCCTGCCCTTATATAGGCATAAAATCCCAGTCCTTATTTAGGCATTAAACCGTGCACTCCAAATACAGGCATGGTCTCCGACATCCGTCCACCCTAACGTCACAACGAGTTCTTGAAGAACAGACCCTTAGGCTTTGGGAGTTTCCTAGCACAGGACTATTGATTTCTTCAAGGACTCATCTATTATGCATGAACCATTATACCTTAGGGGTTCATTCATGACGTCTTCCGCTGTCCGATTCACGTCAATGCTAACATTCTGAGTTACCTCTCAGGTATAAATATACCTTCCCTAGCCCTTGTAAACTAGAGAAGACCTCGACTTCAGAGGAGCCCGTTTCCCGGCCTGACGCACTGAGAAGAAGCTGTCATCCCTGCACGCAGAGAGTCCAGCTTCCAGTGATCTAACTTCCCTCACGGGGTGTTGGAGTTCGAGTCTGGCAAAGAGATTCCTACCTCTCTCATTCTAAAGGTATGGAGCTGACTAGAACCTAGAGGGACTCTTGGCATACTTGGCATATTAGGCATACTAGGCTTAACATACTCTTAGTATACCATAGTAAGGAATACTTCACCTACTTCATACCTCTCCCTACACCTAGGTTAGGTTAGGTACATTGGGGTAGAACTAGCTTAGAAACGCATCGTATGAGTACTCACATTTTTTAGTCTGTATTATTTATGTGAATGAATATCTGCTAAGAGATAATGCTATCGCAGTATTATTTATTTCTACTGCTTACGCTGTACATTATTTATCTTGCATACTGTCTTGTGATCGTAACTGCACATTTTACTTACACGAGAAACAAGACTGTTCAATAAATCTTTTATTGAAACGCCGTCTATTTCTTTCTGTGTAACTTTGAGGAAAACTAAGCATGCACGATTGAGCTGAGTGAAATAGTTATCTATTGTTTCCACGACTCTGGGACACGTTCTGATTCTAAAGGGAAACAAAGTTGTCATGTTTTGCGGCTGTCAGAAACTAATCCCTTCTTGTTTGTCAAGGAGTTTCTAGTGGCCTCTGAGCTAGCTGGCACAAGTAATTAAGTTTAATATACTCGATAGGGACATACTGACCTTAGTCCTATGTCAAACCTATAGGGGATATTATTCCAATGCGCAGAGCCTATTAGGGAAATAGGAGCTACACTACAACTTGCTCAGATTGAATAAAAGAGGTGGTGGGAAAGAATCTGTCCCTCAGGGGACCTCAACACTGGCCGGCTGCTCTGGGTGACACCCCTGTCCCTGCCCCCAAAGTAAAGAATCCTGGCTTGCTAGTGGATTCTCAGCTCTCTGTGAATCGCCAGGTGGCAAAGGTATCTGTTTCACAACCTTCAAATGGTTATGAAAATGTATATGGATTCTTCCTGAATCTGTCGTCCAGGCACTTATCTTATCGAGACTAAATTATGGCAACATTATGTACTGGGGGCTGACAAAGCCTCCATAAAACATATGCAGGTGGTGCAAAATGCTGCCACATGGTTGATCCACCAATTGCCTAAACATGCATCGGCTAAATCTCTTCTTCATGAGTCGCATTGGTTAAAGGTGTAGAAACATATACAATTCAAGGCCTTATGCTATGATTTTAAAGCAAGGGCGGGAACTGCTTCCCACCATATCAGTAACCTGGCAACTACGTATCAGCCTGCTCACTGCCTGCACTCTAATAACCTCTCTTTGTGCACTGTTCCCAGATTTAAATTGTTTTGCATGGGAGGTCGCTCCTTTGGGCACCTATGCCTTAAACTTTTGAATACTCTACCAGAACACCTATGATCCTGCACTTCATTGATCACTTTTCGCAGACAGCTGAAAACGTGTCTGTTCTGATTTGACTGGACCTGAGTCACCTTATCTGTTGCTTAAGGGCTGGGAAACCCCATGTTGGGTAGCTGTTGCACTATATAAGCTTTCTAAATAAATAAATACACAGTTCCAGGGCTGCGCACAACAAGAGTCTCCCACTTGCAGCCCACACACATGTGCACACTTTCTCACATGTAACCAGCCAAGTGCCTCTTTCTTGTGCTGCGTCGTGGCAGCCTTATCTTAAAAGGCGGACATTGGTGGCAAACATGTGCATTCCATTTTACCATGAGTTTACCATGGGTGAGTCACATGTTATGAGGCTCTCCCACAGTAAAAGGTCAAAAACCAGGTGATCAAAAAAGCGTATTAGAAGGTCAAAACCACCTTCTCACATTATTCATGAAAATGTTATTCTCTCAAAGAAATAACAAGTTATCACTTTTTTTGCTAGGTTACTCAACAAATTACCAAAATTGGTCTAAAAGTTACTACAAAAGGTTGCACAGACTTAAAAGAAGCTTGAATCTGAATGCCACGTTGATGCTTACTGTTAGAAATGGGGGAATTTAGTTGGCAGTGGTTTGCACCTTGTCCAAGTAGGGACCCTTCCTTATGGTCAGGATAACGGAGTTACACACCCAGAAAACCCCTGCTCACCCTCTTAGTAGCTTGGCATGAGCGAGCGGACAGGCTTATCTCAGAGGCAATGTGTAAAATATTTGCACAAAACACACACAGTAACACCGTGAAAACACTATAAATGGACACCACACCGGTTTAGAAAAATAAAGTATCTTTATCTAAACCAAACAAGACCAAAATGACATATATCACACATACACAACTCAAAATATGTCTTTTAAAAGGTTCCAAGCAATTCTGTCTATAGAAAAATATAGATGCATGATTTTTACACAAAGTACCTTTACTGCATCATAATCCACAAGCCAAAAGAGCTGCAGAGAGGGGAAGCACTGGAAAATACAGTGAAGCGTCAGTTCCTGATTCATTGGGGAGGTGAGGCGACAGTTCTGCTGCACTCAGGAGAAGAGGAATGTCGAATCTGGACTGTAGGGAAATTGAGGTGTTGATTTCCAAGTCGGTTCTGATCTGTGGGTGTTGCGTCAGAAATATTTGGTGCACAGGTGTGATTATTGAGAAAATGCAGGTGCTACAGGTTGATGTGGTGGAGATCCAGGTGCTGCGTAGACTTTTGTAGCCACACACGGGTGATGCAGCTATTCCTTTAGCTGCACCCTAGGGCCTGCGTCGGATTCGGTGCTGGGGTCTCTGACTTCGGAGACCGGTGCATGGAATTCAGCGTGCAGCAATTCTTCGGGCCACTGGCAGTCACTACGTCAATTTCTTTGGCTGTAGCGGTCCGTGCATCTGGATTTTCTCCCGCACGTCGGTGCTGCGTCAGAAAATTCAGCTGCAAGAAGAACGAAGCATCGATTTTGCAGATTTCTTCAGATCTGGGTAGATCTTTGCAGCAGGAACAACCTCCAAGGGCCCAGAACTGGAGTTAACACCACAAGGCGAGTCAGAACTCCCAGCAGTGGAGTTCAAGGATGCTGCAGATGAAGTATGTGTCCCTGAGACTTCAGAACAGGAGGCAAGAACACACAAGCCCTTGGAGAAACTTCAGAAGCAGGAAAACAGCAAAGTCCAGTCCTTTTGCTCCCCATGGCAGAAGCAGGAACTGCAGGCCAACTCAGCAAAGCAACACACAGCAAAGGGGCAGTACTCATCCTTACAGCTCTTCAGTTATTCTCCTTGGCAGAGTTTCCTCTTGATTCCAGAAGTAGTCTAAAGTTCTGGAGTTTTAGGCATAACACATATACCCCTTTTTCCCTTCAACACCTTTATTCAGAAAGTTTCTCTGCTCATTAAAACCAGTTCTGTCCTCCCTTGTCCAGCCACACTGCAGGGGGTGGAGACAGCACTGTGCAGGGCAGCCACAGCCTATTCAGGTCCTCCCAACACTCTAGCCCAAGATGACTTATTAGCATATGCAGGGCACACCTCAGCTCCCTTTGTGTGAGTGTCTGGAGTGAATGCACAAACAGCCCCTGTCAGTCTAAAATCAGACAGTGAATCCACAAGCAGGCAAAGGCGCAGAGGATGGTTAAAACAAGAAAATGCCCACTTTCTTAAAGTGGCATTTTCAAACTCACAATTTAAAAACCATCTTTATTAAAAGGTGTGTTATTAAATTTTGAGTTCAGAGACCCTAAACGCCAAATCTCTAGCTGTTCCCATTGAAAGTTACACTTATAAAAGGCAGCTCCAATGTTAGTCTATGGGAGAACTTGTCCTTGCAGTAGTGAAAAACGAAATACACAGTGTTTCACTATCAGGACATGTAAAACACAACAGTACATGTCCTGCCTTTAACATACACTGCACCCTGCCCATGGGGGTACCTTGGGCCTACCTTAGGGATGACTTACGTATAAGAAAAGTGGGTGCCCATGCCAGGTCGACATGGCAATTAAAAACTGTGCGCAGAAACGGCAGTGGCAGGTCTGAGACACACTTGAAAGGCTACTGGTGTGGGTGGCACAATCAGTGCTGCAGGCCCACAAAAAGCATTTGATTTACAGGCCCTGGGCACACACAGTGCCCTTTACTAGGGACTTACCAGTAAATAAAATATGCCAATCATGGATCATCAATCTAATTACAATTTACACAGAGAGCATATGCACTTTAGCACTGATTTGCAGTAGTAAAGTACCCAGAGTCCCAAAGCCAACAAAAACATGGTCAAAAAAATAGGACACAAAAGGCAAAATGTTTAGGTATAACGCTGCAAAAAGGGCCAGGTCCTACAGTTACATATTAAATAGTCAAGGAATTTTCATTTAATTTGTCACCTCATTCTAGTTTCATAAGGAATGATTACATCCTAATTTCAGTGACCTTGATCAGTGTAATTAGTAATGCGTTTCAGTGTGAGATTGCAGTATCTGATCATGCTCCAAACTATATTTCACTTGATCCTCATGCTTGTCCTAGGACCTGTCTCATACAAAGGCTAGAGAAAACAAATAAATGTAATATGTGATATCTCACATTTCAGAAATGAATTGGGACTATATAGGTTATTGTATAGCAGCCTGAGATTCACTTAAAGCTTAGTTAAGAGGGAAGATCCTTAGCATTTCTTTCATGAAGAAAAAGATGCTATTCGGTAGGAGTTGGATTTGGGTAAAAGTAACTTGCCTTGCTGTGCTGCATTTCGTAAACTTTAGTAAATAGTTTATATTTTAAAATACTCTTGCTTTAGATCTATAAATTCCAAAAATAATATAGAAATGGTAAAAAAAAAACTGCGCTCCCAGTCGTTATTCAGCTCTGCCACAAGTCCATTAGCTACTCTGGCAGATGCACATAAGATGGAGACATCTAGGCCTGGTGTGCAATGATCTCTCGAAATGGCGGGAGGTCCTCCACCAGGTGGGTGGAAGTCAAGACCTTAGCTGACCTGGTAGGCTAGCAGGTAGCACCATAGGTCAAAATTACCTGGATGATCTCTAAGCTGAATAAAATTACTGAGATTTGAAATGAAATGTAAACATTGAAGTTGGATAAATCATTGATTAATATATATTTACAAGACCTGCATTAATAGTAGTGCCCTATTATAGGAGGAACGCAAGTATGTTGAGGAAATGTTGCAAACCACAAGAAAAGGAGTCAAGATAATTTTTTTAATATTCAAAGGTGGGAAAAGCTTAAATGATTGTGTATATTACATACCTTTCGAAAACAGGCATGAAAGTCTTGAAAATGGTTATGCTAGCTTAAGAGATATCATGCCAAGCTAATCCATCACTCACAGACGAGTTGATGACAGATATGTTTAATGTGCTTTTAGACATCAGAGATTGGATTAAAGTCAATGGTATGGCTATTGTGGCCCTAGGCTGTGATGCAAGAAGGCACTTTAAATGGTATGTTTCCTCTTTCTGCAGTAAACTAAAGTAGGATTGTTTTTTAACAATCTTCACTGACAAACTAAAAGTGACGTCCACTGCTTAACCTAGACTAAAGTCCTAAAGGTCTTATTTACAAGAGGCCTGCGCTGCGGAGTGCCACTTTTTTGACACTCCGGTGGCGCAGGCCTCTCAATCATATTTATTGGGCGATGCAAAGCCACCCTGCAGTAAGTCTAATAGATGCCTTACTGTGCGTCAAGGAGGCATTCCATGGGCATTGCGGTGGGTGTTCCCACGCAAAACCCATGGATGTTGATTCTGCCCCAGGATTACAAAGTCACATAAACCTGGGGCAGGGCCAAAACCTTACGCCTCCTCAGAGTAGGCGTAACGAGGATAAATGTTTTCATTTCTCCTCGTTGTTTCCTCTTTCCATGTGTGCTGCATTCATCAGCACACATAGAACGAGGAAAACGACTCCCGGGAATGTTTTTGTGCAAGAAGGTTCCCCTTCCGGCACAAAAATAATCCTGCCAACAACACACACACCCTTGCACCATGCAAGGTTGTCTGTGTTGGCACTAGGCACCAAATTGTGTGACAGCACTGGCTGGAAGAACAAGAATGCACCGTATCTTGCAAATACGGTTCATTCCTGCCCTTTCAAATTGGCGTAGGGCAGCGCAGCAAAAAGACTTGTGACTTTCCCTACGCCAATTTTTTGTAAATGAAGCGTTTCGTATTTAGGAAACTGAGGATACTAAAATTGTGTGTTTCCCAGTCATTTACAAATATTCCTTTCTGTTCCTTTTAAATATCTGAAAGGAAAACTTCTCTGAAGCATGTAAGATTCTTGTAAATCTTATGAAGAGTAAGATGGTGGAAAAAAACAGACTTTCAATGAGCATTTTAATAGTAAAGAGGATAAAAACAAAGTTCCAGTCATTTAGGTTCTCTTATATGAATTCATACTAATATAATTCTCCTTAAATTCTTTAACACAATGCTTGAAGTTATAGAACTTGAGCATACTAAGGAGGATACAACTAAGTGCAAAATCCTTACTTCACTTTAAGAAAGAATGGCAGTATCAACTGGCAGAGAATATAATATAGGGCGAGTTACTATAACTCATGATTCCTCCACACAGAATATATATCTGTTCAAAGGAGGCTTTCCCAAACATCCATGAATATTCCAGAACTTCCGACGACTAGCAATTCCGACGAGTTCTGAGGAACGTCAAGTAGGTTTAACCATCAGGTGACCCGAGACCTCAATAGGCACTGATCATTCTCCACTGAGGAAGGGGACAGTGTCACCTAGAACTTTTACAATATCTTCAACAGCTCTATGAAGTGAGCACTGAACAGGTCGCGAAAATACAAATGAATAAATACATAAATTACAAGATCAACTGTCTAATTGTTGCAAATATGAAACAAAGTTTGTTCTCTGTTGCTGGGTAAAAGGACTGTTTATCCAGCTCCCTTATTATGGAAACTTTGTGATATTCCTGCACATGGCAACACACTATGCTGGAAATTTTGAATTTTCAAGGCAGAATTGGCAAAGATCTGTTCTGTCTCCATCTCAAATCTATGGGTTTATTATCTGCTAGAGTTTCACCACGTACCACCCAGGATACATGTTAAAATCTGAAAGCCCTCCCATTTTACTCCGTTTTTTGTTAATCCATTTATGAAACAATCTGTGCACATTTCTAGCCCTACAAAGGGGTGTGTTTTGTTTATCAATATACACAGGTATTTATTACTACGCGGAGATTGTTCTCGAGTGAGCTGCAGATGAGAACAATAAAGTTTCTGCTGTTCCTATACAAAGAGCACATTAAAGAAAACAAGAATCTCAGTATACCTCTATCAAAGAAGCCCCATGAAATCAACAAGTGATAGAAAATGGCTCTGTTGGTTCAGATGCTGGTCGCATCCAGCTCACCCTCCTCTAAGACCAGACAATGATAATGGTACATTGCAGGGGGAGCATTAAACGGCCTCATCAATAAAACATGAAAAATGCCTGTTCATACAACTGGCAGGATAAGGGGCTAGAGATTCATTTATATTCATTCATATAGGGGCAACAAAAAACGAACTCCGTCCATCATTGTAAGCAAAATCAATGCATGCCACATCGGAGGCGCAGGCATCCGGCCCTCTCTCTAAATAAAAGTCTGTTGTTCTTCATTGGGGGTTTGATTAAATCGACGAGTTCAGATCTATTTTCTAGCACGTAATTTAGCTGAATAATTCTTCAATTATTCAATTAAATCTTATTTGACATAATAGAGCATAATTATTGACTTCTTGCTTCTTTCAAGCTAACACGTCTTGCTTGATCAATTGATATGAAGCGCATCTCTAATAGTCAACCTCGGCACGGGCATCATTTGTATAGGCAGTACATATTTCATATTATTCTTCGACCAATCGATATGCATCTACTTCATTTGTAAAAAAAAAAAACAATTACATGCAGAATGCTGTAAAGGAGTTATATCACTTATATTGGCATCCACGAACAATCGAACTTTGTAGAGGTTTAACTTAGAACTTGGTGTAGACAGTGCAATGCGTGCACGTTTTCTGTAATAGATAAAACTCTCATTTTATCTGAATTGTTCAAAATTTCCAAATTCAATCTGCATATAAAATCAGATCATGCTAGTGAATAAAGTAAATATAACCAAGACGGAAGTGGATTTAAAATCCGAAGAGTGCAGGTGGCTAATTCTGTTGAAAGTGATCTTTGCCTATGGTGGCAAAGAATGGGTGGGCACACCTGTGAGGGATCTCTGTAGATCAATGCACCTGCTACAGAGAGTCATGTTAAATGAAAGTCATGTCATTGATAAACATTGTGTATCCTAATAGTCCATGCTTCCAAGGGCCAGTAAATGAATATCACTGTTTTGGGCATTTAGCAAATAAATGGGTCATTTAGAATTTGGTGGGACGGTGGATGTTCCATTCCACCATTCTAGCATTTCCCCCGCGCCTTGCAGGGGGGGGGCACAGCTTTCTAATGACTGAGCCTCATTCATCTGCCTCTACCAATAGGAACCTCTGACCTGGCGGTCTGTCTGCCACATGGCAAACAAGTCTAAGTGACTGTCTCCCCGTCCTATTTAGTGTGGGGGGAACTTCCCTCTTTTTCCCTACCAAGGACTGTCAAGCAAGACCCATGTTGGGAAATTGCATGTGGAGAGGGAAAGCTCCCTTTTGCATCATGGTCATTATTATTTTATTGAATAGTAATTAAGAATAGTAACTAAGTAGGCTGCTAATAGAGACTGGCTATAATTGGCTACAAACACAAGGATGGTGCCCACAAAGAACTGCATACCACCATTTCTGTGTCTGCATTACCAACCGCAAAACCTTTCTTTTTTTTTAAAGCAGTCTGTGTTCTTTAAAGGAACTGATGGTGCTAAGAAAGAATTCTGTTTGCCGCATATGGAGGGAACAGACAATTGTCCCCTGGACCACACTTTTGCTCACCTCAGTGTCACCTGACATGATCCCCAAAGGATAATCAGTTTCACAGCATCCCCTTTGCAAATCTTTTGCAACCTCCTTTGAGGAGTTGGCAACTTTACAATAGTTTGTGACTATAACTATGGTCGCAAACCATTAATAAAACCATTCAAAACTACAATTAGGAGGGGACATCCTTTTCAGGATCCCTTTCAGAAATGGTCAATAATGCAATTTTGTAATTTAGTGAGCGCTTTTCTGACTCGCAGAATGGGTTAAGAGCATTGTCAAAAGCCCTTTTACTGCCATAAACCAAGTCATTTTTCGATTGGCAGGGTTTGTGGCCATAACATTGGTTTGTACATCTGGCCCAAATTGTTTTTTTCTATAAAACAGTGAGTAAGTGACTGGTGCTACTGCAGAATTAATCTACGAAATCAGAAATACACGCTCTTGCCATATATTTAAGAGTTTTTAGCAGTATGGTACTTTAGTATTACAGAAAAAAGTCTCTTTCCCACCAACGAGACCAATCATTGCTGAGGTTGTTAAAACCTCTGCCTTTAAATGCATCTACCACCCACTCTCTAATTCAGATGTAATAAAAACAACCCGAATCTGCTGCCCATCTATGGTTTGTTTTTCAGTTAAAAAAACGATTTTCCAATGTTCAAATAGTCAAAGAATTGTCAATGTGCAGTTGCTCATCTTTTCCCCTGCAAAATGCTGACTAGGTCTCCATTACGCAGACATCATTAATAATGTACTGCAGATATAAAATACAGCAGCAGTTAGGGAAGACATTTCTTCTACGGGGCAATGTGATTAGCAGCAACTGTATTTACTTGTCAGTACGCCAGAAGGAAACTACATTAACTAATTACTGAAAAATTGCACTATCTAAGGTTTGGTTCCTGAAGAAAAGGCGGCATCTCCGAGAAAGACATTACTGAAAAGAAAAATAAATGAAAATAAGCGTGTCTTGCAAAACCAAAAACTGCGTGATGGACGGCAGACGGAACAGATTTCCTCATTGCGAAAACAAATGTGCTGAAATGTCTAAAAATGTGGCTAGCCTGCGGACTGCTGCAGTTTAGCTTCAAATAGTCGGCGCTGTATAATTTAGTGTTTGCATTTTGTATGGTCCCATCAGTACTAATGGATATTACATCCGCGCGTTAACCACTCCATCAGAATCAAAAGAGTCGCACGCGCTGGGAAGGGCGTTCTGAGCGCTTTCATGGTTAATGTTCCCAGGCGAGCGCCTTCCCCGCTCTGCACTTGTTCAGCACATCTGTCTCACCGCGCGTCTCCTGCAAGTCACAGAGAAGCCGTACACTCCGCGTCTCGAGCTCCAGATCCACAAACTGCTTATGCAGGCTCAGAACAAAAAAAACAGGCAAGATGATGGACTGAATGTACCCATTTAGAACTTCGGCAATATAACATTCCCTGTGAAGTTGGGAATGTGAAAGTATGCGAGAAAACAGGAGAACAGGAGGATTGGGTGGCCTCGTGAAATTATATTGGAAATGAAAGAAGTATTGTAAGTTCCGACAAGATGGCGAGTGAAAAAATGCAAGTGGACACTTGGCTGGAGTCTTAGTTACATTCTTTCTTACTTGCAGTGGACATTTTGTCAAAAAATAATTGCAGGGGCTCAAGGTCCTTTCATAAATGGAAAAGGCCTGCTGCCTCGTTTTATCTTTGTTATACTTCTTAATCTGCTGTCTAATGGTGTACTGGTTGTTGGTGTGCCTTGATTTACCAGAGATTGTGAGCTTGTCTGCAAGATAAATGGGGGTGCTGGTCATGATCAGCTGGTTTTGTAGCTGATGTGAACCAGGAAAGGGAGCAAAAGGAGTTCCATCAGGATGAGTTTGATGTGATCATATTTTCTCATCCCTTAAGTAAAACGTGCTGCAGCATGTTGGATGCCTCTAAGAGGTGCCTGTTTAGAAACTGGGAGGCCATGGAGCAGGGCCTTACCATCATACAGATGCAGCAGTACGAGGGCTTGAACAGCCATACTGAAATCCATCAGGATGGGAGCGATGATATCATATTTCTTAAGGCCCTGGATGAGGCATGCTGCTGTGAGTAGGACGCCCTTAAGGGTGTCTAGTCTTGATTCCACCCAATACCTCTATCTTCCACTACCCTACACTTCCTGTCTTTTTATTTCACTTGTCTGTCTTTCTGTATATCCCCTGTTTCCTGCTATCATATTCTCCCTTTTCTGCACCTCTTTCTATCACTCTGATTCAAAGTTTGATAATGAAAAGTAAGCCCAGCTTCTTGCCAGTCTGGTCTGAGGTAAACCCGAGGACTATGCACTCATTGTTAAAGACAGAACAGGTCAGGAATGAAATTATGTGTAACAGAAGTGACATCTGACTAAAGGTTGGAGGGCAGGTGGAAAATGTAACTCCTACTAGGAAATACAGGTGCAAAATATGACTTCATACAGATGTTAGAGCTGTGAGTGATGGGAGCTGAGAGCTGGGAGTGAGAGCTGGGAGTGATGACGCAAGTGTCTGACTGATGACTGAAGTAATATTTTAAAAATCGGATGCCTTGTAGGAGTGATAGGTGCAGAATATCACTATAATAGGGAGTGGTAGGACCTCTAGCTGACTGCTGGCAGGCGTACAGAAGGCTCATGAAATTAACAGATGCAAAAAATGTTTGTTAGTTGGAGATGTAAGTGTGAAATGCAATTGCTGGCAGAAGTGAAATGTGACATTTGTAGGAGTGATCAGTGAAAACACTTACTGCTGGAGAGTGGCAGGGGCAAAATATAGAGAGAAGGGCAGTAAAAGTGGGAAGAAGAGTGTAGCAACCCATGCAGATATCCAAGCCTGGGCGTAGTGGGCGTAGTGGGGCTACGCGGAGCGCCACGGAGTTTAAAACAAACTCCGCACACTCCGAGTAGCTCCGCTATGCTGCCACTCCGCCTCCACCCGCCTCTATTAACAATTGTTATACAAGCTTAAAAACAATATAAAGTATTAAAAAGCCTTACCTGAGCTGCGGCGTCCCGGGCTGCCCTCTTCCTCCATCGCGACTTCTTGATGACAACTGCGCATGTGTGGGCGCTCGCGCATGCGCATTTCTCGCTAGAAATGAACATGCGCGGGCGTCCGCGCATGCGCAGTTGTCATCAAGAAGTTGCGATGGAGGAAGAGGGCAGCCCGGGGATGCCGCAGCTCAGGTAAGGCGTTTTTATTTACTTTATATTGTTTTTTTAAGCTTGTATAACAATTGTTAATAGGGCGGGTGGGAGGCGGGGGCTGGTCAACTCTGCCCCGCCGCAGAGTGTGCAGAGTTTTGCCTACTTCGCGGAGCGCGGAGTAGGCAAAACTCTGCACACTCCGCGGGCGGAGCGGAGCTCTCCGCCCACGGTTACAGATATCTACTGTCATGGTCCAGCATTATTCTTCACAAGTAGGTAACACGTAAGTGACCTTCAGCTGAGATGAACAACACAACTGACTTTTCTTAGAATTTCTTCCCACATCCCAAGCCTGGGCGTAGTGGGGCTACGCGGAGCGCCACGGAGTTTAAAACAAACTCCGCACACTCCGCGTAGCTCCGCTATGCACCACCCGCCTCCCACCCGTCCTATTAACAATTGTTATGCAAGCTTAAAAAAACAATATAAAGTATTAAAAACGCCTTACCTGAGCTGAGGCGTCCCCGGGCTGCCCTCTTCCTCCATCGCAACTTCTTGATGACAACTGCGCATGTGCGGGCGCTCGCGCATGCGCATTTCTCGCAAGAAATGTGCGGGCGCCCACCCATGCGCAGTTGTCATCAAGAAGTCGCGATGGAGGAAGAGGGCAACCCGGGGACGCCGCAGCTCAGGTAAGGCATTTTTATTTACTTTATATTGTTTTTTTAAGCTTGTATAACAATTGTTAATAGGGCGGGTGGGAGGCAGGGGCTGGTAAACTCCGCCCCATCGCGAAGTATGTGGAGTTTTGCCTACTCTGCCTACTTCGCGGAGCGCGGAGTAGGCAAAACTCCGCACACTCTGCGGGCAGAGCGGAGCTCTCAGCCCACGGTTACATTCATTTAGCATAATCACAGGTACATAACAATCAAGAATTCTACACTACAAGACATCCCCATACACCCCCAATATATTGAAAACTCAGAAAAATACCAAAACAAGATTGAGAATAAGTGAAATACCAAATTATACATTACTTACCTATACCACCTAAGCTAAGACTAATAAACACAAATAGTATACAATAAGCATTACTTACAACATATTGTGCATTCAATGCAGGGCTAATGTTTAACAGTTGAATCATAAAATTAAAGCAGTAATTCTCCCCTTATCCCCTTGTTCCTTATTTCCACAAATTTCCAAAACTCCACTCCTTCCATCATCTAATGTAACCACAGTACTCTTTACCTTTATTACTTTCCATAGATGAGAACTTAATTTCTCTTTTCTTCACAAATCCTGCTTTCTTCACCACATTTCAAGTTTATGTTCTTCACACCCTTCCTGTTATTAAAATATCTCTCACAAGATCTTTGTAAACCCACTAATCTTGATTTCATACTTTCACAATTCACCCACACCTGTTTTTTCTTCTGTACCCACCTAGTGGACTCCTTTGTAGCCGACTCAGTTTGCCACGGAAAAATTGAAGGATCTCCATTATAATACAGTTTACTCTCTCTACTAGATCATTTGTTTGAGGCATGAACAATGCCACTTTCTCATAACTGATACCCAACAGAAATGGACATTTAAATGAATTGTAGTCCATTATCAGCAACCAAGACGTTATATTACATTATGTTATGTCAGTGTTACTTAATATAGTGCAACAAATCATCCTCAGGGAATATCTTGGCACTTTGCTGAAGTATGAAGCTAGCTAAACTTACTAAAACAGCCATGTTTTTAGGAGGTTTTTAAACTTTCCCTGCTCTGTATGCAGACAAATTTGGAGACAACGTTTATTTCAGTAGAGGGGGGCCATATAGAAGATATACCCCCGCTGAATCTAGAGGTACGGAGCCACAGAATCTGAAGTAAGGCTTTGTCCGTGGATCTCAGTAATCTAGTCTGGTGATAGTTTCTGAGTCTATTTTGTAAGTAAGATGGAGCGTTGCCATTCAGGGATTTAATGGCAAGGCAGCACAGCTTAAAAATGAGCCTTTTCCTAATAGGTAGCCAATGCAGAGAGTGTAGTATTGGAGCATAGTGAGACCCAGATGGGAGGTTGCACACACGTCTGGCTGCAGTATTCTGCACCACCTGCAGTTTAAACAGTAAAGTCTCATTGGCACCTACAAGTAGAGCATTTCTGTAGTCGAGGCGATTTGTGAATAAAAATCAAACTAGGGTTTTTCCAGAGGTAGGGGTGTGCTGAGGAAATGCTCTTTTCAATAAATGCATGGTGGCAAAACAGATTCCGCAGAGAGTTGAAACGTGTTCTTTCATAGACAAGTGTCCAGCTTGATTGCGAGGTCTTTAACTGCTTGTTTTGGGGACGTGGCAAGTCCCAGTTCAGATGGCCACCAATCCAATTTCCACAGGTGTTGGGCTTTCCCGAATAGAAGTATGTTGTTGTTTCCCTCATTTAGTTGCAGGAAGTTGATGGACATCCAAGAAGCTATTTTCTTCATACAGTTGGAGAAGCAGGATTTCACCCCTTCCAAATATGAATCAAAGGAGATAACTAACTGTGTGTCATCAGCGTAGGATATTGTCTCGAAACTGCATGCCTTGATGATTTTATTGCCAGAGGGGCAATGCAGATATTATATAAGGTAGGGCTCAATGTGGATCCCTGCGTTACCCCTTTCCTGACATGCATAGGTATTCCTTCCTCCAAATATACCTCTCTCAAAAGTCTTATGACATTACTAGTGGATATTAGTTCCATTGATCTGACCACAAACCACTTACTTTGATAGGCCACTAGAACCACCAAGAAATGGTTCCTTCTATCCAGGTGGTTGATTGGACCTATGAACCCATAGGCAATCTTTCCCATGACCTTCCTGGTAATTCCACACATCTTTATTGAGGGTTGTCAAATCACTTTAGTCTTGTCAGTGTAACCACACAAATTGCAGTTCCTCACAATCTCTACCACCTCTCTATCCATGTTAGGCCACCAAAACAATTTCCTCAATCTCGTGTTGATTATACTTCTTCCCAGGTGTCCCTCAAGTACAATCTTGAACAACTGTGCCCTTAATTAGCTAGACGGAATGATACGATCATGCCTTGTCTCCCTGGATACTCAACTCATCTTTCAAGCATTTCTGCACCTTTTCTCTCCCTTCTTTTGATTGTTTCTACCCACTTCTTATGAATATCTTTAACTCACTATACAACACATCTCCTTCCACAGCTTCTTTCCATGTTCCTTCTCATTAAAAGCAGGATCCCCCTCAATACAAAATCTGTGACTTTCTCCTTCCTGCATGTATAAAACATCCTCAACTGGCAAATGTGCCAAACAATCAGCCAAAATATTTTCTACCCTTTAACATACTCCATTGCAAATTTGAAATCCATTACAGTCATTAACCATCATGCTATTCTCAGTGTTACACTGCCCTACAAACCTCATCCAAATTTCAAAATGTGCAACAAAGACTTCTGGTCTTTCCTGAGGGTGAAAGTTTGTCTGTACAGATAATATCTCAATCAATCAATCAGGGAATTGTAAGCGCGCTACTCACCCGCGAGGGTCTCCAGGCGCTGAATATCTAAAATGATTAATACTCCTACAACACGCTACTGCCTTGTAAGAAGGGGGAGTATTATATGGTGATGATGGTTAGGCTTCACCATGCAATACTCTCACAATACCCCAAAGATGGTCATTGGATTTACAATAATAAATCCTTAGATCAGTCCTGGTAGAAAAGCAGTCATGCTTTACTGGAGAAACATGTGTTAAGAATTTCAGAGAACCAAAAATGGACGATAAGTAATTGACACAACTGGAAAGAAATCTGACACCAATTTATAAAAAGTAAGCAAATTTGTATAGAATTTTAGACACCAGAATGAAGTAAATCAGATAAGTGTCACTGGAGTTATGGATTTTAGAAGAAATATTAAATCAATGCAAAATGTTATCATTGCGGTCAATGGGAAAAAGCACTAGAGACAATCGGTCACTTGCAGGTCAAGCTATGTGGAACCCAAGGAGGGTAAAGTTTATGCAGGTCCCAGGACCAAGACACAACAGTCAGTTTGATTTTACCTGGCTTGAGAAGTTCGGGTGCAGAGTTGTCCTGGCTGTCCATGGTGCTGAAGCGGGAGCCATGGGAGAACTAGTTTTATCTCTTACACTGTGTGCAAAAAGTTGACAACTAAGTCACTGCTGATGTCAGACGAAGGTTTTGCGGAGCTGCAGCGTCGAATTAAGGGGGTGGTTGCCAGACTGGCGACCAACAAGCCTTGGCAGCGGTAAGCACAGCAGAAGGGTATTTTGACAGAGGAACAGAGCAGCCACCTGAAACTTTGTGGAGGTCAGGACTATGTTTCCCACAATGCGCAGGGCCCTCTACTTATGGATGATCCCTCGTAAGGCCAGATGGCTGGCAATTCTTTGGTTCTAGGATGTTGTTTTTACCTGTGGTGTGCAGGGGACTAGTGCCACTAGACCAGGGGAGTTTGGCCATGCTTTAGCTCTCAAAGGGGCCCCTCTTTCTGGAGGAACTGAGCTTTGGTCCAGGACAAGTCACAGTCATGCAGATCCAGGAAGGTTGCCCAGGTGCAGAGTATCACACCTTTAGTTCATACAGCTCCTTTTGTCGCAGACTCGGGTCTCTTCTTGTACTTTGCTGCAAGTCAGATCAGAACTGAGGTTCTGGTGTCGGGGGTAGCCCTTAAATCCTAGATTTAGGGGTGTTAGCGGTGTGGGTGCAAGTGGACAATGGGCTGCTAGCCCCAGCGGCTAATCCACCCCTGAGATGACCACATCAGGGGGTGTAATTTACTATTTCTATCCAGAGCTCCCTATTCTACCACTTTCATAAATTGAATGAGTCTTCCTTAGCTGTACAGACCAGGTTGCCCACCCTAGAGGTGGGGCTAGCCTTCTGGGGGTATGCACCTCCTGAATACCTAATTTTTCCTTTATAGCCAAAAGGTATCCCATCCGAGGTCATGGGGTTTATAAAATAATATGCACTGGAGGGGTGGGTCACCCCTCGTAGGTATGCTAGCTCTGCATGACTTGTGCGGGGAAGGAAAAAAATCCTTTTTTATATATAACCCTCACACACTCTAGTAGTGTCATGTTTCATCATCGGGTTCACCCTGACTCCTAAAAGTCAAGGTGGGCTAGACGTATTTCAGGGAGCACTTAATAGAAGAGTGACCAGGGGGCTTAACTAGAGATTAAAATCCCTCACCTTCTCCTAGGTATCCCTTTATTCATGGAGTTGGTGGAGAGACTAAAACAGTAACTCGTGGGTATTATGGACTATTATGGTCCTGTGACCCTATTCTTTTTTTTTTAGACCAAATTTTCCCACCTGCCTGGGTGCAAATATTCCTGAGGTCAGGGGGAGGGCTGTTTCCTCCGTTAGGAGGCAGTCTGGTTGAATATCACAGGTGGTGCAGCTTTTGAAGCTCACCACCTTGATGTGTCACTTCACTATCCCCCTGTCATGGAGGAAGGTGTGACCTTCTTCCAGATCAGACCATTGTTTCTGACACCTGGGAGAGTTCATACCTTGCAGTAAGAGGTCAGATTCCTGTCTTAATGGCAGCAGCTTCAGGCTGGCAGCCAGGGCAATGGAAACTCTGGGGCAACCAGATAGGCAACCTTTAAGTTAGCCACCTGAGTTCACGCAACATTGTCTCAACATGAGATTCATGTCACGGGTGATGAGGCACATTGTTTGTTACCAAACACAACATATTTAGGCAGTACCATAATGGAGCTGCCAACCTCTGGTTTGCCCGGATACTAGCCCATGTTATCTGATGGACCATCTAACACTTATAGCAGCCTTTAATGGTAAAGGCCACTATAGGAACAAATAAGCTTGTACTTATGTGTCTACACCTTTAATATTATTCACCCTGCATCCTGAGCTCAGGAGGCCTACCTTAGTGGTGACTGGCATATATTAAAAATAGTGCATTTGCTTTGCCGCACATAGTGAGGGCAAATTTGAGTTCGGGTAGTGTGTACTGCTCCTGAAGTCTGTAATGGAAGGCCTGCTGTCAGTAGTTTACTTGGGTCACTCAAGGTGGCACAAACAGTGCTTCAGGCCCCAGTGACCCTTTTAATACCCATACCCCAGGTATCACCAGTTTCTTATACTAGCGAATTATAAGGAGGTTAAAGTCCTTGCCAATTGGGGTTACCAATTCACACATATCAGTTTTATGGTGAGAGCACTTGCACTGGGGCCTGGGCAGTAGGTTTCAATTCACTTTCAGAGTCATAACCATCAGCACTGGAGCCAAAAGTGGGAGTGGCTGTTAGAAATGGGGGTCTCTAGTTGGCAATGGTTGGCACCTTTGTCCAAATAAGGACCCTTCCTTCTAGTCGGGATAAGGGGGATACCCTACTGAAATAACCCCTGCTCACCCCCGTGGTAGCTTGGCACAAGCAGTCAGGCTAATCTCAGAGGCAGTGTATGAAGCATTTGCACATAACATACAGTAATACAGTGAAAACACTACAAAAGGATACCACACCAGTTTTATAAAAATAACCAATATTTATCTTTACATACAAGACCAAAACAATAAAAGACCAACAGTAATCAAAAATATGCACTTTGCAAGAATTACTTTAAAATGCCGTTCCTTGAAGCCAGTAGCTCTGTCCAGGGCTACCTTGGTGCTGTAAACAACAGAATCCAACAGTTCTGGCCGACCGCATCAGTGTGGACTGGTGTTAGTGTCAGCAGACTCATAAACAGTACCTTTGGTTCCAGCCGACTGCACCGGTGCAGGCAGGTCGTGGCAACAGTAGCTGTTGCGATGTGAAATGTAACGGTGCGGGGTGCGGTACCCTCAAGTCGCGGTGCAAGGAGTGGCTCGGCGTCGGTCGTCCAGCGGCATCGGTGAGACCAGGGCTGCGGAGTGGGACAGGGTGGTGCTCGTTGTGGTGCTGACAGGTCATGGTGCAAGCAGCAGTGCCGGTTGATTGGAGCTGGAGTCGGTCAGGCCAGCCTGCGATGTGGGACAGGGTGGGGCATTGTGTGACTTACGAGCGGTGCCCCCAAACAACGGTGCAGTCACGGTGTTGAGGTCAGCATGCAGCGATATCGTCAGTGAGACCAGGGCAGTGGAGTGAAGCGAGGTGGTGCAGAGTGCAGCACCCACAGGTTGCGGTGCAAGCAGCAGCTCGGTGCCGTCAGCGGTCGTCATCATCGGTGAGACCAGGGTTGCGGTGTGAAGTGTGGCGGTGTCCTCTGTGGTGCCTTCAGGACATGGAGCCAACAGTGGTGTCGATAATGGTGTTGATTGCTTTCCCTCTCTGTGGCAACTGAAACCCATGGTTCCAAAGGTGGTACCTAGAGGTAAGTGAAGTCTTTGCTGTCCCCGAGCCTTCATGAACAGGAGGCAAGCTCTATTTCAAGCCCTTGGAGATACTCAGTGACAAGTGAAGAAAGTTCTGCCCAGTCCTTTACTGCCCAAGGCAGAAGCAGCAACTACAGGCCAACCCAGCAAAGCAACAACACAGCAAAGGGGCAGTACTCTTACTGGCAGTTCTTCCAGCTCTTCTTCTTGGCAGGATCCTTGATCCAAGCAAGTTCTAAAGTTCTGGTGTCTGGGCCCCAATATTTATACTCAGTTTCTCTTTGTTCTCTTGGCAGAGAGTGTCTGTGATTAGTCCAAACCTGTATGGTCCTCACTGGCCCAGCTTACTGGCAGGAAGTGGAGTCAGCATTGTCCAAGGCAGGCCAGGCCCATTCAGGTGCAAGGAAATCTCCTCCCACTACTATAAATGCAGCCCAGGTCTATTCAGCTCAGCTCTGACTCATCCAGGAAAGGCAGGACACACCTCGATCCCCCAGTGGCTGCCTGAAGATAATGCATATCCATAGCCCCTGGCACTCCAAAGCCAGGCAGTCAATCCACAGCCCAGCAAAAGTACACACGATGAGTTAAGCAAGAAAATACCTACTTTCTAAAAGTGGTATTTTCAAACATAGAACATAAAAATCATCTTTACTAAAAGATGCATTTCTACCTTCTGAGTTCAGGCATACTAAACTCCATTTCTCTATCTTGTCCCAATGGGAATATATACTCATAAAATGTTACCCAGTACTTCCCATTCAATCCTGTTGGACAGATAGCCTTTCAATACTGAAAAATGAAATATACTGTATTTCACTATCAGGACATGTCACACACACCAGTACATGTCCCACCTTTCAAATACACCACACCCTGCCCATAGAGGTACCTTGGGCCTAACTTAGGGGTGACTCACATGTAATAAAAGGGAAGGTTAGGGCTTGGCAAGCGGGTGCACTTGCCAAGTCAACATGGCAGTAAAGACTATGTGCAGACACTGCAGTGGCAGGTCTGAGAACCCTTTGAAAGGCTGCTCATGTGGGGGGCACAATCTGTGCAGCAGGCCCACTAGCAGCATTTGATTTGCAGGTCCTGGCATTCTCAGTGCACTTTACTATGGACTTACCAGTAAATCCAATATGTCAATCATGGATACATACTGTAATTTACAATAGGAGCACTTGCACTTTAACACTGAACAGCAGTGAGGAAGTGTGCAGAGACACTAAACCAAAAAAAAAAACAGAGTCAAAACCGGGAGGTCAAAAAGGAAAAAAGACAGAGGAAACACCAAAAGATACCAGGACTAACTCATGTCCCTTCCAGCTGAAAGTAGGGAGAACTACCCAACCTCCTTGGAGTTCTCTTCACTAAGGCGGAAGAACCTGGACAGACCATCAGCATTGGCGCGTTCTGTGACAGGGGGGAATTTCACCCTGAAGTCCATTCCCTGTAAGGAGATGGACCACCTCAACAGTTTGGATTCTCACCCCTCATGTGCCTTAACCAGCTGAGGGGCCTGTGGTCTGTCTGAACTCAGAAGTGAGTCCCAAACAGGGCTTAGCTTCTTCAGTGCCCAGACCACAGCAAAAGCTTCTCGATCTATGGCACTCCACCATGTTCCCTGGGGAGTAGTCTCCTGTTAAAGATGACTACAGGCTGGTCTAGGCCCTCATCATTCATTTGTGAGAGCACCGCTCCCACACCATGCTCTGAAGCTTCAGTCTGCACTACCATTTCCTTGGAGAAGTCGGGTGCCTTGAGCATGGGTGCCATGCACATGGCTGCCTTCAGGGCATCAAAAGCCTTCTGGCAGACATCTGTCCAGATCACCTTCCAGGGCTTCTTCCTGGAAGTCAGCTCTGTCAAGACGGCAACAATGGTGTGATAGCCCTTGACAAACCTCCTATAGTAGCTGGTGAGACCTAAAAAGGCCCTCACCCCTGTCTGGGTCTTGGGGGCTCATAAGGCAGAATGGTGCCAGTCTTAGGCTGTAGGTGTGCCACCTGGGGAGGGAGAGGATTCATTCTATGTACATCGAGGCTGTGGAACTCTCTTCCAATAGAACTAAAATCTAAGACAAACCTATTGGAATTCAGGAAGAACCTGAAGACTTGGCTCTTCAATAAATAACTTGACAGGAGGTTAGGGAGAGATTCACTCTCCTCTTCCACCCCATCATCTGTCACCAAGAGCATGCTCACTTCAGACCTCTCAAAGTGAGACTTGAAGCGGTTCACATGGAGAACCCTCAAAGGGCTCCTGGGAGTCTGCAAATTCAGCAGGTAGGTGACATTACCTTTGCGCTCCACCACTTGTCCTACAAGGCACAAGGTTGCACTGAGGCCATGACCCACACTTTTTGGTCATGCTGAAACTCGACCTGAGTGGGATTCTGGTCATACCAGCATTTCATCTCCTCCTGGCTTGCTTATAGGTTCGCCTGAGCAAGTTTCCTGAAGCGTGAAGTTTGGTTCCTGAGGCCAGCATGTAGCTAAATACATCCTGGGGAGTTTTCCTGGGAGCTGTCTCCCAGCCTTTCTTGACCAAACTGAGAGGTCCTCTCACAGGGTGCCCATACAAAAGCTCAAAGGGACTGAACCCTAATGATTTATGTGGTACCTCCCTGTACGCAAAGAGAAGGCATGGTAAGAGGATGCCCCACTTACATCTCATGGGTTCTGTTAGACCCTTCATCATGCTCTTCAAGGTTTGGCTGAATCTCTCCACCAAACCATTACCTTGTGGGTGGTAAGGAGTGGGGAACTTGTAGGTCACACTGCACTCCTCCCACAGGGATGTCATATACTTGGAAATGAAATTGGTCCCACGGTCAGATACCACGTCTCTGTGGAAACCCACATTGGAAAAGATCCCCATTAACGCCCGGCCCACCACTGGCGCGTCGTTGTTCTGAGGGGGACAGTCTCCGGGCACTGGATGGCATGGTCCACCAAGACCAGGATATCCCTGTTGCCCATGGCTGTCTTGGGATCCAGTGGCCCCACAATGTCCATCCCAACCCTTTCAAAGGGGGTTCCTACAACTCGAAAAGGCTGAAGAGGAGCCTTACACTTCCTCCCATCCTTACCACTTGCCTGGCAAGTCTGGCAAGACCTACAATGTGCATCTGACTGCCTTCGCATTTGGGGCCAAAAGAAGTGGGTGACAATCCTGTCAAAGGTCTTGTCCAGTTCCAAATGCCCTGCCAAAGGCACGTCCTGAGCCAGAACCAGTAGGAAGGTCCTGAAGTGCTGGGGTACCACCATCACACAGGCTGACCCAGGCTCAGCGACCTTAGGCTCGCTGTACAGGGGACCATTCTCCCAGTAGATCCAGTATGATCCAGACTGTTCACCAGGTGCCTGGTTTGCAGCCTGCCAATGCAAACCCTCCAGAAAAGGGCAATATTTCTGCTCTCTGCAGAATTCTTCCCTGGTGAGACCACGTTCTTGCTGCCAATGGGTCAGCTCAGATAAGTCCCCCAGTTCAGCCACTTGCTCCCCTGTAGGTACCGGGGTGTTCCCCTCAAGGTCAGCCTCCTCCTGGACCCTGGGAGCCTCAGGGGTGGGTTTCCTGTGCCCCCTGCCCCTTCTGTTGGCAGGAACCTGGGCCACTGTTTCAGGCTCCAGGTCCTTCTGATCACCCTTACTGGCTGCCATAGACTGAGTGTTCACCCATGCCCACTCTGGCAACCCAAGCATCTCGAAGTGAGACAGGAGCTCCACATCCTTTCACAAGAACTGCTCCAGGGCATTACCTAGCACACAATCTACAGGCATGGTAGGGCCTGAACATCAGTGAGAAAGTGCGCAGAGACACTAAACTAGCAAAAATAGAGTCAAAACCGGGAGGTTGGAAAGCAACAAAGACAGGGGAAACATGCCAAAAGATGCCAGGTCTAACAGTGACCATACAAAAAGGACACTTTCCAATATACCTTTTTTCTATGTCAGAATAAGGTTGTCCTGTCCCTTACAGTCAACCAGAAGCAACACCAATAATTCTCTCTTTCCAATTTATCTTCTGTGACCATACAGCTCCATGGTCTGCATTGCTAGCAGCAGTTGTGACAATCTTCTTATTAACATCAAAATGACCTAATGTTGGTGCCTTAACAATGGAGTTTTGGATTTTGCCAAATGCAGAGTCAAATTGGTTTCCCCATTCAAGCACACAACCTAACTTCAATAATATTCTCATGGGTCCCATTACCTCATCAATGTTATATAAAATAAACTTTGCAAGGCCTAAGAAATATTTCAGTTGTACTTTATTCACTGGTTGAGGTGCATCTTCAATGGCTTTCACAGTGCTTTTATTTGCTATTATACCATCCCCAGAAATGTCATGCCCCAGATAATTCACTCCTTCTTTCCTCAATTGCACATTTCTTTCTTTACAATTAACCCAGGCCTCTTAATCCTCATTAGTACTTCCTCCAACTGCTTAATGTGCCCTTCCATGACTCACCCACCACCATAATGTCATCTTGGAAACACAGTGCATTGTTTAGTCCCTCAAAAATGTTCTGCATTTTCCTCTGAAAAATGGCTGATGCTGAAGTCAAGCCAAACTGCAGCCTACAATAAAGCCATGCCCCCAACGGCATGACAAAAGTAGTTAATGGTCGTAATTGAGGATGCAAATTGACTTGGTGGTATGCTGCTGACATATCTAATACACTAAGGGCCACATGCATCAACCTAAAAACCGGTCGCAAATGGGCAGATTCTGCAAATCTGCCCCTGTGCGACCGGTATTTTTGCATTTGGGTGCATCATCCCAAATGCAAAAATTGCAATTTAAGTAATCGCAAAATTGCGCTTTCTTAAATTGCAATTGCGTTTAAGGAATCGCAAATTGTAATTCCTTAAATGCAATGCATTAACCCCAAAAAAATTGCGATTTCGCTAATAGGAATCGCAAATTACCGTCAATCTCAAGTTGATGGTAATTTGCGATTTCTTTGAAAAATACCCTAAAGAGCATTTTTCAAAGTCCCACGTTACACACACACATGCCCTTGCGGCATGTGTGTGCGCAACATGTGGTAAAATGGAAATTTCAGGGGTGCAACAGGGTGTCCTTTTGGCACCCTTGAAATTGCATGCGTAATTTGCGAGTACCTATTGGGTACTTGCAAATTGCGCATGCAATTCCCATTCATTCCTATGGGCCTGTAGGCCCATAGGAATGAATGGGACACCATTCCTTAATTGCGACTCGCAAATTTGCGAGTTGCAATTAAGGAATGTGTAGGAATCGTAAAAAAATTTGCGAGTCCTACATGCATAGGTAATTGCGATTCTATAATTGCGATTCCTTAAAAATCGCAATTATAGAATCGCAATTGCCTATTTTGATGTATGTGCACCTAAATACTTTACCACCTCTCATCAAGCTCAGCATTTCTACATAGCGGTTGTCTATCTACCCATATGTTCCTGTTCAGATCTCTTAAATCAATGCAGAGACAAATTTATCCCCCCCCTCCTTTGGCGTTACTACATTGGGGGCCAACCATTTAAATGACTCAATTGGCTCAATGGATCTCTCTTTAATTAATGTGTCTAATTCTTGTGGGAGTGGTTGATTCTTGTCTTCCACCATTTTTACACTTGCAATCTGTGTTTTTCTTACTGATCTGCACAATTTTAGAAAGTGCCTTCTGTTGCCACAAGACCTACAAATCACGTTCTGTGCTCCTCATGCAGTACTTAAATTAATTTGTCCAGGACACCCACACTTGTAATACACAATACTTCTACATTTACTAGTGGTGTCACTATTTGAGTTCAAATATTTTGTTGTTTTTTTCAAATTAATTTCGTTTACTTCTACCATTTCCTCTTTCTGTATAGCCTTGGTACTTTCCTTACTCATGTCAATTGTTTTCAGCCAGTCTGCAGCATGCTCCATGCTTCTTGCAATTTGAATCAAATTGGGATCCTTAGATAATAACTTTTCGTTCACTTTCTATAATTTGTGCATCTGATAGTTTGGTCACTCATTAGAGGATCTGTCAAATTTTGAAAGTCCCAGGAAACTGCTAAGCCTCTTAATATGCCTACATAACTCATTATATCTTAATTAGGTTTTTGTGTACAACAAAATAATTTATGTTTTTCAAAGACATTGGCTCTGATTACAATGCCAGTTGGACATGTGTCTGACCTACATTGTTTCGGAATGGAAACGGACTGACTAGTAGTCGGCAGTTCCATCCTACAAATTAGGATGCGACCGCACATGAGGCAGTCGGAAACATATATTTTTCCATTACAGCTTGTGCTGCGGCCAAAAAAGGGCTGTAGCACAAGCCGCATTGGAAAAATTGATGCTTTCAAACACAGGTGCCCCCCCAGGCCTCATACTGGAGGCTGCGGAGGGATGGGGCCCTGCTAGGGACCCCCAAAGTCAGTTTCCGACAGCCTTTCAATGGTGGTCAGACCTAACCCTCTAAAATTATAAATAACAACATTAGTGTTTCTTCTTCCTTTTGTTAAGCAGTCCTTCTTCTACTTCACTTCTTGGGTAGTGTTTCTCTCTTTCTCCCATTAGTAGTTGCAGCAGGCAGGATGAGATCTCTCCTCATGAGCAATACCCTGAAAATCTTTCAGGCTGGTGGCAGAATGCACTTCAATCAACACATGCTATATGTTTCCACGTGTATGTAGAGAATTCTGCTGGCAGATGACAAGCGTGTACCTTGTGAGGTGAAACGCTCTCACTCCCTCCTTTATTTAGCCTTATTGCGTGCTGGACAAATACATGAATGGAGGCAAGATACGCTCTCCATGCTCCTTTGTTTTCTTTTTGAGTGCTCACCACATGGAAGCACCCAGTGAGTCAGCACTCCACATGTTTTTTTATTTTTGAAGTGCCCGGCGTGGGGGAGACACTTGTGCACTCCTTGAGCTTCCTTAATATTTTGAAATATTCGCTGTCTAGATCGGGTCGGACTAGGGTCGGAGAAGTTCCCAATATTAATCCAAGGTGCCGATCACTCATTAATCTATTAGCTTGTAGCAATCCCCATGGAAAACGGCACTACCTGGTACAGCAGCAACAGAGAGGCTTGCACTCTCTGCTAGTACTGGCTCTGTACTCCAACTGAATTTACCTGACCAATCACCAATATGATGTTCCTGCTGCAGTTACAATCAGTCTGATTCCTTACCCACGTGAAGCCTTCACACAATACCTTCACAGCTGGTATTTATCCAGGAGTGGAGGTCACCATCATATGCTGTCTACCCCCGGCACAGACACTCATCTCCAAAATATGTTTTAATCTATGCAGATATCTTCATTCATGTACCAGCATTAATCTTCACAAGTAGTTAATAAGTAAGTGACACTCCAGCTGAGATGCACAAGACACCTGACTTTTCTTAGAGTTTCTTTACATATCCCCTTCCTTTAGTATTATCACAGGAACATCATAATCAAGAATTCTACACTACAATACATCTCCATACAGAGTGTCTGCAGAGGTCATGTCATGCTTATTAGATATTATTTCTATAAAAGAAGGCCCTCACTAGAGCAGCACCACCAGGTTGTGATCATGTAGCAAGTGTGTGTATTTACATAAAATCCCTAACGTGGTGTACAAGGGCGTGTATAAAGTGATAGCAATGTTTATGCCTGACTTTGGTGCAGATAGTTGGTAGTTGAGAAGGCTGAAAAATCCACAGAGAATGGCCTGAACTTTAAATCATAGTCGGTTGATATCCTGCTTTACGTTATAAGTCACAAACCAACCACATTTTGAGATTGTATATATGGTGATATATATATATATATATCCGGATTTTGCACCGAAGTTCAGGGGGACTCCATTTCCCTGCTTGCCCTGCGGGACGCACACTAGTGATGACTTTCACGCGCCAGGAGGCGCATTTCAGGCGGCTGGATCTCCCGCAGCGCGGGTGACCGGATTTTGCACCGGAGTTAAGGGGGACTCCATTTCCCTGCTTGCCCTGCGAACGCACACCAGTGACGCCTTCCATGCGCCAGGAGGTGCATTTCAGGCAGCCGGTTCCCCACAGCGCAGGTGACTGGATTTTGCATCGGAGTTCAGGGGGACTCCATTTCCCTGCTTGCCCTGCGTGACGCACACCAGTGATGCCTTCCACGCGCCAGGAGGCACATTTCAGGGGGCCGGTTCTCCCGCAGCGTGGGTGACCGGATTTTGCACCGGAGTTCAGGGGGACTCCATTTCCCTGCTTGCCATGCGGGACGCACACTAGTGACGCCTTCCATGCGCCAGGAGGCGCATTTCAGGTGGCCGGTTCTCCTGCAGAGCGGGTGACTGGATTTTGCACCGGAGTTTAGGGGGACTCCATTTCCCTGCTTGCCCTGCGGGACGCACACCAGTGACGCCTTCCACCTGCCAGGAGGCACATTTCAGGCGGCCAGTTCTCCTGCAGCGCTTGTGGCCGGATTTTGCACCGGAGTTCAGGGGGACTCCATTTCCCTGCGGGACACACACTAGTGACACCTTCCACACGCCAGGAGGCGCATTTCAGGTGGCCGGTTCTCCCGCAGCGTGGGTGACCGGATTTTGCACCGGAGTTCAGGGTGCTTGCCCTGCGGGACGCACACCAGTGACGCCTTCCACGTGCCAAGAGGTGCATTTCAGGCGGCCGGTTCTCCCGCACCGTGGGTGACCAAATTTTGCACCGGAGTTCAGGGGGACTCCATTTCCCTGCTTGCCCTACAGGACGCACACCAGTGACGCCTTCCACGCGCCAGGAGGCGCATTTCAGGTGGCTGTTTCTTCCGCAGCGCGGGTGACCGGATTTTGCACCGGACTTCAGGGGGACTCCATTTCCCTGCTTGCCCTGCGGGATGCACACCAGTGGCGCCTTCCACGCGCCAGGAGGCGCATTTCAGGCGGCCGGTTCTCCCGCAGTGCGGGACGTGCCTGGGCAAAGCCCGGGCCAAGGGCGGGCCCGTCTGCACCCATCTGAGACCAGAGGGGACCGGGCTGGGCCACATCCCTTGGTCCCACTACTTGGAAATTGGATAACCGGTAAGGGGCCTGTTATATTATTACATAATCATTACTGAAGGACATTTGAAAGAATGGGCAAAAGAAAACTGACACCAAGTAATGGGAGCTCTACGGCCAAAAATGTGCCAATCACTAACTATTTGAAAAGTGCCATGGACCTTATCAACAACAAGATAGTACAAGTGGAGGAGTGGTTGGCGGCTACAAAACAGCACTAAATTCAGCCCAAAAAGAGGCAAAGACTGCTCCGGTAGATACTGTGGAACCTGTCTCTGTACCTGAAAATCAGATCACAAATAAAAGTAAGGAGGTCAATACATCTAACACATCTAACATAATTAATTTAGCCGGCACCACAAGAGTGGGCCCCTGTGTATCGATACTCTTGCTTGATATATCAATCCTATCAGATAATTCTGAATTGGTTTCTCCACCAGCGAAAAAGAGTAAACAGCACCCAGTAAATATGAAAGCAAGCTCCCAAAATCAAAATTAGAAAATTAAGCAAAAAAAGGGAAAGAAAGCTACACCGGATGTAAAAGGAACGGGGGCAGGAGATTCAAAGAATTACCTGCAAGGCATTGATACTCTGTTAAAAAAAACTACAGGGAAAAATCGATAATATTGAAAGGCGCGTTATGTCAGAAATCAAGTTAGTGCAAAAAGACATTATTCATTTAACTTAATTGGCTACAAATTTACTGTCACCGGAAATGCCCCAAAAGGTAACGCCTCGTAGCAATTTGGATGTGAGAATACAAGCCCGCCATATTCCCATAACAGAAAAAGAGACAGGAAAAAATCACCCAACATTGGTGGGCCACATAAAGGAAGCACCCAGAGTACACTCTGTCGCAAAACTAAGGGATAATAATCCACAAAATAACATACAGAATAAACATTATCCAGTAACAGAAGGACTTCAACGGCCCATGAGGCCTGGCGAGGTATCTCTCCATCTACCCCCCAGACAACCCCCTACGTTGTTTTTTAAAACTGACTGATAACTCAATAGAGACTTGGGGGACTCTAAAGAACCGGGTTGTGCATTGGTTCTCCTCAAATTCACACTGCAATACCAATACTCTGTCCCAGGAAATAATTATGTTAAGAAGAGTGAGCTGGGTGGGCAGAATGGAAAAATCATGCAAAGGAGATTGTGTTGTTGTGAACTTCCGTAGTCCAGAAGTGGTGGGTTCTCTGTTAGAAGAAATATCAGCAAAATATGTCTTGCCATTTAATTGTCCTGACGACATCATCACTGCTGTTCCACTTGGCTATTATTATAGACCAAGAAATGAGCCCCTCCAAACAACTAGTAGAAATTTCCACAACACGGTCACGCACATGATACCTACCATGCCTAACAGGTTCGCTCCTTTAAGAAGTTGCAGTGAAATTGATTGACTGGGTGAGGATGTGGCGCAACTGAAAGACAGTAATCACATTACCCCTTTAATTAGTCCTGTTGTCAACAAACCAATTGGTTATCCATTACAGGGATACCTAACAATCATGTCATGGAATGTTGCAGGGGTTAAAAATAAGCTACACGATAATGCATGGCTAAAAAGTATACAGAACTGTACTTTAATTTTAATACAAGGAACCTGGCTCACAGAATCATTTTTAGGTCTCGCTGAGCCAGCGCATGCGCTGCTCTGCGAGAAATTTAGTGAGTGGCTTTTGAAAGTGCTACCACAGGCTTTTCCTGGCCTCAAGCTTGCGTTCACGCGAGCGTGCACGCGCGCAGCCGCCATGTGGGTTTCTGTCAAGGCTCATTAAGCCTTGCGTGCCTCTCTCCGCCTTGCTTGCACTTCAATTCCCTCCCCCTCCCCCACCACAGATTGCGTCACTCTGCTGGCCTCCACTCCCCCTCACCCCCCACCCCGCCTCTCTATACTGCAGCATGCCACTCTCTCCTTTTCCCTGTTAAACCTTTTGCTTCTTTATTCTTCTTTCTATCTTTATTTCTGTTTTTTCTTTCATACACTTTCTCTCATACAGCTTTTCCTTCTCTCTAATGACTCACGTTCTTTCTCTTCCACAAATCGATAAACCAGTCAAATAGATACTGTTTTTCAAATTCATAAACATGATATTCATATCCGGTTCCATTAAACAACGCGGGGGGAAATTCTAATTTCATATTTTTGGAGATGTAAGCTTAAGAGCAAACGTGTTTAACTCACGTGCAGGAAAATTATAGTTTCATCAATTTTCACTCCAAATACATTTCCTGTTTTTTGCCACTGACTCGAGTCCGTACTCCTTCCCACTACTCTCACCCATTTGTAGCAGCGTCAAAAGGCACTTTAGGAGCTGGAAGCTGCGCCAGGGGCTTGCAGCCAGAACATGATTCCCAGCGCCTTCCAATACCACGCTGCATTCCCAGCAGTGACACTGACCTTGTCCCAAAACGCTGGGACACGTTCAGTGGCGCTAATCTTCATGGGAGATCGAAGCCTCGGGCCAATGGGCTTGGTTTCTTGAGAGCTAAACTGTGACCGTCCACCAGGATGCTGGTCCTGCACAATACTTTCTATAGTGAAGAATATGTTGTATTGATATATCCAATTATTCGCCTCACACCCGACTGTTGGTGGTGCACGGTGCCCTTAGACGATTTCAAACTACCTGTCTCTTAAGGTTACCTTTTATCCTCTGAGTACGCTTTTGACTAATGGTGCCTTATGCAAGTGTTGCTTTACTCTGTCGTCATACACATCTTGTGTGCTTGTACGCTGGTTATTTGTAAACGCCCATTGGGCTCAAAGGGCTTCAGCCCCCCCGTCGTGTGGCAGCCCGGGCTGAGTCAGCTTCCCGGGCACACACACAGCCACACCCGAGTACTTCACAGGTCTTTAAGACAATTTGCCTGTTAATGAGGCTTTGTTGTGTTTTTCACACCTTCCTAGAGCCCCTCCATCCCCATTCGGCCTATTGCTGGGAGAATTAGCCCCCCGACATTTTTTCTTAGCTGCATTCTTTCCTTGGATCATGTTACTAATGACAGCGCAGTCGCTTGGCTTTCACTTTTGCGGTCGCGTTTAAAAAAAAAAATTATTTTCTAAGTTTTAAGTTGCATTCCTAGTGGGCTATTTCAAGTTGCATATAACAGCACCACCTACCGGCCGCATGTCTCTGGTCGCTCCTAGCTGATTCACTCACTGAAGGGCAATTTTCAGGAAACAACAGTGAATATAGTTGGAAAAAAGTGTCAGTTTTCAAGACTGTAATACACCTTTCGAGTCAACATTCCTTTAGAATATACCTGCCAAGGACTCCTTTCACAAGCTGGAAAGAGAAACTGACGGACAAAATCTACAACGAGGTGGAAGCTCAAATTCCTTCCGATACAAAAGGGGATGATGGACGGAACGTTTGAGCCAATCAAACACTCACCCCCAGTCAACTGATCTGGGTTTAATCCATCATCATTCTTTAGCTCACTCCACCACCCCAGTTCAGACATGGCCATATGCAAATCAGTCTGACCCTGTGCCTCATGGGAACAGTCCAGCCCGAACTGCCAAGCCACGTCTTCCCTGGACCGGAAACAAGCATCCTAGGACCGGTTTCTGGCATTCCAGCCGTCATCAGCCAGGCTTGCTTGAATCCAATGGCAAAGTGAGCAAGGGACCCACGTCTGGGCATACCCCCGCCAACTTAGGGCGAACAAGCGATACAAAGGGGATGATGGACGGAACGTTTGAGCCAATCAAACACTCACCCCCAGTCAACTGATCTGGGTTTAATCCATCATCATTCTTTAGCTCACTCCACCACCCCAGTTCAGACATGGCCATATGCAAATCAGTCTGACCCTGTGCCTCATGGGAACAGTCCAGCCCGAACTGCCAAGCCATGTCTTCCCTGGACCGGAAACAAGCATCCTAGGACCGGTTTCTGGCATTCCAGCCGTCATCAGCCAGGCTTGCTTGAATCCTGTGGCAAAGTGAGCAAGGGACCCACGTCTGGGCATACCCCGCCAACTTAGGGCGAACAAAGCGATACAAAACGGGATGATGGACGGAACGTTTGAGCCAATCAAACACTCACCCCAGTCAACTGATCTGGGTTTAATCCATCATCATTCTTTAGCTCACTCCACCACCCCAGTTCAGACATGGCCATATGCAAATCAGTCTGACCCTGTGCCTCATGGGAACAGTCCAGCCCGAACTGCCAAGCCATGTCTTCCCTGGACCGGAAACAAGCATCCTAGGACCCGTTTCTGGCATTCCAGCCGTCATCAGCCAGGCTTGCTTGAATCCAGTGGCAAAGTGAGCAAGGGACCCACGTCTGGGCATACCCCCGCCAACTGGACTGTTCCCATGAGGCACAGGGTCAGACTGATTTGCATATGGCCATGTCTGAACTGGGGTGGTGGAGTGAGCTAAAGAATGATGATGGATTAAACCCAGATCAGTTGACTGGGGGTGAGTGTTTGATTGGCTCAAACGTTCCGTCCATCATCCCCTTTGTATCGCTTTGTTCGCCCTAAGTTGGCGGGGGTATGCCCAGACGTGGGTCCCTTGCTCACTTTGCCACTGGATTCAAGCAAGCCTGGCTGATGATGGCTGGAATGCCAGAAACCGGTCCTAGGATGCTTGTTTCCGGTCCAGGGAAGACATGGCTTGGCAGTTCAGGCTGGACTGTTCCCATGAGGCACAGGGTCAGACTGATTTGCATATGGCCATGTCTGAACTGGGGTGGTGGAGTGAGCTAAAGAATGATGATGGATTAAACCCAGATCAGTTGACTGGGGGTGAGTGTTTGATTGGCTCAAACGTTCCGTCCATCATCCCCTTTGTATCGCTTTGTTCACCCTAAGTTGGCGGGGGTATGCCCAGACGTGGGTCCCTTGCTCACTTTGCCACTGGATTCAAGCAAGCCTGGCTGATGATGGCTGGAATGCCAGAAACCGGTCCTAGGATGCTTGTTTCCGGTCCAGGGAAGACATGGCTTGGCAGTTCGGGCTGGACTGTTCCCATGAGGCACAGGGTCAGACTGATTTGCATATGGCCATGTCTGAACTGGGGTGGTGGAGTGAGCTAAAGAATGATGATGGATTAAACCCAGATCAGTTGACTGGGGGTGAGTGTTTGATTGGCTCAAACGTTCCGTCCATCATCCCCTTTTGTATCGCTTTGTTCGCCCTAAGTTGGCGGGAGTATGCCCAGACGTGGGTCCCTTGCTCACTTTGCCACTGGATTCAAGCAAGCCTGGCTGATGACGGCTGGAATGCCAGAAACCGGTCCTAGGATGCTTGTTTCCGGTCCAGGGAAGAAATGGCTTGGCAGTTCGGGCTGGACTGTTCCCATGAGGCACAGGGTCAGACTGATTTGCATATGGCCATGTCTGAACTGGGGTGGTGGAGTGAGCTAAAGAATGATGATGGATTAAACCCAGATCAGTTGACTGGGGGTGAGTGTTTGATTGGCTCAAACGTTCCGTCCATCATCCCCTTTTGTATCGCTTAGCTCAAATTCCTTCTCCAGCTGGTAACAAGCACTTTAAATTCTCTATTTTTATTTATTTGCGATGCAGCCTCTTGGTTTTTGTCGGCATTTTCAGATGGATTTACACAGCGCAATTAAAATACTAGGAATTCTAGTTGTTTCGTATCTGTAACCACCTCTTTGTGCGCGCTTTGTATGCGCTCGTATATGGCAATTGTTAACACGTAGTTGAAAATACCACCATTAGGACACACTCATTGTTTGCTGGCTAAGCCTTCTTTCCTCATCGAACTCCTTACAAAACAAGCATTTGCAATGCAATAGGTCTCACATTTACGCAAGTTTGACCTATTGACATTGCAAATAACAATGCCTTTTATTTTTGTTTTTAAAACATAAATAAACAAGCATTGGCATAGCCAATAGGTCTTACCTTTGGGACCTTATAAGTGTTTAGTTAACCAGCACAATATCCTTGGTGCAACAACATCAACTGTTGCATAGCTAAACACTTATAAGGTCCCAAAGGCGAGACCTATTGGCTATGCCAATGCTTGTTTATTAATGGTTTTAAAACAATTTTTACTCACGCAATTGCATCAAAGGCCGGGAGAGCAAGAGGAGGCTTAGCAGCCTTATCCTCAGTTTCCTCTCCATTGATATTAAAGAAAGTTTATACAAAATCACAGTATTTTCAGTTCTTACTCTTTTGTGTCAAAGGGAAACAATATATTGTAGTGATACATTTTTATAATAATGTCTTTGACAGTACGAGACATGGGGTAATCACGTCACTGGAAGAGGAGTTGGATGTTTTTCTAAAGGGACTGGGGGGTGAGTATCTACTAATCTGGGCTGGTGATTTTAATTGTGAACTATGTAAGATTCCAATAGGGAAACAATGTGGCTATAGCGATGATTATGGTGACCCTATCTCTCATTTTACGCACAATTCTTATGGAGAAGCGATTAATTCTGCTATGCACAATTATAATCTAGAAATTATGGAGCCCGGTGAACATGAGGGAGAAAAAGTTATCCAAACATATGAAGGGGCTAGGTCTTCGTTGTGCATTGACCATGTTTTAATATCAGGGAACTGTAAGACTCTTGTTGGAAAATTTTATATACAGGCGAGTCTGTTTAGCGACCATCATCCGCTACTTTTAATATTAAAATCTAGTCTGTACCAACAAGAGAAGGCATGCGCCTCCGCAGTTGATATTAAAACACAAGGTGAGAATGGGATCTCCATTAAGTGGACAGGTGTTAACCCCACAGTTGTTATGGAAAATATAGTTTAAAAAAATCACCAACATATAAATACCTGTTTGGATAAATCCTCCACAAAATTTGGTACTGTGTGCACTTTCCAAAATATTGCTGCTGATATCTCTAAAGATTTGAAGATGAGAAACAAGAAAAATAGGGACCACTGCCCTAGATGGTTTGATCAGCAGTGCTCAAGATTAAATAGGGATTTAAAAGAAGCATTAAAAGTAAGACCGAGGGATAGAGAGAGAATCTGCACCCTCCGGAAAAGCTATAAACAAGCCCTAAACTTGAGAAAAACAGAAATCCGGGAGACGGCGTGGGAAAGCCCGATTCAAGCGGCTGAGACTAAGGATTCTATCTTATTTTGGAAAACAATAGACCAACCATTATTTAAAGATAACTCATCCGTTAAGGTAGAAACACTAGTGACTCCTGAGGAATGGTTGACACATTTTGAAAATATTTTTAACCCCACAAAAGAAATTACTGAGACGGATGAAAATAGTAACTTTATTTTACTGAACATTGTTAAGACAGTACCTATCACCGCAGAGAAGATTAAAATTGCCCTAAAGAAAAGTGCAAGTGGCAAGGCCGCAGGACCAGACGGGGTCCCTATAGATATTTTTAAGTCTAGTATTGACATTTGGTCCCCTATTTTAGTCAATCTTTTTAATGCTATCATTGGAGGGGTGCTACCTGCAACCTGGGTGGAAAGTACAAATAGCCCAATTTTCAAGAAAGGCGATAGAGGAAACGCAAAATCCTACCGCCCAATATCCCTACTGGATTGTACATCTAAACTGATGGGTAGAATTATGTTAGATAGACTGGAATGCTGGGAAAATGAGAATAACATCTTAACCGAAGCCCAGTATGGTTTTAGAAGGGGTATTGGAACGGTTGAGCAGTGCGTTAACCTCGAGTTGCTAATAGGGATGTATACCATCACCAAAGAAGGTCAACTTCACCTTTGTTTTCTTGACCTTACCAGCGCATTCGATTTAGTCAACTATGCCAAATTGTGGCAAACGCTGGAAGGGATGGGTGCCCCACACGATATAATTGTTTATTTATCACAAATATATGCTCACTTAATTTCAAGGATTCGTTATGGCCCATAAGAGGAATACACCTCTCATTTTAGAGTCACCTGTGGGATCAGACAAGGCTGCGTCCTTGCACTCCGTTTATTTTCGTTATATATTAACAATGTTGATTTTTTACTGCAGAATCTAAAAACTGACGCCCCTACTGTAGGTAACCGTGTAACTCCAGTACTTTTATATGCAGACGATGCAGTCCTAATATCTAGGACTGCTAATGGCCTTCAATGTTTGATAGATAACTTCACACTTTTCATGACTGGAAAAGATTTAAAATTAAACTTGAGTAAAACTCTAGTCATGACCTGTGGGAAAAGTAAAGCCAAGAGTAGAAATCACCATGTGGAAGGTGTACACATTGAAAGGACAACATCATTCTCACATTTGGGATTACTTTTTAATGAAATGGTTCCTGGAGTACACATATTGATCTATGTAAGCTAAAGTTTATACGATCAAGTGAGGCCATCTTTAGATTCTCAAATAAAATAGGTAATAAGCCAGTACGAGAAATCCTTATGTTATATAGGAGTAAGTGTATTACAGGTGCGTGCTATGGAGGAGCATTATGGGGAAGAGCAAATATCTTGCAACTACAAACTCTCGAAAATACATTTTTAAGGAGGGTGCTAGCAGTCCCAAATACAACTGCCTCATATATTGTCCATAAGGAGACAGGAGCACCCTATATCAGCAATTCCATTAGCATGGCTGAACTTACACTTTGGCATAGAATCTGGACTAAAGATGAGACACAATTTACCAAAGACATAATAATGGATTGCCTCACACTTGACTATTGCAGAAAAATACCTTGGCTACAGTATATTTAACGTCTTTTAATGGAGTGCAATGTGGCAATCGATTTTTATGATCCCAAGTCTATCCAGGCCTACAATAAAGGGGAGCTAAAAATGAGGGTAATAAACTCTAGGGAATCTATAAGAGATGTAGAGTTGAGTACAAAATCGAGTGTTAGATCATTTTGCGAAGGTCCACTCTCGTTGGGTGTCCAGCTGTACCTTGTTTTTACTAGAAATGTACAACACACATTTTATTTAACAAGGTTAAGGATGGGCACCCTACAATACCAGATCGCATTACCTAGAATGGGGAAGTGGAGTCTTAATCTACCTAATTGCCCATGTGATGGAAAGTCTCCCCAGACCACATTGCATTTTATACTTTTTTGTAATTTTTATCGGGACATCAGGAAATCAATTTTACGATCCCTATTTATTGATAACAGATTGTATACCTATAAATCTGCTTATTATTATATTTGTAATTTGGAAAATGTAAAAACATGTAATGCAGTTATTTTATTTATCCAAATGGCAATCAAGAGAAGAAAGGATCTTTCACATTTGGAAATACTAGCATATGAAAATTAATAGGTCCCTACTTTGGTTGATTAGTCTACTGTATTTTCATCACTCCAATACACTTGTCAAGTGATGGAGATATAACTATAATAAGTAGTAATTCGCGATTCAATTTATTATGAACTGTATATATGTTTTTTCTTCTTTAGTGTTTTTGCGAGCTTATGTTTATATAATCATTGTCTTTTTAGGCTGAGAGATTATCGTGCATTGATCAAATCTTAAATGTTTTTATTGGAAATTGCCTGTGGTAAAACCTCTGGTATGGGAAATTCCAGGTTGGAATGTTAATATGCAACAAATAATTTTTAAAGCAGTTTTATTATGGAGAATTGTTTTTGTATAGAAAGCCTTTATGGTTATATACTATATACCGAATAAAGCTTGATTTGATTTGATATATATATATATATATATATGATGACCACAGTCCTGTGGTAGGTTCTGTCCTCCAGCAACCAAACAGGTACGGACCACAAAGTGGAAATTGTAAATCTTCTTTATTTGCAGTTACAAGTACAAGGAATAAATCAAGCAAGTGCCCAGCCTGACGCGTTTCGACCGTGTTTCCACGGTCTTGTTCACATGACGCACTGGACCCAATAGACCACATATATAGTGACACCCAAAACCACGTGATAAAAAATGCAAATAAATTAATTAATGCCAGTAATCGAGATAAAAAGATCTTAAAGTTGCAAACGCGGTAACGGTCATATCGTCAAGTATTGGCACAATGTTATATAAAAAAACAACTATTTGTCTAAATACATTTGTTTTGTTTATAAAAGGGACCGCACCAACAATTTCCTTATTCATAGTTGCAACAGAATATACAGATAACTCGAAATAAGATTGGTCATAAAAGCATAGTGCTCAAAAGACCTCGACCATGCAGTAAAAAACATCACCAATACTGAACATGTTGATGTCAATGATCTGGCATATAGATAAATTACATTTGCTATAATACATGTGCAAAAAGTGCAATAGAGAAAGTGCTAAGTGTCAAAAATAAATATCATAAATAATTAGCAGCAATACAGATACCCTCATTGAAATTTCGAAGTAAAGTGCAAGTGCATATAAAACATATAAGCTGAGCGCAGACGTTCGATCATTAATATATTAAATATGTTTGAAAGTATTCAATTCATATAAACTTTTACACCAAGCTCAATAAAGTTCCAAAAATGTACAAAAATCAAAAAATTCAAAAAATTGAATAGTAACTCATCATTATAAATAGAGGCAGTATAAAAAGTAAGATCACTGTCTATTATAACTATCTAAAAACATGAAACAAGGGGCTAAAAACCGGTAAAATACTCCATAAAACCAAGTAAAACCAGGTAAAACCAAGTAAAACGAAGAAAAATCCCGGTGAAAGCCACCATGATGCATGTGCATTGTGACCTCAATTACAAAAAAATCAGACAGGAAAAGCCTCTATAAAAAATGAATGAGGGATCATAGTACTATTTAGAAGGGAAACACATCATTAATGCCCAAACGGTATATATTGTATAAAAATGTAAACAAGGTTAGAAGAACCAAAGAAACCAGAAAAAATCACCGCCAAAACCTGGTAAAACCAGGCGAACCTAGATTAAAACCAAGCATCAGCAGAAATAAAAACTAGTTAAATTGTATCTAAAAACCCACAATATATTACATAGCACGAATAATAAGAATGCAAAGTTTATAAAAAATTGTGTAAATCGTCGCTATTATTAAGACCATTTGGCATCTTGGTGTCAAGCAGCATGATAAATTCAGATTCCAGCTGTCTTAATTGTTTTTCTCTATTGCCACCTCTGATACTTTTAGGTACTGAACCTATAACAAAATAACTTAGGTCTTTGAGATTGTTATTGTGGACTAACTTCAAATGACGAGCCACTGGATAGTTAGGATCTGAATTCACAACCGCTCTTAAATGTTGAAGAATTCTATTAAACACTTGCAATTTGGTGCTTCCAACATAAAGTAAATTACAGGTGCATTCCAAAACGTACACCGCAAAATCAGTCCTACAGGTGAAATGACCTTGTATTTTAATTGGTTGAGGACTGAAAGCAGTGACATACTCAGAAACATTTTTACCAAATTTGCAAGCGCGACACGAACTACATTTGAAAAATCCTGATCTTGCTGATAGCCAAGTCCTAGATGTAATTACTTCAGGACTTGTTTTCACTAGTGCGTCTCTCATTGATGGAGCTCTTCTAAACGTTAGTAATGGGAGCTCAGGTAGAATTTGCGATAATGTAATGTCAGACCGTATAATCGGCCAGTTTTTATACAAAATTTTGCGTACTTGTCTTTCCTGTTTACTATAGGTGGTTATCAGTCTAATATTGTTAACAGGTTCAACTTCCTTCAAGATGCTATCCCTGATGGTATTGATAGGCAGGGTACTAGAAATAGTAACTGCTGGACGACACTCGTCCCTAGTACTGTTGTTGGCTTTATCAAGAGCTACCCTGAGATCCTTAGTCTTGTAGCCTCTAACTTTAAATCTATCAAAAGCTTCTGTCTGACATTTTTTAAGATCCTCTTCATGACTACAAATGCGTCTAATTCTTAAAAATTCACCATATGGAATGCTCCGAATAAGATGGTTAGGGTGGGAACTACTAGCATGAAGTACAGTGATGTCATTTGAGATGTCATCAGTGATGTCACTGACCAGGTCATGAGTGATGTAATATGTGACGTCATCAGCAGTGCATTGCGGGGCGCGAGTTATAGTTAGCTGAACTAACTATAACGGGGGAATTTCACGGGTTTTGTACGAGTGCAATGTCCAAGTAACTATAACTGTCCCTAAAACCTATGGTTTTTTCAGTGAATTTGTAAGGTTTTTAAATGCTAATTTCTAACTATAACGTGCCTGAAACCTATGGTTTTTTAAGTGAATTTCAAAGGTTTTTTAAATGCTAATTTCTAACTATAACATGTCTGAAACCTATGGTTTTTTCAGTGAATTTCAAAGGTTTTTTAAATGCTAATTCCTAACTATAACATGTCTGAAACCTATGGTTTTTTGCAGTGAATTTCAAAGGTTTTGTAAATGCCAATTTTTAAATGTATTAATTGTTATTTTTATTTTTTTCATACTGATTTACTACATTTTTTTAAACTATATATTTTTAGATATTTTATTTTTTAAATTACATTGTAATTACATTATACATTACATTACAAAATATACTTTCTCAGAATGAATTAATTTACTTTAAATACTTTGCAAATAGGCAATAGACTTTTAAGTACAGTAGTTACAGTTGTTGCAATGGGCAACACAATTTCAAACACAATGCAACATTGAGCTCAATGTGAATTTCTAGCTAAATGCAATTAGTTACTTTATGGATTACTTTTCTAACCACAGGACTGGATCCTAGATTCAGTCCTGGGACATCTCCTGTAAACAGTTGAGTAAAAGCATTTTGGTTACAGTAGTGATTTTTAAGGAATATTATTGTATTTTAAAAGTTGACACTTAGAAACTTTTTCACATAGAATCACCAATGTTATCCTATGGGAGGAAATTCACTTAGCAGGTAAGTAGTGTTATCGTGACTTTTTCTCACTCAGTGGTGGATCCTGGATCCAGCACTGGTGCATCTCCTGTAAACAGTTGAAAGAATGCGTTTAAGTCATACAGGCGATTTTTAAGGAATATTTGTAGTTTGTGAAAATCGACACTTTGAAACTTTTCTGCTGAAAACCAGACAATGGATTCCTATGGAAGGAAATACAAGTTACTGGTAAGTACGGTTAGAATTACTTTTCAGGGTCAGTGCTGGGCTAAAAGATGCAGCACTGGGTTCTCTCCTGATAACAGGTGAGTAAATCGGAATTAGTATTTCGGCTGATTTTAGAGGAATATTTGTATGTTTCAAAAATCGACACTTAGAAACATTTTCAGCAAAAAGCAGGCAATGATATCCTATGGAAGGAAATTCAAGTTACTGGTAAGTACGGTTAAAATTACTTTTCAGGATCAGTACTGGGCTGAAAGATGCAGCACTGAGGTCTCTCATGATAACAGGTGAGTAAATCGGAATTCGTATTTCGGCTGATTTTAGAGGAATATTTGTATGTTTCAAAAATCGACACTTAGAAACTTTTTCAGCAAAAAGCAGGCAATGATATCCTATGGAAGGAAATTCAAGTTACTGGTAAGTACGGTTAAAATTACTTTTCAGGATCAGTACTGGGCTGAAAGATGCAGCACTGAGGTCTCTCCTGATAACAGGTGAGTAAATCGGAATTCGTAGTTCGGCTGATTTTAGAGGAATATTTGCACAATGGTGAAGGAAGGGGGTGGGGCCTAAGGTGACATGTCTGCAAACACGCCCTGTGGCGCGTTTTAAGTTGGACAATTAATTCCTCCTCAATCCAGAGGGTCCCTAGGGGCCAACTAGCCCACCAGGTACCTCCAGTATGCGCCAGGGGCTGCGTTGCAGAGAGGTGTTCAGAGGCCACGCCCCTTTTACAACACTCTGCAACGCAGCTCCGTGGCGCTTACTGGAGGTACCTGGTGGGCTAGTTGGCCCCTAGGGACCCTCAGGATTGAAAAGGAATTTATTCCCCATCTTAAAACGCACCACGGGGCCTGTTTGCACACATGTCACCTGAAGCCCCGCCCCCTCCCTTTACCACTGTGCAAACGTGCCCCGTGGCGCATTTTAAGTTGGGGGATTAAGTCCCCTTGAATCCTGAGGGTCCCTGGAGTCCAACTAGCCCAACATATACCTCCAAAAAGCGCCACAGAGCTGCGTTGCAGAGAGGTGTAAAAGGGGCGTGGCCTCTGTACACGTCTCTGCAACGCAGCTCCCTGGCGCATACTGGAGGTTCCTGGTAGGCTAGTTGGCCCCCAGGGACCCCCAGTATTCAAGGGGAATTTGTTCCCCCTCTGCAAACGCGCCAGGGGGCGCGTTTGCAGAGTACTGCAGGGAGGAGGGCGGGGCCTCCGGCACGATGCCGGTCGTTTTTTTTTTTCTACTTTTTTTTTAATGGGAGGGGGGCTGCGTGGCCCCCTTCCCTTGCCCACTTTTGGCCCCGGGGACCCCATCCCCCGGGGCCTGAGCATTTTATTTATTTTTTTAAATTAAAAAAAACGGGAAGGGGGCCGCGTGGTCCCCCTTCCCTGGGCCTGTATTGGCTCCAGGGACCCCATCCCCCGGGGCATGGCCTCGATTTTTTTATTTTTTATTTGGAGGGGGCTGCGTGGCCCCCTCCTCAGGCCATTTAAGGCCCCGGGGACCCCATCCCCGGGTCGGCCTTGCACTTTTTTATTTTTTTTAAATTTGGGGAGGGGGGCTGCGTGGCCCCCCTCCCTGGCCACTTATGGCCCCGGGGACCCCATCCCCCGGGGCCTGGCCTCTGGTTGGGGACTGTGGGGGGGTCCCCAATTCCCCCACAGTCCCAGCCGGCTCCCCGCGTCCCTTGGGAGCCGGCATTGCTTTTCCACATGGGGAGCTGCTAAGATGCAGCTCCCCATGTGGAAAAGCAATCAGCTTTGGATATTGGAAGCGAGAGCAGGTTTCCTGCTCTCTCTTCCAATATCCAAAGCAAGTTTGCAATGACAGGACGGGAGCCGCGAGGCTCCCGTCCTGTCATTGCAAACAGCAGTGTCCTGGGGGTAGGCACCCCGGGACACTGCAGGAGCCGGCCCTGGGGGGTGGCGGTCCCCAGGGCCATCACTGGCTCCAGGAGGGGGGCCGCGCGGCCCCCCTCCCAACATTTTCAAAGCCCCGGGGAGGTGGTGGTCCCCGGGGCTTCGGGGGTCCAAAACGGACCCCCATTTTAAATTTTTTAGTGCCCCGGGGAGGTGGCAGTCCCCGGGGCGTGTGGGGGGGCTGGAGCCCCCCCACACAGGTTAAAAATAAAAAAAACAGAAGCCCCGGGGAGGTGGCGGTCCGCGGGGCAGCGGGAGGGCAAAGAGCCCTCCCGCACCATTTTGTGTTAAAGCCCCGGGGGTGGCGGTCCCCGGGCTTGGGGGCCCTTAGAGGCCCCCCATACATAAATTTAACCCCCACCATGCCCCCGGGACTTGGCCCACCCGGGGCAAATTAACATCGAAGCGCGGGGGACCGCGCTTCGATTTTTTCGGCGGGATTCGCGCACCCTAAGCGCATCCCGCCGATTTTTTAAAAAAAATGCTTTTTTCTGCCCAGGGGGTCCTTGTGAGACCCCTGAGCAGACGTAGGGGGTCAGGGTGTTTCTACCCTGCCCCCTTTGTGCGTTTTGCGCACTTGTTTCTTTTTTTCTCGGCAGGATCCGCGCACCCTGAGCGCATCCTGCCGATTTTTAAAAAAAAAATGCTTTTTTCTGCCCAGGGGTCCTTCTGGGACCCCTTGAGCAGGCCTAGGGGTCAGGGTGTTTCTACCCTGCCCCCTTTGTGCGTTTTGCGCACTTGTTTTTGTGCCTCGGTTCTACCGAGGGACAAAATGGCTGCCAACACTTCCTGGTTTGGAGTGTTGACAGCCAGCTGACAACCAATTAGCATGCAGCTCGTGATCGGGACGGTGCGCGCAGGGTGCGCTGAGGGTACGCGGACCCTACTCGGCCATAGATATATATGTGACTTTACTTGTGAATTTCTCAGGAACTACTGAACGGATTTACACCATTTAAGCCAAAGGCACCAGTCTGAACCAAGGGCTACCTCTTTGCCAAATTTGGTGTAATTCCGTTCAGCAGTTCGGGCTGTAGCTGCGACTAAAGGTTCCTATGGAAAAATGAATGGGGAAAACGCGTTTTGGGACCCCCCTTTTTTCTCGGCCCCCGCTTGACGAATCAACCCGAGACTTTCAGGGTAGGAGCGGAGCGGAGCGCCCCAACAAGTTGGAAACTTTCGCGAAGATTCGTCAACCGGCGCCAACGTTATTTCAAATAGAATGTCGTGGATTTCCTATGGATAATAGGTCCTAACTATAACTATCTACTGGCGACCGCCAGTAGATAATATATATATATATATATATATATATATATATATATATATATATGAAACAAAGAGTTACCCACGTGGCCGGCACTCACAGGCAGATAGGATAAAGGCTCTTGTCAGGCTAGCAATGTTCAGCGTCGCTCCTCTTGTGCGCTGATCCGACGCGTTTCGGGAACCATCCCTTCCTCATGGATCATCAAAGAGACAATGCGGCAGGCAATAAGGCTACACAAAGTCCAACTTTTATTTCATTAAATTTATACAAACAGGAAGTCTGTCTCAAGTGAGCCAAAAAAGCATTATGGGACAAGTAGTCCATTGAGGTAAGTAACTCCCAAGTGGGATGCCTGCCACAGAGCAACTTGAAGCAAAAAGATATATATATATATCAAAACAAAACCCTTTCAGGCATAGAGTGACGAATAAATTATGCAAAAACAGGAGCAGAGAACTCTGGGTAGTTCTCAAGTTTAGGTGGAAAGCAGCTCCAGTAAGAGCACTCTCAACACCAGCGACACTCTAAATTTGCTCACCTCAAATGTCTGCTTTTCTATCAAAGTTTTTAAGCATAGGATTAGCGCACTGCTATCCACGCCGAGATAGAAAGGGACAAAGTCTTTAAGCATAGGATTAGCACAGTGCTATCCCTGCCGAGCTGTAAAATGGCCAAAGACTTTTACCACTCCAGGCACAGAATTACAGCTTTGGATTGGTAAAATACCATCCAAGCCAACCTGAAATTAATAAAAGCAACCCATGACACGTGTTTCGCTCTCGTTAGAGCTCTTCAGAGAGGTATAGCTTTGTCCAGACACAAGGGAGCACCGAGTATAAGTCAAAACAAAACACTTTCAGGCATAGAGTGACGAATAAATTATGCAAAAACAGAAGCAGAGAACTCTGGGTAGTTCTCAAGTTTAGGTGGAAAGCAGCTCCAGTAAGAGCACTCTCAACACCAGCGACACTCTAAATTTGCTCACCTCAAATGTCTGCTTTTCTATCAAAGTTTTTAAGCATAGGATTAGCGCAGTGCTATCCACGCCGAGATAGAAAGGGACAAAGTCTTTTGCCATTTTTACAGCAAAGTCTTTAAGCATAGGATTAGCACAGTGCTATCCCTGCCGAGCTGTAAAATGGCCAAAGCCTTTACCACTCCAGGCACAGTATTACAGCTTTGGATTGGTAAAATACCATCCAAGCCAACCTGAAATGAATAAAAGCAACCCCTGACACGTGTTTCGCTCTTGTTAGAGCTCTTCAGCGAGGTATAGCTTTGTCCAGACACAAGGGATCACCCAGTATAAGTCAAAACAAAACCCTTTCAGGCATAGAGTGACGAATAAATTATGCAAAAACAGAAGCAGAGAACTCTGGGTAGTTCTCAAATTTAGGTGGAAAGCAGCTCCAGTAAGAGCACTCTCAAAACCAGCGACACTCTAAATTTGCTCACCTCAAATGTCTGCTTTTCTATCAAAGTTTTTAAGCATAGGATTAGCGCAGTGCTATCCACGCCGAGATAGAAAGGGACAAAGTCTTTTGCCACTTTTACAGCAAAGTCTTTAAGCATAGGATTAGCACAGTGCTATCCCTGCCGAGCTGTAAAATGGCCAAAGCCTTTTACCACTCCAGGCACAGTATTACAGCTTTGGATTGGTAAAATACCATCCAAGCCAACCTGAAATGAATAAAAGCAACCCTTGACACGTGTTTTGCTCTCGTTAGAGCTTTTCAGAGAGGTATAGCTTTGTCCAGACACAAGGGAGCACCCAGTATAAGTCAAAACAAAACCCTTTCAGGCATAGAGTGACGAATAAATTATGCAAAAACAGAAGCAGAGAACTCTGGGTTGTTCTCAAGTTTAGGTGGAAAGCAGCTCCAGTAAGAGCACTCTCAACACCAGCCTCACTCTAAATTTGCTCACCTCAAACGTCTGCTTTTCTATCAAAGTTTTTAAGCATAGGATTAGCGCAGTGCTATCCACGCCGAGATAGAAAGGGACAAAGTCTTTTGCCATTTTTACAGCAAAGTCTTTAAGCATAGAATTAGCACAGTGTTATCCCTGCCGAGCTGTAAAATGGCCAAAGCCTTTTACCACTCCAGGCACAGTATTACAACTTTGGATTGGTAAAATACCATCCAAGCCAACCTGAAATGAATAAAAGCAACGCCTGACACGTGTTTTGCTCTCGTTAGAGCTCTTCAGAGAGGTATAGCTTTGTCCAGACACAAGGGAGCACCGAGTATAAGTCAAAACAAAACCCTTTCAGGCATAGAGTGACGAATAAATTATGCAAAGACAGAAGCAGAGAACTCTGGGTAGTTCTCAAGTTTAGGTGGAAAGCAGCTCCAGTAAGAGCACTCTCAACACCAGCGACACTCTAAATTTGCTCACCTCAAATGTCTGCTTTTCTATCAAAGTTTTTAAGCATAGGATTAGCGCAGTGCTATCCACGCCGAGATAGAAAGGGACAAAGTCTTTTGCCATTTTTACAGCAAAGTCTTTAAGCATAGGATTAGCACAGTGCTATCCCTGCCGAGCTGTAAAATGGCCAAAGCCTTTTACCACTCCAGGCACAGTATTACAGCTTTGGATTGGTAAAATACCATCCAAGCCAACCTGAAATGAATAAAAGCAACCCCTGACACGTGTTTCGCTCTCGTTAGAGCTCTTCAGAGAGGTATAGCTTTGTCCAGACACAAGGGAGCACCCAGTATAAGTCAAAACAAAACCCTTTCAGGCATAGAGTGACGAATAAATTACGCAAAAACAGAAGCAGAGAACTCTGGGTAGTACTCAAGTTTAGGTGGAAAGCAGCTCCAGTAAGAGCACTCTCAACACCAGCGACACTCTAAATTTGCTCACCTCAAATGTCTGCTTTTCTATCAAAGTTTTTAAGCATAGGATTAGCGCAGTGCTATCCATGCCATTTTACAGCTCGGCAGGGATAGCACTGTGCTAATCCTATGCTTAAAGACTTTGCTGTAAAAATGGCAAAAGACTTTGTCCCTTTCTATCTCGGCGTGGATAGCACTGCGCTAATCCTATGCTTAAAAACTTTGATAGAAAAGCAGACATTTGAGGTGAGCAAATTTAGAGTGTCGCTGGTGTTGAGAGTGCTCTTACTGGAGCTGCTTTCCACCTAAAAACTGGCAGAAGATGAGACGTTGGTAATCCGCCCGGCAGACAAAGGCGGAAACATTGTTCTGTGGGATAGAAATCTATACATCGAAGAGCCCAACAAGCAACTGAGTAATCCCAGATTCTATGTGGAGACCAACATGGAAGAATACAATGAAAGTATCATAAAGATATGGGATATGCTGACAATTTGGAAGGATCAAGGAATACTACGATGGGAAGAATTCTGCTATCTTAAAAAGACTATCCCAAACTACCTAGCTTTTACCTCCTACCCAAAGTTCATAAAAATGCTACTAGACCACCAGGGAGACCTATTGTTTCTTCTATAGGATGCGTATCAGAACACATATCCAAATATGTGGACCATTTCCTTCGTGAATACGTAATGACTCTACCATCTTACACAAAGGACACTAAAGATTTCTTGGGCAAAATAAAAGACGTGATCTGGGAAGAAGATTTCCAACTTATAACCATGGATGTGAACTCTTTGTATTCCATCATAGACCACGGCCTAGGCATACAATGCTGTCATCACTATCTAAAAGGAAGAAGAATATGCTATATGGAACACACTACAATGTTACTAGATATGATAAGATTTTGTTTAACTAATAACATTTTTTTATTCAATGGTACCATGTATAGACAAGTCCTCGGAACAGCGATGGGGACTTGTTTTGCCCCAAGTTTTGCTAACCTTTTTCTTGGGGTATGGGAGGAAGAAGTACAAAAAGGTTTAGAAATTGATGAAACAGAAGGAAAGATCGTTAAATGGCTGAGATATATAGATGATCTTTTTATTATATGGAAAGGAAGTGAGGATTCAGCTAAGAAGTTCATCTGGAAACTCAATATGAACAATTTCAATTTGAAATTAACATACACTATCAGCAAGACAGCTATTGAATTCCTAGATGTAGTGGTAGAGGTAAAAGAGAACCGCATTTGCACTAAATTACACAGAAAGGAGACTGCTGGGAACAGCTTCCTCCATGCCCTCAGCAGTCACCCTGAAACCTTAAAATGGAGTATACCATTTGGTGAACTGCTGAGGGCAAGGAGAAACTGCAGTACCCAAGAAGATTTTCTGGCAGAACAGGAAACCATGATAAACAGATTTAAAGAAAGAGGATATCCTAAGTGGGTACTAGAAAGAGCCAAAGAAAAGGTAAGCAAAATCCCACGAGACCACACACTACAGGACAAAATCAGTGTAGAAGAGGACAACCAACCGAGAGTTATCTTAACATACAATTCAGAATCCAAAAAGATTTCCAAAATTTTAAATCAGAATTGGAATATCTTGGCATGTGAACCTACACTAGCCAAAGATCTACCGATACGCCCACAAATAACCTACAGGAAAGGAAAAAATCTTAAGGATATCCTGATGAAAGGAGATATAACTAGCAAACACATAAACACTACTCTTAACCTTAAAGGTTTTTTCCCATGTGGACATTGCAGAGCATGCCGCAGTAGCCACATGCGGAAAAAATATCGTATGCCCACATCAGAAAATACTATTAATCAATTCCTCACATGTGGATCTAATTACGTCATCTACATCCTAGAGTGTCCATGTAAACTACGATATGTAGGCAATACCACCTTAGCAGCCAAAAAAAGAGTGATGGAACATATGAGGGCAATCAACAACAGAGACCCTCATTACCCTGTAGCGAGACACTTTACTGAGTCCCACCTTTCAAACAGCTCTCTACTTACATTTTTTGCGATTGAGCAAATCGAATACAACAGAAGAGGTGGAAATAGAGAGCTCCAATTGAGACAGCGGGAATCATGGCACATAATTAATCTGCAAACTAAATACCCTGGGGGCCACAATCAGGATGAGGAATTGAGTGTACAACTTCATGAACGGTAATAATTTCTACCCTTGAGAGTTCAGAGAGTCTGTAGGATTGTTATAACTATGTATGCGTGGATAACGAACATTCTGTGTGATATTTATGTAAGATTCATTTTTAATTAGAACCATAATACTAACATATGGTTTCCTTCTTTTCTGTTCTTTTCTTTTAAACCACAGGAGGAAAGGAAGGGGCCGACTCCAGCGAAGACTCGTCTTTGACCCCCCTACCCTTTTCTTCAATATCACATAAAGAGAGTGATACAGGATGAGCACGTATCCTAACAGACAAGAGAACCCTTTGTTCCTAACTATACATATTATGTTCCTCAATGTCTGTGATAAAACGTTATTAATGTTTTTAGAAGGTGATAAGAATAGCACTTGGTTTGATTTTGATTTTAACTCTAATTTTTTCGTTTTTGTTGAAATTTGGTGAATACTTGGGATGGTTTTGTTGGGATTTAGGTTAGTATATCATTGGACATACGGACTAATGTGATGACCCAAAGACGTATTTGGGCATTGCGTACTAATAAATACGACACTATGTCGATAACAGTTTATCGTGGTCAGGGATTCTATGACCAAATATGTATGTAACCTAGAATGTACACAAAACTACTATAGTGAATACAATTACTGCCATTAGAAATAATACCATTCTAGTATGGCCGCAACTTACATGCAGCACAATTGTGCCTTGGTGTAGTTATATTGTATGTTCACTAGGACTATTACTGGACATAAATGGCCAATATAACAATGTGTATAACCCAGAATTTTTTTTAAACTACTATAATTAAGGAAATACAATCACTTCTAGGGAAGAATAACACCATTTAAAAATGGCCGCTATGTTTACATACATTGGATCACTACATGGATAAAGTCCGTTTTCTCTTTATGTACTTCACTTTACATATGCATGTCTGTCCCACAACTCAGTGTGTGAGCAAGCCTGCTGTGTCAGGCGAAACGCGTTACTGGAAAATAAACCAACTTGGTGGTGGATTAAACCCTTTGTGATCGCCTGATTTGAACTTATTTTGGAATTGTGAAAGTCGGCGTGCTCCGCCGGCAGTGGCGATCTGCCTGCCTATGGCGGGGGGAGACGGAAGGAGCAACGTATTTTGGAATATATATATATATATACATATACATATAAAAACATACATATTCAAACAATTCAATTTAATTTTCTTTATTGCAGTATGTCTGTACTGACGTGGTTTGGCTGATCCCAGCCTTTCTCAAAGCATACAAGCCCCACAACCCAGTGCGAGCTTTGAACATCAACATCATGGATGTAGACAAAATACTATTTAAAACACATTTTGTCTCCCTTTTTTATGTGTTTAGGGTGTCTTAGGGTGTTATGTTGGTGAGAAATGTCATGCAGTTTATGCTCTTACTCCACCGTTTTTTATATTTGTGTGTATAAACTGTTCTTCACAGTTTTAAATCATCCTATGTATACTTAGATAATCAGTCTATATCCTATATGCTACAGGTCCATACACTTGCAAGAGTGCTCTATGGGCTTATTTACTTGTTTAACAAATCCCTGTGTACCCTGCAGATCATCCAAAATCTGGTAAAATACCTAAATGGATCATGTTCTTTGAGCAAGCTTCTGTGCATAACCTGCAAACACAAAGTTGCAGAACTTGTTGGTTTTAACTGCTCAGTTTGTTATTCTAGTTCATTAAAATTGAAACCACTAGAATAGCTGGTAATTGTCAATTGTTAAGTGCTACATTGGCAGTTGCCAGGTTTAAGTCCTAAAAAGCAATAAGGTTAATAAAACTATAGATATCAACATACACAAGTTAAATAATAAACTTCAAAAAACATTAATTTTTTCGGCTATCTTAATTGCGGCATTTGGTATATCTTGTTCCCCTCCTTTTTCTACCAGTATCTGCACAGGCAATTTGCAAATGTTTTGTGATTATTATAGGGCTTTATAATGTAAAACATTTTCATTCTGGGCATGAAGGTATGGTTGTGTCCAGCTCAGCTCCCTTTGACTTTGACCCCTGCTCGCAGTCCAGATTCAAATGGGATACAAGGAATTGATGGTTGTCCATATATTAGGAACCTGGGGTGCTGTCAGATAAAATTAACATTATCTCAGCCAATGGGCCTCCTGGTGTTAGCTTTTATCTTTCTGGCTTTGTTGCTGCTGGTTTTGAAATTATTTTGCAAAAGTGCAATGTTGGAGGAGCTGCTGGGACCTCACCAATATAAAATAAAAACATTGGCTAAGAGCAAAATATTTTTGGTCTGAAAAATAGCACATTGCCATGCTCGTGCATTGCGCTGAAGTGAACTACTTTGTATGTGGATGTGCTCCTTGTGTAAGAGCAGAATGCTGTCACTCATAGTGAAGTCAATAGCAGAATTGGGCTGACACAGTGCTGTATGCTATAGTTTGAGGAAGCAAAAAAGTGAATGACACAATAACAGACAAATGTCCCCTGTCCTGCAAATTAAAAAAAAAACCATAAGGGTGCAGGGTAGCTCTTGTGGAGGGTCCCACAGGAACCCTTCGGAGCCAAAGATTTTATTTAAATGGCCAATTTTTCCACGATCATGCAGGACTGCTGCAGGACCTCCTAAGAAAAAGAAAATGGCTGCCGGCCATTTTTTATAAATTAATTGGGGAGGGGCCCCAGGGTTTGTGCCATGTACCTTTGATTAAGGGGAGGAGGGCCCTAAGGCTCCTCCCATGGCCCCCAACTTGCTGCTTTGTGGGTGCTCCGGGTGGTCACCAGGTCACCCACTTACAAATAACACAGGCCTGGACGTAAGGTCTTCCCATGGCCACAATAGGCTCTGGAAGGGGGCAACAAACCCCCCGCACCATTAGGTTAACTGTGTCCCAGGGGGGTGGGCCCAAGGGCCTATTAATGCTCAAGGAGGGGGAGGTGTCGCCCCTCTCCACTTTTGAAAGGAATATGGCCCTGGGGGATAGGGTCCCCTGGGCATATTAAGGCTTGGGGAGAGGAGCTGCATGCCCCCTACCCTTAACATATTTGTTTTGGCCTCAGAGAATGGGGTCCCCAGAGACACTATTGGCTTGGGGGGGAGGGCTCTAGGCCCCTTCCCCTTAATTTAACCAAGGTCCCTGGGGAAGGGGTCCCTGGGGCAATGGTTGTCTTGAGGAGGAGGGCTATGGGCACCACCCCTATAATTAGACTTTGCCCCTCCCAAGGATGGAGTTACTAGGGTCCATTGGGGCTCAGGGAGGGAGAGCTGCAAGTCCTGTCCCCTAAAAGAAATGCTTTGACCCCAGAGGTTGGGTCCCTGGAGCCTCTGAAAGCTCAGGTAAGGAGGCCATGTGTGCCCTTCCCCTGTAATCCTGGGGCTAGAGTTCCTGGGGCCCATTTGGCCACAGGGAGGGGGACTGTGCAACCCCTCTTCTAATATAAATGTTTTTGTCCCCCGGGGATGGGGTCCTGGGACCAAGAGTGACTGGGGAGGGGACTGTGCGACCTACTCTCCCAGCAGGGAGTTTGCTGTATGTAGGGGCATCGGATGCAGTGTTGGCTGCAGCATGCATGGCATGGGGTTGCTTGCCTGCATTGGGTTGGCCACAGGGCCAGGCCTTGCAGCCAACTTCCTGCCACACACGGCCAAAGGACTGGAATCAAAATATATCCTTGACCTCCATACAAAATTCCCTGTAGGCTTGAATAGGGACGAAAAAATGGAAGTGCATCTGGGTTAATTATGTGCAGTGTGATGCTGTTTCCCTTGTTATATAAGAACAATTGAGATCTCCAAAACATTGATTGAATATAGGACTTTTAGTGGTGTAGTATGAATTACATGAATTAGAGTCATTGCTGTCCTATGTATTTATTCCCCATAAGATATGTGCGTATTTATGAATAGCTGTTGGATATCAAATGATTGGTCAACCGAGTGGAGGAGATTTATGATATTGAAAGCTTATTTGTTTACATTTTGCTACATGTTTGCACAATAGGGTGAGGTTTGTTCAGAGTGAAATCATAATGAAGATATAAAGCGAATATGAATTTCTCTTCACCCACAGTGGGGCATGTGCAATAAGCTGTATATAATGATTATTTATGACCCTCCTATGGATGTTTTTCTATACAGTTATATATATGTATTTATTTAGATATTTATTAATGTACTTTCCTTTGAGGACAGGTTATGGAGTTTAAGATGTATGAGGTGAATATTAATTGTGGCACCTCCGTGGACAATATATGATAATAAATGAGTTTGATAAATGAGAGTATCAACATCAGGAGATATGGGCACTGGCCCAATATTACATTGATGAGCTCCATCCCCTCATGACTTCAATACTATGCACAGCGAATAAAGTTTTTTTGTTTAAACTACATATAAAAAAAAGTTTTTAAAAAGAGCAAAAACAGAAAAAGTTTAATAAATGTAAGGTAATTTAATATCAGAAAATGTATTTGATTTTTATACATTATGAATTTTAGCTCATGATGTTGATGTTTAAAGCTCGCACTGGCTTCTGGGTCTTGTATATTTTGAGAAAGGCTGCGATCAGCCGAAAAGTGTCAGTACAGACATACTGCAATAAAGAAAGTTGAATAAATTTGCCTTTTCTGGAGTGCCCACCCCTTTTTCGCTTTGCGAGGAGAAAATTTGAATATATATATATATATATATATATATATATATATATATATATATATATATATATATATATATATATATATATTATGTACTGGCGGTTGCCAGTAGATAGTTATAGTTACAACCTATTATCCATAGGAAATCCGCGACATTCTATTTGAAATAACTCTCTTGCCGGTTGACGTATCTTCGCGAAATTTTCAAACTTTGTGGCCCGCTCCGGTCCGCTCCTACCCTGAAAGTCTCGGGGGATTCGTCAAGCGGGGGCCGAGAAAAAGGGGGTCCCAAAACGCGTTTTCCCCATGCAATTTTCCATAGGAAACTTTAGACACGGCTACAGCTCGAACTGCTGAACGGAATTACACCAAATTTGGCAAAGAGGTAGTTCTTGGTTCAGAAAGAACCCTTTTGTTAAATGGTGTAAATCCGTTCAGTAGTTGCTGAGAAAATCAAAAGTAAAAAGATAGTGATATCTATGGCCGAGTAGGGTCCGCGTACCCTCCCGATCACGAGCTGCATGTTAATTGGCTGTCAGCTGGCTGTCAACATTCCGATTCAGGAAATGTTGGCAGCCATTTTGTCCCTCGGTAGAACCGAGGGACAGAAACAAGTGCGCAAAGCGCACAAAGGGGGCAGGGTAGAAACACCCTGACCCCCTAGGTCTGCTCAGGGGTTCCACAAGGACCCCTGGGCAAAAAAAAAATCGGCAGGATGCGCTCAGGGTGCGCGAATCCTGCCGGAAGAATCGAAGCGCGGTCTCCCGCGCTTCGATTGTATTTTGCCCCCGGGTGGCCCAAGTCCCGGGGGCATGGTGGGGGGTTTAATTTTATGTGTGGGGGGCCTCAAAGGGCCCCCCAAGCCCCGGGGACCGCCACCCCCCCCGGGCTTTTTTTAAAAAATGGTGCGGGAGGGCTCTGAGCCCTCCCGCAGCCCCGGGGACCACCACCTCCCCGGGGCTTTTTTTTAATTAATTGAACAACCTGTGTGGGGGGCTCCAGCCCCCACACGCCCGGGACCGCCACCTCCCGGGGCACTAACAAATTAAAATGGGGGTCCGTTTTGGACCCCGAAGCCCGGGTACCACCACCTCCCCGGGGCTGTGCTGATGTAGGGAGGGGGGCCGCGCGGCCCCCTCCTGGAGCCCTTGATGGCCCTGGGGACCACCACCCCCAGGGCCGGCTCCTGCAGTGTCCCGGGTGCCTACCTCGGGACACTGTAGTTTGCTATGGCAGGACGGGAGCCTCGCGGCTCCCGTCCTGTCATTGCAAACTTGCTTTGGATATTGGAAGAGAGAGAAACCTGCTCTCTCTTCCAATATCCAAAGCTGATTGCTTTTCCACATGGGGAGCAGCATGTTAGCTGCTCCCCATGTGGAACAGCAATGCCGGCTCCCAAGGGACGTGGGGAGCCGGCGGGACTGTGGGGGGATTGGGGACCCCCCCACAGTCCCCAACGGAGAGGGCCAGCCCCGGGGGATGGGGTCCCCGGGGCAAGTAGTGGCCCAGGAAGGGGGCCACGCGGCCCCCCTCCCCAAAAAATAAAAAAAATAAAAAAAAAATGGAAAGGCCGGCCCCGGGGGATGGGGTCCCCGGGGCCTTAAATGGCCTGAGGAGGGGGCCACGCAGCCCCCTCCCAAGAAAATAAAAAAAGGCCATGCCCCGGGGGATGGGGTCCCCGGGGCCAATACAGGCCCAGGGAAGGGGGCCACGCGGCCCCCTTCCCGTTTTTTTTTTTTTTAAATTAAATTTAAAAAAGGGGTAAGGCCCTGGGGGATGGGGTCCCCAGGGCCCAAAAACAGGAAAAAGGAAGGGGATACACAGCCCCCCTTCAGGGGACAAAAAAAAAAAAAAACGATCGGGCCCGCAGGCCCCGCCCCTTCCTTCACCACTCTGCAAACGCGCCCCTGGCGCGTTGCAGAGGGGGAACGATTCCCTTGAATACTGGGGGTCCCTGGGGCCAACTAGCCCACCAGGAACCTCCAATATGCGCCAGGTGGCTGCGTTGCAGAGACGTGTAGAGAGGCCACACCCCTTTTACACCTCTCTGCAACGCAGCTCTGTGGCGCTTTTGGAGGCATATGGTGGGCTAGTTGGACTCCGGGGACCCTCAGGATTCAAGGGGACTTAATCCCCAGCTTAAAACGCGCCACGGGGCGCGTTTGCACAGTGGTGAAGGGAGGGGCGGGGCTTCAGGTGACATGTGTGCAAACAGGCCCCGTGGCGCGTTTTAAGATGGGGAATCAAATCCCTTCAATCCTGAGGGTCCCTGAGGGCCAACTAGCCCAACAGGTACATCCAGAAAGCGCCACAGAGCTGCGTTGCAGAGAGGTGTAAAGGGGTGTGGCCTCTCTACACGTCTCTGCAACGCAGCCCCTGGCGCATATTGGAGGTTCCTGGTGGGCTAGTTGGCCCCTAGGGACCCTCAGGATTCAAGGGGACTTAATCCCCCAACTTAAAACGCGCCACGGGCGCGTTTGCACAGATGTCACCTCAGGCCCCGCCCCTCCCTTCACCATTGTGCAAATATTCTTCTAAAATCATCCGAAATACGAATTCCGATTTACTCACCTGTTATCAGGAGAGACCTCAGTGCTGTATCTTTCAGCCCAGTACTGGTCCTGAAAAGTAATTTTAACCGTACTTACCAGTAACTTGAATTTCCTTCCATAGGCTAACATTGACTGGTTTCACTTGGAAATTCTTCTAAGTGTGGAGTTTTGGAACTTTAAAATATTCCTCTAAAATCAGCCGAAATACGAATTCCGATTTACTTACCTGTTATCAGGAGAGACCTCAGTGCTGCATCTTTCAGCCCAGTACTGATCCTCAAAAGTAATTTTAACCGTACTTACCAGTAACTTGAATTTCCTTCCATAGGATATCATTGCCTGCTTTTTGCTGAAAAAGTTTCTAAGTGTTGATTTTTGAAACATACAAATATTCCTCTAAAATCAGCCGAAATACGAATTCCGATTTACTCACCTGTTATAAGGAGAGACCTCAGTGCTGTATCTTTCAGCCCAGTACTGGTCCTGAAAAGTAATTTTAACCGTACTTACCAGTAACTTGAATTTCCTTCCATAGGCTAACATTGACTGGTTTCACTTGGAAATTCTTCTAAGTGTGGAGTTTTGGAACTTTAAAATATTCCTCTAAAATCAGCCGAAATACGAATTCCGATTTACTCACCTGTTATCAGGAGAGACCTCAGTGCTGCATCTTTCAGCCCAGTACTGATCCTCAAAAGTAATTTTAACCGTACTTACCAGTAACTTGAATTTCCTTCCATAGGATATCATTGCCTGCTTTTTGCTGAAAAAGTTTCTAAGTGTTGATTTTTGAAACATACAAATATTCCTCTAAAATCAGCCGAAATACGAATTCCGATTTACTCACCTGTTATAAGGAGAGACCTCAGTGCTGTATCTTTCAGCCCAGTACTGGTCCTGAAAAGTAATTTTAACCGTACTTACCAGTAACTTGAATTTCCTTCCATAGGCTAACATTGACTGGTTTCACTTGGAAATTCTTCTAAGTGTGGAGTTTTGGAACTTTAAAATATTCCTCTAAAATCAGCCGAAATACGAATTCCGATTTACTCACCTGTTATCAGGAGAGACCTCAGTGCTGCATCTTTCAGCCCAGTACTAATCCTGAAAAGTAATTTTAACCGTACTTACCAGTAACTTATATTTTCTTCCATAGGAATCCATTGTCTGGTTTTCAGCAAAAAAGTTTCAAAGTGTTGATTTTTACAAACTACAAATATTCCTTAAAAATCACCTGTATGACTTAAACGCATTCTTTCAACTGTTTACAGGAGATGCACCAGTGCTGGATCCAGGATCCAACACTGAGTAAGAAAAAGTAACGATAACAGTTTTTACCTGCTAAGTGAATTTCCTTCCATAGGATAGCATTGGTGATTCTATGAGAAAAAGTTTCTAAGTGTCAACTTTTAAAATACAATAATATTCCTTAAAAATCACGACTGTAACCAAAACGCTTTTACTCAACTGTTTACAGGAGATGTACCAGGACTGAATCTAGGATCCAGTCCTGTGGTTAGAAAAGTAATCTATAAAGTAACTAATTGCATTTAACTAGAAATTCACATTGAGCTGAATGTTGCATTGTGTTTGAAAATGTGTTGCCCATTGCAACAACTGTAACTACTGTACTTAAAAGTCTATTGCCTATGTGCAAAGTATTTAAACTAAAGTAATTCATTCTGAGAAAGTATTTTTTGTAATGTAATGTATAATGTAATTACAATGTAATTTAAAAATAAAATCTGTAAAAAAAAATTGTTTCTAAAAATGTAGTAAATCAGTATGAAAAAAATTAATATAACAATTAATACATTTAAAAATTGTCATTTACAAAACCTTTGAAATTCACTGAAAAAACCGTAGGTTTCAGGCACGTTATAGTTAGAAATTAGCATTTAAAAAACCTTTGAAATTCACTGAAAAAACCATAGGTTTCAGACACGTTATAGTTACAAATTAGCATTTAAAAACCTTTGAAATTCACTGAAAAAACCATAGGTGTCAGACACGTTATAGTTACAAATTAGCATTTAAAAAACCTTTGAAATTCACTGAAAAAACCATAGGTTTTAGGGACAGTTATAGTTACTTGGACATTGCACTCGTACAAAACCCGTGAAATTCCCCCGTTATAGTTAGTTCAGCTAACTATAACTCGCGCCCCGCAATGCACTGCTGATGACGTCACATATTACATCACTCATGACATGGTCAGTGACATCACTGATGACATCACTGATGACATCTCAAATGACATCACTGATGACATCATCCACGTGATAATCTGATGCACCTCCTCACACCCTAATATAATCTTTGATACACCCACTCTAAATTACAGACTGCCATTCGCAAAACCATAGACACTCCAACACCAATAACTACATACCCACTCACTGATTCTTAGGTCTACACACACACATCCACTCACTCACCCGTACAGTCACTCATACTTACGGTCACTCAGTACAGGACTATCATATGCACTCTTACTCCTATATAGACACTCAAACAACGCCACTCATCCATAGAGATACTCAGACACCTAGTCAGTCATGCAAATAATTAAACACACTGCCATTTACTCACCTATACAGTTATACACACACCAGCTCACTTACTCATACAAATAGTAGCACATTGTTACGCTCTTATACAATCACTGATACAAGCACACACTCATCCATACAGCCACTATCACAATCACTCACTCTTGCTTATAGCTATTTATATACTCCAACACACATATATACTGCCTTTCACATATGTAGTTACTCACACATGTACCACTGGGACATACATTCACTCACTAACACACTCTTACACACACTTACCCACCCATACAGTCTATCACAGATGCACTCTTGAAACCATCCACCCAGTGAATCACCCACTCACACATCTATGCACAGAGTTGCACACACCCCTCCCACACAAACACTCAGGCACCCATACAGATACTCAGACAAGCATTCAATAACTCATATAGACACTCATTTAGCTATTCACAAACACATGCAGCCACTTACACAGCAACAGACAGACGGATACAGACATTCACCCAGTTTAGTCACTAACCCATGCATTCAGTAAGATACGTTAAATCACTCACTTATAGAGTCAGTCACGCACCTACTAAATCATCCATACAGACACTTACACACCCACTCATTCTTCAATACGTCTTTTCCTATATATATTAAAAATATTTAAACTTTACAGAAACACACAGTCACTGGATGATGTCATCAGTGATGTCATTTGAGATGTCATCAGTGATGTCATCAGTGATGTCACTGACCATGTCATGAGTGATGTAATATGTGACGTCATCAGCAGTGCATTGCGGGCGCGAGTTATAGTTAGCTGAACTAACTATAACGGGGGAATTTCACGGGTTTTGTACGAGTGCAATGTCCAAGTAACTATAACTGTCCCTAAAACCTATGGTTTTGTCAGTGAATATATATATACATACAGACAACAGTGCACTGAGAATCAATAAACAGTGACTTCTTCTTATATCTTTGCTCAAGATTTCTTTTATTTTATTCTTTGAGTCTTTCTTTCAATACAGCAATCAGCCTCTAATATTGAAATTAGCCGCAAACGGCCAGCCAACACGTGTTTCGCGCCAAAACGTGCTTCTTCAGGGCTGTTACAAACAAAAATAATGTATCCATAAAACTAACAAACAAAAGAACACATACTTCAATTCTGCTATGTATGCTACATCAAATTCTACCTCTCTAGAGATAACATTTCCTATTTCACAAGACACTCATAATGGTTCATGTCCTTTGATTTAAATTCTGGTACAAAAAGGAAAGAACAGTTATACATTGTGACTAAATTCCTGTGCGTGACTTTAATATTTTCTTTCATTCATGGGAATTTCTAAATCTCCATGTCATCTAACATCATAAGGTTTTGATGTCACAGTGTGGACATAGGTCGTTCCCCCTTGTTCCTCTAATGGCCAATTCTCTAGTTATTATTCATATTTAGTAAACACAAATAATTACCTCTTAAGTCAATGTCTTCTAATTTCATACATCTTTATCATTCTTTATTAGTATTCCCATCTCACAGGGTAGTGTATCAATTAGGTCTGTAGTAAATCAAGAGTACAAGAACAGACTTAATTTCCTGTTCTCATTTCTAATATATGTATTCCTTTTTTAAACAAACATATGTCTTTCCATGTTCTTATCTAAGTTTCTCACCTTTTAGGTTATTTATAGATTCCATCTCCTATTTCCTTTTAACAAATTCTTTTAGTTGTTCTCATCAGTATCCAGTCAGTGTTTTGTTACCCTTGATAAGGGTCTGGGAAAGGAACAGAATAATCATCACCTACAGTTCTATATATATATATATTGTTTCTATATAATAACTTATTTAGGTGCTATAGTCAGACAGTTGGGTGTTTTTGCCCTTTGGTTAAGTAAATGTCTTATTCAAACATTTGCATTAATTATCCACTCTATATATCCAATAGTACTCTGTGATGTAAGAAATCCCTGGTTCAGGATTTCAATTTTCGTAATATCATGCTTAATTTAACAGTTGTGTGGTGCTATACTGCTGCTCTTCACCATATTAAAAGCCTTCAGTTTAACATGCAAGCGTGGTTTATTAGTTTATAAAATGTATTCACATAAACAGATTAACACTTAGAAGTGCATTAGCAATGCGATACTGTGTTTAGATAAACTTGTGAGGCTGCTGTGCATGAGCACACACATAAAGCCCCACTTTGCGCGCTCACAGGTGATGCCAATTAAGGCCACGGTAGCGTTTAAATAGGGAGGAGAGCTCAGTCTGAACGAGTGCTGCATTTGTTTCAGACGGGAAGGACGAGGCTGACAGGCCGGTTACGGTAAGCAGGATACCTTGTGGAATTGAGGGGACGGGGCCTCTTCATAGCCAGTAATGAGGGGGCGGCAAACTTTAAATATGGGCATAGAGTAATGGAAGCAAAAAATGTTTTAAGGAGCAATCTGAGCAATAGTAACCACGCTTGCATGTTAAACCGAAGGCTTTTAATTAACCCTGGGCGGAGTTCGCGTAGTCGCGCTACGCTGAGTTCCGCGAAGAGGTAAAAAAACTCAGCGAGCTACGCAGAATTCCGCGAGCGCGCGGAGTTGCTTGTTCCGCCCGTTCGCGATGCGTTTTTCCTGTTCGGGAACGTGTATTGCGTGTTTGGGACGCTGTTTGCGTGCTCAGGGGGAAATATCTCGCGAACTTGCCCATGCGGTCGGCAATGGGTGCGGCCATCTTGTTTTTCACTTGTCCCGCCCGTTCGCGATGCGTGTTTCCTGTTCCGGAACGCGTATTGCGTGTTGCCACCCATTCGCGATGTGTATTTCCTGTTCGGGAACGCGTATTGCGTGTTCGCGACGCTTTTTGCGTGCTCAGGGGGAAATATCGCGCAAACTTTCCCATGCGGTCGCAACGGGCGCGGCCATCTTGTTTTTCAATTTTTTGCTATGGGTCTGGGCCTGCTTTTCTATCCTCCCTCTATCTTTTCAATCCTTTGTTTCCGGAAACTTTTTTTTGATCTTTTTTATTTATTATCTATCTCTCTATTTTCCTGATTCTGTATTTTGAGTTTTTTTCTTCTTTTGTGTGTATTTCACTACTTTTTCACTCTTTTTCTATTACTTGCTTTTTCATTTCTTTTACTTACTTTTTTAATTCCTACCTTTTCTTTTCCGCCCCCCAGAGTACCAGAACCATGGCAAAGGGCAAGGCTCATAGCCGCAGCCAGAGCCGCGGAAGGCGGCGCCCAAAAGGGGTGCAGGCACGGTCCTTATTTGGAGAGGCGAAGGTGGCCGCACTTGTTTTTTTTGTGCAGCGCCACCTCCCCTTAACCCTGGCGGCAGGCCTGGGTCCGGGTACGGGCTCCGGGAGCGTCACCAGCGGTGGGGAAGGGTGCGCCGGGCAGTGTTTCGCTGCTCTGGGGTCCGGCGCACCCATAACCAGCTTACGCACCGGTGGTCCGATATCCTGGATCGGGAGCAGGACCTGCTAGACCTGCTAGGAGTTGAGGTCCCAGGGCTTGGTGAGTAGCTATTTAATATTACTACTTTGTGTTCTTCTTCTCTGTGTTATATATTGCGAATATAATTTTTTTCCGAATAGCAAGAATGCTGCTGCTTACATTGCAGGTAAATTACGTTTAAAAATCTTCTGTGATTGTTATGCCACAGGTGCTCGGCGCTACTAATCTTACTTGTTTGCAACTTTGCGCTCGCTTGGGCTGATTATGTAAGAGTTTACTTTAGAGAACTTAAGTTAGGTAATGCTAGAGAGACTCTAGTCCTTCCTTTGTCCTCCTGTCACTAAGAGATAGTGGTGGATTGATAGGTTTAGTTACTTATTGGAATTAGTTGGTAATTTTTTAGCAGTCTGCGTGACGCATCCTCTGTTACGTACCTAGGCTTAGTTAGTATTCTGGAATCAGAATGGAACTCTGGATTAGTGTTCATAAATAATAACTAGACGGTCCGCGAATCCCGCGATAATAATACTACTAGTCGACCAGATTAGATAGGTCAATTTTATTGCAATTGTTGTTTCCATAAATGTTTTTTTGAGCGTTTTTAAAAATATTTGATTTGTTTCACAACAATCATCATTGTGTGTCTCTTTCTTTCTTATATCTTTCATGATCAGCATCCAGGGGCAAGAAGACGGGGTCGTTGGAGTCGGCGGGAGCAGCTGCAGAAGATGCCGGCCAGGACCGCTCCTCTACTGAGGGCTCTGCTGCTGGCCCCAGTAAGTCCTCCTGTTGTTAATATTAATAATTGTACTTCCCTAACTTTTACTGCACCTTATTTTTTCTGAACTATTATTTCCATTTCCTAATTCTATTTTTTACCAATTCTTCTTCGATCTAGACTATCTGTTTCTAAATTCTTGTTATCCCTGCCTCTAACTGCCTCTGCTATGACTCTCTGTACTACTACTATTAGTCTGTCTGTAGCTAAGCTTGCCCAGTTGGCCACTCTTTATTTAAAAGGTTTTAAAACTCAGATTCACCAATAGCTCTAGCCACTGAGTTCAGTCCTTTGGGTTGTCCTCTTCTAGTCTTTTTAATCTTGAGGCTTTTCGACAATTCCCACCAACAAAATGCCCAACCAGATATTTTACTATTTTTGATAGGATAGGACATACTACTACTAGTCTACTCTAGTACCCGATTTGTACTAGTGATGTATGTTGTATATGTATTAACTTTTTTTTCAATCTTGCTAGTGAAAAAGAATAAATTGGGGAGGTGTATATGGCATCTAAAAAATGTGTAATGTTCTTTCTAGGCGTACCGACCACTAGTGCCGGGGCCAGCGGCGAAGGCGACGCGGCCAGTAAGGAGGGAGCAGAAGATGCGGCAGCTGCAGGGGGTGAGCCATCAGCAGTGGCGGGCGGTGGTAAGTTATATTCCTTACTTATTGACATTACACTCGCTGCAAGGGTGTACACTGTACTGTTGAGAGAGACTAAGTTGTTGTGAACAACGGTTGAAGAAGACACCCTTTACTTAGCATTAGCAATAGCATTAGCGGCGGGAGTCGAGTAACTAATGGCCTCTTCTATCTGACTTCAACTCAGCTGTGAAAGTTTTATGGAGAAGACTAAGAGTCAGATCAGATGACCTTGATGGATGGGTTGAACGAAAAGTGAAAGAAGAGTGGATGGAGGAAGGACGGGCGAGATGTAATATTTATGACTGGCAGAGTAGGATATGCGGGATGCATGCATAGGTGGCTGATAGGAAGGAATCAGATGCATGGGTGGTTGAAGGATGGGCGGAAGGTGAAAGAAAAGATGCCTGCCTGGGTGGGTGAAACTGTAAGGGTGGATAGCAAGAAACCTCCGGGGTGTTTCATGGGTCAAACGCAAAGTCAAGGCAAGCAAGGAAGGAAGGACGCATGGGTGGTGGTTTAAAAAAAAAAAGAATAAATGTTTGTTGTTGGTGAAACAAACTAAGGTTTGTTGAGAGATTAAGAAGAATGATAGACATGTTTACTTTGAATGGATGGATGCCTGGATGGTATTCATCATAGATAGCATAGGTGGAGACTGTCACTGGATGAAGAGTCTTAGGTGGATATTCTCAAGAACGTGTGTTAATTATCGCCAAATTCGCTTAACGCAACTTCTCACATCGCAGTCCATCACGGGAAAATAACACCGTGTTAACACAGTATTCACAACCCGGCGGCACCATGATATAGTCTCACGATAACGTGACAAATGCCCGCATTAAAATTAATGCGAAGCCCAAAAAATGCGAAACACGAATGCAAAAAAAGTTGCGAAGTCCCAAATCGCGAAAAAAAAATCAGCGAGAACCAGCGACAGGCCTGCGAATCCCACAAGACATGCGGGAAAATGCATCACAAAAGCAGAGAGAAAAAAAAGATTAAAAAATGAAACCTCGTAGCACCATGGACGCACCCGGACCCAGTGCAGAGGACAACGCGAACCCCAGAAGCCCCCCAGACGACCAGCCAGGAACCCCAGGGAAGGGGAAGGGCAAGGAGAAGAGGAAGAGGAAGACGGGGTTCAGTCCTCAGGAAAACCGGATCATCGTCACGGAGGTGACAGAACACTACCAACAATTGTTCGTCACCTCCACTGTGTCATCGGCAACACAAACGGAAATATGTCAGTACATCGTGAACAACGTGAATGCAGTCAGAGTGACGAGGAGGACAATGGAAGAGGTCAAGAGGTGCTGGAATGATGTGAAGGGCAAAACCAAGAAGAAACTCGATGCCAACATGAAAGCAGCAACGCAGATTGGAGGTGGGGGGACCAGCGGCACACCAGGAGCTGGATGACAGTGAGAAAATGGTGGCCACAGTCATCAGTCGGGATACGGTGCCAGGAGTTGGGGATCAGGACACTGCTCAACATGACCTGACACAACATCAACAGGGTGAGTACCGACCAGGGACTGGGGGGACGGGGGGAGATGGGCACAATGGCACACATCCACAATTAAGTAGAGCACACTGCACACCCACAATGACTCTGGAACATGTCCCTGATCCCCGTGCCACACAGCAGCACACAAACAGAAACTCAGGGAATGTGTGTTGCATTGAATTTATTTGCACATGCAGTGCCCGTGGTCATTTTGCACTGTCTCATGATTGCCAAGGACTGACACAATGTGACGTCCTCATGTGAAGAAATTGTGAAGTACGTCAACGAGAAAGGAGTACTGGGGGCCTGTGTCGCGGAGGCCGTGATGATCTGAGGAGGCTGCCAAGGTCGCGGGCCTCAGGCTTGGAGCTTGCACCGGCACGTGGTGTGCCCTCTTTGACACACGCTGGATGTCGGCAGGTGAGCAGTGAGGTCTGGGTGCGCTGGGGCGGGCAAGACGGGTCTTGGCAACAGCGGCCTGGGGTACAGCAGGTGCACAGGATCGCAGGCAACGCCGCTCATGGCGTCGGCCTCATGGCAGGGTGAAATGCGCCGCCCTGGCAGACACGTTGTCCATTCCAGAAGAGAACCACGCCCAGAGTAACGGGCTTTTTATTCACACCCCTACACTGGCCTGGCGTACGCCGGGCCAGCCCACTCCGCTCACGCTTACAGGGGGGGACGTAACAAGCTACATTTCTGCATTCTTCCCCAATGGCTGTGGTTACATGGTTGCGTCCACTGTCCAGCACATCCACGCCACACTTGGCATTGTGTACATTCACAGTCATGGGTCACTTGCCTCCTTCGCACATGCCTGGTTCCCACCTCTCCCCCCATTCTGCTATTGTGTGGCTGAGGTGCCATGCCGTTGATGGCTTGTGTATATGGCTGGCCCAGGTTACCATAGTAAGTTGTGTTGTCGTGTCTGGAATGTGGGAATGTTGTTTGTCATGTTGTATGTGGTTTTGTGAAGTGTACATTCCCTGAGTTATGAGTTGTATGTTGGTGGAGTTGAGGTGTGTGATGTGTTCAGTTGTTACTTACCGACGAGCAGTGCAATTCCATAGGTGGCATCCTGAAAGCGCTGGTTGATGATGGGCTGTCGGAAGATGAAGGAATCATGCACACTGCCTGGGTAGTTGGCGACGACATTGGTGAAGAGTCCCCGGTGGTCCACTATTGCCTGCACATTGATGGAATGCATGTGTTTCCTGTTGCGGTAATTGTGTGCAGTGGCGGCAGGGGGCATGAGGAGTACATGTGTGCAGTCGATTGCCCCCAAGACGTGCGGGAGCCAGCTATGGCGTAGAAGCCTTGCTTGATCTCCAGCTGTTCCTGCGCAGTGTGTGGGAAGTAAAGTTGCTGGGGTACCAAGCTGATGATGGCATCCCGGACAGGTGTGAGGAACTTTGACAGGGCTGGCTGTGAGACTCCTCCGACTCTGGCAGTTGTTGGTTGGAAGGTCCCAGAGGCCAACAGGTGCAGCATGGCCAGCAGCTTTGTCTGCGGAGGGATGTTGGTTCTACGCTGTGTTGGTACCGTCAGCCTGTGGGCAATGAGGGTCAGGATGTGGAGGATGGTTGTCCTTTTGAGCCTGTAGTGGGCAATGACTTCCTCTGGCGTTAAGTCTCCGAGGCTGGTGCGTTTTTGGAAGGTCCGGTGTCTTTGTCTGCGCTGCCTCTGTGGTAGTCCGGGGGGGTCCTGGGTGGGGTGGGGGTCCTGGCGGTGGTGGCGGCGGGTTTTGTGGCCCTCTAGGGGCTCCGAGCTGCATGATCAGTAGCTCCATGGCATCTGTTGTTCTTGTGGTGTGGCTGTGGGCTGGGCTCCCTTTTATGGTGCAGGTTGTCGTCCGACTTAACACTAGGTAGGAGCAGGTGTTAAATCCAAGCTGCTAACGCGCCTTATCGCATGTTTTTGATTCTTATCGCTGATCTGGCAGGTCGTTGTGAATGTTGCGAAGTGGTGTTTCCGCAGGTTTTTGCACGGGAACGCCTACTCTGCATCTCATTAGCGTTAGTTGCCGGTGTCGTCCGTGGCGATGTTTTTTGCGGCTGCTATAGCAGGAAAACTGTCGATATCAGCTGTTAGCACCTGCTTGTGAATAGGGGGATAAATCTATTGCCACTTTGGCTGCGATAAAGTGCCATAACTCGGCGATAAGTCCTTGAGAATATGCCCCTTAGTTTGAAGAGAATGTAAAAGAAACCGCGCCAGAGAAGCAAAGCCAAGGAGAATAGAAGTTGTATTTTCAGAATACACCCTTGACTCACAGTAGTTTGCAAGCACAGCATATATATTGTGTATGTATGTTGTTATCAAGCACCTCCCTCCGACTCTGAGGCCCGCTCCCTACCTATGCTAATTTATATTCGACTGTGTCAGCCTGCCATGGGTGGCCTTTCGGCTGCATGTTTATTGTTTACACAATCAATCAAAACAAAGTACCTCATGTCATCCCATATATAAGCAATGATCATTTGGATCAGATATCATCTGCCTTTTTGTAGTAGTCAGGGCAGGGTGAAAGTGAAATTGAGCAGTTGCCCTTGATGTAACAGAGTACGGCCAGTGCCACCCGTAATAGAAAAATACGATGATTGTTCAGTCAGCTTCCCCACCTGCAGACAGAAGTAAATAAAACTAACGTGAGCCTGCGTCACAAGTATGTTTGTCTTGGGCACAAGCTGACTGAGCTGGCATGCCGGCTACAACAAGGTTACGTAAGAAGATTGGTGTACTGTGTACTCGAGTCCATAGTGCTAGTATAATGTCTGAAACTCCCACAAATGTTAGAGGCCGAGGAAGTGGGAGGACTCAGGATAGATACATACCACAAATGTTATGTACTGTGCTTGCTATTGCTACTGTGCCACTATGTGTAGAATTAATTTGTCTTACTGTTTTGCTAAGAGTATATTGTTACAATAGCCTTTTTTTTCTTCTTGATAATGCTACTCCTTCCAAAGGAAAATCTAAACTGGACAGGAAGCTGGAGGCCATCCAAACCAAATACCGGCGGCTGGTGGTTCTGGCGGAGGAGGAGGAGGAGGTGGCAGCAGCTGCATCCTCCTCCAATGCCCCGGGCCCCAGCCAGGCCCCTCCAGTGGTACGGCGCCGCGGTTAGGCAGCCTCCCGCCACCGCACTACTTCATCCAACACTGCTGCCCCCCCTGTGGATGCAATTGTAGGGCATTCAAGCGCCGCATGCTCCTCCGAATGGCACGCCTGGAGGAGCACCTAGAGGAGCAGGTAAAGGTCCTGGTGGACAAGCGTCTCAGAGCCCGCCGATAAAGACCCTGTTGGATTGCCCCTTTTTTATTCCTTTTTTTCTGGGGTGGGAATTGGGCGTTGGGGTTTTATTCACAGGACATTGGTTGGACTTTTTCTTGTTGGACATTGGTTGGGGTTAGGGAGAGGGGTGGGTCAGGTGTTATGGGATTTTTCCATAGTTTATTTTTGTTAGGGGATTAAATTATATTTATACCTAAACTTTACATACGATGTTAATGTTTTGTGGGGGGTTACTGTTTTACATCACATGGTTTCCTTGCTGATGCAGGGCCACAGCCAGTGTTTGATTTAAATAATCTGCCGATGTTGTAACACACAAACAGATAGATGCGGTACCCCTCACTGAGTGACTTGTCCTACTAGTACTGTCAGTCTCTCCTCCTAGTCTATGCATTCTGCAACAGGAGGACTCAAGGGGTGTGTGAATTAATTAATTAATTTCCATTATTAATTATACCTCCCCCAAACTTCATCTCTTACCTGTGATTGATGTTTAACTTAGGCACAGCGATAGCTGCATGGCGATGATGGTTTGGTTTCCCAAGATGCCATGGTTGTGGTGGTAGTTGTAGACACTGGCAGTAGCATTTGCAAAAACAGAAAATGAGACAATCAGTTGCCTGAGAGAGACTCTGGGAGGAGTAGTAGAACGAAGTACAGTACAGTACACAAGAAGACTGCCAAACAATAATAGTAATGCTGATTAGTAATGCTAAAGTAAAATAAAACATAATAGTGGCGGGGATAGCCTAGTACAACAAGTTACAAACTGTAGTTGTGTCGAGTCACTCGACACAAGCGTAACCTTTAGTGCTGTGTAGGAGGATGATGAATCCAATCGATACCGTCAATTAATTGTGATGGATTCAGTTCCTTTGGAAAAAAAAATTGACTTGCAAATATACTGAGCATGGGTGGGCAAGCAGAAGAAGATCCTCGCCCTGCCTTGAAATTGAATTAGTGTTGCTTTCACCACATCCGCCCCAGCAAGCGTGTGATAAATTATTGGTGTACATTTAATTTAGTCACACCTCAATATAAATCACACAGCCCGGGGGAAGAGAGTTAGGGTTTGATGAATGGTTGGGAAGGGGGGTTTGGGGAAAGGTTTGACAAAGATAAACACTACGCATGGACAAACAACAAAAAAACACAATCTTGGCAGACGACCATCATATCCATAAATCTGTTAAGGGAGAAAAAGGAAATGCATGCATGATGATGATGATGACTTGATGGTTAATGATAAGTAGTACTTACTAACTAGACTAGTAGACAGTACAGGGAAGCAGTATATTATTAATTATTATGCAATTTGCCATGCCTGTCTGCCCTCAGAGAGACCTAAATTACATACATTTTTACTTCTGTTGTACCTGGCTTACTTTTTAAAGCTAGCAAAGAAAATTTAAAAATAGCTGTAGGGATCAATTATAAGCAGAGAGCACACAACAACAACACACAGTCATAATGATTGAAGAGAAAAAATTAATCAAATTATTTAAAAGATGATGAATGTTGATACCAAAGTGTTACTGTATGTTATCCTGGTCAAATTGGGGAGTTGCATCTCGGCATTCCTCTTGGTCCTCCCTTCCATGGACGCTGCATCCGTCAATCTTGGGTGCCACTGCCTGCCTGGCGGATGCGGATTGGTAGGTGAGTGTGAGTTGCTTTTCTCTGTTTAGCACAGGGTAAAGGCTGGCCTGTAAGTCTAGATGGAAAAACAAAAGGGATATTTAAAAATCAAGGAGAAAAAAAAAGCATAAATTACGGAGGAGTGCAAACACTTTCAGAGCGGCATGGCTAAATCATGTCTACTCTGTTGTCTGTTTCCAGCATTAACCTACAACAGCAACATGACAGAGCAGGCCCACAGCGTCCACCCAGCCTCCATTTAGCTTAGATTTTGACTGAGCCAGACAGAGCACACATGTCACATATACAGCAACATAGCATTTTCCAAAGTAAGTAACTAAATCAATGGCATGCACAACTGTCAGTCATACCACCACTACTACACTTGTGACTCGACTCCACCACTACACAGACATGTAGGTCTGCTGTGGTTGTTGTTGACTTGTTTACCTTTTATGCCACTCATGAAACGCCCTGAGTTATTCCATCAATCATCTCCGATCCTACTGACTGACTGCGAAGATATTATGTCACTGTGGTCATCATCATGGTGTTGTCCAACTCAGTCTGCAGTGTACCGAGTGAGTCCAGAGATTCCATATTCAAAAATGCAATGGATCGGCCTGCAGTAGAAGTTCAATTTTGTTATTAAACAACAAGAAGGGAAACATTGACTTGAGTCACTTTTAGTGTGTAGATTAAATAATAGTACATAATGAATTCACTTCATGCACAACAAACAACAACAACACAAACACCAATCACTCAGAGTCAGCGTCCAATGCATGCCATCATTACCTGTTCCTTGTTCTCATCATAAGTTAAGGGGCAGTCTCTCTCAGCTCAGAAAGGAGGATAGCTATAGTAGTCATCATGTTCCACTTCTTTTGGAGGGACTCGACGAGGCAACATTTCTTGTACTATTCTCCATCCAATCATCATTTGGCTTGAGGGAAATGGATTTAGGGTGAGTCAGGAGGATGGAGCAGGACTCGGAGGAGTGGACTTAAATTAAATGCACACAGCTGCAACTCCAATATGGCAATAAAAAGACTAGAAGACGGTGGTAATGGATTTGTTGTGATTTGAAGTTTCGAACCAGGAAGACAGAGACACAGACAAATAAAAGTAAATAAGGAAGAAAGAAAGTAAGAAGTTCAAAGCCTAGTTGTCAGGAAAGTATAGCTCATCCTCAAACTCTGGTGGTTCAACCAGAAGTAGGTAATCATCTAACACACTACTTCCGTCACCTAAGTCCACATCTTCCTGCGTTGATTCACATATTTTGTAATTCGCTGGTATAAAGTGCTGATTCATTTAGATCATGGTTAACCTCTCCACGTTTTTGGGTGAGAGACTGGTCCTTTTCACTGTTACAATGGCACCAGCAGCACTGAAAACACGCTCAGAAGAGACACTTGTGACAGGGCAAGCCAGATAGTTTATCACCAGCCTGCTGAGCACTGGCCATTGGCCCCTTTTCCCATACAAATACAGCAATGGGTTTTGATCAATGTAGACCTCTGTTGGATCATCCAGATAGGCCTGGACCATCCGCTGAATGTTCAGGGGTGATCCACTTTGCTAGGCCTCTTTTGTCTTTGCATCAGCATTGGACCTAACAAGCCCTTGCTGTAAATACCAATCCTTTGCCGATTTTACTGGGGCTGATGATCCGGATCTTGCTGTTGTCAATAGTGTTGGTGACCGATGTGAGCCAAACGCACTGCCCTCAGTCTCTGAAGTTGAACTTGACGCCAGATTCGCTGCTGCAGTACTTGTTGTGGGTTTGAGTAGCGGACCTTTAATTACCAGCCGTTCATTTTCCAAGTCACTGGCTGCCTCAGCTATCCATGTTTTGTACTGGGCAACATCCACTTCTGAAAAAGGAATTAATGTCTTAGTGTTCAGTGCCGATTTGTACCGTAAATCCAGAATTGTGGCACAAATATAATGTTTTTCTGAAACAATGCGAGTTTGCACCCTTGTATTTTCAGCTAAGCGACGGGATAAGCTCTCCACCAACTCATATGCTTCATTTTTTTCCTCCACACCTGTGTACATTTCAGACACCTCCTTCAGCTGTTGCTCTAGCATGTGCAACAATGGGATAGCTTGGCCCATAGTACAGTCCTCCCTGCTGACTTCACGTGTGAAGAGCTCGAAAGGAAATAGCATCTCTGTCAGGCATTTAACTATGCCCCATTGGTCCATCTGTGCCTTTCACAGTCGCATCCCCTCTTTGCATGACATATTCATTGATTGGTCTGTACTGATCAAACAGACGATCAAGCATGTAATAAGTTGAGTTCCAATGTGTTGGCACCTCCTGGATGAGTGCTTTGACTGGCATTCTACGCTCATGTTGAATGATCCTCAGCTGCTTCCGGGCTTTAAAAGAATGGCTGAAATGTGTGCATATTCTTCTGCAGGTGGTCAGTAAGTTGCTGACTCGGTCTTCTTTTTTCAGAAAGTCTTGAACAATAATGTTAATGCAGTGCGCCAAACACAGGACCCTGAAATAGCCACCATTCTGCATGGCCCTAACTATATTACTGCCATTATCCATGGCAACAAAACCAATGTTAAGCCCTCTTGGGCGCAGCCATTCAAAGACCTTGCTGTTAAACTCTTCCAAAATGTTTACAGCAGTATGAGATTTCTCCATGGCGAACATGGCTACAGTTGCATGTTTACGAGTAGCATTAAAAATCTCAGCAGTGTCAACAACACCTGCTTCAGATATCTATTCTCTAACCCCCACAAAAGAGATCCAGTGTGCAGTGATGCACATGTAATCAGTGGCTTGGCAACTGGTCCACATGTCTGTTGTCAGGTGGATATTGTGAACAGCACTCTGCTGCAAAGCTTGTCCAAGCAATACCAGCACGTCATGATGTAGTGCTGGAACAGCAACTCTGGCGAAATAGGACTGGCTGAGAACCTTCCATTTTGGGCAGATGGCTGTCACAAATTCAAGGAAACCCACCCCTTCCACAAAAGAAAAAGGGAGAAGGTCCAGCACTAACATTTTAGCAAGCTTCGCATTGTACAAAAGTGCCGTTGGGTGGTTGCGTTTGTACTGCCCCTCCGACCTAAGCATGCTGACAATGGTAGGCTGGACTTTTTTCCTTTCTGGTGCAGCTGATGCAGGTGACTTCTTGAACCCAGTTAGGCTCAACGACGCACTTTTTTTCATTGCGGTACTCTGTTTCCTTGGTGTCTCAGCCTGACTCTTACTACGGTGCCACTGAGATGTTGTGGAGGATGTGGGAGGTACCACTACACTGCTGGGGACAGGGCTACTTTGTGTACCAGAGAAAATGTCTCCCTCTTGTTCACCTTCCACCGCGATCATATCTTCTTCTACTTCTTCATCCCCACCAACAGCAATGGGTGCAGTTTTACTTTTTTGTGCGCTAAGTAGGTGCGCCTCCCACTGGATCATGTGGTGTTTTTTCAGATGGGTTGTTTGGCCTCCGGTACCATAGTTTGTACCAAGCTTACCCCGACTAACACCTTGTCGACAAATTGAGCATATAGCAATGTTCTCCTCCTTACTGCTGACCGAAAAGAAGTCCCAAACTGCGGAGGTGTACTTTCTTGTGCTGCTGGAGGTGCCACTTGTTGCAATGCCGGATGAACTGGAGGGTGTGCCTGGAATTTGACTCTGTGCAGTTACAGTACCACTACCTACTGAGGTGGTGGTTGTGCTGGATGTAGGTCCCTGCCGGGCCTTTGCAAATGCAAATATGGAAGCTGGAGGTCGTGTTGGTGTTACCTGTGTTGGTGGTATCCGTGCCACATCCCTCACAGCAATTTGGGATGGGGTAATAATAATGTCGGTCTCCATCTCCACTGGGGCGGGAGTGATCTTCATGATAACTGGCTCATCATCATCCTCCTCTTCTACATCTTCCTCCATAACTCTAAGGCTTTCTGGAACCTTCATTTTCCTTAGCCTTGTCGCGTGGCGTGCCGCACTCTCAGACTGAGCTGGTGGGTTCCAAGTGGTATCTAGATCATCAGAAGGGGGGCTTGAAGAAGTTGTTGATGGACTAACCCTCCTTTTCCTTGCTGGGGATCTGGAAGACAATGGATCTTCTGAAAGAGTGGCTTGCTCTTCTTCCTCTGCAGGAAGCTCGATTTCCTGAACTGCCCGTACTTCGGGAGGAACAACTACTATTGTGGGCTGTTGTTGCGGCTGTTGTTGAGGCTGTTGTTGCGGCTGTTGTTGCGGCTGTTGTTCCGGCTGTTGTTGCGGCTGTTGTTCCGGCTGTTGTTGCCCACTTATCTGAGTTTCCGCCTGCGTTGATTGGGTACTACTTTGCAATAATGACATTTCAACATCACTGCTCGTTGGCGTTTGCGCAAGTAGACTGGCTACCTCTGCGACACTCATGGGCTTGGGCCTATGTTGGTGGGGTGGGCCCGCTGATGCGGAGGTGCTGCTCCTAGCTTGGTCCCCGGACACTGCTGATGCAGGCGTAATTTTTTGTTTCCCAAAAAACATCTGGGGCGCACACCAGTCTTGGTAAGTGGCAGTGCCACTTCCTTCTTCTGTTCCTTCTTCTCACTGGCAACTTTCATGGTACTGGAGGACCTGGTACCTTTCTTTGGGGCCATCTTCTTCTTCCGATGTCAGCAGGACACAGGTGCACAAGTTGCAGAGATGTCTGTGGTCACACGTCACATGACATCGTGCGCAGCAGGACTTCTGTCTGGCAGTACAACGGGTGATGATGACACCTCCTCCTCAGTCTTTTGTGCACCTAAAAGCAAAGAAGCCAGAAGAACATCAGTGAAATGTTGCATTTGTTGTTGTGGTTCAATTATTACTAGTACAAACAAACAAATATAATATGTAACTTAGTGTGTGGTGGTCACACTTGTTTGTGTTATATTATTACATTTTGTTAACTCAGTTTAAGTTATAAAAAAAAAACATAACAATGTAGCCATTTGTGAGACTTTGACATGGTATACTGTGTACACTCAGGAAGGATAGGAAAGAAGAAGAACAAAAACAAAAATACAAATACAAATGTAATGGAAGTGGAACCTGTTTGGCATTAATTTGCGCATCACGTCATTCAGGGAGCTACAGCTGGCAAAGGGGATGGAAGCAGTAAGCCAATAGGAACAAAGGAAAGACATGCAGGCCTATATTGCAAAAGCAGCACACTACTAAACTACCACCACAAAATGGCAACCAGCCACATGGTCACTCACAGTCACAACAAGCAGGAGGCCTGGAAAACAATGAACTCAAGCAGGCCTATAATGGCCAGGCAAAGGAGGCATGCTAAACAACACAGCTTTCATGCAATAGAATGCAAAAACGAAAATCCACAGGGCTAAACAAGGTGTGCAAGTTACACAACAACCACACCACACACACAACAAAGGCATTTATTTAACACACACCAAAAAAGTGAAATACCCCAAAAAATACACATTTTGCAATTCAATCCAATGCCATCCATGCCCTAAATGATGTTTAAATTCAACAGACACCACAGAAACAGTTGTTTCATGCACCCATAAGTAGCTCTGGTCCTACTGGCTACCCACAATAAATTTAAAAACAAATGATGAAAAGTACAAAAAATGTAGTTGCAGAGACTGCAATGCCCCAATCAAACAAACAACACCAACTTACTTGTAAAATCTCAAATCCAAAAGTCCTCAAATCCAATGATATATGATGCAGCAGACTCAAAGAGTGATCCTTCCAGCTCCAAATCCATATGAAAAGTGAACAGGACATGGACAAAGAACTGGGAGGAGCCTGCTGGACAGGAACAGGAAGTTGGAGACTCTGGGGCACTTCCTTCCTCTCCAAAAAAAAAAGAAAAAAGAGAAAAAGGACTCCTTGCACAAAAAAGTACAGCCAAATGTCAATCTGAGGAGTTTTTTTTTCATCCAAATCATCATTTTCGAGAAGGTTTTATGATGCTAGAGAGATTTTCTTCTCCAGATTGCACATTTTGCGTGTTCGGCAGCGCGAGCTTCACTGAACTTCCGTCAGAAGTCAGAAGGCACGTCCGAATGACGTGATCACGATCGCACACTCTCGTGGGACCATGTGGCCGGCTACCAAATCTCGTGGTGCACGCGAACGGATAGGAAATCTCGTCGGCGAACGTAGGGATCCCGGTAAGTCGCTACCGCGCACGCGAAAACGCATTTTGAAAGCGCAAAGAAGAAAAAAACTCTGCTGCGCTGCGGGGAGAGGAGTTTTCGGTAACTCCGCGTTCTACGCGGAACGCGGAGTTGCCAAAAATCTGCAAACTCCGCGAGCGGAGCGGATTTTACCGCCCAGGGTTACTTTTAATATGGTGAAGAACAGCAGTACAGCACCATGCAACTGTTAAATTAGGCATGATATTACGAAAATTGAAATCCTGAACCAGGGATTTCTTACATCCCAGAGTACTATTGGATATATAGAGTGGATAATTAGTGCAAATGTTTGAATAAGACACTTACTTAACCAAAGGGCAAAAACACCCAACTGTCTGACTATAGCACCTAAATAAGTTATTATATAGAAACAATATATATATATAGAACTGTAGGTGATGATTATTCTGTTCCTTTCCCAGACCCTTATCAAGGGTAACAAAACACTGACTGGATACTGATGAGAACAACTAAAATAATTTGTTAAAAGGAAATAGGAGATAGAATCTATAAATAACCTAAAAGGTGAGAAACTTAGATAAGAACATGGAAAGATATATGTTTGTTTAAAAAAGGAATACATATATTAGAAATGAGAACGGGAAATTAAGTCTGTTCTTGTACTCTTGATTTACTACAGACCTAATTGATATGCTACCCTGTGAGATGGGAATACTATTAAAGAATGATAAAGACGTATGAAATTAGAAGACATTGACTTAAGAGGTAATTATTTGTTTTTACTAAATATGAATAATAACTAGAGAATTGGCAATTAGAGGAACAAGGGGGAACGGCCTATGTCCACACTGTGACATCAGAACTTTATGATGTTAGATGACATGGAGATTTAGATATTCCCACGAATGAAAGAAGATATTAAAGTCACATACAGGAATTTAGTCACAATGTATAACTATTCTTTCATTTTTGTACCAGAATTTAAATCAAAGGACATGTACCATTATGAGTGTGTTGTGAAATAGGAAATGTTATCTCTAGAGAGGTAGAATTTGATGTAGAATACATAGCAGAATTGAAGTATGTGTTCTATTGTTTGTTAGTTTTATGGTTACATATTGATACATTATTTTTGTTTCAACAGCCCTGAAGAAGCGCGTTTTGACGTGAAACACGTGTTAGCTGACTGTTTGCGGCTTATTTCAATATTGGAGGCTGATTGGTTTATTGAAAGAAAGACTCAAAGAATATAATAAAAGAAATCTTGAGCAAAGATATAAGAAGAAGTTGCTGTTTATTGATTCTCAGTGCACTGTTGGATGCATATTGTTAAATATAAAACTGGTGGGGACCAGGAACTGACGATATAAGTGTTGTGCATTATTCATATTACCCAAAGAGCTAATTTATATATATATATTCACTGAAAAAAACATAGGTTTCAGGGACGTTATAGTTAGAAATTAGCATTTAAAAAACCTTAGAAATTAACTGAAAAAAACATAGGTTTCAGGGACGTTATAATTAGTTGGACATTTCACTCGTACAAAACCAGAGAAATTCAGCCGTTATAGTTAGTTGAGCTAACTATAACTCGCACCCCCGCAATGCACTGCTAATGATGTCACATATTACATCATTCATGACATGGTCAGTGACATCACTGATGACATCACTGATGACATCTCAAATGACATCACTGATGACATCATCCACGTGATAATCTGATGCACCTCCTCACACCCTAATATAACCTTTGATACACCCACTCTAAAATACAGACTACAATTTTTGAAACCATAGACACACCAATACCAGTTACTACATACCCACTCACTGATTCCTAGGTCTACACACACATCCACTCATTCACCCATACAGTCACTCATGCTTGCAGTCACTCATCAATACAGCACTATTATATGCACTGATACACCTATACAGACACTCACACACCGTCACTGATCCATAGAGTTACTCACACACCTAGTCAGTCATGCAAAGAATCAATCACACTCCCATTTACTCACCTATACAGTTATACACACACCACCTCACTTATTCATACAGATACTAACACATACTTACTCTCTTCTACAATCACTGATACAAGCACACACTCATCCATACAGCCATTCTCACAATCACTCACTCTCACATATAGTCATTTATATACTCCAACACTCACATATACTGCCTTTCACATATGTAGTTACTAACACATGTACCACTGATGCATCCATTCACTAACCAACACACCTATACACACACTCACCCACCCATACAGCCTCTTACAGACGCACTGTTGAACCCATACACCCAGTGAATCACCCACTCACACATCTATGCACAGAGTCACACACCCACACCCACCAACACAAACACTCAGGCACCCATACAAATACCCAGATAACTCATCAATAACCCATATAGACACTCATGTAGCTACTCCCCAACTCATAGAGCCTCTTACATACCAACTGACAGACTGATACAGACATTCACACAGTTTAGTCACTAACCCATGCATTCAGCAAGACACATTTAATCACTCACTTATACAGTCAGTCACACACCTACTAAATCATCCATTCAGACACTCATACACCCACTCATTCTTCAATACACCTTGGCATTTATATATATGAAACATATTTAAACTTTACCGAAACACACATTTACTGAATGATGTCATTTGAGATGTCATCAGTGATGTCATCAGTGATGTCACTGACCATGTCATGAATGATGTAATATGTGACATCATCAGCAGTGCATTGCGGGGTGCGAGTTATAGTTAGCTCTACTAACTATAACGGCTGAATTTCTTTGGTTTTGTACGAGTGAAATGTCCAACTAACTATAACGTCCCTGAAACCTATGGTTTTTTCAGTGAATTTCAAAGGTTTTTTAAATGCTAATTTCTAACTATAACGTCCCTGAAACCTAAGGTTTTTTCAGTGAATTTCTAAGGTTTTTTAAATGCTAATTTCTAACTATGCCTACAGAGGTAGGACATGTGCAGAAAGGCGCAGAAAGAAGCAAGAGAAATGCAGAAAGAGGCAACAGAAGTCCAGAAAGACAAAGAAAGGTGCAGAAAGAAGCAAGAGATATGCAGAAAGAAGCAAGAGAAGTCCAGAAAGATGAAGAAAAGTGCAAGAGATATGCAGAAAGAACCAACAGAGGTATAGAAAGAGTCCTTGTTGCAAAGTCATCCTGTGCCCCCAACTTTTTGCTGACGGGTACTGGTGGTAACTGACTCTGACTAACCAGTCCTAGAGCCAGTGCTATGCTAAAAGACACTTAGAATACAGTGAAAACACCTACATACACTAGGGAACACTATGCGTTGGGGTACCCCTGTGATTGGCATGACATCCTCTGTAAGGCCCTAGTACATAATAGGGCAGGGGGATTAAAACTACCTCTAAGTCAGAGGTGCAGAAAGATGCTTATATAAGTAGTAGACACGTTTGCAGAGTGGTAGAGAAAGGGTGCTTATCCTCCGATCAGCGCTCAGGAATTCCGCTGCGTAGGACTTACAGGAGGTACCAGGAGGGCTTCTTGGCCCCCAAAGTCCCTCAGGAGTAAAGTGGACTTCATCCCCCATCCCGTAGTCTGCCATGAGGCATGTTTGCAGAGTGGTGGAGAAAGGGGGCGTGGCCTCCAAGACGTCTTAGCAATCCTACTGTGTGGGACTTACTGGAGGTAACAAGAGGGGTCGTTGGCCCCCAAGGACATCCTTGGGGGCCAACTACCCCTCCTATTACCTCCAGTAAGTACCACACAGCAGACTTGCTAAGTTCTCATAACAGGCCCGCCCCCTTTCCCCACCACTCTGCAAACGCGCTCCCTTGAGTGCTCTTGGATGGGGATTGAAGTCCGCTTCATTGCTGGGGGTCCTTAGGGGCCAACTAGACTACCTCTTACCTCCAGTAAGTCCCACACAGTGGGATTGCTGAGAGGTGGACAGAAGCCATGCCCCCTTTCTCCACCACCCTGCAAACGTGCCTCCTGGCGCACTCTTGGTTGGGGGATGAAGTCCCCTTTCCTCATGAGGGTCCCCGGGGGCCAACTAGCCCACCAGTTTCCTCCAGTAAGCCCCAAACAGCTGGATTGCTGAGAGTGGTCCGAGGCCACGCCCCCTTTTTACACCAATCTGCAAACGCGCCTCCTGGGGCACTGCTGCTCGGGGGATGAAGTCCACTTTAGTCTTGAGGTCCTCAGGGCACAAGAGAACCTCATCGCCCCACCAGCAGTGCGCCACGAGGCGCGTTTGCAGAGTGGTGTAAAAAGGGGCGTGGCCTCGGACCACCTCTCAGCAATCCAGCTGTGTGGCGCTTACTGGAGGTACCTGGTGGGCTAGTTGGCCCCCAGGGACCCTCAGTATTCAAGGGGACTTAATCCCCCAACTTAGAACGTGCCAGGAGGTGCGCTTGCAGAGTGGTGCAGGGAGGGGGCGGGGCCTCCTGTGAGATGCCGGCTTTTTAAAGAGGTAAAGAGCTGGTAAAGAGGCTCTCGTATTATAGCTCCAACTTAGGCAGGGGTCCCCCAACCTTACTCTTACCGCATACACACATCTGACACGCGTCGACTCGTTCCGGCGTGTAAGTGAGTACAACGCCGGAACATTTAAAATGCCTTCGCCGGTCCTCTTTACCAGCCCGCGTCTGTGCTCGAAAATAGTGCACATAACTTGACGACGGGTATGTGGCTGTTTTGAAATCATCCATGCGTCTTTGCCAGTAAATCAGGGCCACAGTATGGGAGTTTTTTTTAGCAGTCCGAGTATGTGCTTAAAATTTTAAATAAATTGTGAACATGGCTTCTATTTTGGAATGTGCACACGGATTTTTTTTAAATCATTTACGCGTGTTGACAGTGGTGTGCGCTGATCGGGCAATAGACTATTACCCTTCAATGTGAACTTTGATTAAGATATGGATAAATTGAATATATACATGGCAAGAAGTCTTTCAGAAGTTTTCCTGAAATTTTATAGCACGGACTGGTTTGAACCCTATAAACATGTAGTAGAGGATATGTTTGTGCGATATAGATTGAGTAGGGTCACATTGCAGTGTTCCCTTAAAAAAGAGACAGCAGTACGATTGAATGATGATATCTTCTTTTTAAAAAATATATCTCCACAAGTACACTATAAGCAACGAAAGTGCTTCAAAATAAAGGGATGTGTGTTGAGTAAACACCCTTCTGGCACGGTGGAAGCTAGTACGTGCGCCCTTGGCTCCCATTTGGTAAATATAGCTTTTTAAGAGTGGGCTGTTTCCAGGTTGTGAATTAATAAAACAGTACATTATCTGGTTGGTTTTACAAGAATTTTTTTCTTGTTTGTGTATTTGTTTGTAAGCCACTCCGCATACACAAGTCAGTTGTCCAGTGAGGCAAACACTAACCTCGCGCCCTGACGAAATTGCCACGACGATGCAGAGGCAATGAAACATGTTGGCCTACTTTGAAAAGTTTTGCAACATGCTGTGTTTTTAATATTGAGTAAGCTCACGATTGTGAATAAAGAGGGCAAAACCAAATGTGAGACTTAACTCAATTTTAATTCTGGGACACACTGTCCTGTATAGTTCACGGGGTTTCTGTTTTGGATACATTCACTTCTAACCTTTCACTTCTTTTGTCTCTTTACTGGACACATATTCTTTATTCTTAGTGAGAAAGCAACCGATGATGATAGATGTGGGCATGCTGGTGAGAACCTGCCAGTAGCTCCTCTGGTGTAGCGCACGTGAGGTGCTTTCTCACTCTTTCACTCACTTTTTAACGTATTTTATATTCACCTTTTCTGTATTAAGGGAATATGTTTGTGGAGTGTTCTGACTTAATTTGTATTTAAATATTTTGGGCACCTAGGACGGGTTTAGACTGAAAAAGTTATCAGCGGTTGGGTGGCGGTAGATACCCCCTTAACCCCTTGTCCTTTGTATAAATTTAATGTTGCCCCCTTGTAAGCCAGGTCTTTGTTGATTAAATTGGAGTGTTGGCAGCCAATCAGAAGTCAGCTCATGCTCGGGAGGAGTCGCGACTCCTCCTTGGTGCTTGGATATATATATTTTTTATTTCTTCAATTTCTCTGTAACTACTGAACGGATTAACACCATTTAACAAAAGGTCGCTTCCTGAACCAAGAGTTACCTTTTTGCCAAATTTGGTGTCATTCCGTTCAGCAGTTCGGGCTGTAGCCTGTTCCACAATTTCCTATGGAAATTAACATGGGGAAAACGTGTTTTGGGACCCCCCTTTTTTTCTCGGTCCCCGCTTGACAAATCACCTTGAAACTTGCAAGACAGGAGCTGACCGAAGCGCCCCATTAGTTTTGAAAATTTTGCGAAGATTCGTCAACCGGCACCAAAGATATTGGCAAAAGAAAAAACGCTTTTTGAATAGAAACAAGGTCCTGACTATATCTACCTACTGGCGACCGCCAGTAGGTAAAATATATATATATATATTCACTGAAAAAACCATAGGTTTCAGGGGCGTTATAGTTAGTTGGACATTTCACTCGTACAAAACCAGTGAAATTGCCCCGTTATAGTTAGTTCAGCTAACTATAACTCGCGCCCCCGCAATGCACTGCTGATGACGTCACATATTACATCACTCATGACATGGTCAGTGACATCACTGATGACATCTCAAATGACATCACTGATGACATCACTGATGACATCATCCAGTGACTGTGCGTTTCTGTAAAGTTTAAATATGTTTAATATATATAGGGAAAGGCGTATTGAAGAATGAGTGGGTGTATAAGTGTCTGAATGGATGATTTAGTAGGTGCGTAACTGACTCTATAAGTGAGTGATTAAATGTATCTTACTGAATGCATGGGTTAGTGACTAAACTGTGTGAATGTCTGTATCCGTCTGTCTGTTGGTGTGTAAGCGGCTGCATGGGTTTGTGAATAGCTACATGAGTGTCTATATGGGTTATTGATTGGTTGTCTGAGTATCTGTATGGGTGCCTGAGTGTTTGTGTGGGTGGGGTGTGTGTGACTCTGTGCATAGATGTGTGAGTGGGTGATTCACTGGGTGCATGGTTTCAAGAGTGCATCTGTGATGGACTGTATGGGTGGGTGAGTGTGTGTATGGGTGTGTTAGTGAGTGAATGTATATCTCAGTGGTACATGTGTGAGTAACTACATATGTGAAAGGCAGTATATATGTGTGTTGGAGTATATAAATGGCTATATGTGAGAGTGTGTGATCGTGAGAGTGGCTGTATGGATGAGTGTGTGCTTGTATCAGTGATTGTATAAGAGCATAAGAATGTGGTAGTATTTGTATGAGTAAGTGAGTTGGTGTGTGTATAACTGTATAGGTGAGTAAATGGCTGTGTGATTAATTATTTGCATGACTGACTAGGTGTGTGAGTACCTCTATGGATGAGTGGCGGTGTGTGAGTGTCTATATAGGTGTATGAGTGCATATGATATTCCTGTACTGAGTGACCATAACTATGAGTGACTGTACGGATGAGTGAGTGGATGTGTGTGTAAACCTAAGAATCAGTGAGTGGGTATGTAGTTATTGGTGTTGGAGTGTCTATGGTTTTGAGAATGGCAGCCTATAATTTAGAGTGGGTGTATCAAAGGTTATATTAGGGTGTGAGAAGATGCATCAAATTATCACATGGATGATGTCATCAGTGATGTCATCAGTGATGTCATTTGAGATGTCATCAGTGATGTCATCAGTGATGTCACTGACCATGTCATGAGTGATGTAATATGTGACGTCATCAGCAGTGCATTGCGGGGGCGCGAGTTATAGTTAGCTGAACTAACTATAACGGGGGAATTTCACTGGTTTTGTACGAGTGAAATGTCCAACTAACTATAACGTGCCTGAAACCTATGGTTTTTCAGTGAATTTCAAAGGTTTTTTTAAATGCTAATTTCTAACTATAACGTGCCTGAAACCTATGGTTTTTTCAGTGAATTTCTAAGGTTTTTTCAATGCTAATTTCTAACTATAACATGCCTGAAACCTATGGTTTTTTAAGTGAATTTCAAACGTTTTTTAAATGCTAATTTCTAACTATAACGTGCCTGAAACCTATGGTTTTTAAAGTGAATTTCAAAGGTTTTTTAAATGCTAGTTTCTAACTATGCCTACAGAGGTAGGACATGTGATGAAAGAAGAAACAATGCACAGAAAGAAGCAAAAGAAATGCAGAAAGAAGCAACAGAAGTCCACAAAGACGAAGAAAAGTGCAGGAAGAAGCAAGACATGTGCAGAAAGAACCAACAGAGGAGCAGAAAGAGGCCTTGTTGCAAAATTATCCTGTGCCCACAACTTTTTTAGATGGGTACTGGTGGTAACTGACTCAGACTAGCCAGGCCTGGAGCCAGTGCTATGCTAAAAGATACTTAGAATACAGTGAAAACACCTACATACACAAGGGAACACTATGCGTTGGATTACCCCTGTGATTAGCATGACCTCCTCTGTAAGGCCCTAGTACATAATAGGGCAGGGGGATTAAAACTACCTCTTAAAACGCGCCACGGGGCGCGTTTGCACAGTGGTGAACGGAGGGGGGTCCTGAGGTGACATGTGTGCAAACGCGCCCCATGGCAAGTTTTGAGTTGGGGGATTAAGTCCCCTTGAATCCTGAGGGTCCCTGGGGTCCAACTAGCCCACCATGTACCTCCAGTAAGCGCCACTGCGCTGCGTTGCAGAGAGGTGGCCCAGGCCACGCCCCTTTTTACACCACTCTGCAACACAGCTCTGTGGCGCTTACTGGAGGTAAGTGGTGGGCTAGTTGGACCCCAGGGACCCTCAGGATTGAAGAGGAATTAATTCCCCAACTTAAAACGCGCCACAGGGCGTGTTTGCACACATGTCATGTCAGGCCCCGCCCCCTCCCTTCACCACTGTGCAAACGCGCCCCATGGCGCGTTTTAAGTTGGGGGATTAAGTCCCCTTGAATCCTGAGGGTCCCTGGGGTCCAACTAGCCCACCAGGTACCTCCAATAAGCGCCACAGAGCTGCGTTGCAGAGAGGTGTAAAAAGGGGCATGGCCTCTGAACACCTCTCTGCAACGTAGCTCCCTGGCGCATACTGGAGGTACCTGGTGGGCTAGTTGGCCTCCAGGGCCCCTCAGTATTCAAGGGGAATTAATTCCCCAACTTTAAACGCGCCAGGGGGCGCGTTTGCTGAGTGTTGCAGGGAGGGGGCGGGGCCTAGCCACGATGCCGGCTTTTTTTTTTTTTTTTTTAAAGAAGGGGGGCTGTGTGGCCCCCCTTCTCTTGCCTTTTTGTGTGCCCTGGGGACCCCATCCCCCGGGGCATGGCCACACATATTGTTTTTTATAGGAAGGGGGGGCTGCATGGCCCCCCTCCTAAGGCCTCTATTGGACCCAGGGACCCCATCCCCCGGGGCCCGCCTTTATTTAATAATTATTTTGGGTGGGAGGGGGGGCGCGTGGCCCCCCTCCCGGGCCACTTCTGGCCCCGGGGACCCCATCCCCCAGGGCCTGGCCATCCTTTTTTATTTATTTTTTGTGAGGGGGCCGCGTGGCCCCCCTCCTCAGGCCAAATATGGCCCCGGGGACCCCATCCCCCGGGGCCGAGCCTCTCCTATTTAAAAAAAAAAAACACAGGTGAGGGGGGCCACGTGGCCCCCCTACCAGGCCACTTCTAGCCCCGGGGACCCCATCCCCCAGGGCTGGCCCTCTCCTTTGGGGACCGTGGGGGGAGCCCCAATGCCCCCACGGTCCCTGCCGGCTCCCCGCCTCCTGCGGGAGCCGGCATTGCTTTTCCACATGGGGAACTGCTGACATGCAGCTCCCCGTGTGGAAAAGCAATGTGGTTTGGATTTTGGAAGAGAGAGCAGGTTTCCTGCTCTCGCTTCCAAAATCCAAACCACAATTTGCTATGGCAGGGCGGGAGCCGCGAGGCTCCTACCCTGCCATAGCAAACCGCAGTGTCCCGGGGGTGGGCACCTCGGGACACTGCAGGAGCCGGCCCTGGCGTTCCCCAGGGCCATCACAGGCTCCAGGAGGGGGGCCGCGCGGCCCCCCTCCCAACATTGGCAAAGCCCCGGGGGGGTGGTGGTCCCCGGGGCTCAGGGGTCTGTAACGGACCCCTGAATTTATATAGTTAGTGCCCCAGGGAGGTGGCGGTCCCCGGGGCGTGTGGGGGGGCTCGAGCCCCCCACACAGGTTCTTTATTTTTTTTTAAAAACAAGCCCCGGGGGTGGCAGTCCCCGGGGCTGCGGGGGGGCCATGTGCCCCCTGCAAATATTTAAGAAAAGCCCCGGGGTGTGGCGGTCCCCAGGGCTTGGGGGGGCCTTGGAGGCCCCCCCACCCATTTAAAATACAAGCCCCGGGGGTGGCGGTCCCCGGGGCTGCGGGGGGGCCATTTGCCCCCCGCAAATATGTAAAGAAAGCCCCGGGGGGTGGCGGTCCCCGGGGCTGGGGGGCCCCCTTGGGCCCCCCATTCACAATATAAACATTGCCCCCGGGACTTGGCCCACCCGGGGGCTAAATAATAACGAAGCGCGGGAGCCTGCGCTTCATTTTTTTTATTTTCGCGGCCGGATCCGCGGATCCTCTGCGCATTTTGCCGATTTATTTTAAAAAAAATGCTTTTTTGGGCCCTGGGGGTCCTTGTGGGACCCCCTAAGCAGGCCTAGGGTGTCAGGGTGTTTCTACCCTGCCCCCTTTTCTTGTTTTACGCGTTTGTTTTTCTGTTTTCTTGTGACTCGGTGCTACCGAGTCACAAGATGGCTGCCAACACTTCCTGGTTTGGAGTGTTGACAGCCAATTAGAATAAAGCGCGTGATCGGGAGGGTGCGCGGATCCATCATGCCTCTATATATCAAAACTTTTATTTTTGGATTTTCTCAGCAACTACTGAACGGATTTACTCCATTTAAAAAAAAGGTCTGTTTCTGAACCAAGGGCTACCTTTTTGCCAAATTTGGTGTAATTCCGTTCAGCAGTTTCAGCTGTAACCGTGTCTAAACTTTCCTATGGGAAATTGATTTTCCGACCTATATTTTTTGAGTTTCTCAGGAACTACTGAACGGATTTACACCATTTAACAAAAAGGGCTCTTTCTGAACCAAGGGCTACCTTTTTGCCAAATTTGGTGTAATTCCATTCAGCAGTTCGAGCTGTAGCTGTGTCTAAAGTTTCCTATGGAAAATAACATGGAGAAAACACGTTTTGGGACCCCCCTTTTTTCTCGGCCCCCGCTTGGCAAATCACCCCGAAACTTTCAAGACAGGAGCTGACCGGAGCGCCCCACTAGTTTTGAAAATTTCGCGAAGATTCGTCAACCGGCGCCAAAGTTATTGGGAAAAGAAAAAACACTTTTCCTATGGAAACTAGGTCCTAACTATAACTATCTACTGCCGACCGCCAGTAGATAATATATATATATATATATCCAGTTACCACTCCACGTGCATTCGCGCACAGACAGGGATAAGGACAACTTTGATTGCTGGTGCCCAGTGAAAAGTTTTATTTTAGTTCAATGCAAGTCCATCATGACGCGTTTTGGCCACTCCTGTGGCCTTGATCACATGTATATTTATATATATATATTTATATATATATATATATGTGTATATATATATGTTCTCCAACTTTTCCCAAAATTGAGGATACACTCGACAAACAGATTACTCTCTGAATCCTGTATTTTCTAAAAACCGGCATTAACATTCCAAATCCATTCTTGGCCTGACGCGTTTCGCAGCATCCAGCTCCTTAGGCTGCATCGAAAAGTCCACAGTACTGCTGACACGCCCTTTACCCTCTGCACGCTGCTAATTAGTTGCCCTCCGGTGGGCCTCCCAGATGAGTAGATGTTCGATGCATGCTGGAACTTGCAGTGCATGTTAGCACCATTCCTTCCCTCGAGTGGGTCCTGTGTTATTTCAATGAATATATTTCAAAGTTCAAAGCCCGCCAGTGGGCCTCAGAATGAAATGCATTTTTTTATTTATGAATCTGTTTTGCTGCCTGTGGGCTTAGAATACTTCCATGCCCCTACTGCCCCACATGGCATTTCAGTGGTGGTGCAGTCCTCCACGGCTGGGCAGCTGTGATTTATGTTCTCCAACTTTGCCCCAAATTGAGGACACACTGGACAAACAGATGACTCTCCGAATCTTTTATTTTCTAAAAACCGGCATTAACATTCCAAATCCATTCTTTGCCTGACGCTTTTCGGAGCAGCCAGCTCCTTACTCATAGGCTGCATTGAAAAGTCCACAGTACTGCTGACATGCCCTTTATCCTCTGCATGCTGCTAATTAGTTGTCCTCCGGTGGGCCTCCCAAGTGAGGAGATTTTCTATGCATGCTGGAACTTGCAGTGCGTGTTAGCACAATTCCTTCTCTCCAGTGGGTCCTGTGTTATTTCAATGAATATATTTCAAAGTTTAAAGCCCTCCAGTGGGCTTCAGAATGAAATGTGTTTTTTAATTTATAAATCTGTTTTGCTGCCTGTGGGCTTAGCATACTTCCAAGTCCCTACGGCCCAACATGGCATTTCAGTGGTGGTGCAGACCTATATAAAAGAAAGCAGGAAAATCAGGGAAGTTCCCGAGTGTAGTTGGCGAAAAGCACCTTTATATGGAACACCCTACAACACCACAAACACTCAGAATCTGCTCACCTCAAAATGTCTGTTTCTCTAGCTGAGTTTTTAAGCATTTTAACACCAAACTAGAGAGCGACAAAGCCTTTTGCCATTTTTGCAGGAAATTCTTTAAGCATAGGATTAGGAAGTGCCATGCAGAACGAGACTGTAAAATGACAATAGACCATTCCTGTCCAGGCACTTTATTTCAGCTTATCCAAAGCTTCTCCACTTGAAAGTTCACATTACACAATTCGAAGTAATTTTTGCAAGCAAGAGACTGGTTCAGCTAGGAAACATCTCTCCAAGAAACATTTTTTGCTTAAGCCAGTTTCCAGTCTGTACCACGCAAAACTTTTTTACCCGAAGTGCACACGCACATTAAAAAACTTGGACGAGATACCAGCAAACAACAATTTGCTGTAAAAACATACTTTCACAAAATTTCAAAGATAAAAATGATGCTATTTCTCCCACGTTTAATGTAACATTGTTACCTTGTCTTTAATGAAGAACGGTTGTCACTTTGTAATTTATTTCAGTTTCTGTGAAAATTGTCATCCCTTTTGAGTAACAGATAGTCCAAGTGAGCATTTGATACTCGAATAGACAAAAAAAAACACATAAATTCAGACCTCCCCACTTGCTGAATTAAACTCTATGGGGCATATTCACGATGAAGTGGCGGTGAGAGGCGTTAGCCTCCTTGGCTTAACGCCTCTCACCACCACTTCGGAAATGCCAGGCTGCACCCTATTCTCAAGAATGTGGTGCAGCCTGGCGTTTCCCCTGCGACGGCACTAAGTCTCACGACTTAATGCCAACGCAGGCACCCTTGCACCAGAGTGCAAGGGTGTCTGCGAGCAGGGAGGTTTGTTTATGTACAGGAAGGTGTCCCTTCCTGCACATAAACAAACCTAAAATGCTGTTTAGTAACTTACATGTGTGCTGCTTCATGCAGCACACATGTAAGTTACAAAACGGCATTTTTTAAAAGGTATGTTTATGTACAGGAAGGGACACCTTCCTGTACATAAACAAAGCATGGAATTTTTGATATTTCCATGTGTGCTGCACATGGAAATAGCAAAAACGAGGAGAAATTAAGCATTTCTCCACGCTTCGCCACCTTAAGACCAGGATTTTTCTGGTCTTAAGTTCGGCGCTGCCAACTATTATCACCGCCCTTGATAATAGGTGGCAGCGTCAAATTCAATGGGTGTTGCGGTGGTACGCCCACCGCAACTCCCACTGCACGCCCCCTTTCACGCTAAGTTTAGGGTGAAAGGGGCCCTATTCTCAAGGCAGCGTTAAGCCACTTAACGTGGCTTTAAGCCACGTTAAGTGGGCTAACGCTGCCTTGAGAATAGGGCGCTGACCCTATCGCCACAGGAACGTCAAAAAAAGTGACGTTCCCGTCGCGATAGGGGCTTCAGAATATGCCCCTATGTGCTTTAAAATTCGGTTTACATCACAGTACAAGCACGAGTATTGTGAAACATTATAATCTTATAATAGTAATATTTATGAAAACATAATCCAATCACATCACATTCATGTGTTAATATCATTATTTTTTCTTTTTTTTAATCATGACTCATTACCGTTAGTTTTCCTCTCTAATGCCAGTCATTGATTTGTTTATACCACTTCGGTTATTAAATTGTTTATTTTTTCCAGATGAACATTGTTTTTAACCCAGATTTGCTTCTATTTTAGAGGGCTTCCTTGTTTTCTAACAGAATACTTCAGTTAATGGGCAACTGGGGTTACTGCCGAGGCTGATCTAGCTGTCTGCCCAATGCGCTGCATAACTGTCAGGTCAATTTTACCTAATTCTGAGGTGGAGTCTTTGGGGCATATTCTCATGGACTTACCGCCGAGTTAGCAGCACTTTATCGCAGCCAAAGTGGTGATAGATTTATCGCCCTATTCACAAGCTGGTGCTAACAGCTGATGTCGCCAGTTTTCCTGCGATAGCAGCCGCAAAAAACATCGCCACGGATGACACCGGCAACTAACGCTAATGAGATGCAGAGTAGGCATTCCCGTGCAAAAAGCCGCGATAACACCACTTCGCAACATTCTCATCGACCAGCCAGATCGGCGATAAGATCACAAAACATGAGATAAGGCGCATTAGCAGCAGGGAATTAACACCTGCTCTTTCCTGGTATTAAGTCGGACGATAACCTGCACCAGAAATGGGAGCCCAGCCCACAGCCACACCAGAAGAACAACAGATGCCATGGAGCTACTGATCATGCAGCCGGACACCCAAGAGGGCCACAACACCCAATGCCACCCCCCCCCAGGACCCCCCTTGGGGCCCTACCCCAGGCATCCCCCCCGGACAAAGATATTTTACATCAACTTTACGAAATCATGAATACAACAATTCGCCTGATGTCGCACAAGTACAACAATTAACATTCATGTGTGGCCAGAAAAAGGAGAATCATTCATTCATCTTTGAATTTCCAAACAAATCATTTCATTCAAATTTAACTCAAAACAACTATTCAGAAGAGTCATGGCGGGTCTTCTCTGGACAATCTGTAAGACACAGCCTGCAAGACAAAATTCAAGATAAGAAGGTGTGTCATGCGCTCATCAAAGGACGGAGAGGGAGAGAAAGAGAGAGAGAAAGAAAGGGAGAGAGAGAGAGAGTGTAAGAGAGGGAGAGAGAGAGAAAGAGAGAGAAAGGGGGAGAGAGGGAGAAGGAGAGAGAGAAACAGAGGAAGAGAGAGAGACAGTGAAAGGAAGAGAGGGAGAGAGAGTGCTGACACTGCGGACCCCGGCCTCACTGCTCACCTGCTGCCACCGGTGTGTCTCCAACCACGTGCCGGTATACACTGCAGTCCACCAGGTCCCTTATCTGAAACAGAGTCCAGATTTATGAATGGTAGAGTTCATATCATTGCACACGTCATCATTGCTTGGCCGCCCCTGTGCACACAGGCTGCTGCACCCCAGCCCCTCCCGCCGCCCAGCGGTGTTTGCCCACCCCTGCACACCCAGGCCTCACTGCTCACCTTCCGCCACCAGCGTGTCTCCAAGAGGGCCCACCACATGCCGGTGCAAGCTCAAAGCCCGGGCCCCGCGACCTTGGCTGCCTCCACATCATGCAGCCCCTCCCCCCGCCCCCCAGTCCCTGTTCGGTACTCACCCTGGTGCTGTTGTGTCAGGTCATGTCAAGCAGTGTCCGGACCCCAACTCCTGCCACCGTCTCCCCACTGATGACTGTGGACACCATTTCCTCCATCTCATCCAGCTCCTGGTGTTCCGCTGGACTGCCATCTCCAGTCTGCATTGCTGCCTGATGGTTGTCAGCGAGTTTCTTCTTGGTTTTGCGCTTCGCATCATTCCAGCGCCTCTTGACCTCTCCAATTGTCCTCCTCACTCCGACTGCATTCACCTTGTCCAGGATGGACTGCCATATTGCATTTTTATTTGCCAATGACACGTTGGAGGTGACGTACAGTTGTTGGTGGTGTTCTATCACCTCCGTGATGATGATCCTGTTTTCCTGCGGACTGAACCTCGTCTTCCTCGTCTTCTTCTCCTTGCCCTTCCGTGACCCCGAGGTCCCAGGCTGGACCTCCTGGGGGCTTGTGGGGTTCTGGTCATCCTCTGTACTTGCTCCGGCTTCCTCCATGGTGCTACGCAGTTTAAATTATTTTGTTTGTCTTTTTCGGTGCTTTTGTAGTGCATTTTCCCGCATGACGCGTGGGAATTGCAGGCCTGTCGCTGATTTTTTTATCGCGGTTGGCCACATCGCAACTTTTTTCGCGTTCATGTTTCGCGTTTTTTTGCCGTCATGGTAATTTTATCGCGGTCATTTCACGCGTTAGCGTGAGACTATCGCATGGTACCGCTGTGTTGAGAATACAACGTTAACACAGCGTTATTTTCCAGCAATAGACTGCGATGTGCAAAGTTGCGTTAAGCTGATTTTGCGGCAATTATCACACGTTCTTGAGAATATCCCCCTTTGTGTGTTAGAGGTATGTTCGTGTCCCACAGATTTTCAAAAGTTGCTGACTATCAAGAGAGGGCTCAGAGACCAGACACCAGAGCTGACCTAGGAAGTGTCCAGGTTGCTTTCCCTGCTAGAAGTTATGTTTCACAGTTGCAGGACCTGCCACAGAGCTCTGGCTTTGTTTGTCCGAGTTCTCTGGTCCCTCCACTGTTGGTAAGCAGTGAAAGGAGACAAAAGTCAGCAATTGACATCAGAGACCTTAGTTTTCTGGGAATGCACAAAAGAGGCAGATGGATTACTAATGCTGATGCACTGCGCAAATTCTTCTAATTAGATTGGGAAAGCTTGAATGGCTCTTGAATCAAGTTTAGATTAAAAGGGACTTGACAGAGAGGTTTATATACAGAGTGCAGGATAATCAGAAACCTATCTATAGTTCTAATCACCTTTCTTGAGCACTGACTGTTAAAGGAATCAAGTATTGCAGCCACTGCCAGCTTCAAGTGGCTCACCAATGGTGCTCGTGGCCTCTCCCTCCTCCCTCTCACACAGTCTCTTTACTTAGGCCAAAACCTGGTGCAGTTGCTAACTTTGGTCCTTCTGCTGTTCCCGGCCCAACACAATCCCTGACCCCGCATAGGCTACTGAGTCCACAGTAGAGATGGTAGCCTTCTCTTGGTTTCACAGCAGACGATTAAAGCCCTGGACGTATCTTCTTCCCTTGTGGCAATTCCTTTATCCTATGATATGTCGGAGGGCACACGTTCCACTACACTATACCACACCGTAGCGTTCTGTTGTGCAATTGCTTTGAATCTCAAGCTTCCACTGCTTCAACCTATGTTTATATGCTTTACTCCCCCGCCTCTTTTCCCTCCATTTTTTTCTTTTCATTAGTTTCCACCCCGTTGGGTTCCAAACTGATTCAGCCACAATACTCTATCACATTGCTTGGGCGATATCATTGTTCTTGATTGCCCATTGTGGCGCTCACCTACTGTACTGTGGGTTTGTATTTTGGATAATCCCTGGGTGTGATTGCTGTCTGAGCCCCTGCTTCGGGTTGCTACCTTTCTGATGATCTTTTGTATCCTCTGAAAATTGCAAATAACGTTTTTACAAAAAAAGACGGACATGGCAGATATTGCATCAGCAAATAATATACATTCTGTTTTGCTTCTGAACCTCCAAAATATTGACATAGGTTATGAGCTGAGCCTGAGTCACTTCCAATTCATATTTAGCATATTGCATGACAGAAGGAAAGCATTGGCACTGTTACCTAAAAGACATGCTGATTGTATCCATAAGATAAGGATGAATATAAAGTAAATATTAATTCGTATCTGTTCAATAGTGGCAGCAAGTAAAGGAAACCCTCTAGATAGGTTGCCTTGCAAAATATCAAGTCTATCATCAACGCCAGTGGTGCTATATTATCAGTTATTTGCAACACAGTAGATAATACATTAACAATTGAGTCCTCTCACCATTTAAAGTACACTGTGACATAAAATATCTCACCAAACACTGATTTGTTAGTATATTACATCACCTTGAATACAAGGAATGCACTTGTGCTCAATTTTCACCACCAAGTGAATTTTGCAACATTCCAGCTAATTTTAAAAATGTTTTATGGAATTTCATTAAATGTTGCAAAAAGTCAAGATTTTGCACACCCCTAATCTGAAGGCCAGAAACTTTGGAGTCTGTTTGCAGTAGCCAGGAAAATGACTTCTCCTAAGCACAATCAGCCAACTCCTTTGGCTCAAGGTTCTCTGTGATCATTCTTGGTGGACATTTTGCAATGAGACACTTTTAGATTTCTGCCTTTGAAATAAGGTATTTTTTTGTTTATGTTTGATAACTTTCTATATCTTCCTGGCCTAGGTCAGTTATAAGACTGGGATTCCTGTCTCAATACTTTGTTAAGATTGGAAAATACCTTAGTAAATCAAACCCATGTGTCTTAAATAGATAATTTCAAATAAATGTTGAAAGTCAGGGGAAAACGTAAATGGATCAGTCATTTTGAGTTTTGTGAATCCCTGCTGTTCAGGTGAAAATGCTTGCTAAAATACATCTGGACTGAACTGCCCCACTCCTTGCATTCTTCCCAAATAAAAAAATAATAAACGAAACACTAATTCAAAAATCTGTTAGTGCCAGCTCTGGCTTGCCATTTGGTACCACTGGCCTGTGCTATCCCTGGTGTGCCTGCTACGATGCATTTCCACAACTGTGTGCTGTGAGAAATCCAATTAACATGTTAAAACATAACATTGAAAAAACATCCTTTTTCTTCCACATTTTGAATAGCCAAGCTCAGAAAAAGTCTATTCACCATGCTTCACAGATCTGTGTTCTATTTTATTTTACCACAGTAAATGTGAAAATACATTATTTTGTTTAAGCATGGCAGGTCTGACACATCTTGGGTACAAAATATTTTGCATGTTTCGATTTACAGTTTTGTTTTTGTGACAGTGCATTGCTGCTTTCTAACCCGCATTCAGGTTAGGCGCATCAAAAAAAATGTCAGTCCCAAACACGAGTGCACCTATGATGTTATTATTCATCATATAATTGTACATGCTGTTAGAGACCCTCCTTTCACTCACATGAAGGTGTCACAGTGACACTTTTATTGTATATAATAACCGTTCAGCTGGAGACTGATACTAAATGTAATAATAGTCTGAAAAAACTATATATTATATTGCAAAGCACTAAATTTGAGATCCTACTACATGTGTACACCAAATGCTGTTTTATATATTCTTTTAGCTTACTTTTCTTGAAAAATGTATTCCTTTGCGCTGTGTTTTATTTATATTTTACTTATATTTCATAGATTTCTATTTTACCAGAGCACAAGGCATGCTGAACAGGGTCATATGCAGAATGAAGGAATCATAATCTGCCCTTGTATAGAAATCCTTACCATACCCGTCAATGTGGTTCTTCAATAATCTGCAAGAACTATGCTTTAATTAGGAAATCCTAACTAAGGGGCTGATTACGATGTCATTCAGAAACTGTTCCGAATGAATCAGTCTCTGAATCGTTTCTGCACGAATCGGTTCCTGCGAGTCCGACCGACTGATTATGATGCGTCCCAACATCGTTCGGTCAGACTCGCATTGACTTCAATGGGAGCCTGTGTTACGAACAAGAACACAGGCACCCATTGAAAAAAGGGGTGGTTGGGGAAAACTTTGCACCCTGTGGCGGCCACCCCATGGTGCCTGCAACATTGTGCATGGTTGGGAAGAGGGGTCCCTTGGGTACCCACACAGGCCCCAAAAGGACTCCTGCAAAGGGCCGCCAAAGACAGATTCTGACAGCTGTTTTGTGTCAGGCAGACCCAATCGGAACGGCTGTCCGAATCGGTCATCGTAATCACTTGTTCGGAAACTGTGTCCATAGAGCTGTACAATTCAGCTCCAAAAGACTCAGGCTGTCCGAATGCCTTTCGTAACCAATTCAGACTGCCCGAACAGTTTCCAGGCATCGTAATCGGTTGTTTGGAAATGTGTACGATTCGTCCGGAAACAAGGGTTCCGAATCAAATTCTGCAATACCGAATACATTCGGAGCCTTTCCGAACGACATCGTAATCAGCCCCCAAATGCTTTTACAAAGACCTGGTGCTGTCACTCCTTTGATGGCATCCGGATCACATGCCATATGGTTGCCTTGATGTGATGTGATAATGGTAAAAAATCTCTTGATGTCACTTCCCATGGAGACAAATAACGTGTGATATCACTTCCACTAATCCTTGCTTTTCGGTAAATTGATATCCATGCATTTCAGATAGCCGATAGGTCATGGAAATTTAATCCAGCAAAAGCACATTTAGAAGTAGACTGTGTTTCGTTTTTCTTGTAGAGAAAAGCTGCTTAAGTTAAAGCCCATTGAAGTAAAGAAAAATGTGTGGTTTTATTCGTAGTATAAATGGCTACTTTATTGAATTACTTAACGATATGTCAAAAAAGCTGACTGCTGGAATCGTAGAGGTGATATTTTGGGTCTTTCACCGAATGCTTAATTTGTAATAGAACAAGTGCCTAAAGTTCTGCTCGGGAACCAGAAGCCAGCGCTATCAACTGTGGGTGCCAAAAAACAAAGCTGCAGAGTCTTGATTGCACCTCCTGCCCATTTCATCCAACAACAGGCACTGCCGCCACTTTATCGCACTCTTGCAGGTTCTTTTCGTCCCTGTTTTCTCCCTTTGTCGCTGTTTTTCCGCCTTTTTCTTTCCCTCTTTTATGTTATTTTTTTTACTCTAGGTCAAACCTCTAATGTGTAAAAAAAGTGTCAGTTCCCCTCTGGCCCCTCAAATTAAGCACTGGTCCTACCCAATTTATGCGTTACAATATTAAACACAAGTTTGTGTTGCCAGTATTTTCACATTTAAAACCTTACAGTGGTTCTGTTCCTTTCAGCATGTATATTTCTGTGTCTATAATTATCACGTTCATTTTGGGTAAACGCTTCGCCCTCTGAAGCCCCTCTGTCTAGGTTTGTCCTATAGAAATGCGCACAAGGAAGAGAGAAATCCTAACACTTGCTAACAAACAGTAATGCCTGCCTAAAATGGCAGTATCAGACAACAAACACACCAGCGCATCTTAGATGCACCTTTACCTACCGTTCTCGCAAACATCTCATTGTAAAAGGCTGCACAGACAAAATAGCACAGAATAACATAACATAAAATACCAATAGGACTAAATAAAAGAAAGGAACGACACATGACATTTGTAATACATACAGTACTAAACTCTTGCGCATAAACAGCAAATACAAGTTTGTATTATCTCTCCCATAGCTCCATTTACTTCATTAACCTCTGACTGAAACTCTGACTGCCATTTTCAATATTGTCTTTCGCCAATGCCAATCATGTTCTGAACATTGATAAAGCGTGGCGTCTTCCCGCCAGTGGCAGCGTTCACCGAGGAATGCTGGCAAGAAAACTATTTTGAACAGCCCTGACCAAATAATTAAAAATATTCAATTTTTACTAAAATGCTGCAGGAAAGTCAGGTTCATCACCTCGGGGATAACGAAAAAACATCGAACCAATTTAATAACAGGCTTTAGTTCATTATTTATCTTCCAGCATGTAAATTATAGATTGCCATAAATATTCCATTCTTTTTGTGCCCACTGCCTAATTCATGCGAGAAACATAAGGTGGTGTTACAAAGAGCGAGCTCTGCAGCTCTGTGCGCGAGAAGCATCTCCTCTGCTTTATGACAGACCATAATCTGTCAAAATGAAAAATTAGCAGAGGCGCTCTAATTCATCATCTTCTCCCTCTGTTCTATTAATGACTTTCTTTTCTCTTTTTTATTGCACTTCCTCAGCTCTAGCTCAGTCACACTACGCAGGGCTGGTACCCGGGGGAGGGGGTTTGTGGGGTTGGGAAGATAAACAGATCAGATGACTGCTCAGGCTTATGGCTCGTACCATAATTCATCCGATAGACGAATGGCATGTTTAATATATTAAATGGTTTGGGAGCGGCGGGGTTTAAGCAGTTTCTATGTTGTTTTATTTATTAAAAATGCATTCCTAAAGTTCTAGCTGCTAAATTCAATCAGGGTCGTGACTCCAAACAGAATTTCCTAAGAATAAACCAAAATATAAAAGCACTCTTCAAAGCACCCCTAAACCAAAAACTTAATATGCAAATAATAAAATAGTTGCAAAACCAGCCGCAAATCTAAACTAAGCAAATCATAAAATTTTGCATGGTTAAATGAAGGGTTTGCCTTAAATTAAATGCAGTCTACATTCAACAAAAATAAATAAATAAATAAATCGGGGGGGGGGGTGTGAAAATGTTATTTTTAACACACTTGATTAAGGTATGCACTAAAATCGTAAAAACTAGCCCATGTCAACTCTGATGTATAACCAAGAAGAGCCAGAAAGCAAATGCAAATTAAGGCAACACTCGTAATCATTGTATATATCGGGCTCGGATATGCCAAATAACAAGTACACAAGCACCTAAAATACTACACCTCCCAACACTGGTAAAAAATCCAGGGGGTAAGTTAACAAATGGGATCCTTAGCACTAGCCGCTCACATATGTGATTTTGGACATCTAATGAACATCTCTGTTGCGAATCCCAATTGGATCCTAGTCCATCTTGGAAGTGGTAGTTAGTGTCTAATGAGGACTATTGGTTGCATTTTTTTTTTTACAATTTATGCAATATAGTTTTGGTTTTGTAGGTTTTTTCCGTAAGTATGTGATATTTCTGTAGATGGAACGTCATCAAAAGGCAGCTGTGCACTGTACAGGACAACAACAAGCATAAAGTCATTGAGTAATTGATAAGGTGGCTGGTTTGTGGGCTGTTAATTCATTGTGATGTAGTGTACTTTAAAGATGTGTGTCTTTGTCTCTTTCCTAAATTGGAGCAGCTAGGGGACAGTCCTGATGGACACCCCGATGTTCTAGATCCTAGGTTTATGGATGGAAAAGGCCTGTTGCCTTGTTTTTTCTTTTCTTGCAGTTCCTAGTCTGTAGTCTGGTAGTATTTTGGCTGCCGGTGATGCGAGAACCACCACAGATGGTGAGCTTGTCTGCAAGATAAGCAGGATTGTTGGTTGTGATGGCTTTGTAAATGATACAGCTGGCTTTCAAGATGTGCAGGCCAGCAAGGAAAACTAATAAATGTTCATCATTTTTGGGGGGCGGGAGGGGGGTTGGATGGGTGTGATGTAACCATATTTCTTCTAGCTCTGATTGAGATCTTAAAATTGGCTTACACCTGATTCACATATTTAATTTACTTATAGGCTCCTAGTAAAGTGGTATACCATATACCTAGGGCCTGTAAATAAAATGCTACTAGTGGGCTTGCAGCACTTTTTGTGATATCCACTTAAGTAGCCCCTTAAAAAACATGTCCCAGGTCTCCCATTGCAGTCTGAATGCAGTTTTAAACTCCCATTTCAACTTAGCAGTATAGCCCCCTTGCCAAGCCTTACACTCCCCATTTATTGCATATACGTGACCCTTCAGGTAGCCGATGGGGCTGGGTGCATTGTAATTAAAAGGTTGGACATGTACTTTCTAAGTGTTTCATGTCCTGGTAGTGAACAACTCCTAAATTTGTTTTTCACTACTGTGAGGTCTACCTCTCCCATGGGATAACTTTGGGTTGCCTTATTACATTTAATAAGTGCTAACGTTTGATTGGGAACAGGTGAACATTTCATGTTTGGTGTTTGAAAATGCATAATGAAAAATCCTTTTTAATGGGAAAGGTAGATTTTAATTTGCAATTTTGAATTTCCTACTTTTGGAAAGTTAGCATTTTCCTTCTCTCACTATTTGGTGCCTGCAGCCTGTTCCTGGGTCACATGACTGGGTGTAGTTGGCAGCTGGACTTTGTTTAGTCCTCCCAGAGAGCCACACATTACAGGGTTTAGGTGTGCCTAGATGGGTCATCAACTGGCAGGATGGGGGCAGAGCTGGGCACAGCCCCACTTGAAACACACAAATTGTGGCAATGCTACCTGAGCAATTGCCAGTGGTTAGACAAATTTAAAGTTTTCCTCCCATCACCTCTTTTGTGTTTCATGCACAGCCCATCTAGAAACACATAAACCCTGGCAATGTTACCCTGAGCGATTGCCATTGGTTAGACAAATTGCAAGTATCCCTCCCATCACCTTTTGTGTGTTTCGTGTATCGCCCTAAGTGGCTTGGGTATGCCCAGACGTGGGTCCCATGCTCACTGTGTCACTGGAACTAAGCGATACCCAGCTGATGAGCCCATAACTAGGGTGAAACCTGTCTTGAGTTACTTGTGTTCCAGTTCAGGGAAGACCTTGCCTGGCAGTTTAGGCTGGACTGTTCCCATGAGGAGCAGGGTCAAGACTGATTTGCATATGTCCAGGTCCAAACTGACGTGGCATGGTGAGCAAAATAATGATGGGTTGGGATGCTACCCCCAGCGATTGCCAGTGTTTAGACAAATTTCAAGCATTCCTCCCATTACCTTTTGTGTATTTCACTGCCCCACTTGCAACTGAATAGGCTGTGCCCTGTCTTCACACCTGCATTGTTCATGCAACCAGCTCTGAGCAAGGTCTGGAGAAGCAGGAAACTTCAAGCACTTCAAAGGAAATTCTCTAGAAACTTCTCCTACTTCAAAGAAGGCACTGGGTATAAACATAAGGCCCTCACACCCGCTCTTCAGTTCACTTTCATGACCTGCGAAGAACTCTGAGGACAGCCTGCTGCTGTGGCCTGCTGTGTACTCCACAAGACTGCTTTGCTGCACCTGGAAGGACTGTTTTGCAGTCTGGAGCATCTCTTGACCCCTCAGATGACTGCTCTGCTGCTTGAGCCCTGCATCACTGCTTGACTACCAGAGTGACTCCAAGGGCTAGTTGGCTGTTTGCCTGATCAGAGCCTCAGGGAGAGAAAAGGCTCCAACCATCTTGAACCCGAACCTGGGCCCAGCTTGTGTGAGTCCTAACCCCCCCAAGTCGTATCCTTCCAGTTCTGGACCCTTGGTTGTGGTTATAAAGGTTACCACACAGCCAAAATCCAAAATTTGGGACTTAGAAATTTTTTGGCTAAAAACTGCTCTGTGAACTGAGAGGAGACCAGGACCACCCTACTCATCTATCCACCCAAGGTGCATCGCCGAGCAGCCTGACTTCATGGCAGATCCTGCTACATTCTTCTCTGCATCAGCAAATACTGTTCAGTGATCCTTTGCCAAATGGGTAGCCGACCTTATAGAACTCTAGTCGGCTACAGCCTCCAGCCTTGCCTCACTGGAGATTTTTTACTTCCAAAAAAGAGACTAATTCAGAATGTAGACATCTTCACCATGACTTTGTCCTGTGACTCCCCGACGATGACTCCTCTTCCTCCTCGGACACCGCCTGCAGCCTTGGCCCGCTGACCCTTACCTTCTCAACTTTTTGCTGTAATTTCTTCCAAGTCCGAAAGTAAGCACCGACCGGTCTCAATCCACTTTTTGTATCTAACTTGCACTCCATCGCGGTTTGCCATATATTTTGACTTTAAACCGGTCTCACATGACTAGATGACCGCAATTGGCACTTTAATCTTTTAGGTGCTAGTTTTTACATTAAACTTTAAGAATTCATAACTCCGGTTCTACTGATTGGATATTTTGTTTTGATGTCAAATAATTTATTAAAATTCACTAAGTTGGTGTGGGATTTTTCTTGTATTTTGTTTTCACTTTATTACTGTTTGTGTGCTGCATAAATACTTTACACATTGCCTCTAAGTTAAGGCTGACTGCTTTTGTACCATGCTACCAGAGAATTAAGCACAGGTTAATTTAGTGACTTTTTGTGGTTCACCCTGACAAGGATTGTGGTTGTTGCTAGAGCAGGGATAACACCTGACTCAAACAACAACCCAATTTCTCACATTCTGTTTATTGTTCTTGGCAGATAACAGGAATTCTATCTTGGTTAGATCGAGCTTCCAGTAGGTGCTGCACATTTCAGGTCTGGATGATGTGCTAGCAGTGTTTCAGATGTTGGATGCCTGAAGCAGAGGAGACTTACAAGTAGGATTTGTATCATTGGCATATTGGTGCATCTTGATGCTACTATCTGTGAATGGAGCATCAAGCAGCTCCATGTAGAGGTTGAAGATGACAGGACACAGTATGGAACCCAGGAGGACCCCTGATAGAGATCTGATGGGACCTGGAGGTGTCCATGTGGACAAACTGCTGGCAGTTGGAATGGTAGAAGAAAAATCAGTGAAGGACATTTGTGGCAATTTGCATTCAAGACTTGTAGGCGCCTATGGGGTTGGAATGGTCAACTGTGTTGAAGGCAGCTAAGAGGTCCAGCAGAATCATGAGGCAGGGGTCCCTTTCATCTGTGGTCAGGAGGGCATTGTCTATGTTGAATAAGGAGCTGATGATGTATGTCTGTATTTTACAAAGCATATTTTCAAAAATGGTAAGTGTACTTATCGTTACACCTATACAGGTTTAAATGTGTTATCAGTACCACACTCTTCAATGTCTCACATGGGGGTAGCAAGTGATTCATAAATGTTGCATTGAAATATATTTTAATATGTTATACACCGTTCATAATCCAATGCAAAATGTGCATTGCCATTTGCCCTTAAAAACATTTGTGTCACAGTGTGACTTCAGAAATACACACAGCTTCTTCCCTCCAAAATACATTTTTGAGGTCATATGATGGTCTTCCTCAAAAATTAACAGTGGTTTGGTGAGTAAAAATTAGATATAGTGCACACTGGGTTTAATTATTTACCTATTTATCCATTGTCTTCCATAGTGAGAACACCGACCAACCTGGTTTCAAAGCGCTGTACAGAAATAAAAGCTGACCATGCATTGCTTGTGGTAGCATAAGAATCAGATTTTAAAATATTTCAGAATTGATCATTATGTTTCCAGATGTAAGTACATTTGCATCACTCAGAATATAGAATACATGACATCAACATAGAACATAAATTGAAAGCAACACATTGGTCTTGAAGACCATTAACAAACATTACCACGTTCACAACCAATGCTATACATTCATATAGTGCAGGGGAACAAACACGACACCATGAGAATAATGAGGAGAGAGGCAGAGAAGGACCAGGGTGGCGTTAACAGAGAACAAATATTTGTTCACTGAGGAAGGAAGCAGGAAGGATTACCAATATATTGAACCTCTAGGCCAGAAGACTGGAATCGGAGAACAGCTATATCAAGAGAAACAAGCAGGAAATATGGCCGGTATAATCAGTAGTTGAAAGAAGCAATATACACATGCAGGTTTTGCAGCAAAGTGGTATGTTCGACTAAGCATAAATGAGGAACAGAGAAAAGCAGATGAGGGAAAAAAGTCATATGCATAAAACGTTAGGCAGCAGTACCTTAATCTGGGTAAGATCATTCCTGCTTTGGTTAAGAGTATGGTCAAACTCTGAAGCTTGGCATGTCATCAAGCACTGCAAGAACTATTAAGTAAGGCTGTCACAGACCACCTTTCATGGCTAGCTCATGTTAGAGCTTTGGCCATGGAATTGATTGGGCCTCCACACATTTGATATCAACCACAAGTCATTGCTAAGGCTCTCCAGGGTGGCAGTACCTCTTGAATTGTAATCGAATAGTTGGGCAAAGTACTTTGTTTAAGGAGGGTGGTATTAGAATATGCAAGGAAGCCCTGCATCAGATTTTGATGGGAGGTGTTAATTTAGGCAACAGAACAAAGCAGAACAAAGTTCTAATGAGAGAAACATTTCCAGTCACATGCATTTGCAATGATGTGTGTTATGAAACACATGGGAAATTAGAAATAAATATATTTTTTCAGCATTAAAGTTGGCAGAATTTGTATCTCTAAATTTGCGCTAGCCTTCTGTAAAGCAACCGATAATTTAGGTGTCCTTAGTGTGGCCCCTTACATTGAATATGCCTCCGTATTGTAAAATAGTCGTTGAACATAAGAGAGGTTTTGCTTAGCCATAGTTGGGGTTTATTAGCGTTTTAAATTAAATTAATCTAATGAAAATCAAGTTGACAAAGTTTGCAATTGTCTGGGAGTGCAGTTACAGTTTTTCACAATGACTGGCATTTTTCAGACCAGGACAGATCTTCACTTTCCAAAAAATATTGGGGCAAATATATCAAGACTTTGCGCAGCCACAAAGTTACACAAAGTGATGCAAATTGACACAATGGGCCTAATTACAATGTCGGTTGGAGGCTTTCCGACCGCCATTGTAGGTTTAAGGTACGACTACCTTATTACGATGACGGAGGTCAGAGTTTAAATAGGCCGGGGAATCAGGTGCGGTTCCGACAGGCTCAAGGAGCCCTTCGGCCAGTTGTAAAGGCCTCATAATTCCTTAGGGACGGCGATTCCGCCATCAGGATTATGATGTGAGTTTCCGACAGCCAATCCATGTCACCTTTCTGACACGGATTGGCAGTCAGAAACTGACTTTCTCCCCCCCGTCACTCCGCATCAGGCACTGGGGGCACCTATGGATCCCCCCCTAGGGCCCCCTAAACATCCCTGCACCATGTGGCAGGCACCGTGAGGTGCCTGCCCCATGGTGCAGGGATGTTTGGAAACATCCATTTTTCTATGGGAGCTTATGCTGTGGGCGTTTTCTGCCTGCTGCACAAGCTCCCATAGAAAAATGGATGTTTCAAACCGCAATGTGTGCGGTCAAATCCAAATGATGCAGTCGGAACCACTGACCTGAGGTCAGTCGGTTACCATTTCGCAATGCTGACATCATAATCAGAGCAAAAGTCTTGGAAGGGTATTTACTAGAATGTGCCCTTTTCCTGAGGCAAACAGCTCTTTGCACCACTTTGTGCCACTTTGCGTCTAAGGGGTATTACATGGGTGTAGCTTTTGCAGATCAGGGCAAGCGTCCATTGTATTTGATATAAAGCCTGATCTACTAAATTTGGCAGACTGGGCTTTTCATCAATAACTAACGCCTCCTTGAAGCAGGGAGTAACAAGCAGAACTGTTTTAATTGCTCCAAACTTTCATTGCATGTGTGCTACTCATTACAGCACAAATAAAATCAGGGTCACTGGAATTATGCAATTTTCTGGCTGCATCATTTTCCGCAGAATCATAGACTTGACACATTTGCCACACAGATCATCACCTGCTACATAAACTGCAGATTTTAACAAAAAACTTTGGTTCTCGCTCAAATGGATCAATAAATTAATAAAAGCACAGAAACACATTTTGCAGCACAGTGGAAGACCCTTTGCAAAGGTTGACGGTCCCCTTTCTGTTGCTTATTGCTTTATTTGGGTGTTAAACTGGTACTAAGGACATGAAACCTTTGTCTAGACAGTGTTAACCTGTGTGCAAATAACAAAAACGGAAGCAATGCTATAACAAAATGTGCCGCATTACACCGCTTAATTTACCTTTTCTTGCCACATAATTTGGTCCTCCCTTGTCACATAATCCCAGTGGCCCTACTTATAATGTGTAGAGTGTTTTAGAAACTGTCTAGTCATATTATTTTGTACTGGAAAGGTATGCTTCCAGTAGAAATTCAAATACTACTCAGCACGCACACACCTCTGTACCACGATGCAAAGGTTGTGTGTGGGTTTCAGTTGCCTGTTTATATGCCATGCAGGGGTAGTGAGAAGCAGGCCATTTTTAATAAATACGGCTTTGCCCTGATTTCTCACTCTTCCACAATGATGAGCAACAATTTTGGCTGCTGCGCTAATTGCAAAAAAAAAGAAGCAATAAATCTACTTACAGGGGCTTATTTACAAGCCCCTTGCGCCACTTTTGGGTCATTTTTAACATGGGAAAAGTGACGTACGGGTGGCGCAAGCAGCTTGTAAATAAGCCCCACAGTATTTTAGTAAGACTGGTGTTTTAGGAGGATAACATGTTTTACTTTGAGATTATCTTTTAGTCAGGATTTATTATTGAAACCACCAACAGTGATTGGTGGCATTTAAATAATATTGAGCAACATTTGCTTACTTTTGTTTCAGTCCGTGTTTATCATTGATTCTCTGCATAATCCATGACTGATTTCATAGTCATAATAACGAATGGATTTTCTCTATGTTATATGCTTTCTACGTTATTGTTATTATTGCTGCAATGGATGTCAAATGGGTGTGAAATGTTTAGCTGATCTGGTTCCCATTAAAACGTTTTTAGTAGTATACTATTTCAAATTCCTGCACAATTACAAAACCGCACCACTTAAGCATTGTCAGCTGGAAAAATCCAATATCAACATTCAAATTTTTTTTTTTATAAACTTTGTAAAATCACAAAAATGTTTAAACATGTGAAAATCAAAGAGGAATAAGTATACTTAGTAAACGTCACACCGTGGCATGCTGCCACAGTGATTGACCTGGCACCTGGGCACAGAGGAAATGACAATTAATGGAAGTGACAGAGCCGGGCAGATTTCACAGATCATAAATACTTCTGAAAATCATAGCCTGGATATAAGACTTGGCAGCTTAGTTCAGGCTACAGCTCGTTCACTGGTTGCTATAGTTACTTGAGGGTTGATTCATTGTCCTGTTTCCGCTCCACCCATTATCACATTTTTTTGTAACCCAGGCAGGTTGGACATCCTGAAGAAGAGTGAGGACGTTAATAAATAATTTACTTGTGGTGGCCTCTCATTGGGGCTGAACTTTTAACACTTGCAAGAATCAATGGGGCATATTCTCAAGGAGCTATCGCCGAGTTAACAGCACTTTATCGCAGCCAAAGTTGCGATAAATTCATCGCCCCATTCACAAGCTGGTGTTAACAGCCCATAACACCAGTTTACCCGCGATAGCAGCCGCAAAAAACATCTCCACAGATGACCCCGGCAACTATCGCTAATGAGATGCAGAGTAAGCGTTCCCGTGCAAAAAGCTGCGACAAAACCACTCCTCAACATTCTCAATGACCAGCCAGATCCGCGATAAGATCACAAAACATGCGATAAGGCACATTAGCAGCAGGAAACTAACACCTGCTCCAACCTGGTGCAAAGTCGGACGACAGTCTGCACCACAAAAGAGAGCCCAGCCCAGAGCCACACCTGAAGAACAACAGATGCCATGGAGCCACTGAACATGCGTGCCGGACACCCAAGAGGGCCACAACACCCACCGCCACCACCCCCAGGACCACCACCCCCCGACCCAGGCCCCACCCCCGGCACCCCCCACCTCCCCCGGACCAAGACACAGCACATCAACTGCACAAAAACATGTACAAAAGCACCCGCCCGATGTCGCACAATTGCAACAATCAACATACATGTGAGCACTGAAATCCTGATTCATACATACACCATTGAAAGACCAAACAAAATGTCACATTTTAATTTGTCACCAAACAACTGGGACTCAGGCACCCACATATGGCATTGAGTTTGGCTGCCATGAGCTCGAAACCCAGCCGCCGCTGATCTGCCATCTTCTCCTGGCACCCTGACACACGGCGTTTGAAATCCATGTGTTGGTCGTGGGGGTCCTGGGAGGCAGCCGTGGTGGTGTGTGCTTCCTGCTGTGTGGTCTGTGCAGGGTGTGGGCTCACCGCGATGCAGCTGGGCTGCCCTGCTCCTGGAGGTGGGGTGCGGAGGCTGTCCACGAGCAGTTGGAGTGTGTCTGGGCAAATGGGCAGGGTGTCCTCTTCATCATCACTGAAGAGATGTGTGGTCTGCTCTGCAGGAGGTGTTGATTGTCCCTCTGCAATGTAAAGGGGAGATGCAGGTTAACAGTGTGTTCCATGTATGTTGACGCATTGTAGATGTTTACATTCAGACTGCATGACGATGTACATTGTGACTGTTTTGGTAAAGCTGGCAATTTGATGGGAGTCAGTGGACATTTCGACTACATGACGGATGTGTGGTTGTACTCGTACATTATCATCTCACAGTGTCATGTATTGCCAGATGTGATTGGCCAGTTTCTAAGCACGAGCGGCACCAGTTGTGTCCTCTGTCCTGTGGTGTAGGGGTTGCACTCTGTCCCACATTGTCGTCAATGTTGATGTACTGTGATTGCTATGTGTGTGTGCTGCATTTTTGGCGATTCGCCCCTGCAGCTCTGCATTGGCGGACCCTTATCCCTTTGAGTCGGTGTGCATTTGACTTGTGTGCTTTTCGGGTGCTGTGATGTTTGCGACTTGGGTCATTTGTGCTACTGGAGATATTTGGTACTCTTGTGCATTGTTTGTCTGCAGATGTGTTTTTGACGTCATGGGTCGTAGGTGCACGTGGATGTGTCAGAGTGTGACCTGCTCCTTTATGGATGGGGTCCACACTGAGCCACCTCAGTGTCGTCTCGAGCACCATGTCATGTATTGTGACTTCAGCCATGCTATCTGTCATGCAGTGTCACTTGCATTGTCAGTGTGGCTCACAGAGCCGCTGCTTTTCTGGATTCAGCACATGTGCATGGGTAGGTTGTGGCATTGGTGATATGGAGGGGGGCCCATTTGTGCACATTGTGGACAGGGGCCTACTTGGTGTTTCTATGTGTGCTGCAGTGTGCCAAGGATATCAGGGACATGTTCCACACTCATTGTGGGTGTGCAGTGTGCTGCACATGATTGTTATGTGTGCCATTGTGCCCATCTGCCCCCGTCCCCCCAGTCCCTGGTCGTTACTCACCCTGTTGCTGTTGGGTCAGGTCATATCGGGCTGTGTCCTGACCCCCAACTCCTTGCACCGTCTCCACACTGATGACTGTGGCCACCATTTCCTCCAGCTCATCCGGCTCCTCCTGTGGCGCAGGACTCCCACCTCCAGTCGTCTTTGCTGCCTTCATGTTGGCAGCGAGTTTCTGTTTGGTTTGGCTGTGCACTTCATGCCAGCGCCTCTTGACCTCCTCCATTGGCCTCCTCGACACTCCGACTGCATTCACTTTGGTGACGATGGACTGCCATATTTCCGTTTGTGTTGCCAATGATGCAGTGGAGGTGATGAACAGTTGTTGGTAGTGTTCTATCACCTCCGTGACTGTGATCCAGTCTTCCTGCGGACTGAACCCCGTCTTCCTCTTCCTCTTCTCCTGGCCCTCCGCCGAACACGGGGTTCCATGCTGGTCCTCCGTGGGGCTTGTGGAGTTGGGCTTGTCCTCTGCACTCGGTCCGGGTGCATCCATGGTGCTACGCAGTTTGGATTGGTTTGGTTTTTTTTTTTTTTTTTGCTTTTATAGTGCATTTTCAAGCATGACGCGTGGGTATTGCAGGCCTGTCGCTGGTTTTCGCTGATTTTGGTATTGCGCTTTGTGGCATCGCAACTTTTTGGCCGTTCGTGTTTCGCATTTTTTGTTTGTCGCGTTGGTTTTTACGTGGTCATTTGGCGCGTTATCATGCTGCTATCGCATGGTGCCGCCGGGTTGGGAATTGGACGTTAAGACGGTGTTATTTTCTCGCGATGGACTGCGATATGCAAAGTTGAGTTAAGCTAAATTTGCAATGGTTAACACACGTTCTTGAGAATATGCCCCAATATGTGTAAATTCAAACCATGAGTTTTGGCGTGGTAAAGGTTCTATGGATCCAGGTAGACGAAACCTCAAACTTCAGGGCACTGCCAACCTGGGAACAACAACCAGCCCTGGCAATCAGCTTGACTGGCCCCAGTAGGGGGGTGTTGGGGGTGAGGGCTGCTAGTGAGAAGCAACGCTCCTGCTGCATCGCTCCTGCTTTTGTTACAGGGGGCCGATATTGCAGCACTGCTGCAAAACTGGCCACCAGTAACAAAATCGACCCCCACATGTGCAAAGTAGGCCCCCACACTTCCGGCCCACCGGGAAAACATCTGGTGCCCGCTACGGCTAGTCCGGCCCTGCTTCATGGCCAGTCCTAACAAAAGGACCTTTGCATGATTGGAGTGGAGCATGCAGTAAGCTCCAGCGCATGTCTTTGTTTCCTGATCCCTTTAACAATCAATGTGTTTTAGTTATAAATGTACACTTACTGTACTTTTTCCCGTTGTGGTTTGATACATTTCTGTTTTGCTGGAACAAATGCCCTATGTTTTAGATATAATCCCTATGATAAAGGTAGAATATTGGTCATTGCATCCAGTGCTAAATTTGTGCCGGTGTTTGTCAGTGCTCGGCACTGGCACTTATTTCTTTACCCTGGCACATATTTATTACAGTCCACCACATGGCGGCTCTTTCTGCCTAGTTTTAAAACATTAGCATTTAGCCTTGTAAAATACATTAAAAAAATAGTAATACCAGCATCTCCAGGCTGTTCTTACAGCTGTGGTTGGCCAGGAACAGTACATATTGTCACATTTACAGGAGTGTGATGGTAAGTAGCTAGCATTGGTACTGGAATTTGGCAGCGCCGGGAGGGAGAGTGGGTGGGGAAAGCTACAGTGGTATCCTGAGAGATAGCTTGCATCCTAGAAGATATTTTTCCACAAATTAAGCACTGATCATATAGGCATACATAGATCATAACAAATTTAGCTGACATATTTCCACAAAAATTTTGTTAAGCTGCCAAACCTTTGATACAAATGAGAAGAGGGGCCAATTGATAAGGTTTAAATTTATATCTATCAATGTTTTCCTGAATTAAGTTTGTACTAAACATGTATGATTAGTATGCAGCTTCCTCTGAGGCCCTCCAATAGTTTCTGATTGAGTATTTACAGTGTGCAGTACCTTATTGTCTGGCTAGTTTCAACAGAGTGTGTAACTCTGCAACTACCTCGACTACCACAATTGGACTCACTGTCCCATGCTGCAGCTGGGCTCTTATTACCTAGGAAGGCGGGGCTGCTGTGCTGCTGCCATAAGCGGAGCCTGGGCTTGGCGTTAGTTGAGTGTTCCTCCGTAACTACCGCGACTATCGCCATTGGACTCACTGTCTCAGGGTGCAGCTGGGCTCTCATTGCAGGGTTAGGTGGGAGTGCTGTGCTGCTGCCATAAGAAGAGCCTGGGCCATCCGCTCTATGGGACCAGCCCAGACGAGACCAGCCAAAGAGTGAGTTCATTTGCGCCCATCCAAGCCAAAACGAGGCTCAGCTGGGCCACCTCTTTTGGCTTTAAGACTTCGATGCTTTGATTTTATTCTGTTTAACCAAGGATCATAATGAAAAGCAAATCCACAGTTTCTGTTGGTAAGGATCCGTTCATATCTAATTCAATCTTGAACTTTCTCACAAATGCCATGGGTACCCTAGACCAGGAAATTGGTTCTGTAGCACAGCGGTCATCTACTGTCAGCAAGTCGGTTCTTGATAAAACATCTGGTAATGCCAAGAGTACACTGATTGCTTTATTGCTACCTGGCTCATGACCTTCAGAGAAGGGCTAAGGGTCTAACTGCTGTCACTTCGATTACCGTTCAACAACTACAGAGTTTGACAATCTGAGTTCCAGAGCAACTTGAGATTTCCCTTGTTCCTCCCCACCAACAAAAAAAAAAAATTCAAATACGCCCAGTGCGGGAAAGAGAAACTTGAGACAAAACCATTAGAGCTCATAGGTAAGGACAATCCCTCCAATGCTGGGAAAGATTGTGGGGCAGTTAATGAACTTACCTTAATTAGTAGTAAGTTGGAATCCCTAGAGGCACAATATATAGATTTCATGGACCATATTATAAGCCGGCTATATTCTACCAAAATTCAAATATCAAAGTTGCAGACAAATGTGGCACATTCTGCTATGTTTGTTAAATATGATGCATGAACTTCAACAACCTTGGCTGGCCAATTGTTAACAAGCATTAATAGGGATTCGTTTAACCCCACCCCACCCATATGCCTTTGCCTCAGTATCCGGATTTTTTAAATTCTGCCACATCAGCACCTTTGCTGGGGAGTAAACCAACCTTTGTCCCCAAACCTCCCCATTAAGGAATCTCAATCATTACATATCCCACCAGAAGCAACCACATTTACCATCATCCTCAAAGATGTCCCACAACTTAGACCACTTCAAATTAAGAGACATGATCTGTTGGTTAACAATGTTGCCCTCTGGTTTAAAAGGAGAACTGGTGTCAATTGTTCATTTCATTCTGAAATATCCATGATGCGGAGGAATCCATCAGTACGAAACACGCCTAAACATGATACTAATACCTATGTTGTGATCAGCTTTAGGAATGAACTTGTCGTTCGCGATCTTCTAATCAAGCTTAATTTTACAACCCAAGGTCATATTAAGCTTGAAGCACTTCCTCTTGACTACTTTTATCGTCGAAGACAAGTATTGAGACTGGATAAGGAACAGAATGTAACACTCTGTCCTGTTTTAGTGTCCCAGTTGCAAACGGACATGTACCTTTAGTTAAGTATGAATCATTTGACTGAAAATCCAGCTTGGCTGCAGCTTCATCTCCAAATGCAACCATAAATATGGACAATATGCTCAAAAGAAGGACACCCTAAAGGATGTAACTGAAGTTTGTTTGTCTCTCCCATCGACATCTATTACTCATCAGATTCCAACCTGTGTTAATAGTGGAAAAGTGTGTGATCTGAAACTATTTTTAAATTCGCAACATGGAACATTGCAGGTTTAGGAGCAAAGCTGGATAATCCAGGATTTGCAAGTCTCATAAAAGGCATTAATATTATTTGCTGCCAGGAAACCTGGGCTTTAGAAATACAACATGACGATGGATGTAGTTTGCTTTTTTATAGCTCCCTCTCTCTACCTGGCTGCTAGAGCTAAGGGAGGTCTGCTAACTCTGTTCTCAATCACATTCCCTGGGAAGGATGTATGGTCCTATATGTGTTCCACATATTTTCATTTGTGATTTGCTTGCAGCCCCATGAATTTCTTACTAATTGTTTTTTGTAAAAATAACTTTGATTTACACAATACTGATATTGCTAATTCCCTTTTGAGGGAAATAGTGGGGTTTCTAGATAGTCAGAAGAGCCCTATATCATTCCTATGGATGGTGGCCTTCAATCACAAACTCTGCCCTCTCTTTAGTGTGTATTCTTGTGGGCTTATGGATCAGACCGGAGAAGCTTTAACTCATTTTTGCCACTGACCTTATGGGGAAATTCTTGATTTGCTTCTTTGTAGCTACAGTTTGCTCTTGACTCCTTGTCCACCACTATTATTTTAAAACCTACATTTATTTGAATGGATTGTAACAGTCTAATTGATTTCACCATATTTGCATCAGACATTTTGGGCTTCCTTTCCAATTATTCTGTATCACAAACCGCCCAGAGGTTTGCTCAAGGAAAGATAGCAGATCGGTTTCACAGGTGATTAACCTCTCATTTTTTAAGGATTCTTCTGACCCAAGCTTCGATGTTGTTATTTCCTCTGACAACTGATTTACCCACTTTTCGGAGGTTTACAGTCGTGGCATTTCAAGTGCCACACCCACTGGCAGTAAGGCTATAAAGTTCTGCGGCTCTTCCATAGATCTCAACAATGTACTTTAAGCCATTAGCCCTGATGGGGTCTGTTAGAAATGGGGGTCTCTAGTTGGCAATGGTTTGCACCTTGTCCAAGTAGGGACCCTTCCTTCTAGTCAGGATAAGGGAGTTACACTCCTAAAATAACCCCTGTTCACCCCCTTGATAGCTTGGCACAAGCAGTCAGGCTTATCTTAGAGGCAGTGTGTAAAGCATTTGCACATAACCAACAGTAATACAGTGTAAGCACTACAAAAGGACACCACACCAGTTTAGAAAAATATCCAATATTTTTATATACTTAAGACAAGACCAAAAACGATAAAAATCCACAATACAGTACTTAGAAATCTTCAGTTATCAAAATAACCTTGAAATAAAGTTCCTTGAAGTTGATAGCTCCGTCCGGGGCTATCACGGCGTCGTGAACAAACAAATCCAAACAGTTCTGGCTGACCGCGGCGTCGCGGGCCAGCTACGGTGTCGGGGAGACCCGCAAAGCAGTACCTTTAGAAATACAGGGCATCGGCGACCTCTCGTTGAGCTTCCGAAAGCACGGCGTCCGCAGGCATCATTCCGGAGGTCAGTGCAGGAGTCATCGGGCCCTCAAAGTCACACGCGTTGCAGCTCGAACTCCTCGTGGTTGAAGTCAGGAGCACTGGCATCGGCGGGTGTTGTGGTGCGAAGTGCAGCGGTGCGGCATGTAATGCCCTCAGGTCGCAGTGCGAGCAGCGGCTCGATGGCGGCATCAGATGGCATCGTCAGTGAGACCAGGGTCGCGGTGCAAAGTGATGCGGTGCTGGCAGGTCACGGTGCAAGCAGTGTTGTTGTTGTTGCTGAAGCGCTGTCGTCCGCTGATGAACTGGAGTCGATGGCACCAGCGTCGGTAGGCCAAGGCTGCGGTGCGGGATGAGGGTGGTGCGTCGTGTGACTTTACGAGTGGTCCCCTCGAACCACGGTGAAAGCAGCGGCGTCGATGTCGGCATGAAGCAGCGTCGTCGGGGATACCAAGGCGGCTTCGTGCAGCGAGCCAGTGCGGAGTGCGGTGCCCACTGGTCGCGGTGCGAGCAGCGGCTCTGTGGTGGCGTCAGATGGCATCGTCGGTGAGACCAAGGTTGCAGTGCTGCATTGCGGCGGTACCCTCTGCGGTGCCTTCAGGACACGGAGTCGGCAGCGGCATCGGCAGCGGCGTCGTGTTGCTTTTTCTTCTGTTGCAGCACAAAACTCACAGTCCCCAGTACTGAGGGCAGAAGAACTTGAAGTCTTTGCTGTTCCTGAGACTTCTTGAACAGGGGGCAAGCTTTACCTCAAGCCCGTGGAGAAACTCACAAAAATAGATTGCAGAAAGTTCAAGTCCAGTCCTTTCACTGCCCAAGACAGAAGCAGCCACTGCAGGCCAACACAGCAAAGCACACAGCAAAGTGGTAGTTCCTCCTCACAGCGTCTCCAGCTCTTCTTCTTGGCAGTCTTCTTGGTCCAAAAGAGTTTTAAAGTTCAGGGGTTTGGGCCCCACTTTTTATAGCCCAAAATCCTTTGTCCTCTCAGGCAGAGAGTGTCTGTGCCCAGCCAGAACCAGTTCTGTCCTTTTTGGTGTAGCTTCCTGGCAGGAGGTGGAGACGGCATTGTCAGAGGCAGACCAGGCCCATTCAGGTGAAAGGAAATCTCCCCCCCCCTACTCTAACTGAAGCCCAGGTCTATTCAGCCCTTTCCTGACCCACCTAGAATCTCTGGACCCACTGCTCCTCCCCATCCCCTGTCATCCAAAACCCAGACAGTCAATCCACAAACCCAGCGGAGGCTTACTGGATGGCTGAGCAAGAAAATACCTACTTTCTAAAAGTGGTATTTTTAAACGCAGAATGTAAAAATCACCTTCACTAAA